>JARJLE010000033.1:0-600000 GCA_029289555.1 Mycena latifolia | reverse complement strand
ACTTGAACTCTCCGTGGCGTAGCACGGGCAACTGCTAGTGTGCTCAAAACGCCGACGGCACTCTTCGCGAGGCGCGCGACATTGTCTTCTACGACGATGTTGACGACGAGCGTCCCATCTCTGGCCCTAAAGTATCCTCTTCCACTTGGCTCCGCCCTTTTTTTACTGGATCTGCGAAGCCCGCTGGCAAAATTGCGGGTGCTCGTCGCTCGTCACGCACCTCTCGCCCTTCGGCTCATATTACGGGCCCCGACAACGCCGAGTCTTCGGTCCAGGCAGGCAAGCGCAAGGCTCCGGCGGTTCCCGCTGCACCCCGCAAAGCTGTTCGTCTGTCTGCCGCCAGCGCATCAGAGTCGGACGAGTCTGCTCGGGACGACTGACGCTGAATCGGATAACGGCGCTCCTGGTGGAGTAGGTGACGATACGGAGGGCGAGGATGGGGAGGGGCAGGAAGTCATGGATTTAGAGGAATATGAGGCAACGAAGGCCATGGCAGATGCAGATCACGCGGCGGTACGCTGTCTGCTACATTTTATTTCCCTTGCCATTGCCAACTTTTCCACCAGGCCATTGCGAAGGCGCCTCGGACTGACAGTACCGCGTACATTCGGACAGTCTTCACCCGCATCAAAAAATACAACGACCCGAAGAGCGGGAACATCGAGGATGGCTCGTTGTGTAAAATTTGCGTGTACGTCAGGATCTTTTCGGCACTTGCCATAACATTTATTTTCTGCCAGTGACAACGGAGGCCTGCACAAAAAAATTCAAGACCTCCTCGGTGAGGCTTGCGATAATGGTGACATTGATGCAGCGGATGTCGCCAAGGTTCTAACCACGCTTGACAAGGGCGGCGACGATAACGAGGACCCGGAGGCAAAGCTTGCAGACTCGGAGTGGACCACTGGCGACGCGGTCGGGAAGATTTTGGCTTTCATCAAGTAGGTATGTTATCACGAACAGCCTTGTGTTTCTCAGCCACTGAATCAGTCGTGCTACAGGTTCGCATGTCACCCCAAGCTCGTGAATTCTTCAAGAAGTGCTGCGTCCAAGTCAGCGTCCCGCAGCTGAAGCTTTTGCTATGGGTGTGCACTCGATGGGGATCTCTGTACAAGTGCTTGTCCCGAGTGTTGGAACTTCGCAAGGTGCACTCAAGTTATTTCTTCTGCAACCCATTACATATTATCCGCTGTAGGCAATTGACCGTTTCACGCTCATCGCGGACTCCAGCGACGAAGTCCCGCCTCTGCGTAATAAGACGTACGGAGAATATAGGCTCTCGCCAGCCGAATGGGAGAGGATTGTGATGATTCACGAAGCCCTCAGAGTTTGTTTAATTTGAGGACGTCATGTACACTGAGGATAAACTCCACTTTGCTTAGGAGCCGATGATGTCACCACAACATTCTCCAAGGAGCGAGTCCCGACCGTTTGGCGTGTCATCCCTACGCTCGAATATCTTATCAAGCGCTGGGAGACGATGTCAGAACACCCGCGGTATACCGAAATCAGCTCCGCCCTCACCGACGGCACCAACAGTTTGCGCAAATGGTTCCATCGCGCCGACACAACCTCCAACGCGTATTTCATTTGCTTAGGTATTGTCGCCTTCAGCCCGGCGTTCATGAACTCATAATTTCTAGTCTTGGATCCGAATGTCAGCGCGTTGAGGAGCGGCGTTCGAACGCCTCCGAACGCCCAACCGAACCGCCCGAACCTGAACGTGGAGTTCAGGTTCGGGGTTCAGCAAATTGTTGAACCTGAACCGAAGTTCGAGTTCGGCGTTCGGGAAAATATACCGGTACCCCGAACCTGAACCGAACCGAACTTGCCCAACATTAGTAGAACCATGCAGTGCAGGAGCTTACTCGTATGTCGGGGGCCCAGAGGCGAACTGCCGGGGTGAGTGAAACCATTCAAATTAAACTTCAGCTGTGAGCCAGTGGGCGTATCAAAAAAAAGCATGCGCGCATATGCATCCGCGGAGCGACGAGCGGCCAAACTCCGAGCCACGAACCCGCATACGCGCCGATCGATGGACGTCCGGATACCGTAAACTCGACATTGGTCTGGTATGCACGCGCGTGGCTGGCCGCTGCACATCCACGGCGTGGCGTCCGATTGCAGCGGAGGAAGCGTGCGTGCGCCAACGCAGGTGAAAACTTTCTGGTGCCACGATTGCGCGCACCAAAGCGCAAGCGGGGCGAGACCTATAAGACGGACAGGTCGCAGCAGCGGCGGACTCGGACGCGAGAGATAAACGACGCGCACGAGCTTCAGGATCCAGGAGGAACCTGTGTGGCGAAATGTCAGAAAGAGAACAAAGGGAATGATCCGAGGAAAGCGGATCACAAGTTGACGTGGCCTCCGCTGTCTCGGCACGGCCTCTTGTTTCCGCTTTTCCATGTTGCACTCGATGTCGCACACCCTTCAGCAGCAGTCCTCCGACGCAAGGCGCCGCAGCTCTGGTGTATGCTAGTATCTCTTAGTGGGACTCTGGAAAAACCATTTCTCTCCGTCGAACAAGTTCTGAGATCGGGCCAATTCTGGGTCAATCAGAGGAGTCTTGAAAGAACTGAGTCTGAGCTATATACTGGTTCCTCTATCATTGCGGATGCTTTCCTTGTTCGACTATACGGGCGTTTCCACAATCTCCGCTGGTACCCGTATCTTGGATTGACACAGCGGGCAAGTGCCGTGGCCGCGGCTTCGTGGCATTTGATCGGCATTTGACCGACACTTGCCATGGCGTTGCACAATCCATCAAAACTCTGGCATGTGTGAGAAAGAAACACACGATGTCATCTTTTGCGACAGATCAGATTGCCTCACCCAAAATCTCGTTCTCGACCACCATGATCTCCCTGGGCCAGCATTGAGCATCTCCACAGCTCTATGCATCCACCTTCCTCAGTGCGAAGAATGACCTACATCATTGTCTCAATACTTCCCCGGCCCTTGGTGCCCTCCTACATGTGTCACTTGGAAATTATCGCGATCTCGAGCGATGTAACCCAGCTATTCATGCATTGGTGATGGGCATATGTTGTGCTCTACCCTACATGAATTGCTGCTGTATTGCTTGACCGTGATAACTTTTGAAGTGCAAGTGTTGCGCCCATGTTGTTGCCTCGAGGTCTGGAGATCAGTGATCGGCATTCAAACTGTTCTCTTTCATCCTGCGCTGTCTTTCATTCAATCTTCCACCGCTCTTCCTTCACATCTAAATGGCACAAAAATCGAGCCAGCCTAGGGCTTCTCCAAAGAAAGGGAAGACTAAAGTCAATTTTGGTGCCAACGGCAGTTCGCGCAAGCGCAAATCCAGCCCTGCCGCGGAGTCCGAGAGCGAGGCCTCTTCCGCGAAGAAATCTCGGACGGACGGTGCCTCAGGGACTACTAGTGCAGGTAGTTCAACCTCCGCTGGTACCGCAAATGCATCAGGTGCTGGGTCGGCCAACACGTCGGGCAGCGCTGCAGGCACGGCTGGGAATAACACGGCGGCTGAGACAGTCCCAGCCAAAAAGCGAGTGCGCAATCGATGGGGTATTCGTCCAAAGGAGGTTCCCGCTAACGCAAAGATGACACAGGTGTGATTGAGCTTTTTATTCTTTGACGTTTGAGGAACTGATAAAATTGCAGCGGGCATTCCAGCGCTTCATTAGGGGATTATGTGGTCTGCTCACCCAGACAGATGTCCTTCCATCTGCCCTCGAGGCCCAGAAGCACTACGACAGGCGCTTTGACGACGTCGAAGACTACGGCGCGCAGATGCGCAACCTTGTCAATGAATCACGGACTGCTGTGACCGCAGCAAAGGACCTCGCCACTAAGCTTGTCCGGGATGCGAAACGAATTCCTGGGCCCATCGCCAATGATATCGCCCGCATTCCCGAGCTCCATCTCGCCACCGTCTTTACCATGATTCTCAAGACCGGCCTCAAGGGCTTTTGTCCCGACCTCGAAGGGCCAGTTCAGTCTACGTACAACCAGATTCACCGACATCTGGCCGTGTCTGGCTTTCAATTCCTCTCTGCTTCATTCGCCCTCAGTGCTTTGGAAGTTAACATGAAGGTTGCCGAGAATACCGAGCTCCTCGGTGATATGTACGACAACTACACCTACGGAACGCTAGCTCAGAAGACCAAGATGGAGAGGCGGCGCCCCGGCAGTCTTGGCCAATCACTCAAGCATGGGATCGAGTACAAGGCCCGCGCCCGGGTGGGTCTTTATTCTTCTGTTCTTCGCCTCTGCTTACGAAAGATTTTCAGCTGGGTAAAGTGCGGTTTCAAACGGCGGGCCGACTCGGGTTTCGAAAGCCAGTACAACGCATGGCTTTTATCCAGGAATCCCACTCTGATGACGAGGACGGTCGCGTCCGTGAAAAGCCCGGCCGCAATCCCGTTGTTGCTCGGTTTTTCCTGGAGGAACTCGATCCTGCAGCGGAAGTGTATCGAAAGCGTAATGCGAAGCCAGGTCAGAAGTAAGTTCAAGGCAATCCTGAGTCGATCTCAAGTTGACAGGTATTGCTGCAGGGCGCCTAAACCCCGCATTCGTTCCAACCCCCTTCTCCCCGCTTCCGATATTGGGGTGATTTTGCCACCCGATGTTCCAATCGATTTCTTTACGCCGGAGTTTTACAATACCCTCACGCTAAAGGAGCGCGCCCGGTACGTAAACACCGGTGTCGCATTTCCCCTGGCGGACTTCGCTTTTGAGATGGAGCATGAGGATTGGAAGACTATGGGCAAGAAAGAGTTCATGCTCATGTACGGGAACGATGTGTTGGACCAGTATGACATCCCCACGGAAGAAGAGATTAACGCGATTCCGGACTCGGACGCTGACGATGAGGAAGAGGTGGAGATCGATCTCGAGGATACAGATGATGATGAGGAGGACGAGATGGATGTTGATGCAGAGCTCAATGGCGAGGAGTAGAGGTTAGCCGTTCAGCTGAGACATAGATTTCTTCTGCTTCATAATAGATGCGCTCGCTCGTTTGTTCGTTTGTTCAATAAAGTCGATTTGGCCTGAAGTTGATTATGTATGTACAAGCAGTTACCCGTGCGCCACGGATGTAACATGTAACATGTTTCTTGGGGAAACAAAGAGATACGTAGATTGAGTTTGATTATAGTACAAAAATACATTTAACTGAAGAGCTTCGAAATTTAGTGGCGAGTTGTATGCATATTTAGTGGCGAGTCGGACGCATCGTCCGTTCGAAGAACCTTCCCCCTTGTCATCAGCCTCCTCTGCTGCCCTGTCATCAGCCGTGTTGTGTTGCGCTTCTTCGGAGGGCGTTCGTCCAAGCTCTGGTCACTGCCTCAGTGGCTCCCCAAGAACTCAGTGAATTTGAGACGTGCAGGAGTGTCCGATCGTTGGCTAGACATAGAAATTGAGGGCGGAGCGTAGATCAAAAGATAACGACATATCTTCTTCGGGCTCTCAGCTTTGGGAGCTCTCGATCCCTCATTTCGCGCGCACAAGGGTCTGTCACAACATGTCACAGCATCGGCCGCACAGAGTCCATAAAGTTCGAGGGCTCTAAAAGAAAAATGCAAGAAAAATACAGCAAAGCGAGACTGAGTGGTTAGATCCTATTTACATTATTGTTACTAAGGGCATGCCAGAAAAGAATACAAAATTCGAATATTACCGGCATAAGATACGATCACGTGACTGTACCTATTTGTCGCGCATATAACAACTAAGTAGTGCCTGTCGAGAATTTTTCAGAACTCCTCTTCATAGAAGCTTTTCTATTAGTGAACCAACAATTAAGCAAGAGTTTGTGAAGGTAGCCGACCTGTCTTTGAATATGTAAAAATCACCGGTGTTAACCTCTACCCGAGCACAGCCACTCGTAGAGCAATCACCGGCGTATTTAAACTCAATACCCACTAGTCGAAACTCCTTGAAATAAAACTGGGATGTACCAAAATACATTACAAGCACAGGTATGGAGAGATTTAGAGCTAAACAATGTTGTAGATTCAAGAATAAATAGTAAAAGATTTTTCAGTTCACGGGTATTTTGCTGGACTTCTACAAGAAGAAGTGGGATGGAAATTACATAGAGTCTCCAAAAGAGTGGGTATTTATCGACGCCCTCGATTCAGTGCCCAACAGACTGTTAGAACAGCTTTGGTGTGATAAACCCCTGCAGGCCGTTTCCATGCTGTCAAATGTGTGATAACCTGGCACGGTTCTATCACTATCCCATCGGCCTCTGGCTCAGAATGCACCACTGCAGTCATCAGTTCTGGATGATCTGCAAAGAACTGGGTGGGCAGAAGTCGATGTTTGTGAACAACAACAAAGGTCCTGAGGATATTGTCGAGTGGGATTTGCAGAATGGCTGTGATAACCCCGGTAGAAGTCTGGTTTTGTTTGGGGTCTGTTCCTGGCTCGTAGAATTGAATCAAGCTATTTGCCCCATGAGAGGAAGAGCAGCTATATGTACGCTTGTCCACATGGAATTTTTGGCACCGTTTGCCTCGGGGTGGCAGTATCATAGACCGATGATCGGGATCTGGAAGAGTTATTGTTCCGGCAGCATTACGGGTACCATAAAAATTGAGTTTGTGTTCCCCAACTGAAGCCAGATATTCAAGAACCAAGTTGTAGATTGGCGTTGAAATGCGGCTGCTTTTCTTTGCCAGGAATTTGGCCAAATGTGTGTCATCTAGCTCTGTGGTAGTTTGGAGTGTCTTGGGACCTGTGGGGTCTAAAATGTTGTCAAGGCCCTGCAATTTTGCATGGTTGCCATCCTGCAGATGCTTGTCATGCTTCTTCGCAAGTAACCGCCCAAGACGAGCAAAGTGTCGGAGCCTGGTATAGTCCATATCATCTAAATCTGGTGAGCAAGAGATTCATTGCAAATCTTCGGGAGAAACTCACAAAAATGATCATTGGTCTTGACTTTCTGCAATATGTGATTGACACGCTCCCCCATAAACTCATTTTGGCTTGCCAAAGGTCCCCAGTATTTGAGAATATCTGGGATGTGCATCGAATTGTGGTGAGTCGGGAGAACATTGACATCTGGAAACAGTTTCTGAATGGAAGAGAAGTAGCTGGAGTAGTAGTACATGAACAAATCCGCAGCAGAGTTTGAAGTTTTGAAAGATGCTACAATGTTCGTAGATCCAACAAGCAAACAGAAACTCTGTAGCATGGCTTCATGTCGTTCCAGATCGTCTTCAAGTTTCATTTCAGGCAAAACAAGAGGCAAGATGACTGAAAACAGAGTCAGGTATTGCTCTGCCTTCAATTTTCCATGCTTTGCTTCGCCAAGATTCACTGGTAAGCGAGCCACATGGGTCGGGAGAGAGATTTCTCGAACGCAGAGGCGAATATTTTCTATATGTTCTTTGGTGAACTTCCATGATCCTCGTACTGCAATATCTGCAAAATCATCATCACCATCATTGACTTCGTTGTCATTGTCGGTGTCATCTGGAGGGTTTGACTCGGGAACAGGTGTACCATCCGAGGCTGAACCATCCATTGGGTCATCAAGGTCTGGCACTGGGGTGCCAGTGGGGGTCCTTTCATCATCATCGTCCTCTTCTTCCTCCTCGGACTGCGTAGCCCGAAGATAATCCTCCCGCCATTTTGCAAATGTGTCAGGGTTAAAGTTTGTCTCATCATCAACTACTTCTTGCGCATCCACATGTCCACCAGCCTCAGATATTTCATCATCGGTCCAAAGATCCTCATCATCTGCATCAAGCTCTGCTAGACTTTTTGCCCGTTGGGCATGACGCCCTAACCCCCAAAGTACACGCAGTTGGTGTTCAAGCACTCCAAGAAGCCAATTGTGCATGAAACCCAATATAGTGTCATTAATGGGATCACGGTATGAGAGGAGATGCAAAGAGCAGAACCGAACTCCGGTCTTCTTTTCCAGTTTGACTCTCTTCTCCTTGGTTGGTTGTCGGAGCCAGGATTTCGCTTGTTTAAGCACAGTGGCAGATATCCGCTTTGGCCACAACCAGTAGTCGAGTCTCCCCTTCTCATTCTGTTCAAGAAGACAGATGGAGCAGAACATGGTTGCTGAGTAGGAGAGGAAACCACCGGCTTCTCTTGCTGCTGGAAGATCTGCTACAAGAGGGACGATTCGAGCTGACACTTTCACCCCTTCGGGGTGGTAATATGTGTTCATAATTTTCCCGGGAAGATCATACGAGAGGATGGTCTTCATGAGTGGATCAAGTAGAGGCATCAATGTCCTTGCGGTGGGCTTGCTTGGTGATGGGGTCAGGCCCACAATGAAAATATTCTCTGGTAAGTAGCGGACTTCAGGAGGCAAATTCAGACAATAGAGGATGACGGTGCCAGTGGAGACTGTTTTCCCTGCATGTACAGACATATAAGTTTATATAAAAATCACCGCTCAATCACATACCAGCCAGTTTGTTTGACAGCGGGTTGAACCAATCGATGTATAGTCCAAAGATCAAGTTGTATTTGTCCCCCAACTTCTTGAGCTCCTTCCACCGTGGACTATCCTGGAGATCTGACATCTCTTCTCCATCTGGAGCAGGGGGTCTCTGATAAGACTTGGCCAGGTAATCCTCTGTGGATTTTCGAGAGAGAAACCAGTCCAACCAAGATTCAAATCTCTGTGTATTGAACGTTGTTTTGGGAACCCGTTTAGATTCCTTTCCCAAGCTCTGTGTTCGCCAAAGTTCAGCCTTGCAGCTGATGCGGGATTTTTTTGAGACCTTTGCTGTGCATCTCTCCGGCATTTTTGCCAGGGATGGGTAGAGGGTATAGCACTTGGGACAACAGGGTGTTCGAACGATCTCAGGTTCAATAGTGAACCTTCGGTAGATGGTCCGAATGTCACTAGGAATCTGAAGTTTTGGTATCTGCACAGGGATTCCCTGTGCAGCCAAGGCAGCCTGCAGAAGCTCCAAAGCAGCGGTGATGATAAATTGAAGAGCTTTCAGAATAGTGTTTGCAGTTTCACGGCTTACACCAGCCTTGAGATTCAGCCATACTAGCAAGGATGAGCAGAGCTGGATAATGAGGGTGCCGTCAATCACAACGTCTACGAACAATGGATTCTTCAGTTGCGAGAAAATCATCCATGACAATGTTACATACCCGATGAATTCCGTGGTTTGTTCTTGCCATCCTCCTCCTCATCAAAAAGTTCCTCAACACCGACAGGGTGAGATTTGCGGGCTTGGGAGGTACGCGCTTTAGCATACTCCGGGACACGGTTGGCAGCTGCCGCAATTTCGTGGACCCGACGTTGCTGCGGAGTAACCCTGCGGCCCGGGATTTCCTGGCCATCGATTGTAACCCGGTGCTCAATGCACACCGAGCAGGTGCAGGTCACCTTCTTGCCCATGGAGCAAGTGAGAGGGAAGTGGGCTTCAAAACTGTTCTCCCTTGGCATTTATCTAGCTTCCACGCCATCAACCAGTCCGTCTGTCAATCTTTTGCGCTCCAATCTTTGTTCTACTTAATCATCGGTGATTCACACCCTCCGTGTCTACTGATCCCGGCATTTCACGGTCCGAAAGTTGCCTGGGCAAGATAAGATATGCCATATGGGGACATAAAGTGATGGTCTGTGAAACGCCATGGCAAACGCCATGGCAAGTGTTGGTCACACGCCATTCAAATGCCGTGAAGCCGCGGCCACGGCACTTGCCCGCTGTGTGATGGCCCATCCCCGTCGTGGATCCTTGCCGCCGCGTCCTTCAAGATCCACAGAATACTCGCATAGTGGCGTTGGCTGTCAGGCCGGAGGATTCGGATTCCCTTTCCGAGCTGGATATTGCCCCGTGCATATTCGACACGAAAAACCTATGAAAAAGCATGGAACACTGCACCAGCTTCCACTGGGTCATATTTTACAGTTGGTTATTTGCGGATCAGAGGCCGGATCGGACAATGTCGCGAGGGCCTACGAGGATACTGGAGGCCACAAACAGCCCTATGCACATAGTGAAGACTGTAAATAGCCGAATGAGGTTGGGCAAGGTTGATCAACGATAGGTAGGCCCAGGTAGCCCAACGTAAACTGATGTAGACACAGCATGGCTACCTGATGCACACTCGGCTAGGTCATCGTAGCCAAAGGTGTGTCGATGGCTCCGCGTCGACGAATGTAGCCAGGGGTAGCCCAAGCTAGGTCATCGTAGCCACACCTGGGTCTACAGGGGGCCGGAACGCAGTGAATCTCGGAGATTAGCTGTCAACGGATTGATCGGCCCGAGCGCGGTCAAAGGAAAGAGACGCGCCGACACAAAGCTCTCCTCAGTATTGTTATGACTTACTGAGGTGAGCTTGCGGGTTCGCTGTGGACAGTACAGGAACTGACATTTTACATTGGTATTTACTTAATTAACCTACGGTTCAGTTTCCAACAAGGGCCTCACATTCCACTTGGAATAGAGCCTCGGAAATAGTGCACCTTCTGTTTTTCTTTGTGTGTCTCAGTCTGAGCCAAGTTCCCAGGTGATTGATCAACCAAAGTGTACGTAGGCTACTCAAAATGAACGGGGGACAAGGGGGAAAGTACAGTAAACGAACCAACTAGTATAGGATATGATGAATGGGACAGCCAGAACCATAAGCCACCCAGTAAGCAAACCTCGCAATGCCAACCCTTCATCTCATCTTCCGTGAATTAAACCACAACCGGGGACCTGTTGTGTTCCGTTTCCAGCTGCGCCTCTTCTGCTCCCAGGTCATCTGCATCCTTGTCTACAGACAGTGTATCCACTGATGCAGCAGGTGCATGGATGGTAGTAAGACGCTCAAGTGCTTCCTGATGCCCTTGGTCGACTGCGCCAATGCGGGCATCAATTTGCGCTATATCTTTCGTCTGGCCAGATCGTTCAAAGAGTGGTCGAGCATTTTCCCACAAGCTCACTGCCTCAACCAACTGCCCATGTTGTTTTGCCAGATCTCCAAGTCGTTTCATGCAGTTGGCCCTGCTGCGATGGATGTCCATATTTGTAAACCCTTCCAGTGCTACTACGAAAAGACTGTGGGCTGTCTCCTCGTCTCCAATGTGAAGAAAACAATCCCCAAGGAATTGAAGTGCTTCATGGAGCTCCAATGTCACTTGTGTGGTTTTTGACTGTGCCAGATATACCATTGTCCATCTTGCTGAGGTCCAGTCAAAGTCTGTAACCCCCCACCGACCAATGTCTGCAAGGTTCTGCATACACTGGGATGAAGCCTGTCTAACTATCCCCAAAGATGAGGTAAAGCACTCCTGGAATAGGGACTTTGCAGCCATGGTATTCATCTCCCTGAGATGGAGCTCTGCCAAGATGATGTCACAATAAACCATTTCTCGTGACAGTTTAATGTTCTTGAATATTGTTTTGGCTTGGCTCAACTTCTGCAGTACATCTTCTCTGCATGTACCCGTGTGTGTACCAATCTGTGCAATACTGAGGAGGATAAAACCATAATCCCATGGGTTTCCTTCAACTGAGGTGTTCTGGAGCATATGGCTTTGTAATTGGTGGGCCTCGGCATATTCGGACTTCAGGAAGTGTACCTCTGACTTAGCATGGATGAGAAGTGAATCCAGGGTTGCTCCACTCAAACCCGAGAGCCTCAGAAGCTCCCTTCCTCGGTCAAGTAATAGGATGGTTTGTCTATAGTCTCCGCGGCTACTGCAACACCGTGATTCGATATTCAGTGCTTTGGCTTCCTGGTAATAGTTTGCAGACATTTGTGCTATCTTCTGTGCTTCAAGTGCTTTGCTTCCTCCTTCAACATAGTTCCCCATCATGCATTGAATATCAGCTATACTGTTCAATGTCTGGGACTGCACTTGGGTATTTCCAGAAGATCTTGCCAGTAGCAGTCCCTTGGCGAGGAATTCCATGGCCTCAGATGGATTTCTTTTGAAAGCATAAGAATAGTATCCCATTGAGTTATAAAACTTTGCTATATGGATTATTTTAGGATATGAATCAATCTCAGTATGGTGGGACACTGACCTTCAAGAGCTGGATCATTTATTTTCGAGAAGAGAGATATAGCTCGAGCTATCATTTGGTCTGGATTGGGTACTGGACGCCTGAATGCTGATGTAAAATTCTCTTCGATGAGCTGGACCTCCAATCTCAGGTTTCCTAGCTGAGGAAGTACACCTGGAATGAGATCCATCAAGTCAAGCCATCCATGACCAGTAGCTCGGTTGACAGAGTTCAGAAGTATTATGCACTGTATAGCATCCAAAAGATTTGGACTATCTGGATGTAACCCATGGCGAAGGACTTGTTGTATGTTCCCCAAGTTGGCGGTTATTTCACCCATGCTCTCAGCCATCTGGTGCAATTCCCGGTATTTTTCAAAGAGAGCCATGAGCAAATGAAAGTGTTTGCGTAAAGGTTCAATAAGATGTGCCGAGGGTGGATGAAATTGCAGAACATGTTCTCGGATGGGTACTAGGGATTTCAGTCGCTTGTGGTCATCGAGGTACGCCAGGGAAGTCCCAAGCAAAGTGACTTTGCATCTCAGAATGTCCGGAATAGTGAGCTTGCTTTGGATAAGCTCAGTGTCCGACAGCCCATCAGGGGAAATTGAGAGGAGACTCAACAAGGCTTTGGCGCCTGGTGTGGAGTCAATCCGGGAACTTGAAAGAGACAATGCAATAGATAAATCCAGGCTAGATCGTTTGTCATGGCCCTTGGACAGAAGGGAGGTCTTCTCTCTTTCCCAATTCTCCAAGACATTGGAACAGCCATCAAAGCTGACCAGATGGGCAATAAGCTCCACTGCTAAAGGCAGGTTATCTGTAAGGTCGAGAAGCTGTTCTATTTCCTCGGCGTCGTGATGATCTTCTGCGATGTCAACAAATGTTTGCCAGGCAGCATCCCTTGTCAAGGGCTGTAAGGGCTGCAGAAACGGCCGAGTCCAGCGGACTTTGGCTGGTCGTTCTGCACCCCGCATTGTGATCTATGAGTGCAACTGTCAATTTGGCCCTATGCTCAGTAAATGTCTACCCACAATCAATGCTAAATCTGTGATGTTTGTAAGCATAGACAAGAGCTCTTCAACTGTGCCTCGCGACTCCTTTGGCTCCCAAGCTGTTTCAATATTATCCAATATCAAGAGGGAAGGCCTTTTCCCGGAGAAGTGCTGAATCAGCGGTTTCATCATATCTTTCCCCAGCTTCACTCCCAGATGAGCTGCTAGGAGGGCTGCTACATCATTGCTAGTTTTTGCTGAATCACAGGCCACAAAGACCCGATCTTCATATCTGGCCACAATGTCTGGGTGGTGCAGCACTGCTTGTGCAAGACTTGTTTTTCCTATTCCGCCGGCTCCGAGGATTGCGATCCGGGGTGACTCCTCCCTGAGAATTTGGACTATGTCCTGGAGCTCTGATTCACGCCCATGGAATATCTTCGGTTTGGATGGCAGCAGAGTAAATGACTTTGAGCTTGAGAATTGATGTGTGAGTAAAACAGGGCGGATAACTGTCCTATGGGCTTCACCTGTGCTGGGATCCATTAGTCCCTTGGTATATCTGAGTCCGCCTTAATTAGTCAACGAACTGAGACAGTAATATGTTTACTTGCAGAAGATGATATGTCAGACACTGTTCCATCAGAGAGAGTTGTGACCAATTCGAGAAGTTCTGTGTGCATCGTGTCAGCTGTCTTGCGCATTTCAGCAATATTGCCAAAGATCCTGGTATCAATCTAATGTGCAGTTGATTTTTGGAAACTCTTATAATAATATAGATTGTTACCTTGAATACATCCAGTGCTTGCTGGAGTCCCTCATGACATTTCTTGAGCAGGGCGCTAATCTCATTCTGGCGGAAGAACTGTCTGATTTTGTGTCCATCCTGTTGCATCTCTACAAACATATGGATTTTGTGAAGTGTTCTGAAGACCTGGTGTAAGCAAATAACGAGAAAGCAGATAATACTATAATGATACTCTGTAAAATCTCCAATGTGGTCCAAGGTTGTCGGTGATAGGGAGCCACCAGTTTCAGACCTTATATGCAAGTTGATGATAGCATACAGAAGTCCATGAATGTTCTCCAGGAGCTGCACACATTCATCCTTGTTCCGCTTTATTTTCTGGGCACTCGAGTCAGCTAGTACTAAATCAATCAGAACTTTCTTTACTTCGACCGCAGTGATCAACGAGGTAGTCGTATTCAAGATGGCTTGGATAAAGGGTGTACCAAAGGCATCATGGATCTCGCTCAGCAGCGGTAGAGCCGGAGCCAAACAAGCCATGATGTTGGTCAGGTGAATTTGAGTGATAGACGGTTGATGGGGCATCTTTTGGATGGTGGGAGAGCCCTGGATGAGCTTCTTTTATGAACGGGCACTGTCCCCACCTGATCATTTCCTTTTTTTTAAATCATGATCCCCGAACGGGTGTTATACGGCATTCTACGATTATGGCTAAATAGCGAAGTGCGGGCTATTCCCGAATAGATACCCAATGTCATGGTAATTAGTGTGTGCCGAAGGCATCATGGATCTCGTTCAACAGCGGTAGAGCCGGAGCCAAACAGGCCATAATGTTGGTTAGGTGAATTTGGGTGGTAGACGGTCGATGGGGCATCTTTTGGATAAGGGAGAGCCTCAGATGCGCTTCTTTTATACACGAAATAGGCACTGCCCCCACCTGATTCTTTCCTTTTTTTTAATCATAATCCCCGAACGGGTATTATACGGCATTCTACGATTATGGCTAAATCGCCAAGTGCGGCTATTCCCGAATAGCTGCCCAATGTCACGGTAATTAGTGTGTGATATATGACACAGGTATCTGGGCCTCATACTACTATGCGATGAGATCTGGCGCCACTAACTCTCGGAGAATCGGGTTCAGCCGAGGATGGACAAGACGCGGCCCACACGCCTAATCGGGACAGACGGCCCTTGGGATGGAACACGGCCCAGAGCCGTGTTTGATCCTTCAGAGGGCCGTGTCTTGTTCCAAGGCGGTCCCTGCCACTTGGGGAGTCCACAGATGCCTCGGCATATATAAAGCCAGCCTTTTCACCCCCTCTCTCTCTTCCTGCCCTCCCTCGCCACCTATGGAACCGACCCCGAGCATCGACGGCGCGCCAGGACTCGGACTGACTCGGATGATGCCAAACAAAGAACACACTGTTGAGTTCCCATTCGCAAACCGCATATGTGGTACGGCACCTCCGGGAGTCTGCCCGGGATGAGTGACAGGCCGGCCCGCTCAGTAGTTCTTAGATAATATAGAGTTGCAATAGATGCTCATTAGTGAATTAGTATCAGATGGAATACATGCCTCTTATAATGCATTAATGAACTGCACACCTTGCTTTCACCGTAGTTGTGGGATGAAATATTAAATGTGTCCACAACTCGGGCAGTAAGTTCTCTAGTAATGTTCTGTGGTAATCGAACACGGTAGCGCCAAAATAAGATGCCTGTGATGTGTGGATCCTGATACTAGGAAACAGGCCGGTTCACAGTTTAGCACGGTGCAGGTCTGGATGATCCAGGCGCTGGACGCGCAGGGTATCAATTGCAAGTTCCGGAGAGATAGGGCGCGGCTGCCGAGGAAGGTATCTCACGGACAATAGAGAGCCAGGGAATTGATGAGTGCAACCGATGGGGAATGGGGCAGGGCACTAGAGTAGTCAGAGAGCAGCCTTTCGCTCCAGAGCTCTGTTTGCGAGAAGTGACTGAAATTCGGCTTCTTTTCGGCGCTGGCAGAGGCAGACGCCATCAGACAGCGAGAAAGAAGGAAGTGATCCAGGGAGATCCCAGAACACGGAGAGTGGCCCTACTCGAGGTGTATGTGATGTGGTGGGCGGAACAAAGGAGTGATGTGGCGATGCTTGCTAGACTCGTTACCAGTCTGCCTACGAGCGGCAAAAAAATGTGGCAAGCACTTTGCCGTAGGCAGACTGGTACAACTCGGGACCAGCAATCGAGGCGCGCGCGGAGTTTGAAATTTTCTCCCCGCTGGCGCCCTGTGCTCAATTTAAGTCGGATCGTGAAATAAAAAGGGGAGAGTTCAATCTAGGAGCATAATACTTGATTTTTGTCTCTCCAGAATTTCTTCAAAGTCCCTGCTAAGAGTGCACCAAAATGGTCAGAATTACAAGAGAAATGATGGCAACTGATCGCAATCGATGATGCCGTGATCGGCACCACCAAAAAATTCAAACTCCCCGCGCGCGTCGATTGTTTGGCCCGAGTTGTACCAGTCTGCCTACGGCAAAGAGCTCGCCTCATTTGTTTGCTGTTCTTAGGCAGACTGGTTACGAGTCTAGATGCTTGCCTGCATCAATGATTCGATCACTCGCTGCAGTGTCCTTTTACGATCTTGTCTTCTTGTCTTTTCAGTTTCTGATCCCTGCTGCTTGTTAGAATGGTGTGCGCACTATGTGGCTAGGCGGTAGTGCGCACACCATTCTAACACTGCTCTTGTCCGGGGCTCAAAGTGCTCGAACTCAGCTGTTCCCATCGCCCAATTTCCGATGTCTCCAGCGCGATTCGCGATGCTAGCCGCGCGCGGCAGCAAGAGATTGATGAGAGCAACACCGTGATCAAGGAGGACCCGCAAAAGGCACCGTGCGTTCATTCTGCTAGCCCACATTCGCCGACGACTAGCGACACCTCCCCATCCCGTGGGACACGAGTGTGCGCTGACGAGGCCACACTGCGCGCGAAACCTTGATGACTCCCGTACGTCTCCGATCTCGCGATCGTGTCGCTCCGCTGTGGCGCACTGATGACGTCGGTGCAAAGCTGCGCGCCCACCTGAGACGTACTAACCCACATCCGTGCCACGTGCCCCAGCCCAAGACAGCACACGCATAGGCATCTTACGCTGCGGCGGCACCAGCGCGCGCGGATACACGGCACAACGCGCAGTCTCCGCGCTAGTATGCCTTGGGGCGCATCTTCTGCGTGCAGCTCGCGTCAGAGCAACGCAGCGCGCTATCACGATTCCCTGCCACATCCTCGCGAGTAGACGACACGATGGCGTGACACCCGGAGGTGGCGCGGGCGAGATCGATGAGAGCGACATCGGGAGAGACGTCGTGGAACTGGTATCGCCCCGCTGAAACAATCCAAGGTGCGTTTGCGTCGCGCGGTCCTAGCTTAGGTCGCGGCATGTGCTGACGAGTCCGAAACTTCCATGAACGCAAGCTTCGTCGGGCGGCGTATACGTTGCGAGGACGACGAGGGTCCACGGGGCGTCGCACATCTTCTGCGTGCAGCGCGGCGGGTGCGCCTGTGCCCGCCCTTCCTCCGTCGTTAGCGTACGGCTCCATCGTCGCGCCCGCACCGTGCTGCCGCGCGCGCGCGCCCTCGTGCCGTCGCCTAATATCTCGGGTATACGACTGTCGCGGAGACGTGTCTGGAGGTGGATGTTTAAGCTCCCGCGCCATCTTCGCATTGAAGGCAAGTTGTTCGGAGTTGAAGGATTTGGGCGTAACTTGGGGATAGTTCAAGCGGGCTTCAAAATCCACAGACAGTTCCAATCAGCGATGCCGTTGTTGCCACCATCTCCGCCACGTCGCTGCGCTCGGATCGACTTTCACGGTGTACTTACCCTCCTTGCAAGACTAGAAAGTGTTGCCTAGGGGAGAAGTTGTCCTACTTCAGGATGAGATCAATGCTCCTTGACTGTTATTCCTGGCGCCGCTGGTTCCCCACCTTCTACAGCGCACGCACGCCTCCCCCACTATCATCTTTCCTAAAAAGGCATATCTCATCAGCACGTGCACCGACGCTTTCGCAAACAACAGTGCGTGAGCGTCAACACTTTTCTCTCAATGGACGCCGGTCCTGAGCAGCCGCCGACTCCGCCCGCAGGCACGAAAAAATGCAACAAGCCATGGTGCCACACACAGATCCCTAATAATTCCCGCTACGGAGGCTGTGGTAGCTGCCGCGCAATCCATAGCCAAAATCAAAGAAGATACAAGCAAAACTTGAAGAAGAAAGCTCCCGCCGTTGACGACACTACGACATCAGGCAAACAAAAACGAAGACCTTCCCTCGGCAGTACCAACGACAGGCCAGCCGTCCGTCCGCGGACAGATCAATCCCACGAAGATGACATGCTGGTAGATAGCGACGAAGAAGACTCAGATGATGGACGGCCCTGGGATGATGAGGAGGATGAGAATGAGGACAAAGTAAGCACCCTGAACATGACTCAACTGTAACTGACAGAGAAAAAGGGCGGTGAACGCTTCTCGGACGCTGAAAGCCTTTTTGATGCATTGCGAGTGGAATTTCGCGGCGGAAAAGCGGTGGAGTTCAGCGGCAGCTACACCTTGCGTGCCGATCCATTGGTATCTCCAAAGAAGCGCGTTAAAATGGTCGCTGCTGAGATCTGGAAAGTCGGGGGTTACCGCTTTACGTGAGACTTCCTCGCCATTCTGCAAAATAGATACTTACATGTGGTAATTACACAGCGTTAAAGACCACCGAGCGCTTAAGAGTGGGCATCGCACACGGTACTGGTGCAGCCAGGATGAAGCGCACAAGAAAAAGTCGAAGGCCTCACAAAATCCGGACGTCCGCAACCGAGATACACTCGGCATGAAGAGGTATCGCTGCGGGAGCAAGCTGGCAATCAGTTGCCGTACAAACGAAGATGATAGCCAGCTCACCGTGAGCGTCCAGCTTCGCCACGGGGTCAAGCATACCCCTTACGTCGATGTTACGATGCCCGAGGCAGCATTGGATATGATCCGTGATAATGCTGAGTGGTCGACACCGGTCGAGCTGGTCGGCAAGGTACAGGGTGCCTTTCCGGCCGTCTCCGCGCAGCAGATCCACCGTGCATGGATGGAATTCAGCGAGCTTTACTGGCGCTTCGATGATGCACAGCTCCCGTCGGCGGAGAAGTTGTTGCAGGAGCACGGTGACGATGTGGATATATTCAAGCCGGAGGGTGTTCCCGAGGGAGTCGAGATGCTATGTTGGGGAATGAAGAAGATTGCGGGGCCGTTGAAGGGAAAAATCGTCGAAATTGGTGTCGACGCGACCTGTACGTGCAGATTTCCTTTTTGGGAAATTAGCCACTGACGACAAAATAGATAATACAAACTCAAAGCACCTTGAATTGTATAGCATAATGGGGGAATACGACGGCGCCGGCTTTCCGCTATCGTACCTGCTCCTATCGACCGCATCTTCAATTGATCAAGGAAAGAGGAGAAAAGCACTTACCGCCTGGGCAAAATGTCTCCGCGACACATACGGCATTGAAGCCCGTTTCAGCCACGTCGACAAGGATATGGCGGAGATTGGGATGCTGCTGGATGTATGGAGGACGAAGATCAGTTTGTGCTGGTGGCATCTCCGGCGTGCAGTACGCACTCGGCTGGCAAATGGAAAGCTCTCGACAACGCCTTATGATCCCGGCCGCGCGCATGCGGAGTTCTCCTTTATCGATCCAGCCTTCGCTCCTCAAGGTCAGGCAGATGCGGGGGAGTATGAAGGGGGCGTACCTGATAATATTACCCCGGTCATCGCCGCCTCCCAGCAGCCGCATACATTTGTAACAGCGAAGGGACTCCGGATTACGCTCCCGGGTCGTCAGCCTCTCGGAGGCGCTTCCACGAATAGGGCTGCCTTCGCAGAGAGTGCAAACCGTCTGAGCAGATCGGTTCCCGGCGGCGAGGACGTGGCGGGTGCACTGGCAGCTCATGCGACGGTGGCGATGAACGGGGACGCAGCTGCAGCAGTGGTGCGGGAGCCGGAGGCCATGGTGCAGGACGTTGCAGGGATGGCGGCCATGGTGCAGGATGTCGGCGAAGGCAAGCACATGGTTGTGGACGATGTCGAAGGCGACGATAGGACAAGTGCGGGGAGCACTTCCACCCGGGGAGCGAGATACGGCGCCACGGAGAAGGAGAACGCTCCGCCCAACAGCACAGGTGCTGTACGGACGAGGGCGGGTCGTGAGACGAGACCGACGCGGCAGGTGGATGCCGCCAACCCGGTGGTGCTGGCACGCGCGATGAGAGCTCGCACGACGGGGGCTGCAGCGCCGGTCCTGAGGGCAACGGTGCCGAAGAAGCCGACTCGGAGGGCGGTGGAGGCGGAATCTGAAGGCGACAGTGAGCGGGAGGAGGAAGAGGAGGAAAAGAAGACGAGACGCACCTTCTGCCCACCCAGCTACCGCGACCCGATCGTCAAAATGATGGAGAAGCACTTCTGTGCCCACCCCTTACTGCCTGGGTACGCGGAGCCAAGCCCCGAAGGAATCAAGCGCTGGGCAGTCCAGCAAATGTATAAATTTTGCGTCGAGCATGGGCTGCCGGAAGTATGGGCGTACCTCTGGGAAAACTGGTATCGTGAATCGCGTTGGGCACTATGGGCACGCAGCGTGCATCCGGAAATCCCCGTGCTGAAGACGACAATGATACTGGAGAGCCAGTAAGTACCAGAATTGAATCTCAGGACCGTGCACTCACATTTCAGTAGCTGGCGCCGCATCAAGCATGACTTCCTCCACCACTTTCACATGCCGCGATGTGATCTACTCGTCTGGATCCTTGTAACCAAGTTAGCTCCATGCTACTACCGGAAACTCGACACACTTCTTACCGATACTGGTCGATTCCGCGAGCTTCCAGCTTGGCGCAAAGACTTCAAACGCGAGTGGAAGAAACTTGAGAAGACCCCTATAACACTGCCATTAAACCCTGCGTACAAGCCGGACGCGAAAAGGATGGTCTGCACCTGTCCGAGCCTCGCGAAGAGTCGTTTCCTACTTTGCAAGCACATTGTGCAGTCCATGTGTCCGGTTCCTCCCGTGTTCTTTCTGGAGGCCAAGCGCCAGCGCACTGCCCCGTTTTGGGTGCATACGAGTCTGCGGCCCGCGTCCGAACCTGACGACGCTGACACGCCCATCGATGGTGCCGCCAATGGGGATATAGAGATGCCTCCATCGAGTACAGCCCCTGCTGGCGCGGTGTCAGACTTAGATGAAGAAGAGGACGAAGACGACTTCGTGGACACGCACCAGCCAGAAGAAGGCGGCCTTACGTTTGTAGAGGCGATGGATGAGAACATTGACACGATCATCGAGTTTGCCAAAGGGCTGAAGTTCCAAAAGCAGTTCCGCGACCAGCGGATGCTTCATGCTCTGGAGCGCGAGGGGGCATCGTTCTTGCGGTTGGCGAGGGCGTGTCTGACGAAGGAGAAGAGGCTGCGGTCCACAAAGGGCACGAGACCTTCGACGTGGGACAGATCAACAGGCAGTGCGATGTTCTACCGCTCAAGGCCGCCCGCACGTTCTGATGGAACAACTTGATTGACAACGCGGAGCCTCGGGGTAGCGCGGAACGCACAGAAATCTCCGGACTCCATTATTTCTCTACAGGCGCACGGGTATTTACTTAGACACTGAGAGTAGCGTATCTTATCTTATTTGTAAGCATCTTCCTTTTTAGGAAGGTGATAGTGGGGGAGGGCAGAGGGGGTTACCTTCTACCTGCTTTCTGGAATTCTACCTCTGGGGATTGACGGAGGAGTTGATGCTACCGTGTTTCTAGTCCGTCCCTGATTGATTTCTCTGTTTTGGGGCCTGTTTACAGCGGATTTTGGAAGCGTGGCATCCATCCAAATCTCCGTGCATCATTGCCAAATCATTGCGCGGGTTTTTATTCAAGTCTTCTTTTCTGCTGTCTACCCGGTTCCATCTGTCCTCATGCAGTATTTTGTTACCCCTCCCGCGCAACTCGCCCTGAATCCTCGATGTGCACCACACCTCTCCGGTACTACGTGGGCACCGGCAATTGTCCGTTTTCGGCGGTTATATTTGTTCTTGTTTGGTCCCCGCCAAGCAACGGTTTTGGACAGTTTCTCTTCCTCTAGCCTCAAACTAAGTTCAAATAAGTGTATTCTAAGAAGCCAAATGTCTTATAATCTTCATTAGTTGAGTTTCGCTGCTCTGAATAATTTTAATAACTCAATTCCATATCGACGTCACTATCAGCTTCATCTATTGGTTCGTCCTCCACGTCCTCAAGCCCCAAATCACCCTCACTTGAATCAGAGTGATGCCTGTGCATCGCAGATATCAAAGCTTCGGTTTTATGCGCTTTGGTTAGCAGTTTTGACACCCCGGGAATATCTGACTTGACTCCCTTCGGAAGCTTCTCAGCGCGGCGGTGCCAAGCAAGCTGATCATCGAGGGCTTTGTTGGTCGGCTCCTTCCCCGTGTCTGGATCATGACGGACTCGAGTCTCAGTCGTCCATGGGGTTATCTTGTCCAATGCGTCGTTGATGCTCTTCTGTTTGGTTGCCTTCTTCACATCGTTGTTGCGCTTCCGGCCAACAACCGCGTCATCGGCATCCTGCTGCGCCTTTCTACGTTTTCTAGTAAGCCCGCTGCTGTCGACCATGCGTGCCTTTGCCCTGATAACACGAAGACTCTTGGGGAAGAGAAGCGGGCGATATTTTTTGGTGTTGTTCTGCTTATACATTTTACGCGCATTATGTTGCTCCAGAGTCATGTGTGGGGCGTGACGAGACCCGTTCCGACGTTCGCCAAGAGTCCCTTCGTTCACATCGTTTGCCGTTTCCGCTCATCAGCAGAGAGTTCCGAAATAATCCCACCCTCGGCATAATCTTCCGAGAACCGTTCCCATGTATCCAAGGCACCTCCAAAGAATGCAACGAGACACTCCCGCAGTCCGGGAAGCTCATTCTGGCGCGACATAATTTTGTAGAAGAGCTCGGGGTTGTCCCAAGACTTTCCGTCCATTGACGCCGTGGCCCATGACGCATTAGGCCCGAGGATCACATCTGGGTTTGCAACAACAGCTCGGCAGAATGACTTTACGCGTTCATGTAAAGGACCAAGCTCCAAGAGGTTCTTCTCCACGCTATCCTCTCCCCGGGCTTCCGACAAGTAAGGGTGGCTCAATGATTGGCCGTATGCAGTGAGGACCGCAAGTTCTGTCTCGGTTCGGGGATCCCTAAGCCCATCGTACACGTTCTGCTCGACATTCATGAAGCGGCGCGTCCCCTTGCGATCACGCATGTGCTCCAGGTACCGAAGAAAAAGGTCGCGGTGAAGGAGCAGCATTCCGGCCGCTTCGCAATGAGACTGATAGCGGGTATTGCTTGTGTCAGGGAAAGTGATGGCGTAACCGAGTTTCGTCTCGAACCAGATGTGGAAGAGTGCACCCTCTCCTTTCCTCTTGTCCTTGTGGTTGAACAGCATTCCTGCGAGCGAGGTTAGTTTAACCCCACCGCCTTCCGAGACTGTTTCCGCCCGGGCCTTTGCAGACGACGATCCACCTGCCGCTGCCGCCTTGTTGTCCTTTTTCATCAGTGGGATGGGCCTGTCGTGTCCAATATAAGATGCTATCATCGCGGCGTTGCCACCTTTGACAGCGTTCAACTCCTTGTGCACACAGCACCCGGCCCAGATGAACAGGTCTGCTGCGCGCTGCTCCTCTGGCGACATCGCATTGAAGACGTCCTTCCCAACTTGCACGCAAACTTCGGTGAACATGCTCTTGTTAAGTGTGTCCTGTTCTGCAGTTGATATGTCGTTGTATACGTCAAGCCCGCCGGCCTCTTCGACTTTCTTGGCTGAAGCCGCCATGATAAACGGCACAAAATCTTCCGGTTTCCAAGAACGCAGCTCTTCCTGTCCACGAAGCTTCCTATCACACTCTTCGTTCCAACCCTCCGGCCCGCCAACTCCACGCGCAAGTTTCTTTTGGTCTGGGGCACGATCAGAGGTCATTGCTGTAACTTTGGCCGGCAGTGTGTCGGGGTCGACTGGCTTATCCACACCGACAGTGGAGTTGTATATCTCGTGCATATCACGATTGACGTCCTTCCAGCCTTGGAGTTGTGTCTCCGCGGTATGATTAACGGCAGCGGTGATGCCGAGGAATCGATTGACATGTTCGCCTGGTGAATTGTCCCCGGCGTATAAGGTAGTGCTATAATTGAGGAACTTCGATTCCTGCTGAATATTGTGAAGCGATGTTCCATCACCGCTCATTCGGACATCTACAAGGTGCGTCAATATCCATTTCATATATTGAAACTCAAAGATTTACCAGGAGCATGCTGGACTTCGTGAATGACCTGGGCTTGGGCTATCAAGCCGCTCTCGAGTACAATACGACCAACACTGCGCTCGCTGATGTTCCCCTCGACAGTCACCCCGATGCTCTGGGCCACAGTTTTGATCACACTGAGAATCTTGGACACCGGCACATTGTGCAGTGCAACGAGGTCGGTGACAAGCTCGCAAGATGTGTCCGAGATGAGACCCTTGTTCTGCAGCCTAAAAACATTCGCATCCTTCTTGACCTTTGCTACCGCCTTCTCCTGTTTCGTAGGCGCGCGCCGAACACACATCGTAAGAACCTGTTTGCTCTTGGCAAGAGCCGAGTTTCGAGCAGCAAGGACGTTGACACGGTTATTTGAGGCCTCCAAGGACTGCTGTGTGGTGAGTAGCTCGTTCTTTACGCCTTCTTCTGCGGCTAAACGCTCCTGGAGGTCCGAATTTGTGTTGTGCGCGTGCTCCTCCCGTCTGCGTGTATTCTGGCACTGTACCCTGACCTCCGAGGTTTTCTGCTTCTGCAGGCCTAGTTCTTCTTGAGCATTGGAAATGCACACCTCCAGGCGCTCTATCTTCCGATGCAATGGTGCGGGGTCGACATTCTCCTTCTCCTCGAATGCACCAAGCTTGGGAAGTACGCGGCGTGCCCGTTCCAGCTGCTCTTTGCGGGCCGTGGATCGCCTCTTATTGACTCTATACGTATCGTGCGGCATGATTGACGAGACGCGGGCGAGAAAACGCGTGAATTCGTGCCAGGGAGACCAGGTACGCGTTGTAAAACGAAAAATTCTCACAATAATTAAGTTAATTTGGCCTCATTTTGAACGGCAAATATGAGCCAAACGGGCCACCTGTCGGCCGAGATCTCGCCGCAGCATCTACTTCAGGACGTCTCTGGAGGAAATGTCCAGGCCAGATCTCGAAAAAGATTAATTCCCCTCGAGTTATTTCGACCCGGCGAACAGTGATAACTCTGGCCAAAAAAAAAAGCGGACATTTCCTTTGTATGGTTATACTTTCACTTTGTTCCAGTATTGTATGCCCAAATTCACGCTGGTTGAGCCCACATATGTCGAAACCATCAGTCGTCCGGATCGGGCTCCGGGCGGAGTTTGAAATAGCACTGGATTGCCGGTGCCCACCGGTAGTCTCGTACACATCCCCTCATGACATCCTGTTCCGGGAACCCTGTCATGAGGGTCTGGGGCAGCCCGCTAGTCAGCCGGACATGTGCGCTCTCATGACAGGATTCCCGGAACGGGATGTCAGGAGGGGCTGTGTCTGACACTGGGGGCAAAGGCCGGGGCATGTGGACATCACATGCGCAATACGCATGTGACGACACATGTGTTCGGCATGCGTTGATCCGGGCCCAAAAAGCCTTTTTTCGGTGCATGCCGAACATATGAGGAACACATGCGTATTGTGCATGTGATGTCCACATGCCCCGGCCTTTGCCCCCAGTGTGAGACTACTTCTCCGGGGGACTTTCGCCCGTCCCGGGGGGTTCGCTGTACTTGGTACAGGAAATCGTATTGATGTTGGCACGGTATGCGACCTTCTTATCTTTGTTCATCTTTTAATGAATCTTCCGGCTTCCCATATTGGTATTTGGGCAACGCATTGCCTGCTTGTCGCCGATGATAATCATCATATATATCGCTGTTAGGCGCTCACGGCAGTGCTCAGCACCGAACTATCCCACACTCGACAGCTTCGCTCTCTTTCTCCCGACCACCATGGTTGCCGTGAGCAAAGATGTCTCGAGCAAGGATACCACGAGCGTGCCCATACCCCCCCACCCAGCTGGTAAGTGTGGAGGCATCTTTTTTATCCACTGACTGATCTTTGTCTTCCCTAGATCGCGATGAGCTGGCAGGCGCTAAACTCTGGGCCGTGTACATTTCGGAAGCAGAGAAGTACGATAAAGCTCTGGTCGAAGGATGGAAATCTGACATGGAGGGGCTGCTTATCTTCGTGCGTGGATCCCACCTGAAGTATTAAATCATTCTGAGTGGAGGGTTGAGGCTGGACTCTTCTCTGCGAGCTTGACTGCATTCCTCATTGAGAGCTACAAGACTTTGATGCCTGATCAGGGTGCTATTACCATTGCACTTCTAGAACAGATCTCACGGCAGCTCGACCAAAGTTCCGGCGCAAATCCCGTGGCTGCAACTCCCTTTACCCCATCTCGCACTTCCCTAGCATGCAATACACTCTGGTTCCTCAGTCTCGGCCTTAGCCTTGCCTGTGCTCTACTTGCCACCCTCGTCGAGCAATGGTCGAGGGATTTCATCCAACGGACGGAGATGCGCCCCTCTCCCATCATTCGCGCTCGAATATTCTCGTATCTTTACTTTGGCATGCAGCGCTTTGGCATGCACACCGTGGTGGATTTCATCCCACTCCTTCTGCACATCTCCCTCCTCCTCTTCTTTGCTGGCTTGGTCGCGTTTCTCCTCCCCGTGAATTCGGAGGTGATGATCGTTGCGGCTGTACTTCTGGGTTTTATCTCGGCCACCTACCTGTGCCTCACGGTGCTTCCCATAATTTCGTCGGACTCCCCGTATCGAACACCCCTATCGAATGTGGGTTGGGGAATGTTTCAGCGCCTCTCTACCTTGATGCGTTGGCACCGAAAACATCTTCCCGATCAGGAATCGACCATAGCAGATGGACAATCGACAGACGCAGACAAAAGCATCCCGACCATGATCGAAGTGATGAATCGGGATGCCGTTGTAGCTTCGTCTTCACGAGACGAACGTGATGGACGGGCGATTGTGTGGACCGTGAGGTCCTTGACAGATAACACCGAGTTCGAACCGTTCGTGGATGCTCTCCCAGCTCTCATAAGGGGACCCAATGGCCGGCGACGAGGCTACGACCGGATGATCAATATGCTTCTCGATGACCGCGACATCCAGTTGGTCCCCCGAATCGAGGGCCTCCTCCGCAGTTGCGATAATGGTCTGCTGACTCCGGAACTGGAAACTCGGCGCCGCATTTCCTGCCTCAAAGCCTTGTGGTCCATTGCCTATTTTGTGGCATCAGATGCTTCGACACACAAAATTTTCCCTGCGTTCGACGCCACGATCCTCGTATCCCAGATCCGTCATACACAGGCTCAAGTCAGATCCATTTCAACCTCGGCATATGCGGTCATTGGATGGATCCAGTTTCGTTCGCTATCCTCCGGTGTCCAGCATGCATTGTCGAGGCTGCAGATCGCTCTGCCTCTTCAAGATCCTCGCGTCCTGCTTCAACCGGTTCAACACGAAGCTGCCGCGCAACTTGTGAGAGCGCAAGAATCCACTGATCGCGACTTCTGTCATCTGCTCTCCGATCTTATGTCCCTCAATTTTGCGGATACGCACTTGTTGATCGAGAAGTTGCAGGACGCGCTGAAGTCGTTTGAAACTACGGCATATTGCATCCTCATGGATTACCTGCAAGCCTCCACGGCGTTCAACGAAATGCCTCATGAATTTGAGACCACATCCGAAATAATCCAACCCCCTCGCGCCTCCATAAGCCCAGCAGTCTACACGAAGATGAAACAAACGGTGTATATCATCATACAGCGCAACGACTCGAAATTATACAACCTGGGCCCCGAAGTCCACCACATCGATATTATTTTTGATACGGTACTCCACCTCCTCCAGACGGGTCAAGATTTTTTCGACAGTGACCTCGCGGAGACCGTTACTCGTTATGTGGGAGGCCGCAGCAAGCAGCCTGGCGCCGGATTCAACCGAGGATTCGCGCGATGCAGTCCGAATCGGGTGTGTTCATCGCTAACGAATTATCTTCGAATATGCCCCGCCGCAAAAGCCCAAATAACAATATATACAATCTGGGCACTGTGCTTGTTGGATCCTCGATTGGCCGTGTTCAATGAGGAAACTCTGACTGCTGTTCGTGCTGCTCCCAAATTGTGGCTCTCCGGCTGTGCCATCGCCGCGTTAAAATCCAAAATCCTGGCGGCTGCCACCGATCTTCCTCCAGTCGAACTTAACCACCTCATGAAAAGACTCCAAATCCCTGTGAACGCATCTGGGACATTTCCCTCTGGTGATCCAACGGACCCCATGAAGATAGGCACCTGGATGATATTCATCGAATTTTTGGAACAAATTGACCTGTCAGTTTTGTCGGGAGACCTAGCCAGAGGCCACACCATCAGCACATTCCACTTCCTATGCCGTCAATGTCCACAACCTGCTCCGTTATTACTCCAACGCCGATTTGCTACCTGGCTCTTCGACGTATCTGTCGGCCCGGATTCACAGCCGATCCTCGAGGCTGTCATAAATTGGCTTTGGGATAGTGCTATCCGGCAGTTTGATGATATTGGGGTTAGACGAACCATCGGTGAAGCCCTGGAAAACTATGCCAGGACTGCGAGTCCGACAGGTTCTCAAAGAGGCAGAGTGCAAGTTCTCGGTGTTGAACTCAATTCTCTGCCCACCATTCACACCGACGGAGACGATGGCATTGATGTCTCCGTCGACAACGGTAGAAAGACTCCGGATCAAGTCGGACTTTAGTTTACCACACGCCTTCGACCTCAGGCTCCGAATTGGATCTCCATACGTAGATATGGTCATGATATGATTACATCCATGTCGGTTGAAGATTACATTTCAATAAGCACTCGCTCGCAGATACCACGATACAGTAGCCATGGAACCGAGGGGCAGGAAATGAGCTCTCCCCGGGATCTCCAGCGTTTTTTTTTTTTTCACACAGGGTTGGTTGGCGAGGACTAGTGGTCTGTGGATCTCGGACGTACGTGGCGACATTGAGGAGAAGATTCACAGGGCTCGTACGACCGAGGATGCGGAGGGAAGCTCGAACGCACGAGGGTGAGGATCGAGGCTCGGACGCGCGGAAATGCAAGGCTGGGCCAGCAAGCTCGGACCGTGTAATGTCAGGAGCTATGGGGGTTTTCACTACACTGCACTCCATCTCAATATTCGGCGCGTCAACTCACCGACATTAACATGCCTCCTGATCCGCCTTACCATGATTCTGGCCGTGCGATGGCTGCCTTTGACCTCTTTTCTCCGGAGGAAATGGCGTACTGGATCAAGTGCATCGCTCATGCCGTTCGTCATGGTTGGTCGCTACATACCTGTTGGTTGTTTGCGATGTTGATTTGGGGCTTAGGCTGGGGTTGCACTCTCCAGGGCAGTCGGCCGAGTCATCGCCAAGATTATTAGGTTGTCCCTGTGCCGCCGTGATTCTCCTTAACTCGTCCACGCATAGTTCCCTCGAACGGCAAACACGTTTAAGAAGACTAGGTCAAAGAATCGCAGACGGGAATCTCCGAGATCACGACGGCGCGCGCGGATTTGGAGGCAACGGGCCAAAGATTTTCATTAACAACATCCGAGTCCTGGTCAATATCCAGCTCGATACAAAGATCCTCGGTTGGTTGGAGAAAGGAGGAGACATCGGTGACACTTGTCCATCATTGAGTAGTAGCAGTACCGAGACCCTCGTAGGATTGCGGCGCCCGAGTACATGGAGCAGGTGATCAACGACGGTGTGGTGCTCTACAAGCAGATCGGCGGCTATATGACGGAGTAACTATATATTACGTTCAACATCGAACGTTCCTCGTTAGACCTCCCCTGAAATTTTGATTGTGTGTTCTGAGACCTTATCTTCGGATCGATGAGGAGTGGAAATCGCTGGTTGCATACAGAATGCCAAGAATCGCGCTAAGGTTCTGCATCATAATCACCACAAAACTCAGGGATTCCAAAGACAGGCCCTTTGATGTGGGCGGGGCCGCGATGACCTGCTGAATCGCGAGGTTAAGTGGAAGGATTGAGAGCGAGAGATAAGACGCAAATGATGTTTCCTCCGCAAGCTCATCGCGCGCTCAGGAGGTCGCGTAGATTCCCTGTTATCGATCTCCTTGAATCAGGGCCGCAGAGAGCGTAACGCAGAACGAGGAGCCGGGTGAGAAGGTAATCCAGAGCGGCCAGATGCAATTCAACCTGGTAGAGAGTAAACAGATTGGAAGATGCGCTCGGCTCGATCGTTGTGGACCAGATACATTGCTTGGAGGCAGCACTACATGTACAGATCCGGGGATTCACAAGATCAGACGAGAGAAGGATGGACCGAGGAAAGCGCAGCGTGCGCGCGTGAGGGGACGAAGATGAGGACGAGGTCTGAGGCGGAAGTCCCGCAGGCCGCGGTGCCCGATGGATAAGATTAATTACAGACAAGGTTGAAGATGTGGAATTACGCAGCGGAGCGGGCGTCGTTCATTCGCCCTCGAGAGTACTGGCCGGGGAGGGGGTAGTACAATTGCTGAGAAGTGGCCGCGCGATGAAGTGGGCTACATAGAGGAGCTGAATGATACCGCGCAGAGGTTAGAAGAAAATGAATATTAGTGGCCAGTTGTTTTTCGTGTCGAATATGCGCGAGGCAAGATCCAGCTGGGAACGGGAATCCGACTCCTCCAGCCTGACAGCATCCCCTCTGTGCGAGTATTCTGTGGATCTTGAAGGACGCCGCGGCACTAGGGAGAGAAGGATCCACAATGGGGATGGGCCAGCAATACAAGACACGGGTACCAGTGGAGATTGTGGAAACACCCGTATAGTCGAACAAGGAAAGCATCCGCAATGATAGAGCAACCAGTACATAGCTCAGACTCAGTTCTTTCGAGTCTCCTCTGATTGACGCAGAATTGTCCAGATCTCAGAACTTATTCGACAGAGAGAAATGGTTTTTCCAGAGTCCCGCTAAGGGAAAAGCGGAAACAAGAGGCCGTGCCGAGATACGTCAGCGCGCTAGCGTGATCCGCTCTTCTCGGGTCATTCCCTTTTGCACCCTTCTCTTTCTGACATTTCGCCGCACAGGTTGAACAGCACCCCGACCTGGATCCTGAAGCTCGTGCACGTCGTTTATCTCTGCCGCATCCGAGTCTGCCGCTGCTGCGACCCGTCCGACTTATGGGTCTCGCCCCGCGTGCGCTTTGTAGGGATCCCCACCGTACCGTATACGGTTACGACCGTAAGAATTACGGTGACTTACGGGTACCAACCGGCCCGTAACCGTAACCGTAAACCTGTCGCCAGAGCGTCTTACGGTACGGTACGGGAGACTTTACGGTTATACGCCCGTATTACGACCGTATAAATTGCAAAAAATCATAAAAACAGTGTATCTATGCATTTTCGGCAGCCCGAAGAGCATCTTCAAGGGCCGTGCGCTTCAGACAAAGGTGATGCTTAAGCAGCATCAAAGTCCGAATAGTTTCAGGCTTCAGACGTGCACGCCGCAGCGAGATAGTATCTCTCCCGCCGGAGAAAACCCTCTCCACCGCCACTGCGGAGCCTGAGACAATTTTAAGCAACCATTCGCGCATCGTGAAAGTGGTAAGCATACCTGGGATCGACATGATATCACGGGCGAGCCGATAGAGGCGTGGATACTACGCCTTCCGAGCGTACCACCACTGGACAGGATCGGCCTGACTGCCAGAGGCGCGGGGTGCATCAAAATAAGTATCGAGCTCATCACCTTCCTCCTCCCCATCGGTGCCCTGATCGTACTCCGCAAAATTGATGATCCCGGAGCGAGCAGCTGAACCACCTGGTGCGCTGGCTGCCGTCCCAGATGCAGAAGCCATTGAGGATGTGGTGGCCGGATAATTCTCATCGAAATATTCTCGAAGCGCGAGCTTCTGTGCCTCGAGATAATCCGAGAGGTCCTTATCATTAGCGTAGTCCTTTCGGAGCTTCTTATAATTAAACCGAGGATCGAGAACTGGATACGTGAGGTCGTGTGCGGGATAGTGATACAGAACACGTACGAGCAGCCCAAATATAAAACGGGGATTGATCATATTTGTAGTAATAATCACTCAATTTCCGATGTGCCTTGGTCAAGCCGTCAACGAGCTCGGGTGGCGCATCATCGGGAAGGGCTGCAAGTTTCTCCCTCAGTGTTTTCTGAAGACCGCGAAAAGTCGAGTGCGTGGAGGAGAGCATTGGCCGTGACGTCGTAGACATCTGGCTGGTAGCCGAGCGGAACTGGAGCAGCCAGTCTGACACCATGCTAATCGTGTCCCAGTCCTGCACGGTTAGTTGCGAACCGTGAAGGTCGCGGTTACCTGCGATGAACTCGTTAATTGCAGAACGATATTTGATAGCTCGATCTTTGTCATTCCATTAATACTCACTCGAAAAAGTACACATAGAGGGACGTACTCATCATTTGGTGCGTAGACGACCAGCGTGTCTTCACGTCGAGTATGAGCATATGGACATGGGTGCGAATATTTGAGGGCGAAACAAGCTGGTACCACTTCTGACGGCGTTGAGGACTCGACCGGACAGCGCGAATAACATTGCGAAGCTTCTGATGTGTCAAGAATATTTGAGCAGCAGATCTCAAAGATGGCTTACCTTCCGTACAGACGCTTTGATTCCGAGAGGCATGGGTGCATCAGCATCCTCCTCATTGTCGCCGACAGCTACCACTTCCTCCGATTCGTCATCCTCCTCGACATCGGGGGCTACCGTAACAGAGTCTTGATAGGGAGAAGCTTGTGCACTCATCTTCTTCGAGCTTTTCTCTACGGCGCCAATCGCCTCCAGCAGCTATTAGGTGGTTTTAGGCTATGAGAGGTACCAGACGGCGATTACATACTTGAATAACGGCGAGATGCACCGTATGGGGCATACATCGCAGTCGGGAGTTTTTGGCTGAGAATTTAATATTATTTGCAATGCACATGCGTTCAATGGCCTCAACAAGAGTATCGTTGTTGGTGGCATTGTCCATCATAAACGAAATTACCTGGGAAGACAATGAGTTCCACCACCGAGAAAAAAATGTGACGGTTAACCCATAGTCCGTCAAGGTCTTCCACACAATCTCTGCCATGTTGTCGCCCGAATGCTCGCCGATGAGCTCTTGAAAATCGATGAGAAGCTCCTCTGAGAAGCGGAGACGGAAGTCAGTGTGCTATGATTATAGAGATGGGGTACTCACCGAGTTTCCCTTCATTGGTAACATAATGTGCGACTATCGCAAGAAAAGCATAGCCATTCGAAGATGTCCATGCATCGAGGGAGATCGATACCATTCCCTCGAGCGCCTGAAGTCGGATTTAAATCAAAATAAGCTGATAAGCTGAGCGTAGATGTCCAAGCTTACTGCAAAGAACGAAGATAACTCTGCCTTCAAGTCTTTTCCCATGGCTTCGACTCGCCGCTGCACGGTACTCGAGGATGGAATGGTTAGACCCGGAGCGCGATGATGAACATAATCAAGTAGACGGCGTAACTCTGGTCGTTCAACCTCTTGGAATGGCTGATCACAGGCCACTAGCCATTCAACAAGCAGTTGTTCAAATTTCGCTTGATCCCAGGGACCCTAGGATTCTCAGTTTTTCATTGAACATAAGAAATATGAGCAGACTCACCACGCTCTTCTCATTTGCACGGGAGAATGACTCACGCAGCGTCTGCTGATGCCCGCATGCCAACGCGCAATCCTCAAGGTACTTAAGAAGCTCCTTCCGAGTCGCAAAGGTCTTTTGGCCCTGCGCGATCTCAATCTCCTCGGCCGTGGGACTGGTAGTTCGACCCTGCAATATTTCGAAAAATATATTTATGTCGGCGCGTGAGTCTTAAGATGTCCAATGAGTCCTGAATATAATTAGCGATGATCCCGCAGCATGCGCCAGCTCACCATTGAGACTGCCGCGCATTAACTGCGTCATTCTGAGCACTTTTGTGGATTCACCATGGAGACAGCGGTAAAATTTGTCGCCTGTCTCGGCTTTCTCGCCGTGATCAGTGTCAGTAACGTCCTTATAGAAGAACCAAATAGTGTTTCGTTTCTGCCATAAATTCAGCTTAATTATATATACAGAGAGATTGGGATTTTTACCTTGGTTTTCGGAGGGTCGGGGGCCTTTGCAGAGGCAGAGGTGGAGGTGGAGGTGGCAGGTGTTGAAGCTTGATCGAATGCTGCCCCAGACTTTTGCTTCTTACGACGTGGCTTGGGTACACTGTTCGTAGGACGGCGCGAGGTACCCTGCGGGACAGTCTTGGTGGGCAGGCTATCGGCGAGCTGGATTTCATCAGTAGCAAGTGCGCACCGCGAAGGAATTATATCATACCTCCTCATTCGTTATTTTTACTTCTTGCTCGCTGTCGGATTCATCATCGTCGATATTGTCACCCGAATACCCGGGATCATCGGCGTCGGACAGTGTTTCCTTGCCTTTTCCCTTGTTAGTCCGGGGTGCAGGGCGAGACTTAACCTTTCGTTTTCTCGTGCGCTGATTGTCCTCCGAGTCTGATTCACCTTCGACAGCAAGAGCCTGCCTCATACGGACGTTCTTACTCCTGTCACGCTGTGGACGGCGTGACGACCCTTGAAACAGTGTCAAAATCGGTACGAAATGAAAATCCGGACAGACCTGATGCGGTGGGCGGCGGTGTCCCGGGATCTTCGCCGAAATCCATATCTGCAGCCTCTTTGTGAGTGCCGTCGGGATTCACTGCACCCTGATCCCAGACGTTCTCATTCACGACCGTGTCGCCATTAACAAATAAATCTCCTGCAGGATTGGTATTAGTGAACGGAGGCAAAAATGAGAAGAAGATGTAAAATATACCCCTGGCACCACCTAACAGACGCGGCGGCATGAAAAAATGGTTAAGGGCACCGACACCTAGGTCAGCCATCGTCTCGAAAGTGCGCAATGGACGCCTGAGGCCCATGAGATAGATGGGTCCCCGGGTGCATGGTGCATGCCCTCGACGGCAGATAGCGTGCCGGATGTCTAAGACTGTTGTCATCGGGGTCACCGCTAGAATGCGAACTTAACCCGAATTTTCGAGCAGCAAGGCTGAAGAACTCACTGAGAGCCACGGTACCGGCTGCTGCGATATCAACGAAGACGGTAACCAACTCTGGCGTTGAAGCTACATAATTTTATGTAACGACAGTAAAAATTAAATCATAAAATCACTCGCCTTTTTCAGGTGCGCCTCCCGACGAAGATGTATCTTTATATGTGCGGCGTAGACGGTCGAGCCGCATATGCGAGACATGGTCGCGTCGAAACCTCCATGGGATTTCAAACGTTTGGTGTTTGACAACGTTCAATGCATGCGGCCGTGTACAATTCACTGCGGATTGACTAGTTAAGTTTAAGCTGGTTAATTTCAGGGCTCACTCACAGAATAAAACGCAGAGATTCCAATAGACATAGATCGAGGAGAGGAGAGCGGCAGGGTGAACCTCAGGGAAGGTTTGGCGGGCAATAACTACGACCGATGACCAAGGCACAGACAAGTGGTGCGATGCCGCAAAGACAGCAAGGACACACCCGAGGAGAGGCCCAAAAAAAATTACGAAGCAGTGGACGAATAGACTGATAATTGAGCGCCTCGATGCGCCAACAGTGTGTTCCGTGGACTTGCTCAGGACACCGCGCGTTTCGCGCCCCTTATGAGCTGATATAGATGTCAAAATCATGGATATTGAAACCTCGAAAATGGAACAAGCCTTGTTTTATGCGTTCTCGAGCAAAGGCCGACGACATTATTAGCCGAGAAGGTATACTTTGCGAATTGCGCGCAGCTCTTTTATGCCCCTCGGCAAGCCATCGAATTTTCCAGTACTTTCGGTCGCTAAAGAGGCGCGTGAAATCGGTTGGTGATGATCGGTGCAATGCTCCATGCAAGACTCCAAGCTCGCCATTTGGGGATCCTGCCTTTGGGAGGTCAGTCCATAGTGCCAAGGCCCGACAGCTAGTCGCATTGTGGAAACCTGGATGGCTCCAGGCAGAGGATTGTCCAGTATGGCGCGTCAGCAGCGTGGCTGAGGTGCAGGACGGCGCGTCGAGGGAATCAGAGACGAATGCCGAAAGCTTGGCGCGACGCGTCATCAGCTTTTCGGCCGCCCCTGCCCGAAATGGCCAAAGGGTCGGCCCATTTCGGTGAATAATTTACGGTCCGTATTGTACCGTATACGGCCGTAATATTTACGGGTTCTTACGGTTTACGGTACGGGACTACCCGTAACCGTAAGAGGCGCTCCCGAGGGCCTTACGGTACGGTTACGGGACCCGTAAAGCCGTAACCGTACGCCGTATTTTACGGTTACGGTGGGGATCCCTAAGATACTTATAGCGACATACCCAAGTTCCGCAGCCAGCTCTCGTGCACTGGATTGTGCTTGAGGGGTCACCTCGCTCTTCAAGCGAGGCGATCACTCCGCAACAGCAGCAATCCAGTGCGTCACTTTCGACCAGCTTGCGCTTGTTTCGTTGTGGCCGTGAGCTTGAAGCTTGTGCAGACTGTCCGGACTCGGACTGCGTGGCGGTTGGAAGGGAAATGGGCGAGGTGAGGTCCGCAGTGCCGTGTATAACAGGCGCACTGATTGATGCGGAGCCCGAAATAAATGGAGATGGAGCGCGATCCGTTGGCTCTTCGGGATCAGCGGGGAATTCCATGCCAGGCGCCGCGCAGAACATAATCTCCCTGTCAACATCATCATCAGCGACAACGGGAAGCGAGTAATCGGTCTCGGGAGTTTCAACATGGGTTATCCCTCCAGCCTCGAGCTCCTCTGACTGAACTCGAGGGACGTCCGCGTCTCCATCATCGGAACAATAGCTTGTGTCGCTGTCAGACTCCGAGACGCGCATGTGTCGTGCCCGCCGGCGACCTCTCGGGACGATTTCGGACTCGTCTTCATCGGATGGGGCGGACGCTTCAACAGGAGGATCCTCGGAGTCAATGTCTCTGTATGTGCAAATGTGATCTTAGGTTACTGAACGGTGGCAATATTGGACGTACCTGAGAGCAAGGCGAGAGCTATGAGCATCGGAAGTTAGCAATGCAGGTCGTGCCTTGATGGTTTTGAGTTTTCGGGGCTGCGGGTACGTCTGCCGATTCTTGTAAAGCGGCCGCATCAACTTTTCTTCGTTGGGCGCCATCTGGTAGGGTATTGCGACATTGGCCAGTGTTTTGAGGCCGTGTCGGGTGCTGCGGTAATGTGCTTCGAAATTGTACGTCCAGATGACCAGCCCGCATTGCAGAGGGCAGAGGATGAGGTAATTGGTGCAGGGGGACGTGGGACTCCACCTCATAGCGGCCGCCATACTGAAGGTAAGCACCCGGAGGCAACTCGATCGCTTCCAATCAATTTGGCGAGCTGAATCTGTACCTTGACCACTTGTCAAATAGAAAACACACATTGGGAACGGACGGAGGCAGAGTCCGCACGGTTGGTCAGATCGTCGAATTGTGGGGTCAAATAGGATATGTGCGCCGTTGTGCTGCAGGATTGTCTGCTTGTTTTTGAGTGACAAAGGAACCGGCGGGTCGCACTTTGTGCATTCCAGGGAATCTGTTGGTTTCAAGCTGCCTCTATAATCAGCATCGTCCGGTTCAACCGCGAAACACGCTTTGCCTGCACAAGATATTATTGTGCGGTCGGAACGTCCGTGGGAATTACGTACCGGCATGGCGGTATGGAAATTTCTCAGACCGTTCAACATCCGGGATTGATTCGAAGTCGCCAGAAGTAACCGAACATTGATACCCGCAGCAATATGCAGCAAGACATCGCTCGAGAAGAGGTAGGTCAGTTTGCCAGGTCTGCGATTGCACATGGTTGGATTTAGCGGCTGAATCAGTAGGCCCCGAACATTTGAACAAACTGCTTCGAACGATAACGACCAGTGCCAGTCGTGTAATTTCTCGGGATCGTCGTCTGCGGTGGCCGGAAGAAGTCGAAGAATTTGGAATGATATTTTGGTACCTGAATCATAGAGAAGATCGAGAACGAGCGAGTCGCATTCTTGAGAGCCGAATACGATCCGGTTAACCTGGGCTACAGCCAAAAAGATTTGTCCCTCGCATGTGACAAGGACCGCAATTGGGTTCCCGATGCACAAACTGGGTGCATCCAGAGAACCATCACCAGCAACGAGGCCGTTCGAGGTCGACTGTAACGCAGGGATACCGGCAACGCGGCGGGTCCTGTCGGTGGAGCTACGCACGGAACGACCCTGCATCAACCTGCTCAAGATGCTCGCCTTCGAGACTTGTTTACCATCGACCAGAACATGCGGGCTGTGATTCTTGTTGCGCGGTTTCTCGATTGCGATCGCATCCTCGATGTCCCCGTCGGCATCGTAAAATGGTTCGGACTGGGGCTCGCTGGATTCGTCCGTGGACGGGCCGAACAAAGCTGCGTCGGGTTCGAATGCATCGTCTGCGTCTGGAGCATTGACCAGGAGCTTCCCGAAAGGTGACAGCATATCGATCGATGGATTTAGTGCGCACCGATCTAAGGTCGCGGAAGCTCCAGGAATGAGTGCTTCCACCACCCTGCGTCCCTCCATCCAGATCGAATGAAGGCCAACAGTTGAAACACGGAGGTCCCCGGAAGAAGAGGCAGGAGAGATGTGATCGGCCTTGGGGCTCACATCTCCCTGCGCATTAATTATAGCTGGCAGTTTAATGCGCCGCGGGCCACGATCCCAATGAGGCCGAAGTGAGAGGATTATGGAGACTTCGGTCAGATTCGATGCACGGGTAGAAAGCTGGTAGATGTCCACGTTTGAATCCGTACCGACCGCAGTTCGAATGAGCCCGAATAGTTTTTCCAGACGGTCCGTTCCTAGGAGAATGAGGAAGAATTCGGAGAGTGGAATATCGATTTTTGCCTTCGCGACGCAGAAGAAGGCATTCTTGATCATAATCATGATGTTAACAAACGTCTGGTTTGCCATGAAATCGGTGCCGGCTTTGTCGGTGGTGAAGAGGACGAAGAGGAGGTGGGCGGCGGTGCTGAGATGGACTAGTTGTTCGCGTAGGAATAAGGTGACGCAAATGTACGGCATCACCAGATGGTAAGCAAGTCGTCCGAACGTCTGCAAAGCGAGTCGTGCACGAGTAAACGAGGGAGAAGCATCCGGGTCTGCATCCGGGAGGCTCCACAGCTCTTTCAGCAACAAATAACCAAGGGGAACACTCATCCTATCCCTAGGGTTAAGCAGAGAATTGACATGTTCCGTCGAGTTGCCCACGGCGAGAAGATGTCGCTTTAGAATTCCTGGAGTGATGAGGAAACCAAGAAGCAGGATTCCTGCCTTGCGCATGAGAAGGCCACGCGTGGTCTTGAAAACGTGGCGGTAGTCCTTGTCCGCTGTTACATCGTCCGGTCCCACCAAGAGATTCATGAATTCCAAGGGAGCGAGGAGCGGATGAATGGGGGAAGTCGTGCTGAGCGGTGATTTCATAAATTCCATAGCGAATGCAAGGCCGCGCTTGGCTTCGCCGTCAGAAGCGACACTGACTGTGCGGTACGTGATATTTCCGTGTGTCTCACGATTCTTTGCAGCGGCGGCCACAGTCCGGAGCAAGGCAGCCTGGTCAGCCCCCTTTTCGGTCTTGCAAGTTCCCGAAATGCAGAATGGGCGTGGGTTATAGACGTGCGGATCTCTAGAGAGTGCACCGAAGGCCACAATGGTCGCCTTGGTTTGTCATGAACAAGTTTTCTCAATAATGAGTGATATTCGCTCACCTCGCTCGCCAAATGAATCCACTTCTTGTCGAGTGCGTGGAAAAATGTCTCCGCGTCCGCCACATCCGAGAACTCGAGGGGAACCTTCGCAGAATGCTCTCGGCATGCACCAAGTATCATATTCGTCTTGTCGTCCCAGCGTACCCGTTTCTCCACTGCAATCTCGTCAAGCATGATTACCCGATGAATAATTGTCGGGGGACCGGTTGGTGCGTCCTCGCCATCGGTATATGCATCTATATTCTCCTCGAGCTCCTCGCAGGTTGGCAAGCCGGGAGAAGCGCGCAGAGGGCGAATAACGATGTGTTTCCGCAAGGTCGTTAGGCCAGGCAGTCCCAGCGCGCGATGGAGAATATCGGCTAGACGTGCCCCGCCAAGTCTGAGGACCGTCAGCGAAACCATGCGCTCGTCCACCGTAAAACCCTTGGGATTATACACAGGACCTTCACGGAACGTGTCGACGGAAGCACGAAAAAGGCGGTGCGATAATGTGTTGATCCCTTCGTGGTTATTGCGACTGGCGGCGACCAGAGCGGATACCCGTGTAACTTTTCCAGAACCCACGGCCATCACAAACTCCTTGTGGCGATCGAGTGCGGCGGTCTGAGTCGCGAGCATTTGCATGTCGTTATGTTTCGCAAGGCGCATTACTTGAAGTTGATCGTTCTTCCTGCGGAGTTTCGTGACCGGACCACCAATGGGGAAGAAGATGAGGGGTGTATTCTCGTTGACACCGTCTACGATGCGGTCAGTGATGCCGCGAAGGATATCATTCGACGCTAGATTGTTGCATTTCCGGCATATCTTGCCAGTGGGCGCACGTCGTAAGCAAGAGCGTGCACGGAGGAAAAAGTGGTCGTTCTCGGAGTAGTAATCCCAGGGAAGCTGCATGTGAGTATGAAGACCGAATGGGTAGCTCGTGTGATGATTTTCCCCGACAGGGAACAAGATTTCGAGACCTCTGCAGTTTTCCGTGCCGGATTCGCGGGTCTCCCGTCGCTCGACCGATTGAGCAGTAGTAATTTGTTCAGGCTCGGCGAGGCCGGAGTGGAGCGAGGGGTCCAATGATGATGTTGAACTGGTGAATTGTAAGCTATGGAGCCTGAATACGAACTGAACGAAGCTTACACAATCGACTGGGGCGTCGACAGAGGCAAAGAACCTGTCGAGCGTGCAGGGGAAGAAGTTCTGTGCATCAATCAAAGTGAGTATTTTGAGAAGAGAACCCGAGGTGGAGCTTGACTAACGAAAACGAGGGCCAATAATCAATTTCTACGGAGTCGCCCGTTGCTACTGTTCGCTGGGCGGTATCCACGGAAGATTCAGGGACCGAAGAGCTCCTGGATAGTGTGAAAAACTTCACAGCTCGAACCAAGCTTCAAGCCAGCACGCTTACAGGAAAGAGCCGAAGTCGTCGGGATTTTCAGGTGTCGGTACGCGGATTGGAGCGGGTAAGACCAGGGATGGAGACGAAGATGTCGGAGACAAAGTGCGTTTGACCTTCCCGAAGAAGGCTGTCATCAGGGTCGGCTTCTTCTCTTTCTTCTTGTTTTTTTCTGCCGCCGCTGCGGCTGCAAGCTCCGCCTGGCGTGTTCTGCATCTCCTCAAATTCTGGTGGTTGTTTACCAAGTTTGCTTCTCCACCGGCTCCGACATTGACATCGTCGCCACACAGAGTGCATTTTAAATAAGTGGCGCGTCGCGGGTCCGGCTGAGTCCCAGAGCTCGACGCACTTTCGAGAGAAAACTGAGGAACAATGAGTGCTGTGTGCGCAAGCAAAGCAAGGCAGCACTCACAGTGGACTGCTGATTCGGCGGTGGCTTCGGCATGTGGAGTTCTTGCAGCAATCTCAGATCGGAGTCCGAGGGAAGACACAAGTGAAAATTTTAGTGACCCGTGGCTAGGATGGGCTAGCCAAACACACCCAACATTGTTTTCCTCGAACCCATCAAATTTCGGGGGAAAAAAAAAATTCGAATGTGTTTTTCGTGCGTTTCTGAAAGCTAGGAGAAGTTTTCAAAATCCATCCTCAATTTTGTTTTCAGAGGCGGTGGACCCCCCTCCCTCCCTCTACTATTTGGGACCCCTTACCTGGCCACCCCACTTAGTTGGCCACTTGGAAGCTAGAAGGCTAGGGATTAATAATTTTGACTGGGCACGATGTACGAACAAAGTAGGACCTCCGACGAAGGTTCAGACCGAATTCCAGCCAACAGTGATGGCTTGATCGAAAGCTACGGCATCACGGATCGGAATCCGAGGCGTGGGGACATCAATTTCTTGCCATCGGACCGCTCGCCTCACTTGGCGTCGCTATTTCTCCACCATTTCTTCATCGATCCACGATCTTTGTGGCTCATTGTGATCCCCCGATTCTGGGCCTCCATCTATGATGATACTGGATGGCAGTGGGCTGAAGTACTCTCTTTTATACACTCGAGAAAACACAACTGCTTTTTTGGGTCAGCCATGCTGGCCACCTTCGCAGGACACGACAACGCCATGCTATCAGTCTAGAATCGTACATGGGACTTGTCACTATCAAATACTTCATTCTCAGAGGTATTTCGAGATTTTATCCGTCCACCTCTGATAGCTCTGCAGGGCATTATCTCAAACCACCTAATTTCGGTCTCGCTAATAGTTGGATTTTTTGGAAGAGCTGTGAGCATCTTGGGATGGAGTTAGGCAATCAGGTACGTCTCAATACTTCCCATTGAGTAGCCTGGATCTTAATTTGGCCCATATCGGTTTTTTTTTGGCTTGCAGAACACTCATTCATCTCACGACCCCAGTTTTGGGGTTCCCCATCGGTCGGAAGCAGATTTTCTGACCTTTCGTATGTCTCACATATGCACCAAAACTATGTGAAATAGTCAAATGATCGACCTCTATGATTTAGAGTACAGTTGGCCGCCATTTGAGAGCTCAGCCCATTATTTAGCGGGGTGGCCAACTAGCCTGTTATTTGGCCATGTTGTCCTGCCGCGCAAAATAAATTCACTGTGAACTCAAATGTTGGGATATTTGAGAGCTTGGGGTCTTTAATTCTTCCTAGGATGCATGCCGTCGTTCTGATATAGTTGGGCCTGGATTGACTCACTACAACGATGACGGATGAGGCACCAATGCTTATGTGGCCAAGTAAGTGGTCTAAAATAGTACCCCATAAGGAAATTTCTTATCTTCGAAGCCCCTTGATTTAGGTGGGGATCTGCAGTAATATACCCGCAGGACACGTGGTGGTGCCGAGCCATCGGCCTCCGGTGGCGATCATCGGCATTTACCCTGTCCGGATCGGCAGTCATAACATCCCGATGTCCAACAACGACTCACAATGAATAGTCTATTTACCACTGACTACCGCTGACTTTCAGTGATTTTTCAGGGTTTCCAGTACTCAATGAAATTCCCATATCCTCTTCTTTTTCGTGCGGTAGATCCAATGATAGCCAGTGGAAACCGCCGGCACTCAGCGGCATTGAAGATTTCAGTGTGCCGACGATAGTCAGCAAAAACCATTGGCATTGGCTGACTCTCACATTCTCTGCATTGCCAGCGATAGTCAGTGGAAACCGCCGGCACTCAGCGGCATTGAAGATTTTTAGTGTGCTGCCGATAGTCAGTGAAAATCGCCGGCACTGGCTGACTGTCATATTTTCCACACTGCCAGTGATAGTCAGTGGAAACTGCCGGTCGAAGATTTTTTACTGTGCCAATGATAGTCAGCGAAAACCGCCGGCATTGGCTGGCTCTCTGATTTTTCCTATTTTCAGCGATAGTCAGTGGAAACCGCCGGCATTGGCTGGCCCTAGAGAATACCACTACCCACTTTATAGTCAGAGAAACAGGTTTGAGGTGGCAAATAGAGATAATCATTGCTAGCTGCCCCATAATATTGTTTAATTCGCTGAGACCATGTCCAAATTGGGCTAGATATTCACGTGTAGGCGTAGTGGTCCCATAGATGATGTCATACATCAAACAAAGGCTTTTCTCCTACGCCGCCGACTACCAGCGACTTCTGTTGGCAACCGTTGCATTTCACAGCGCATATTTAGTTAATATCCATCTCTCCGTTAACTGCAGCCCAGAACTCCGGTGACAATCCTCTTCCTTTTGTCTCCACCTTCTTCTCCACTTGTTCCGCAAAAATCATCATCAAAACATGGACAAAAAAATCGTAGTTGACATCAGTCATCTGGCGCAATTGAGATTCAAAGCCATTGAGCCAAGAATTCAGCTGTTCAGCTGTTTCCGTATTGAAAGCCCGAGTTTGATGAACTACTCCATTATCATCTACCTCGGTGAGTACCAGATCAGGTTGACTGCCATCGGTCGGAGCTGGATTGCATCGTGTCCTGCACAGTATATCATTGGCCCGATGCCCAATATAATGCCAGGCGTCGACAATGAATTTGGTGGTTTTGAGCCAAAGATCGCTCGGATCCTGCGTAACGATATGCCTGAGTAGGTCGCAAGCTTTATCATATACCATAAAACTTGGCCTCAACTCGGGTTCATCTTCCCAGATTTTGTTGAGGATTGAAAGTACCTGAGGCGTACTTTCAGCCCGAAAACATTTTCCCCAGCCGATAGGCACACCACAAGCCCATTGTACCGTCTGCAGGCAGTAGATGGACTTCGCCTTGAATGTATGAACAACCTGTTCCCCTGGAAACTCCCCCAAGGCCTGGAGCTGGACTTGAAGAGAGGGTCCACGTCCCTGGGGTGTTATCCCTCCCTCTGCATCTATTCCTGCCTGGCGGCGAATAACACGCTGCACCCCGGGGAATGAAAGACGATGGAAACGGTCCTCGTACTGCTTATGCCAGTCGATGTGAGATTGCTGATTGCAGGTGAGGGCACCAGTGGAATGGACAGGACGGCCGCATGGAATAATCCCGCATTGCAGGCGCATAGGGAGGTGAGTCTCACAAAAATGACCATTTTTGTAGTTCACAAGGGGACCCCGACAATCGTCCAATGCACATTTCTATGTAATTCAGGTAAGCTTTGCAATCTTTCCAAGTTGCAAAACATACCCGATGTTTCAGGGTCTTTCCATCCATAACGGCGAGCCTGGTGTATCCCCGAGGAGACCCTTCTGGAGGTGCCTCCTGTTGAGCAAGAAGCTGAGGGATAAGTGCGGGTAGAGGTTGCTCCTGAACTACTGCTGGATCGATCTGTATTTACTTCGGTTTTAATTTTTTCCCTTTAATTGAATAACTTACCGGTTCAGCTGGGGCTGCCTCTGAACCAGCGACATCAGCATCTCCAGCCAAGATTGCACCTTCCCCCTCTAGATCTGAGCGGTAACGCTTGATGTGTGTGCAGTCTATGCAGCCATGGTGCATGGAAGAAGGAATTACACCCCCGTTAATGCCAATTGCTTCCCGCACTTTCTCAGCCAGCAATTTCGAGCTTGCATGTGCTTCGCAAGCAAAAGAATCCGCCTTCTCGTGGGCAACCAAGAGTCGCCGAGCAAAATGCTCCAGGAACAGCCGTTGGGATTGGCGATATGTGAATTGGACATTTATATCATTGGTCGAGTCATTCACCCAGTCCGCAAAATTGGACCAGCCAGAATGGAAACGGTGCAGGGCCTTTTCTTGAGCCACAGCAATTTTTCGATGGACCCAGACCCCGTGTTTTGAGACTCGAATGAATTCCGGCTCGTACTCGAGAACCTCTGCTCGATGACGCCCCTCCCCAACCCGAGTAATCCGATCAGGATAATAGTCAGCCTTGCAGGTTGCACAATGAGCAACCAGCAGGTCTGCAGACACCCATTGGAAGGTGGAATCCAGAAGCCACACTGCCTCATTCCCCCCTTTTTTACGGCGGCGGAGAGAAGGGACGAGATTCCGATGAGCAGGAGGACAGAAACGGCAATTGAGCCGCTTTGTGGCTAAGATGGGTCGCGCTCGCTGAAATAAGAAGGAGGATAGATCCCTGGGGGATTCATTTGTGAGCCCGATTAGGGAATACAGGTGTTCTATATCAGCACAGAGATAATCGGTGTACTCTGGTGCCAAATCAATTCCAGGGGCTACATTGAGCCCAGCTGACCAAGCCTCAGAGTTGTCCATGTCTGCAATAAATGCCCGAGCAAGAAGAGTGCGAACACTCCTTTTCCAGCCAGTTAAAGGAGATTGACGCCGAGCCTCATTGAGTTGATTAGCATGAAGCCGGAGAATGGGGTACAGGGAAATCAGAACATTCAGAACATAGAAAGCTTGTTGGACAGCCAGTTCGGGTGGAAAAAAGAGCTGAAGGATAAAAATGAGTTCGCGAACCGAAGCTCCCATGGTTGTTTGAAGCAGAGACACGAGTGATGGAAAGCGGAAGCATTTATATTATTGGTAATTAGCACAGCATCAAATGGACGGGTGCCATTAGCTTCCTGCACTTGAGTAGGGATTTCCCCAGCAATTGAAGTACAAACACCCTCCATACGGCTGTTAGTTATAGTAATTGGGGTTAGAAAGGAATCAGATATACCTGATCTTCCGCTTTAGGCGTATATCCGTGTGTCAAAGGCAGAGGCATGCCGTGCGCGTTACACCGGCGTTCGTGAATACAGCAGCTGTGGGTCTTTGAGTTCTCCGAAATCGGTCAAGAAATGATTCAGACATACCTGTTTTTCCGGTGGGGAGGATAGAGCGCCGCAGGAGAAGTACTCCTCGCATGCGACGCAATTCCTTGAAGCACGCCAATGTGCTGGTGAATTAAAGCTGCACCAGGGACATCCTAAAGCAGTTGTTCATGAGTCATTTGAACTGAATGGGCGAATAAACGGAAGAGAAATACCATTTTCCGCTGTGGGGGTGTATTTGGATACTCCGTCACAGGCTGCAGCATGGCGCGCGCGTTGGGCCAGGCGTCTGCGTAGTCGGTTCGGGGACATCATAAAGCAGCCCTCCATGGCTGATTTCTCCGAAATCGGTGAATAAATGGAAGAGAAATACCTAAATGTCCACTCTGGAGGTGTATCAGTGTACCCCATCAAAAGCGGCGGCTTGCCGCAGGCGTTTCGCATGGCAGTCGCGAATATGCAGTATATTCGAGGCGGGGATATCCTACAGTAGCTCTTCGTCATAGAGTTTCGTCGAATCGGTCAAGAAATGGCAGAGAAATACCTGATTTTCCGGGTGGGGTTGTATTTAGATCCCCCATCACAGGCGGCGGCGTGGCGCGCGCGTTTGGCAAGGCGTTCACGAATACGCAGCATAGTCGGTTGGGGGACATCCTAAAGCAGCCCTCTGTCGCTGAGTTCTCTGAAATCGGCCAAGAAATGGCAGAGAAATACCTGATTTTCCGGGTGGGGTTGTATTTAGATCCCCCATCACAGGCGGCGGCGTGGCGCGCGCGTTTGGCAAGGCGTTCGCGAATACGCAGCGTAGTCGTTTCGGGGACATCCTATAGAAGGGCTGCATTCCTTATTTGCACCCAATCGGGGAACAAATGAATCAGAAATACTTGATTTTGCCTGGGGGTGCATATTTTGGTACCCCCTTGAACCCGCATGCCTTGCGGGCGCGTTTCGCAAGGTGTTCACATAGACACAGCAGACTCGCCATGGAGGAGTCTTACGGTAGCCGTCCGTCGTTTAGTTTCGGCTAATCGGCGAAGGGATGGGCAAGAAAGAAGAGTTTGTAGTATTTGGGCGGTGTTTGGGTACCCCACTAAACCCAGGCTCGTTTGCGCGCGTTTCCAGCGGGGTCTACTCAGAATAAGTATCATCACCTCGGGGGGATCTTATAGCAGCTGGATGACACTTACCTCTAGTGAATCCGCTGATAATTGAATGAGAAATACCCAATTTTGTGTTAGGGATGGTTTTGGCTACCCCATCCGACTTCAGTAGTGTCGCAGGCACGTTTCGGAAGTCGTGCGTGAAAACTCACGATAGTCGGCATTGGGACGTCCGAGAGAGGACCAGGGAGTGACCGAGTTGCAGTGAATCGGCCTAGGGCTGAATGAGACATACCAAATTCTTGCTCCTGGGCCGTGCGTTTCCGGCGATGTTCGTGAAGGCGCTGTTGGATAAGTTGGGGAGCATACTAGAGGTCTCATGCGTCTCTGAGTTTAAGCAAATCGGTGAAGAAACCAGCTAGAAATACCTATTTCAAAACCTGTTCCAAATCCACCAGGTGGTGGATTCCAAGCACAAATGTGAATACCCTCTAAACCCTAGCCTTGAATCGGGGTCATAGACAGGACTGCTTCGTTTTGCTGGACACGCAGATGTGCACTGTGTCTCGTTGGGGTGTGCTTGGCATCTTTCTCGCGATCGTTGGCGGGGACTCGGGGCCGTCCTAGCAGTGCAGCGGGGGGCGGTTTGCGAGGTTAAAGGACCCAACGAGAAGAAAAAACAGGCATCTCCTGCATGCAGATGTTAGAGTAGAGCCCATGCAGCAGGTCCCAACATGCGTTTGGACAACGGTTGTGGGCGCTTGTTGGAAGGAGGATGGAAATTCCCTTTTTGGGACCTCCCCAACTGCCACCATGGGACGCGTCGGCGGGTTCCCGGTTAACCCTGCGGGTGGCTCTGTGACAGTTCGCGTCGTGTTTTGGAACAGCTTTGCCAAAAACTAAATCCTCTTTCTCCCTTATGGCTTCTACACTCTATGTTCCTTTACCCCGACTTCGCTGCTTCTGTCCTCGCTGCTCTCTCTGCCCCTGGGGCCACGGTCGACCCTTCCTTAGCCGAACTTCGGATTCGTTTAACGGCGGCTTTGGGCGGCATGAAAAGCCCAGAGCAATCCAGTTCTCCGGCCTGTGCCTCTGGTACCCTCGACTCGGATGCCGTCTCACGCAGTCTCTGCTCATATACTAGTAGTTACTCATAAATAGAAAGCTCTATAGAGGAGTTGAATCCAAATAATATTTGAAAGTAAACTACGAGTTGAGTCGCAAAACAAAAGAGAAAATAACAAAATATGTGAACTTATTCTTAGTTCTCATCAAGCTCGTCGGAAGAGAGCTCCCTGTGCTTCTCTTTCGCCTTCGCCTTCCCCTTTCCCTTGGAACGTCTATCCTCCCCATCCTCTCTCTTCTTCTTCTTCTTCCTCTTGTCCCCCTCATCTGACTTCCTGCCGCGTTTAGACGAGCCAGCTTTGGGCATCTGTTCCTCAAGAAGGGACACCTGCCTTTCTCTGATCTCCGCCGTCTTCTGATCCACCAGGGCCACGAACTCCTTGAATTTCATGTCCTCGTAAGGCGAGAGTTCCTCTTGATCCTCCGCCCCTTCAGTCGCCTGGGGCCTTGGCGCCTTAACCCATTTGCTGATGTCCCCAGGAAGGCGCTTGGCCTTCTGGAAAAGCGTCACGGTGTAACGGGTGGACGTGGGCTTGAGCCCAGAAGCGAGAATGACCTCCTTCTGGGTGAAAGTGCCGTTTCTATACTGCTCCCATCCTTCAGACGTCACCCACGCAGGGGCTTCGAAATCTAATCGCCCCCCTGAGCAATCGAAATAATCATAAAATTCAATTGAGCGCACCTTCGGGTATAGCCCAACCAGCATTCCCCTTACTCCAGCCCTTGAGTTTTTCCAACAGAGGGAAGAAACACAAGAATGAATCAAGAGCGTTCCCTGCTGTCATGTTTGTTGTCGGACTAAGGCGGGTAAACTGAGTATATTCCAAAATGAAATTGCGAAAATGGGCTGAGTCTTGGATGCTATGCTTGGTTGGAAGCGTCTTGGCTTGAGATCTTTGCTGAGCTATCTCTATAGGGATGTCTGTCTTGGCCCCAGTAAGACTGGTCTGAAGACCTGGAACGCTTTGGGTCTATTGAAAGTCAGCAAAAGAATTGGTCATCAATAGGAAAGTGACGCACTGCTGCTGGCTCATAGAACAATTCAGCGGAAAAGACATCGTCCCCGAGATCTTCGAGTGTTAGTGTGTTTCCTCTGGCCCACTTCAGGTTCGGCGGCAGAGGGCCACCGTCAGTGTGCTGAGCCACTGATCCTATAGCCATACGCTCCTTAGCATCGTAAACCCCAGGGCGAAGCAGGCGTCCGGCCCTATCAGCTGGCAGGAAGAAATAATTAGTCAAGAACGGCACTTGGTCAAGGCGTTACCTTTCATGGGCGAATGATTCTTGAGAGCCATAGGCAGGAGGTGGGTGAGCGTAGCTTCATGCTTAACCTTGCCTTCGTCCAATTCCGATTTGGTAACCTTTACGTTCTCGACAAAGACCTCTTGAGCTGGCACCCGCGCATCTGTGGGGTGACGGAATCTAACAAGAACTAGAGATGGAATTAGAGATGAAGATATAAAAGAGAGCAACTAACCTGAAGCGGGGGTTTGGGTAGTCTTTGGAACTCCTAGGTCCTTGAACGGCTTGTTGGGGGCCTTTTTCGGAGACGGACTATCCGACTTCCCGTCGTCGTCTTCATCTTCCTCAGTTTCGCTGGCCACCTTCTCCTTATCTCCCTCCTTGTCACCTCCTTCCTCTTCCTTTACATCTCCGGGGTCTTCGTCAGAGTCGCTATCTTCCTCTGAGTTGCTGTCTTCATCCTGACTCTCTTCCCCAGGTGCATCGGGTTTTTCAGAGACGGCAGCACTACTCGAGACGGGGGTACTTTTCGGGGTCGAGAGCGGAGAGGAGTCCTGCTTCCTCTCGCCTTGCTCTGGATGAAATGTATTAGCCGCATTCATACATAACATGGAACAAGATGACACACGTTTCGTCGCCGGCCCAGAATTCAAAGGTCTAAAACTGGGTGCAGGATCTGTAGTGACATTCTGCTGCAAGAGCTTGAGAGTAGCGCTAAAAAGGTGTTAGCAAAAGTCAACTCAGAAATGGATAGGGTAACCCAGTCAATGGTTTCACGGCCTTGGACTGCTCTGCCAGATCTTCAGCTGTTTTCACAGCACTCGTCTTTTTGGGTTTGCCCTTCTTCTCTTTCTTTTTTCGGTATTCGTATAGGCCGGCGAACTGAGGATCTTCTTCAAAAGAAGGGTAGGTATCCAAGATAGTGTTTACGAGACTGATCAGGGCGTCCTTCTTCTTTTTGGCAAGCTCATCCTTCTCGACACCTAATGCCTGGCAAAGGAGAAAGAGCTCGTCCTTTTTAAGTTTGTCAACAGCGCCCGTGTAAACTGTGAGGCTAGCAGGAGGGTCGGGGACCGACATCGTTGAAGACAAAGACAGAGATCACGCAATCTTGAAAATTTGAAATTTGAAGACCACTGGGGGCCATCGGTGGCCATCGAGAGTCAGCGATAGCCAACGGCGATTCTTAGGGGCTTATTCTAAACAAATGCAAAGCGATGGCATTTGCCGAAAAGCATTATCTAATCTTGCTCCCCGCCGGCAACCGTTGGCCACCGACAGCCACCGGCAATCAGCGGTGGCCACCGTTGACCGGGTGTCCTGCGCGTATAAAACTCGGGATCTGAGCGCGGGGTGAATTTTCTTTGGCAGGATGCCAGAAATAGCCAAATACTAGGGTACTTGACCACCGCCCCAAAGGCAGTATTCCTCAAGTTTGCGTCTGGAATGGCTGGAGAATGTGGAGGCAAAAGCCAGGCGAGTGCACGTTGAGTGCACGTGGCAAATGATCCGATGCACCGACAGTGACACAGCCACTTGTCCTCTCTGATCTTGCCACCTGCCACCACAACGCCTGGCGAGCTGAGACTATTGGATGCTACATATTTCTCAGTCTCTCAATGGCTTACATCTTCGTTTGCATCAATCTTTCTTCTCGTCCTGGATCGAACGGCTATTCTTTTTCCCCCTCGACCCCAACCGCCATCGCACGGCCACCGCACACCTGCACAATGGATTTCAGAGACTCTAGAGAATTTACCCGTACCGGCCATCAATCCCTAGCTCTATCGGTCTGCGAGAGTTTCACCCTCAGGACATCGCATCCACGGCGTAAAGCTGGAGAGTCCAACGCTCCGCCGCTCTTCCTCGTTTCCTGTCTGCATAGATCCCGCATATCTAGGTTTTTTGCCGTGCGGGATTCTCTACAGCCTCTCTGCTCGCCTCCCCATGGGAACTCCCTGACAAGCGTCTTGAATTCAAGGTTGAAGTATTGCAAAGCTGTGTCGCCCGATGTATCCGATGGGACGGATTACATACGCCAATCGCGACTCCTAGTCTTCCCCATTTGTCCCCGCGACCATCTTCACCCTTCACCCTCGATACCCTGTTTGCTCGTATCCACCACTCTCTAGTATCTACCCTTCCAGACGAGGAATACAGCGGCCTAGCGCGGGAATTGGGCGCACTTAAGCCCTCCTATCATCATCACTGTCTGATCGCCCTCGCTCTCCGTTCCACCATCACCGAGGATTTCACGTCTGGGCCTTGGACAGAGTAAACCAAGATTCTTGGGCAAGCGATTCACATGAACATGATCGCCATAATCTTGCAGACGGCTGGCGTAACTCTGGCCCAGTCTGGCCAGTTGGATGCCGCAATCACCCGGTTCATGGAGGCCGACGACCTTCTCGCATTCTATGATCCCCAGCGGCCACCTCTGCTCGCCACCTGGGCCGTCGCTCTGCGTCAGCGATCCTTGGGAAATGGCCACCCAGTGGACCTTGATGCGTCCATCACAGTATATCGCCGCGCATGTGTTCTTCCCCGCTGGGAGGGGCGCCCATTGCATCTTGAAGGCGTAGCATCCGCACTTCTCGAACGCTTTAGGCTCGGTGGGCGGGAATCAGACGTCGACGAAGCTGTTGAGCTTCGTCGCGAGGCGCTCCCTCCGCTCAGCACCCCGGTAGACCGATGCACAGCTCTTGGAGGATTCGCAGAAGCGCTTGGCGCGTGATTGAAGTTGAGGCAGCAGCTAACGGATGCCAATCTCTGTATCGATTTACTCCGCGAGGCACTCTCCCCGACATATCGGCACATCATCTCTGATTTGGACCAAGGCCAGTCTCTGGTTGTGTTGGGTACAGTGCTGCATGTCCGCTTTTCGCGCCTCGGCGATAAAGCGGATCTGGACGCAGCCGTCAGATCCGAGTACGAGCAGGCGCGTACACTTCTCCGAGTCCCTCCATCGGATGTCAATCACTGTGCCGTCCTCAACCACCTCGCTACGGCGCTGACAGCGCGCTTTCATCTGTGCGCCAATTCTGACGATATCCAGCAAGCCGTCGCGCTCATCCGTCAGGCTCTTGAGAGCTGGCCTGTAGGGCGACCTGAAAAAGACGGTTGCATTGCAAATGCCGCGACGATTCTGCACGAGCGGTTCATCTCCATCGGCGATCCCGCTGACCTCGACGAATCCACCGCACTACACCGCCACGAGCTGGAACTACGCCCGGCGCCTCACCCAGAGCGATCCAAATCCCTCGGAAACCTCGCCAACACACTCGCTGATCGGTTCCGCATTCATGGGCGCACCGTGGATGCCGCAGAGGCTGCCACCTTGTACAGCAGCGCGCTCAGCCTATCGAACGACTCTAATTCACAGGACACGCGGAACTTGGTCGAAACCAAATTTTCCGCGTTTTTCACCCTACTCAATCAGGCCGATATGGCGGCGGGTTCCGATGTTCAGGAGGCAGTGCGCCTGGCTAGGGCAGCTTTGGTTGCGCGCACCCCCAACGAGTCGCTGCGATGCACAATTCAGCGCCGAGGCCGCGCTTGTCAGAAGGAGTCAGTGGGAATCGAAGGTAATTGAAGCGTAGCAGAAGTCATTGATGCGGCACGAAATATCTTGGGACGATTGAGCTGCCGTCGCCGTGGAGCTCTTCTGGGGACGAGGCAATTTGACAAACAGTGCAACTCGCGCACAGAGTTGGAAGACTTGGGAGCAAGGTTCAAAGCCAGATATCGCAGAGGGAATCGCATGGAACCTTGAAGTCTGCGCGAGGGAAGAAAAAGAGTCATTTGCGGGCGTCATGAAGAACAACTCTTCATTTTCCAAGCAAAAACTACGGCGATTTTGGGGTAAGCTTCAGTCGGCCCTCATATAAACGGTTAGACACGAGCGGTCGAGGCGAGGGAGAGGCGCAGACGGGTGCGTGAGCTGGTGATGGTGATGGCGATGGTGTCCCCCGAGATACACGCCCGTGCGCGGAGGCCGACGAGGAAGGGCGCCGGCACGTCCTGATGCTGCTGCTCGTGCTGCATCTGCGGCAGCGCCTGCAGCGGATGGGCACGGATGTGCCGCTGCTGGCAGCGCCGGCCCAGGTGGTCGGCCGTATGCGACGCGAGCTACGGGCGGAAGCGCGCGCATCGCGCCTCCAGCCCGCGCCCTACCCGCTCCTCCTCGACGAGCTCCAGCCGCACGCACGCGCCCTCGAGTGCGAGCCCCCCTCGCCCTCCCCCCGCCTCCCCAGGCACGGACGGCTCCTGGTGCGCGTACTCCCGCGCTATCTCTTGCCGGGCGAGGGCCGCGCGCAGGCGGTATAAGTGTCGACGCAGGTCGAGGCTGAGGCGGGCGATGGTGCGCTGCGCTGCTCGTACGCACGCTGCACGCAGGAGAAGGGCGGCGCGTCGTGCAGTGTATCCGTCCGCGCTGGCGGTGCTGCCGGTGATGTACGCGGTTCCTGCGCCAGTGCGGGTGGTGCAAGTTCTGCAGGCCGGGCGGACGTGCCGCGGACACGAGAGAAAGGCACCGGCGTCGTCGGGATGCGCGTTATTTGCTAGTTTCGGAGGGCGACGCGTGCAGGAGGACGATCGGGACGATGCGTTACGCAGACAGGGGCAGCGTAACGTGCCTGCGAATGTGGCAGTGGCAAGGATGGTTCTTGACGTGCGCATGTGCATTACGCTCTGTCAATGGACGTCCCTCCCATCGCCTCTGCGTGCGGAGGATCTGTGCTATTGCCTTTGAGATTTCGAATCAACTTCCTCGCGTCCTGGCGTTGCAGCGAAATTGAGCGGCGGTGGAAATGGGGTGGAAGTAAAATGAAAAGAGCGACACTGCCTTGTGTGATGTGATCGGCTTTTGGATGCGCATCGGCCGAAGATGCCGAACACGCGGTCGTTTTCCTTTCTAGTATCGACGAGTGGTACATGCGTAGACTTCTTTAAAACCTTCTCACAGCGTACTCGCAGTCAACCTGGTCTGAGGTTCAGGCGATGGAGTTGAGGCGAATTTGGTCACATAGTGTTGTGGATTTAAGGAATTTGACCGGCAGTCGGAGCTGTTTAAATCTAACAGTTCACGGCCGCTGTGTGATGACGACAGCTGGGCCAACTGCATTTTCCGCACAGTTAAGACTCAGCCGTTTAGTGTGAACAGTTGGTGAACAGGTGTCAACTGTTTCATTTGAACAGTCGGAGACATGCGACTGGAAGTCGACGGCGAGGCGATGATAGGGAATGCCCGCGTTGGCGTTGATGTCGGCGAGGACTGCAAACATGCAGGCGATCTTGGAGTTGTTACCGCCCGTATAATAGTCGTTGAGCGCGAGGCGCATGCTCGCGGAGGCGAACTGCAGCGCGGTGCTGAAGGTGGTGTGCACGAACAAGAGGTCGGTGACGAGGTTCGTACCGGATCCGTCGGCTGTTTTCATAGGCCAGTCGTTCTTGTTCTTCACACACTGCGGGGCGGTCTGCGGACAACGTGTAAACGAAAGACACGATGTATTTGACTAGAGGGGCGCACCATCCCGTTTGAGACGCCGTCGCCGGCGATTTCGTTCATAACCTCCCAGGATGTAACATTGGCACCCATTCCCTGGCTCTCCTGTTGGACGTGCTGGCGGATGACGTTGGTGACAAGGTCCGCCACGGTTACGCCGCTCGGAAGCCACGACTAAACCCAGATATCAGACTTGGCGAGGCGGCGGAGAATTCGCGCGCACCAGAAGCTGCGAATGCCAGAACGTAGACAGAGGGCCATGAAGGGATTCCCTTTTAGCTTAGCGCCGTGCCAGTGAGTAACTGGCACATTTATCCCCATTGTGCCCCATTCCAGCAAATAAAAAACGTACGGGTGCAGCTCGGAGACGCTCGCAGACATTAACAGTTAAGGGGCACCCAGTATTTACAGAGAGGCGAGAGTACCGACGTCTCTGGCAAGTTGCACTACCAATGACTCGGATCACAGCAGCATACTGTATTATTTCGACCGAGTGTTCAGGTGACGCGTGACGGCCGATTTTTCTGAGGTCGTTAAAAATTGAATTTTTAACGACCACAATTCAAAATTCCCGCGAATAGTCAGACTTTAGAATAAAATTAAGACAGTACGATATTGGTACTCATGTGGAGGACGGGCCTACAGGAAGGGTATTGTATCTTTTAGGAGAAAATTAGACGCTCCGCTGAGAAGCTAAATAAATCATACTCGTTCCTCTTCCCTCTTAGAACCGGAAGAGCCTGCGCTAAGGCCGGGAGACAACGGAGACAACGGTATGCCTTTTGCATCCTCCCCAATCCCATCTTGTGGCTCGGACTCGGACATTATCGCCAAGCCAGTCGCGAGTGGATCCGGGGAATACACGGCGTCCTCGTGCTCGAAGTCACTGTCCTCGTCGAAGCGATGCTTCCGATGACCCGTGACGCAAAGTGGAGCCAGTGGGACGTCCGCGTGCCATCCGCTTCGGCATCCACATCAAAGTAGACGGCGCGAAGCATGAGCAAGAAGCGGCAGATGATGATCGTGCGAAAGCTGGAAATATTCTTAGTACATATGCAGCTAGTAAGTGGGTTTTGACGGTGGCGTACACGGGCGTGTAGTAAGGAACCACCCAGTAGTCGTAGCGTGTCGCAAATTCTGGCTGCAAGTGGCGTGAGCCGGGGAAACCACGCAGTTAGTGAGGCAGATGCATACAACATGGTCAAACTAAGTGCTTCAAATGAGTTGCAAGGACAGTAGAAGGTCTCAGTAACTCACGATCAACACAAGCATATCTGCCAGTGAGAGCACAAGAAGAGCCCTGAATCGCCGTCAGATCCACGTTGAAATTGCGATAGAGGTTAACGCATACACGAAATATATGGTTCCTGAAACAAGGCGTCAGAAAAAGGAACTCGCATGGGACTGAAGCGCACCGTCTCGAAGGAGAAGCGATGCGAGGCCGGGGCGCTTTTTCCCGTCGATGGGTATTTCGTTATTTCTCATCCCAAATGTGCGGTTTACTGTGACCACGATGGCGATTGTCTCAGCGAGAATGTCGGCGATTATTCCCGCGATGCGCACTGTTCGAGGAGATCATTAAACGGCAACTTTGGCTGATTGGGTAAAATTCCTGCAGGAGTTTCAGGATATTAGGCAATCTGAGCGGATGGAGGGAGGCAGGAAGCGTACACATCTATCATGCACCGTTGCGGAGGCCATGTATGCCAACTTGCATCCGTATCGGTCTACCCCCGGGGAATCTTGATGCGCGTAGACATACTGAAGCTGCATTAGCGTATACTGACACTCTGAGCAGGCGGAGGACTACCGCTAGTGTTATCGCGGAAGGCAGGCACAGGAAAAACACAAAAGTCGCGAGTCCCCAGTTCTGGTCGGAAAGAGCGAGCACTCGGAGCGAGGAGAACACTGGGTACGCGTTCAGGACCGGGTAAGAATTTAAAATACGCGCGGCTCACTTCCGAACCCAAGCGTCCTGAGTATCATCGGAAATATTTGAACTCTCACAGCGATGTCGCATCTGCAAATATAGGTCAGCGGTGATATCAATCCGCACAAGACGGAGATCCGACCCCTGATAAGTATTTCTGGATTCAATACAATAGCTTGCGGTGGATGAAGATCGGGCGACATACGTGCGGTGTGAGATACCACGATGCGAGGAATAGCACGGCGATCTTCTCAAATAACGTGCCGTATCGCAGGAGGGCGTACAAGACAGTGGAGCCCCCGAATTTGCGAGACCAGACCTTGTTCACTTCCGCTCCGATTGTGATGACGTGATCCCAAATAAGCAGAGCCATATGCGAAGGGTGTCAGACGACCTGGCTGGATGGGCTACGGGGACAGCGCACCAACTGCGGCAATGCTGCAGCATACGAACGCACTGGTCTTCGCTTTAGCGTACTGGACGGAATCCAACTAGTCAAACGCAGAGCACTCACAATTCATACACCTGGAAGGGGGCCATAGAGAGAGAGGGGGAGAGAGAGAACTGGATCCATGTCAGGAGGCCTGATACCTGCTTATAAGGCTATCGCCACATCCCGACACTAATAGCATTGGCAGTACAATATTTGTGATAGGCGCGATAGGCGCTTCAAGTCCCTGAAAGCGTCGGAGCCGTGCTAATAGGGGAAGTCAAAGTGGTCTGGGCGCACCGATTCTGGTGCGATTCTGAGGTCGATTCTGATGTCGATTCTCCGGTCGAGAATCGCCCCAGAATCAATGTTGATCCTGAATCGCTCTGAATCGCTGTTGCTCCTCCGGAGGAGCAACTGCATCAGAATCATCGATTCTCGTCACGATTCTCGCGACTTTTCGAAACTGATCCTGAATCCAATTGATGAATCGTCGTCTGAAATCAAGTCCTGAATCGGGGTGGCCAAAGCACTGTCGATTCTCATCCTTTCCTTTGCATGGATTCTGACAAGAATCAGATTAAGAATCGAGTCATGAATCGACCCTCCTTGACCGCTTTGACTTCCCCTAATGCCGGCAAGCCTCTCAAAGTGCGCATATTCTCCAAACATTTTCCGCTGTAACGGTCAAAGAAGAGCTCAAGGCACGAGGTGTCGAAGTCCGGAAATCACGGCCCTGGCAGATCGAAGCGACAATACTTGACTGGTGGAATCTACGCCAAGAGGTACCCGCCGGAGAATGCCGAGACATTAGGTAAGAGTGGAGGGGGGTCCGGGCGTCTTAACTCACTTTTTGGAACTTGCTCAGCTCCCTCTGAAAATGCATTTAGAAGGTTGAAAAAGAAAATCACATTTTTTCGGGCCTACTTGACAAGTCTCCCAGATTGACAAAATTTGACTGCATCAACAATCGGGACGGTTTCTCTGCTAAATGGTCTCCGATTGAGGCCAGGCCAAAAATCACCTTCTCACTTAATTTCCTAGGAACACTTCCTAATTTGATGCTTACATGCCTCAGCTAAGAGGGGAGGGGGGGGTCTGAGGACCTTAAGTCAGTTTTTATACCCAGTGTAGGAAATTTCTGATGTGGGTACCTCTTGATCTACGTGCGCAGCCTAAAATGGCTCCTCCGCGCTGTGGAGTGATTGGATGGGATGCAGATGTGTCCCTGAAAACAATTACGAAGGGAATCTCAATAAGATATAATCGTTCAATAAATATTCATGGTCACATAGGATTTCACTAAACCTTAATACTATGTCTATATTTTGGAGCATGTCCCAAGTCGGTGTCTCAAGTCATAGTTTCAAGTCCACAATCTGATTGATTTCGGCATCAGTGGCAAACGCGGTGATAGAATCCTTCCCACGTATTTTTAAACATTGGCGCTCGCCTGGGGAAGCATGGGAGGTGCCATTTACCTGGGCGATCTAGCTTAGATGCTTGAAAAGCCATACTGACTCTATACAAGCCACAGTGTATCAGAACGAAGGTAGGCATCCCATGAACAGTTCCATATAGTTTCCCTGAATTTAGATGCAGTGTGGATGGACCAGTGAATTTCCTTCGGCCGACACCCCCAACATGCGCAAATACTAGGAAACCAGCCACCCCGCCAATCAAGTGCCATGGGCGCAAACTCAGGGATATTTCATTCAGGAATGACACATGGGTGATCTAGGTACTATCTGGTATGCTGAGGGTGTATGTGCAAGGGATGGGACTGGTTAAATTTGGCGGGTGTGACGGCAGCGGCAATCTGTGGAATTGCAGATTCTGGCTACACCGGTGGCTCGTCAGGGCAACCGGCGGCGGCGGGCCAAAATAAGTGACATATAGTGTGATATGAAGTATGCCAACATACTAGGCCACTCATCACCCTGCCGAGATGGCACCAGCTCCCCAGAAAAATCCAAACGTCTCGGACACCAAATTTTAACGGGTCGGGGAAAAGGGCAGCGATGAGAAGGGACGTCGCAGTACAAGAAGTGCGGACACACACCATAGTGAATGGTTCCCTCTCGAAAAAATCCAGACCCGCAGCATGGATCGGCTGCCTGCTATGGCCGTAACCAGCATGAGCCACTCCAGAATGAAGTGAAGGTCAGGTCGGCTCATATCGAGAGTACATGCCATGAATGGAGGCAGAATGCAACCAGGGATCAACGCCCGGAGTTGCACGAGAAGAATGGCCCCAAGAAGTCCCCGAAAGACAAAGAATTGGTAGAGATAGAGTGAGGGCGGTTGTGGCAAAACAAGAAAATAGTGATCGGAGCGCTTCGGCCGGCACTGCACTTGTCATAACTTTTGATCCGACCATTACTTTTGGTTGAAATTTGGTATGCACCAGCCTTAGAGGTCCCACTCCCTCCCAAAACCCCAAACTTAGAACGAACGGAAGGTCCTAACTCAATGAGAGTCAAGTGGCCGGTTTCCTCGTGTGGCTGGTTTCCTGGTCGAAAATAGTAATTGAACGAAGCGCACCAAATGAGGTTCGACCAAGAAATAAATGAAGTATACAGTTCGTTAGAAATATAAAAACCTGGGAGTTGAACATACCCGCGAATTTATTCATGGGCACCGACTTGTATCTTTCTATTCTGCGCTCAGCGCGGCCGGTAACGCTGGCAACCAAATTGTATTGCCACTGCCACGCTTCATTTCCTCTCCTCCATGACGCCAATGCGCCTCAAATCACTGTATGAGCTAGAAATGGCTCAGGATCAGGCATGCAAACTCCTCAGCCTCAAATATAGGATCACTGAATATTTATTGCATGAATTAATCACTGGCAGTGTCGTCTCTCTTCTTCATCAACTTGATTCTTCGCAGGAACGCTCGACCTGGGAACCGCACCTGGGGCAAAAACCACAATATCCCTTTCTATCTTTGGCTGATCCGACCGCATGTAGCAACTTGGTGAGAATCTTTCAATGGGACGGACCAGCGTCTACTTTATTCAAGTGAGCTGAGCCCAATAGTACTAAGAGGCGCATTCCAAGTGTGCAATGTCTCGCTGACATTGGTGGCTGGTGACCCCTGCCCAGCGACTCGCAGTGACGGATATTCCACTATAATGCCGGGACACCAGGGGCAATTCGAATCCCGAGGCTCCGCTCGACATGTCGCGTATCATGGGCGATCCGAACTTTTTCAATGAACTCGCTCTCCGGTACTTATTGCCTCACGTCCGATAGAGATGACAGACAACATATTGCAGACTCCCGCATTCCCATCCTACATCGATGCTTCTGTACTACCGCCTGCACACCATAGGAGGTCAAACAGGATCCCTCGATTTAAATCTGGTACGGAGACCGCAATTGTCAGCGACCGTTGTCAACAAGTTGTCAAAGTTTGTGCGTTTCGCAAAGTTGATCGAGTTGTTTCCCATCGAACGCCTTACAGCTGTTCTCGAAATTAATGAGACCGATCACTTTTTTTTTCTCATTCCCAAAAAGGAAGTCAGGTGTGAGAACACTGGTTTAAATCCTGTATGCAGGCTAGCAAAGCTTGGCTATGCTCTGGGGTCGTTCCTGTCAAATTTGAAGTGGAAAAACTCAGTGCAACGTCCAGAATTGAAGAAAAAGAAGGGATGATGAAGTCACGTGGACACAAGGCCGATTGGATCGTGTCGGCCGCTGTCAACACACCGGCTGCTCAAATCTCTTTGTGGAACACCTCATTGAGATCCTGGACCTACTCGCAAAGGCTCCAGCCCCAAACCATGGTGCGTTTTGTGTAGGTGACTGTACCTTCCTTTTTGGGAACTTCAAAAAAAACATCCGACCAGTCTCATTAATTTCGAGAACAGCTGTAATATTTATGTTGACTAGCGGCGCCAGAGACCCCGCCAAGTTTGCGTCTGCAGAATGACTGGAGAATGTGGAGGGCCACTGGAGGCAAGCCGGGCGAGTGCACGTGGCAAATGATCCGATGCACTGACAGTGACACAGCCACTTGTCCTCTCTACCTGCCGCCTGGCGAGCTGCATAGACTATTGGATGCTACATACTCCCAGTCTCTGCATCAATCTTTTTTCTCCTGGACCGAACGGCTATTCTTTCCCCCCTCGATCCCAACCGCCGTCGCACGGCCACCCCGCAGGATTTCAGGGACTCGAGAGAATTTACCCGTACCCTAACGTCTCTCTGCTCGCCTCTTCATGGGAACTCCCTGACAAGCGTCTTGAATTCAAGGTTGAAGTATTGCAAAGCTGTGTCGCCCGATGCATCCGATGAGATGGATTACATACGCCAATCGTGACTCCTAGTCTTCCCTGCAACCATCTTCACCCTCGATACCCTCTTTGTTCGTATCCGCCACTCTCTACCCTCCCAAACGAACAAAAGAACATTAGTAACCTACATGAGCGCTGAAGACTCCGCCGGCGCTCGGTGAACTGATGGGAGAAAGTTTCATGTCGGTCGGATCCCCTCAATGCACTTTTCACAATGCTGTTCCCACCCTCTCCTTAAAAACGGAGTGGGCAGTCTCGTTATGCGCACTATCTTCTACGTCTCAACACAATGTTGCTCCCATCTGCAGCGTTCCTACTCTTTCTCGCTCCAAGCTCTTCACCTGCCCTCATCATACGAGGGAGGCAAAATCTATGAACTGTGGAGATCTGTACAACGGAGTAAGTACAAGCTAGTGGTAAATAGTAAGTGACTGTATGTAGAATAAGTCAACAAATAGACATACCTCTCACTGTGTTCGTCGTAAGAACCAGTGAGAGGAAAACGTGATCGGAAAATAATCTCCCTTGGCATGCACACGTGCTGGACGCGTAGCCCGATGAATCCAAATGCTAACACTCCTCCTCAGCGTGCTAAACGCGTCCAGTCAGCCTACGATGCCCAGCATCGTCCTGAATTTCCTGAATAAAGGTTCAGGCAAGGATTTTGTGAATATATCCGCTGCATTCTCCAATGTGTGAATATAGATAAATTTGAGCTCGCCAGATTCCACGCGCTTGCGCGAGAAGTGGTACTGAACGTCGATGTGCTTTGCACGGGAGTGGAAGGAAGGATCTGTGGTTAAAATTAAAGCACCTTGGTTGTCGCAATGAAGTGTTGTTGCGTGCTTTTGAGGTAAACCGACTGCGTGCAACAACATGCGGAGCCATACGGCTTCCTTCGCAGCATGACAGCAGGCCATGTACTCGGCCTCGGTACTGGAGGTAGCAACAGTGGATTGCCGCTTGGAGCTCCAAGAGATGGCACCGCTTCCCAGACTCATGCAGTAACCAGATGTCGACTTCCTGCTGTCCACATCTCCAGGAGGGGCATAGTTAGAGTCACAGAACCCCTCAAGCCGGATGGACGACCGTCCGAGAACAAGAGTGTGAGACTTCGTTCCGATGAGGTAGCGGAGGATTCTTTTTGCGGCAGTCCAATGGAGTTCTCCGGGGTTCTGACAGAATTGACTGACGATCCCCACCGAATGAGCGATGTCCGGTCGTGTAGCAACATTTGCATATATAAGAGATCCTACAAGTTCTCGGTATGGGACATTGGCCATGCGGGCTTTAGCAGCAGGGGTAGATGGTGACATGGAATGAGATAGCGGCTCTCCGTGAACCATTGGCGTCCGAACAGGGTGTGCATTGTCGAGTCCAAAGCGAGTAGCCATTTTTTCGATGTAGGATTCCTGGTCAAGAGATATGGTACGCGCTTTTCTGTCGCACGTAACCCTGATTCCCAAAATCCATTTTACGGGACCAAGGTCGGTGATCTCAAACTCACTTCGCAACTCCTCCTTAAATTGTTTCATCTCGGCCTTGGTACTTGTAGTCTCGTTCCCGACGTTATAGGGCAGTCCGCTCGCTGCGCTCGCGGGCAGTGGCGGTAGCTCTAACCGGAGTAATCGGACCACCGGAAAATGTTCCGAGGCAGATTTTGATGAGAATTTGATCGCGCGCCACTGCCCTATAATGTCTGGTGCACATCGCTTGGTAAGGATGCGATCGTGTCACACTTGCGTGCGCTCCTCCTGCTTGCTACCATACTTTTTCCTCCACTCTTCCGATGACCTGGAAACTCATTTCGAGAAGTCCCACTATCTACTGGAGCTGTTGGGTAATGCCCCTTTAATTTTGTGCCCCGCATTTATCACACACCGGTTCATACACGGGAAACCCTATTTTTCGAATTATGACTTGAAAACCGGTAGTATTACCCACTTGAGGGCTCGAAATGCCCCGGGCATCTATTTAAAACACCTCAACTACGGTTTTGGCCCGCCAGGGAGTCATTGAAGGTAGTCCTGCAATTGATGTAGGGTTACCAAGGTGCCGTAGACGCCCCCACGACGCGTCATTTGGCCTGAGATACATTGGGATTGTCTGTACGAATCTTCTGTGAGTTTAACACTCTCACAACGCGTCTCAATCTTTTTCTTCGAGGGTGGTGCTCAATTTCTACTGCATTTTGGGGTCAAAACACGGGATTTGACAGTTTTGCGACATTTAAGCTCCGGAAAAATTGGCTACAGTAGAAGCCATAACCATTGAGAGCTCTTCGATGCCCAGTTGGATCAATCTCGGGTCCATACCCTCCCCAAGAACCAAATCGGTGGGCAACCCTCCGTGTGACATGTGTTACTGATGTCACCGACCGCATCCTTTCTGATCGATGTGCACCAGATGTTAGGGTGGGTGATCTCGGTGCGGTTTTTCTCATCTTTTTTGCCTCCGACTTTAAACTCCGCTGATGATCACCACCCGAACATCTGGAGCCGAGATTAGGTACTTGCAGCAATGCACAGGTCATCAACGTGGACAGCCACGAGGTGTATTATGCGCGGACCGGCAACGCCGGTCCGATTCACCGGATCCCCCTGGATCAGCCACCGACTTCCGCCGTACACCCCGATGTACGCCGGATTCCACTGACCAAAAAACCTGTACGCCGGAGTGCAGTGTATATTGATGAATAATAAAATCCCTTTTTTCCTCATTGCAAAATACACTGAATACCACCGGATTCACCGGGTGTACCACACATTCCGGTGGATAACGGTGGAGGCAATGAGTATTATCCGCCGTAACCCAGCGGAATGCACTGGAAATCATTGATATATACCGGTGGATTCTGCCGTATACAACAAGAAAATTCACTGTGTCCTGGCACCTCACCCGTCGGAATACGCTGGTATTCACCGAATTCCTCCAAAAATGTATGGCACATTCTTTGGTTTCCGGTATAATCCGGTGTATAATACACCGCATTCCACTGGAATCCACCAGAATCCAACAGACGATATTAAGATATGTAGAGGTGTTTTCCATTTCATACTTCATACGTAGTGCTGAATGATGGCTATTCCAATCTTCAACCCTCTCCCAGAACTCTCTCCGTGTTCACCCGCTGCAGAATTTGAATTTATTGAGGATAAGCCGCTGGAATACAGTGGTGTCCGGTATAGGTGCAGAGACGGTGGAATACAGCGAAATACGCTGCACAAAACGGTGACATCAACGGTGATCACTATCGTACGGTATCTCATCAGTGGATTTGGCACAGATCCGATGGGATCCGATATACATCAGCGTACGCCGATGTACGCCGCTGTACGTTCATGGTCCGGGCATAAAACTCGCCACGAGGGATGATACGCCGTTGTGGCGATGCGAATAGATGCTGTGCTCCACTGATATCCGCTCGAATCGCATCTTGGTCATGGCAGCGTGAAGTCGGAGATTCCAGGAACGGCTCCCTTGTTTTAGACCATACATGCCTCGCTTTAGCTTCCACACCCAATCCTCTTTTCCTGGGACCTCAAAGCCCTTTGGTTGCGCTTGCCAGATGTCCTCGGCCAGCAGACCATTGTGGAAAGCGGTCTTGATGTCGACATGGTCTATCTCGTGGTCCAGTGCGGCTCCCGCATGCAGCACCATGCGGAAGGATTCAAAACGGGATGTAGGTGCGTACGTCTCCCGATAGTCTTGCCCGGCTACTTGGGCATATCCCATGGACACCAATCTGGCCTTGAATTTCAGGATCTCGTTGGACCTTCCATGCTTGATTTTGAAGACGGGCCTGGAGCGAATTATCTTTCGCCCATTTGGTACTGATCCGGGGGGGACAAGCTCGTAGACGCCGTGTTCCTTAATGGAATCAAGCTCAGCCTGGTATGCCTTTCGCCATTCCTCGGCAAACGGTGAGTTTTGGGCTTGCTTCCACGTTTTAGGCTCATCATCTGCATCAGCCGCTGTCAACGCCCAATACTCGAACTCTCCGTCCTCTGGAAGATTTGCATGCTCCTCCTCAGCCCCGTCTTGGATGGAAGCCCACTGGGTCTTAGCTTCTGCGCGCCGCTCCTTTGCACGAGCCTCTGCCGCTCGTGCCTCTTGCACAGCGGCATCCTTCCGTTCATCCGGGAATGCACCGTCCCCTCCTCGACCTTTCCGTGTACGAGTGGGTCGCGTGGCTGGTTCAGGCTCCTCCTCAGTCTCATCCACATCAGGCTCGATCTCCTCCTCGATGGGTGATTCGGACCCTGGTACATCAAATTCGAGTACGGGGTCAGCTGGATTCTCATCTCCAGTGTCCTTCTTTGCCGCCTGAGCAGCTGACAACGGGCGGGGGACCTCGTCCTGGGACTCAATGAATTCGACATTCCAAGTGATATGGACATGCTGGGTTTTCCGGTTATAGCAGCGGTACGCTTTTGAATTAGGTGAGTAGCCAATCATGATGCATTCGACGGAGCGATTGAAAATCTTAGGATTCTTGTTTTTCGGGAGTTTGAGCACGAACGCGCGGCAGCCAATTTCCCGCACATGGGACAGGTCTGGCTTGGTAGCTTTCCAGCATTCAAGGGGTGTTCTGTCGGGATTTCGAAGTGCACTGGTTAGGGTGCGGTTCTTAATGTACGTCCCGGTAAGCACCATTTCTCCCCACATGTTTGGAGGGAGATTGGCCGCTGACATGGAGGCTACAGCACGGCTCATGAGCGTGTGATGTGTGCGTTCAATGAGGCCCATTTCCGCTGACGAGTAGGGAGCGGAGGTTTCCTTCCTAGTACCATGTTCCCGTAGGTAGCGAATGAAGCCCGCTGCGTTAAACTCCGAACCCACGTCGACGCGAAAGACCCCGAGCTTCTCCCCAGAGTCTGCTTCAGCGATTGCTTGCCATTCCCTGACTTGCTGCTCAGCATCGGACTTCTTTTTAAGCAGAATTGTCCATTGGTGATGTGTACAGTCATCAATTAATTGCAGCGTGTACCAAAAGCCTCCCTTTGCCGCCACCGTTTGCGGTCCAGCAAGATCTGCAAATACTTTCTGCAACTTCCTCGTCGACCTCGGGCCTTCACGCTTCTTCGGGACAGGCTTCTTTTTCTGCTTTCCAAGAATGCAGTCAGTGCATCTGGCGGGGAGATGAGACAGGTTGGTGTCCATACCAGTTACGGCATTTCCACGGGCCATGTCGAGCATGGTGCCAACGTTCACATGTCCAAGCCTACGGTGCCAGGTGTGAAGCGTGGGGGTAGCCTTCATGGCTACATTTGCGATGCCATCGGAAGAAAGACGGGACACTGCCGCGCGGGATGATGCTTCTGCCGCGGATGGGTTCGAAGGTGCGACAGTGAAAATAGGTGTTTCGCAGTCGAGCGTGTAAAGACCTGTTCCGGATCGGGAGGCAGTAGCGACGACCTTTCCTGATTGTCGTTTTATGGTGCATCCGTTGCTCTTGAACGTTGTGTCATGCCCATCGTCGCACAACCGTCCTATGGAGATCAAAGTGATCGCGGCGCGCGGGCAGTAAAGTACGTCCTTCAGCGTAAAGTGACGCCCCTTGCCTACACGCACGCGGACCGTACCAATGCCGATGGCCTTAATCGACGATCCGCCCACGCCCGAGATGTTACGTGCACATTGAGTGATCTCGGTGAAGTGTTCCAGGTCTGGGCATATGGAGCTTGTCGCACCCGAGTCAAGGTAGAGCAAAGGCTTATCGTGCAAGACATGAGCTTCATCCGTTGCTACATTCCCCGTCGCATTGGACGCTCAATCCACTGACGTGGTTTCGCGTGGCGCTGATTCAGCATCTGCAAAAAAAGATTGATATCCGCTTGTGTCATCCGCGAATGCCGCTTGCTCTTCTTCATCGCTGCTGTCAGCGGCAACTTTCGCTTTCTCCTTCTTCACTCCTTTCTTCTGCCCCTTTCCTTTCGAATGTCCCTCTGGGCGCTTCATCCGACCGCCAGGTCCATAGCAATGGTCCCAGTCATGGTAACGCTTAGCATTCCCTTTGCATTGCGGGTTTGCACAAGGACCGCGTCCATTCGGGTATTCGGACTTTGCTGAGGCAGCCTCTGCTTCGTATCTCTTGCTGAATGCAGTGAAAGAAGCCTCTGCGTTGTCGCGTCTGAACTCTCCGCATTGATACGGATTTGCTCATGCTTGATGCGGGCAATGACAGCAGCAGATGTAAGTGTTCCGGCGCTAAGTAGCGTGTCGAGGGAGGAACGGGCATCCTTGAATTCAGACCCGGACATGGCATTGAGGAAGAGGATCGCGGTCCATTCGTCCTGAGTGGGAGGTCTGATGGCAAAGAACGCGTCGATGAGTGTTTGTAGCTTGTCCGAAGTCTGTTTTAGGGGGGTTTCACGAGAGAAGCGAAGGGTGAGAGCTTCTTGAAGGATGGTGAGTTGTGAGAGTGTTCCGGATGGTAAGTGGGCAGCTTTAAGCTTGGCCCAGGCATCCGAAGCAATGGTGTTGTCCTTGATCACTCGTTGATCAGTGGCACCGATGCGCAAACGTATGCAAGAGAGGACAATGAGATTCTCATCAATGAAGTCTTCCCAGCGGGGATTGTCTATCAACGTGGGAGGTGTTGTCGTGCTCGATGGGTCTGGAATCTGCTTCGGAGGGATGGTGACATTCCGGCCCGTGATGTAGCCCCAAAACCCGGAGAGGACAAGGGCTGATTTTCAGTTGACCTCCCAGCTGGGATATGTGTCGGGGGAAGTCTCTGACTCGTACTGGAGTTTGTCAAAAGACTGAAATTTTGCGGCCATTGTGATGGCAGACTGAATTGGTCTCGAGGTCGGCTATGCCGGGGTTGACTGGTATGCACGTGTGGAATATCAACGCTGTCGGAGGCCCATAACCTATGAACTGTGGAGATCTGTACAACGGAGTAAGTACAAGCTAGTGGTAAATAGTAAGTGACTGTATGTAGAATAAGTCAACAAATAGACATACCTCTCACTGTGTTCATCGTAAGAACCAGTGAGAGGAAAACGTGATCGGAAAATAATTTCCCTTGGCACGCACACGTGCTGGACGCGTAGCCCGATGAATCCAAATGCCAACAAAATCCCACCCATCCGACACCGGGCCATGCAGAATGGGCATTGCTCAATGATGGGCTCATATGTCCCTACTCTGGGAAATATCCCGGGGCGGGTGAGTCTCCCTATGATAATGCATGTCTTCCTATAGTGAACTCACTGATATATCCAGTGCGTCACCACGATAACCGCGAACGATCGGGATTTCAGTGTAATAATCGACACAGGTTCGGCGAATTTACTATTGAGTGCCTCACGACAAGTCCAGATATTCAAAAGTAACTGATTTCAACGTACAGGCTTGTAACACCTCCGGACTTTCAATACGACTCAAGCATGGCGATTCCCCTTGATCTCCAGTTCGGGGGCGGAAACATCAGCGGGACGACTGGTTTCGCAACCGTACAGGTTGGAGACTACAGCGTTCCACGACAAGGTGAGTATCCGCTTCGTCCCACGCCATCATGACCTAATTGGGTGGGTCCATGGCAGCGTTCGTGAATGTCACTTCTGTACGTTACTCTCGCGCCAATCGACGAAAGAAAGAGACTGGCCCGCTTCTCCGGTAGATGTCACCGGGATAGTCGAAATAGGGCTTGACGGGATTTTGGGCCTAGCTTTGAGTGGAAATCCCGAATCTAACCTCATGCGCATACTCGCGCTGCTGGGTGACACTGCTGGGCAGCCTTTCCTGTTCAATGTTTTGGATCAGAACCCGGATCAGGACAACTTCATGGCCATCTCCTTCTCGCGCAAGGACGACCTCGAGGGCTCCGTAGACGCGCCGTTCACGATCAATGAGCTGGAGGAACCGTCGGTCCCACTCTTCCCGGGGGACAACGTCCGATGGAACATCCTCGTGGACGCCATAAACGTCAACGGAAACTTCATCCCGCTGACGTGCAACGTCCCCAATGCCCCGAACGGAAGTCTGGTGGTGCGCCTCATCTGAGTTGTCGTTCAAGAGCCTGATCGCTCAGAGTTTCTCAGGCGCTCATGGACACAGGAACATCCACTGGAACACTTCCACCAGACATTCTTTACGCAGTCTATTCGCATATTCCAGGTGCATCCGTCACAGTCCAAGGCAATGGCGAACTCATATTGTTCATCGTGCCTTGCAACACCTCTGCAATAATCACGGTTGTCATTGGGTCCGTCCGGCTCCCCCTTTCTTGATCATGGAGCTAAAAATCTGACCGTCCACTCGTAGCTGCTAGCGGTGTCCCATACACAATTCATCCGCTTGACCTGTCAGACATCCTAACCCCCGTCGACGATGGCAGCGGCACCAACTTTACTCTCTGCAGGTCAACGATCAATGCCCGGGCTGCCTGACTTCGACGGGATTTTCAGCGACAGTTTCATGCGGAATATATACTCGGTGTAGGTCACTCTAATGGATCGCAAATGAATACGAATAGCTTGCTCAACGTCTCTCTGTCTGGCTAGATTCGACTTCGGTGATAACATCGCGAAATCCCCGACGGGCGCTGCCACGATGCAGCTCCTGTCGCAGACGACCCCGCGCGAAGCAGTCGCGGACATGCTAAATGTGCGGATGCGGCAGCTCGCAAACGCTGCCCCCGAATTCCAAGGCACGTTCCCCGGCTTCATACCAGCTCCCCCGGTTCCTCCCGCCCGACCGCCGTTACGGTGGGCGTAAATCCCACCGGCTCAAGTCCCTCGCTCTTAGATGATACTCCCTCAGGAGCCTTGCTTCTCGGAGGCACGGTCAGCGACGCTTCCGCGTTGTCGGACGGTACAGCGTTGGACTTCCGTCTGCGCCAATATGGCCTGATCATCATTGGCCACCTCAGCGGGAACCTCCTCGTAGTCCTTATCCTCGCCGACATCGGCCTCGCCCTGTATATTAAACGCAACGGCACGGGTGGGGCTTCGAGTCGGAGTGGGGCGTACATTCCTGTGAAGCTCAGGAAGGAGGCCCCGCGCAGGTCGGAGGGGCTGGATGAGGACCACCGGTATTTGGAGTGAACTATGTACGGGCCCGCGCAAGGATTAATGGGTTTACCTTTATTTTAATACTCTGTCAAGTTTGAGGCCGCTTGGCTCCTTCTTAAAAGAACGTATTTAAATCAGCATTTGATGACAATGGCGTTGAACCCGCGCACCATTTCTTTAGTATTTTTAGAACACAGTTCGTCTTAGAGGCTGTTATACTCTATACTCGGGCGATCTCGGTCTGCTGACAACCGCCATGTAATATCTGTTTCTGCTTTGCGAACTCGGCACCAGCTGCTCATCCGGAACCCTCGGCACTCTCGGGCGCGCCTTGAACGACTCAAGTGTCAGAAGAGCAAGCGGATGCAATTCAGGCTGCAGCGGGGGGATCACTGCATCTAAGTTGTGGTCTTTAGGCTTCTTTCTCGCCGTCAAATCTCCCTCATTCCCCAATTCGTCGGGCAGTTGTATATCACACTTGGTAGCTCGGGAGAGTAGATTAATCCCGGGGAGACCACTTAATATCGCTAGTTACATTCACTAGATGCATTCGCAGCTATTGAACGAAATATTCCCAACACAATGGTGATTTGAAGACCGTCAACAAGCCCGTGACCGGTCGGCTGGCTCATACTGCATAAGGTGGTAATGCATAATGCTCATAATGCATTGGATCCTGGATCCACAAAACTGCCCATCCACACTGTAGAAGCATGTTCATAATGCATAATTCTCATAATGCATCAGATTTTGGTGCATTTTGAGGGAACAGACCCTATGCATTATGAGCCAGCTGACTGTAGATGCGAGTATGTATGACTGTAACAGCTTAAGTTACCCCCAAGCGAAGGGTGGATGGAGGCGTCAGCGGGTCACCTACGCGGCGTCCCCGATGAGCTGGGATGTGGGGAACGTGACGATGGTGATTCCGACGTCCACGCGTTGTTGCTGGGATAGCAGGTTCAAGAACAAGACGGTGTCGCAGCAACGAGTTCTCCGTCGGTAGACAGAAATGTGGGTCGGTAGTCCAGAGAACGGGGTGCAAGGATGAAGCAGAAAATGGGGAAATGGCACTGAGAATGTTGTATGAGCATCGAAGGGAAATCCAGTCAGGATAGGGGGAGATGCCGTGCGGGCGTAGAGTACGGGTGCGGGGCAGAAGGACTTGGTGTGGGCAATAAACTAAGGCTCGGGTGGAATATCTTCACTGGCAATGTACTCACAGTGGAGCACTCAGATCACTGGTCGCGATGATATAATAATGGTGGTTCGTGGGTAAGAGGATCATATCTGGTCGTGTGTACCTACAAAGAAAATATGCGGACTGATGTCCGATATACTGAGGAGTAGGTGAGGAGGTACATATAGGGGGAATGTCTGCGAGCGGGCCATCTCACCCTTCCACAACGGAATGAAATGAAGGGTCGTACTACAGTAGGACAGTTCGTAAACGGATGGGATCTGAAGGGTTCGAACTGTGCCTGGCGCTATTACAAGAACTCCGATATTTGATCCAAGCTGCAAAGCAGTGATGGCTGATTCTCGAAGAAATGAGTAGTATACAGAGAGGCTCGTATATAGGGGCGGGCCATTATCATATGTGGTCTATACAGTGTATGATATTCTACCATCTATCCATCGCTCAAGGGGCGAGCAGTATCCGATTCTTCACGGAAAATTCGACCTCCCAGCTGGAGTAGGACTCTAACTATTGAGCTTTCATTTGAGGGTCGGTGCGAATCAACCGGAAATAGTCAGCATGAAACGCGGATTCACCCATAAATGACGAACTTGCAGACCACATAATCCGGCCACTGCGGGAATCGTCTAATAGACAGCGCGATTGTGGCAAGAGAGCGAACTGCGCAAGTGATATACATCCACGGGAATTACGGACGCCTGGCCCGCAATTTCCGTACCAGTGCGAACCCAATGCAACCATCGAGATTTTGTCGAGGCTTCGCACTCAGCCGAACAGTAGGCCGAAATCGGGCGGGAAGAACGAGCAACTCAGAGCACCCGATGAAAGCTGATGAAAGCTACAGACATGCATCTGCTCAAACTAACAAGGCGTGTTTCATTCAAAAATAGTTTTTAATCTCAAGAATCTGGATGGGGATATGGTATCATAGACGCGATCCATGCCAGGTCCCTCGAATTTGGGCCTCTCTTCGTCTTATGCTCTGTGTATGCCTGCTAATTTACCGCTCCGCCGTGTTACCTCAATGGCTTCTAGTAACCACCTCCATTCGACCCAGGGTACGGTGAAACGCTGACTATATGGACACGAGTGAAACTTGATAATACTATAATGGCTCAAATATAAACCACTACAATACACCAACAACACCACTATATCCGCTACAGACAGACTGTGGGTTCGGGGATTCCAACGCTAGATAACGTTGTTCGCGAATCTGAATTTACTACACAATAATTCAGCTAAGCCGAAGCTTTAACTAATGTTCTGCCAAGTCCGTTTAATGGTCTTCTAGCCGCTCAGATGAGCCACTAAGGACAATTGGAATGTAGGTGGGTTTTAACAGGTGGTTGGGATTGCTCCCGGTGATCTGTGCGATCGAATTGGTTTGCCAAAGTCTATTTATATCTCTCTGAGCGGTGGTGTTTTAAGCCAGTGCGTAGAGCAATATATTCAAAAGTTCCATATAATTCAGATGTCCAGAAGCCATATATCCATATATCCAGAAGCCAGAAGTTCCATAAAATCTAATCCATACAATCACTGACAATTGTGATCTGGAACTGCCAACCGCGTGGGGCTATTAATACCCACCTAAGTCCGTTTTCTCAGTCAACAAAGGTCTCTTATATGTTTCGAGCCAGATATATGTTCAGATAGCCAACGGCCAATGATTTGGAGTAAGACCGAGCTATACGAGCAAGGCCGAGCGACTTAAATTGCAGTATTCTTAGAACAGAACAATTCAAATCAACCAATTCAATTCAACCCCAACAGACTAAGACTACTGTTCCCAGAAGCGGCAGCACTTAAGCTGACCACCTGAGGGGCAGGGTCCAGTGTCCTACTACTGCTAAACGAGCGGGTATTTATACAAACTGGCCGTCTAAATAAGGAAACACAGAATACAAACATTAATTAAAGAAAAGTTGAGACAAATATAGCAAATAGCTGCCAAACTGAACCTGTTGAACATTAGTTTGTGTCGAAAATAGTGTAAAATGGTATAATTGGTGCACAACCATGCGGCCAGGGCCTAGGGTTGGCTTGGTTTGCACTGAGTAATCAAATGCCAAGCCAAACTTGCACCGGTTCGGGCTGATCAAACTAAGCCCGCAGCCCTCCTTGCTGCAATATCTACTCCTTGATTGGCTCCTCTGTAGCCCTATCTGCACCCATGAAAGCCCAGGGCCCGAGGGCACGGATAACTGCCTCATTCGGCCGATTCGGGGATAACTCGAGTCATCCCGGAATAATCCTAGTCCGCAAATGCTGATGGCAACTGCCCAAGTTCCTGTCACTGATCCCGAATGTCTCTGAGGCTCTGGAGACGTCCTGAATAGCCCGAAAGAGTGTGACTCCCAGTCACAGTGACCAACAAAGTCACAAATGAACAATAAGTGCTCGCAATGGACACAACAGTTCTGTTGACACAATTCAACTTGTAACCAGCGCTCCCTTGGGTCTCCCATAGTCTAGATGGATGGTAGTTGATACCCTTGTTCGGAACACATGCAGATAAACCCCAATTCGTTCACAGAATGGTTGAGTTATTCTTTAATTAAAGATTTGGTACTCTCTTGAAATCCAACCCATAGTAGTATTATCATTCAAGTCGAGCTCCGCTGCTTCAATACATGCTTAGCGTCCTAGCTAGCTGCTCGGGTCTCACACTAGCCCATATCTGGATGTATAACAGCCGTGTAACACAGTGCAGAAACATGCAAATAATGCAAATTCAGCCGTGGTCATTCAGCCGGCTTATCAACGGCCCCGCTGACGCGGATAGTGCCGTGTCCTCTGTCAAGTCCTCCGTCTTCAGCTTTTATTCCACTGGGAGTGGCGGCGGCGGCAGGCGCATACCTAAGCGGAGGCACCGGACATCTCCATACTCGGTATGTGAACCGTCCGATGAAAGCGTCTGTCCTTCATTTATTGTCATCCTGGCAGGTGTACCAGAGTGGTATTCCGCAGGTCCGCCGCATGCGCCAGAAACGCCGCCTGCAGAGCTGTCTATTGTCTCTGGTATAAATATGCCGTGAAATAGAGCTGACGCGGTGTTGCCTCGGAGACAATACCCAGAGTTTTCAGTTGAGAGGAAGTAATTTATGCACTCTGGATTTTTTCTAAATGAAAAATGAACCCTCGGCCTAGTGACACGGAAGGATATTTAAAACGGAAGGGCCTGTGCTCGACGGGCTGAATCAGTCTTGTATTCTAAGACTCACATGACGCGGGTCATTACTACGACTCAATTCCAACTTGATTCCAACTACATTCCGCCCAGTGCTAAAATTAAAATGCAACTTAGGAGATCACGGTGATAAGCCGCGAAATTTACCAACAATGGAATTACTAAATAATTACATTCTGCGCGCGTCTGAGGGCTGACACAAGCTCCGAGTGTTCAGTTAAATGGCAATGGGACATAAACATAGCCACTTACCAAGGAGATGACAAATATCCACTCTGTGAAGCTTGGTTGATGTCCTAACGAGTACTACAGCATATAACACCACCCTGTTTGGTTGAGTTTTGATGGTTTCCGCGACGCGATCGGTCACGTGATCCAGTTGTGAAGTACCCGAGTAACGGTTCTCGCCGAAGTAGGTTCGATTGGCTTACTCCGACGGATGACTAAATATAGTTTCCTGACAAAGTAACCCGTACAGAAGTAACCGTAACTCCAATCCGGGAGTTATGGGTATCAAATTAAAGCTACAGAAGAGCGTGTAATTATCCGTGTCCTCCGGACACAGCGGGCAGAGTGTAATAAGTACAGAAGGTGTTTAGCTCGTTCAACAGGAGTTAAATCATACCCGATCGCGACAGTAAGGGGACGGTTGCTTGCAATCGGTAACCTGTTTGTCAGAATTAAACATATAGAGCCTATGATCAGCCAATGGGAATAATATCCCGATACCAGATGACCTGCCGGATACCTGTATATACCCGCGGTAGTGTAATCAAGCATTGTAATAGTATATAATTTGTAGTATAAAAGCAGGACGTTCTGATGAGGAACGGCACTGAATCTTGACCCAAGCTAGTGCGGAAGGCTAATACCATTGCCCCTTCCCACGCGTGCGACAGGTCTCGGTTGAGGGCTTTACTCTGAGGACTCTGCTATTTTGATGGTGGTCCCGTGAAATAAAGTTTCTTTTGATTGCCAACGTTGTGAATTGAGTTTGAGTTTGAAAGAGCCGTGTGTCCGTTGTCTTGAGATCAGAGAAAGCATTTGGGACTTGTGATTTGAGATTATCGAACCGTGGGACTTGTGTCCAAAAACCCGAACTTCGGTTCAAACAACTTGCCGGTCTTCAAGCCATTACTTGCGCTATAGCTGAGAAGCTTAAATCTAACTATAAACTGCTCGGTTTCAATCTTGACCTAGTCAAATTGTTACTTGAACCAAGTGCCCATGGAGAAAGTTCCTCTTTGAGTAACTCCTCACAGTACAGAGACAATTAAAGAGATCCCAATTTAGAGTTCCTTAGACCTATACTTGTGTCTAAAAAGACCCTAACTCGTCAGACAAATCATCGGGACAATTAAGAGGTGTTTAGTGTTTGAGATCTAGTATTTGGGTAGTTGAAGTTGGACTTTCTCGCTCATTTGAGTTGTGTCCAATCTCAATCACTCGAAAGTTGGATTTTGTTCATTTTGCATTTGCAGCCTTTGACTCTGAGCAACTGTTTCAACGGTGAGATTCTAGTTCGCGGATCCCAAGCGAGAAATGGATAACAAGGGAGATTCCTTCGTGATGATCGGTCTCGATGAAATCTAGGGAAACATGCCGAGACTGATTGGCGTGTCGTCGGCATGTCCGGCAAGGGCAAATCACTGTCTGGACACGTGGCCCTGCTAGCGTTGCCCCCAACAATGACATTGTACCAACATTGTACTTGGGGGTGAGGCCGTGGCGATGCCCGGCAAAACTCGTACTTATGTACTTTTTTTTACATCATTCATCTGTAGACAGTAATCTAAAGAAATGTCAAAAAGGAAATTTAAGGGGGAGATTTTATGCTTTGACCAACATTGAAGATTAGTTGTATATGTTTGTTTGATGGCAGTCGTGTTGATAGGTCACGTGGCCTCTTTACTTGGCCTTTGAGAACTTGATTTCAGATTTTATTTGGGACTTAATCGTTATCATTGTCGGCTCATTCACGATATTTATTAATAGGAGTGTAGAGGATTAGTTTTGCACCTTCAAAGTCAGGCAGTCGATACTGTCATTTAGCGAATGTTTTGTCTATACGCATGGTACATTTTCTGCGATTGCGAAGGCTGTGGATCGATCGACCTGTAGCACAGCCGGCGAAACTTATGAATCAGGAGATCATTATGAACTATGCTTTATAAAAGCCCACTGTTTGTATTGAAAGTACCACCTTCCGACATGCAGGATCTGTCAGAGCTGAACGACAAATTTATCGCCTACCCCCACTATCAAGACAAAGTTAGCCGATCATTCCAATACCACACCTACCAGAACAGCGGGACGGTATTAATGTTTGGCCAAATTGCACGCATCCAGGCAAGAAATCAATTGCCGGATGGCACGGTAAGCTCGAGTTTCGTGCAACGTCATCCAATTAGTCTGACCAATAATCAGGAATTGTCTACTGTCTTCCTGAAGACGCCGGGAGAACCCCAATTGACAATATCTTATATTTGAATGTCTTGCCATTGAGCGATGGAAGGGGTGGTGTATCGAAATATGAGTCGATATCATCAGGGATTTGGGCGGGGATTTGAGGAGCAGGGTCCACGACAGCTGCAAACCGCCGCCGCACTCGACCGTGGCTGGGAGGCTCGGGAGCAGAAGCCGGAGTCGGTGTCGAGTTCCTGTCCTTCTTGAACAATTCGTGATAGCGCACGGTTACAGCTTCCCGAATGCGACGAAGCTGAGTCGAACTTCGCCCGTTTGCCTCGAACCATTACAACTTGAGGTTTGGGGAAAGAGGTAGAAGACAGTTAAAAATCTTATCCCACTACCGCCTATAATTACGAGTACTTATGTAATCATTCCTTTGATCAATCGAAATGAGGTTTTTCGCACCTGTGTTCATCTTGTCCGCACTTAACCTTGCTAATGAATTTAGTGGCTATGCTAGTGAAACTAGTGGCAGTGTTGAAGCAGCTATAGTGGCTGTGCTTAACAAGGCTTCAAAATTTGTTACCCTCATAGTGGCAGTGTTTTCTCATGTAATGTAACCTTCAACATTGTGGGTTCGATTCCCGGTATTATCATTTTTCTGAATGTTTGAACACAAACGCGCGGTGTAGGGCCTGATTTGGACGGCGTGATCCGTGGATGGATGTGGATAGATGCTTACATCGAGCGCTCCGACGGCGGCATGCTTCGTGGCGTTTGATGTGCTGGAGTCGCGATTGGTTAACCATCACGAGATTCCGCGCACATCTGAGAACTCGGACTTTTACAGTGCCGTGCTGACCAAAGCCTTTACGATGCATATCCAAACTATTGAAGCAGAGCTCCTTCAGCATCACAAGGCCCTTCAGTCACTCAGCAAGTCCGTCGAGAGGATCAAACCGTCCCTTGCACTCGGTGCGACCTCTTCAAGCAACTTGTACGGACGCTTCTGATGGAGAAAGATTTGAATCCAGCATTAGCACTACCCGGGTCTACTCGTTTTGTAGCAACACTCTGGTTGTAGAGTCCGAGCGCTGGATCTACTGGTGACCAAGTAGTGTAGCGTATTCCGTGTGCAGTGTGTTCATCGAGATCAGACAGATTGGTGCCGCTGAAATACACGATGCGCGGTACGGTACTCTTAGTCTTAGTCGGTGCGCCGACGCGGCTGACGCGGCTTCAAGTCGCGTGCTTCGTAGAATCGTACTGGACAGCGCGAGGCTTTGACTCGCATGTCACGCCGAGGGTGCTGAAGCAGGCGGCGAGAGGTGCTTTGATCTTTGATCACGCATCCGAGTCACCAGCTGCTAGGCATACCGCGTCCCTGGCTTCCGTCTCCTCTTCTCATATGGACATTCTACCTATATTACTCTCTCTCAGGTCACTGATAATAGATCAGCAGCGAAGCGAGCCCGAGGAAAAGAGCAAGAGAAGAGAAGAGTAGCAATTCACTGCGGAATATTGCCCTCCATAGGCAAGATGCCAGTGGCGCTAGTTGCTGAGCCAGAGTCGAGGAGGCTGAAGGCGAAGGGCAACCATTGAGTGTAGGAGCCTCATTGATCATCATCCCATGGTGGCGCATGGGAAGTATTGGCTGATCCAGATCAAGCACCTTTGCTCGCCATAAAGGACACAACTTGAATTCATCACGAGCAGCACGGTCAAGGACGAGGATGAGAAAACCGGCCAAGGGTAAGTTTTCCTTCATCCCTTGCTTTTCGATTCCATGGGTGAGCTGATTGTGTGCCTTTTAGGCTTTTTTCTTGGGCACGGGGCGGGCGCTGAAGGGCGGGGGAGCGAGGATGGGGGCGGACGGGGGCGGGACGGGGACAGGGACAGAGGAGGACTGGGACGCGCGGGAGCTGGGCGTCGGGGCGCACCGACCCGCCGCTCATATGGCAACGCCGCCACGGGAAGCTTTTTCACCGGCGCCGTGCGCTTCGCCGCTGATGCGAACACCAATTTCTGCAGCACCGCCGCCAGCAGGAGTGGGCGCGGGTGCCAGAGCCAGGTCGCATTGCCCGGGTCTGGGTGGGAGCGGCGGGCGACTGGTGCGCATCGGGAGTGGGCGCTTGGCTCCGAGGGTGGGGACAAGGAGTACAAGCGGAGGTGGAAGAAGCGCCACAGCATTAGTCCTGCCAGCTCGCAGGCTGTGATCGGTGGTGAGTGGATTACACTCATCTCGCTCGTCTCTCGCCTTTTCGCTGCGACACCGAATTCATTCACTACCTCCCGAACCCACCCGCCGCGTCATTCTAACCCACGCTCCCTGAGCGCGACGTTATCCACGACATCAACGCCCACTTACATGACAGTATCAACCGCCTGACTTTGAAGGCGCGAAACTAATCCTCTACATTCTTATTAATAAATATCGTGAATGAGCCGACAATGATATCGATAAAGTCGCAAGTAAAATCTGAAATCAAGCTCTGGAAGGCCAAGTAGAGGTGCCACGTGACCTACCAACGCGACTGCCATCAAGCAAACATATACAACTAATCTTCAATGTTGGTCAAAGCGTAAAATCTCCGCCTTAAATTTACTTTTTTAAATTTCTTGAGATTACTGTCTACAGATAAATGATGTAAAAAAGTACATAAGTACGAGTTTTGCCGGGCTTTGCCACGGCCTCACCCCCAAGTACAAAACATACCGATGGAAAACTCATACGCTTCACACTCGGGAACAAAGTTCAGATATTTGTCAAGAACCAAGCCACCGCCGTACGCAGCAACCCAACAGACATCTGCAAGGTCATCCGAGTTCACGGCACGTTCGAGGGCGGCGCGGAGGGTTTGGAGAGGAGGAGCGGCCTGGCAGTCCCGCCTCTCGAGAACAGAAGAGTGGGCTCTTTGATGCACTGCGTTTGCTATCAGAAAGGTAAATAAGGGAGGGCGAAAGCATACCTCAAGAACGTCACAGAGATCTGCCGCTAAGTCCCACTAGTCATCCGACAATTTGAAGGCCTTGAGATTCAAATCTTTCTCCTTCAGAAGCGTCCGTATGGGTTGCTCTAAGATGAGTGCGGTGTCGAGAGAGTTGTAATCTGTGTTCCATCTCGACGCGCACCATCGAGCTAGACTCGTTACCAGTCTGCCTACGAATGGCAAAAAGTGTGGCAAGCACTTTGCCGTAGGCAGACTGGTACAACTCGGAACGATCAATTGGGCTGAGCCCGGAGTTTGAATTTTTCTTGTGACCCACGCCCTGGCCTCAAATTTGATTATTATCATTTTCTCAAAGTTGAGGACTTCATTGTAGGAGTTATGTCCTGACCTCTGTCTCTTCAGAATTTGAATGTATAAGCTCCAGGGGCCACAGCGTGGACCTCAGTTTGATTGATAAACTCCCTATCGGACCGAGCCCCGGTGATCGGCATGATCGGCACCACCCAAAATTTCAAACTCCGGGCCCAGGTCGATTGTTTGTTCCGATAAAACGGTGCACCTGAGTGCAGCCGTGAAATCAAATCGGACTAGATATCGAAGTGTAGTGAGATAGCTCAACTAACACCAAGATCTAATCAATCTTATTCACAACCAATCTCAAATACTTCGTGTGTGTGTGTTCGGGGATGTAGGGTACGTATCACCCTTCAAGAGATCTCGGGTTCAAATTCAAAGTGTCTGTGAACGCAGAAGCTACGCTCTATCAATTCTAGGGGTTTGAGCACAGAAATGCAGCGGAGCCGTTCGGCAAAGATGGGGTGACTATTCCGAGCTTACAGCTTCAAGGAATTTAACCGTAAGGATGAATACGATTGGGAGATGCCGGCTAAAACCAAGTCCCGAGCTTTCAGCTTCAAGGGATCAAGGAGTGCGAGACTGATACTAGATACTGCAGGCTACAAGCCAATCGGCGAGCACTTAGGCAGTTCAGTTATTCAGAGTCGGGGCGCTCAGGTAATCTCAATTCAAAAGTAATTCAATCCGCTTTATTTCAGTCTCGAGTCTACTCAAGAACCCACAATCGGGGGGGAGAGTGTACTACCCTACAAACGAATAATGCTACTGCTTTTATACTGCTACAAGAGTAAAAGGAGATAAATATTAAATGGGGTATTCATGGTTCTCTCAGTCAGCAGCACAGCCCACATCAGTCTGGGCGCGCCGATTCGGTGGTTTCTACACCTGTTTTGGAAGTACGGGGCCCTATTCGGAGCTATATTCGGACCCGCGCGGCGTTCCGTGTGTAAATTCGGGCAGAGTTCCCCGTCCATTCACACGCCATTCAGTGGCATGCCCGAACTGTTTCAGTTGAACTTCGGCCGAAGCCCAGTCGGCCTCTCATCTCTTATCTTATCTCTGGTTCAAAATTCATGGTTCATATTCAGTGGTCCTGGGTCAACCAATGCCGGCGCACTTCTGGTTTCTCATTAGACTTCAGCATTTCCTACTCCCTTGTTCACCTCAAGCACACTTCACCGGCGAGGTATTAACCAATGCTCATGTTAGTGGGGTGCCTGGCAAGGCTCCAATCTCGACTCAGACCCCGTCAAGGGCCATCGTGTAAGCTTGGAAGCATGTGTTTATGCCAGCTTTACGGCTCCTGCGGTGTAGTACACCATTCCGGGCAGAATGTGTACCCTCGGTTCAATCTCACTCGGGCAGTAAATGGTAAGTTGAAAATCGCGAAAATCACAATTTTCATGCGTGCTTGAATGCACGCCTTATCACCGAGTTGTACCAGTCTGCCTACGGCAAAGAGCTCGCCTCATTTTTTTGCTCCTCGTAGGCAGATTGGTCACGAGTCTACCGTCGAGCCAAAGTCTGAGTTTGGCCGATGATCGTCGTGTCTTTCTCGACGATTTTGACGAACGCTGAGGACACTGGACTAGAGTCGTGAATCTTCCTTGCTAATCCACAGACCTGCAGTCGCAATATCTTAATTTGGTTTCCAAAGAAAGAACGAACTTGAAAGCGCACCCGAGGAATAAGCTGAAGGGCGTCTTTGCTCTGTTTCGCACTGACGGTGATACCACGCTCCGACATCGCCTTGATGGCCGCAACTCGGACTTTGCTAACGACTGCAGTATCATGTTCGTTCCGCGCCGCACCATCAGGGACCTGGTTTTGAACGGCTTCGCGCTCGGCAGCATCCTCGTCAAGCAGCTGCGCGAGGTCTGCATCCTCCTGGTCGCCGACAGGAGCTCCATCGAGGGTCACTTCCTCGACGCGTGTGGCGCTGACTGCCACTTTGACCGTGCGCTTCTTCCGCGTGAATTAAACAACCATCTAGTGTATATATGCGAGCAAAGGAATGAGAGATGATTAATAAAGACACAGAACCTTGGCGGCTAACTGGATGATGTGGGAGAAGCAATAACCGCGCCAGGCAGTGCCCTTGAAATGCGGATTAAGCATGGGCACGTTGGTTGCAGTTGTATTGCAATTGCCCGCGCCGTCCATGGTGAGGATGAACAACTGGCGCGATCAGGGTCGTGAGCATCGGGCTGAAAGGACTGAGCTTACATGCTTTGATAGTCCGTATTTTTCCAAGCATTCATGGAGCTTCTGTGCTAGATACTCTCCCGTATGCCTTGCATCGAGTCTGTTGGTGTCTTAGATCCATCCCAAGTTCACGACACATATAAGGAGTGGAAACGTACTGAATGAACCCAAGAACCATGAAGAACACCTCCCCATCCTGCTCCCACTGTAAACCGCAGCCCAGGTACGCCGTGTCGATGGGAGAGGTCCAGCCATCGACGATGCAGTGAATCGCCCGGTCGCGCTTCTGTTATCATCCAAAAGTCAGCATAGGGTTCTCGTCACGAGTAAAAGGTGTAACTACATCGAAATACCAACGCACGACCTTTGCGTACTCGACGTAAAGAGTCGAAATGTCGCGCTGCACCACCTTGGGGGAGGGTGGTATGGTTCCCGGGCGTAGCAATTCCACTTCCATTCGATACCATTTGTCGTCTTGCGACTCAAAGGAGCGCTTATTCGCTGCACAGCGCAAAGCGCAGATCGCACGGTGTCGGGCCTCGTTGTACGGACTGAAAAATCGGTGAATAAAAGTCTGCAAAAGTGAAGGCATGACACGCACATCGCTGCCGGTTGAGCGCCGGACTTTTGGAACGCATTCTCGCACTTCTTGGCAGCATCCCCGAGATTACTGTTGCCCTGTTTCATCTTGGACCGTTCGCGCGTGTATTCCGGGTGCTTGGGGTTGTGTTGCTTGCACTGAAAGATGAAGGTAATGGCACTAGCGTTCCGTTTGAGGGTGATACGATAGTGCTTCCAAGTATCGGAGGTGCACTTGGCAAACTGCTTCTCTGTAAGGTATCATTTAGACGCAAGACGAGTCGGAGCGCAGGCGACGCATCGATGATTTCTTCATCCGAGAGCGCCCAGACCTCTGTATCTGACTGGTTCGTGAATGCCGCCTCGATTCGACGTCTCTTTGCGGGTGGTTCCACGGTGGCGGGAGATTCCCTGGTGTTCTCATTAGACGTGATGAAGTTCGTCGCGGTACATTGGTCGTGGAAGGTGCCAGGAAGATCTCGGAAAGACGGTGGGGGTGTCAGTAGTCCGAAGGTATTGGTGCGCTCGTGGAATGGCGTCTGCGACATGTTCGGCAGTATTACGGGATGGGTATAGGTTACACAGAGATCACAGAGGGTATATAACGCGTCGAGCCTGGAGCTGAGCGCGTTGTGGTGGAGGTAGAGGAAGAAAGACGCCTACCATCCAACGGATCACGTCCATTCCCAATCCATCCACATTTGTAAGCATCCATCCACATCCATCCACGGATCACGCCGTCCAAGTCAGGCCCTACGCCGTGCGTTTGTGTTCAAACGTTCAGAAAAATGATAATACCGGGAATTGAAACCACGATGTTGAAGGATTACATTACATGAGGAAACACAGCCACTATGAGGGTAACAAATTTTGAAGCCTTGTTAAGCATAGCCACTATAGCTGCTTCAACACTGCCACTAATTTTACTAGCATAGCCACTAAATTCATTAGCAAGGTTAAGTGCGGACAAGATGAACACAGGTGCGAAAAACCTCATTTCGATTGATCAAAGGAACGATTACATAAGTACTCGTAACACATGAAGTTTCCCTTGATCTCTCTCCAGAATGGCCGAAACATCTGTCATGGACCTGGCACTTCCTCCTGCAGCGGTGCGAATCATCCCAGTCCCGGCACTATCTCTCTGTGACGACTCGGATCCCGAAGTCGGGTATACCGGCGGGAAGGAATAGCACTTTCTTTGACTCGGACTGGACTTTGGCGCCAGTATCTCAGTGCGGCAATATGCACGCGACCGGTCCCTTCGGTGTCTCCCGACAAGTCTCGACTTCGATGTCTTTCCCCTGTTCTTGCCATTTGCTTCTGAACTCACCTCATGCACCCCTGGATGCACCTGCTTGAGATTATGTCGAGCAGTACAACAGCGAAATTTGGGTTCGTTGGATTACGCATTCTTCTGCCCATCAGCCCGTAATCCACGCAGCCTTGTTCCCGAGGCGCTCACCTCCGCGGTTGGAAGGTGGTTATGTGGGTTATGTGGGCTATTTTCTGACTTTATGCCGGGCAGGACGGCGAAAATGCCATGAATTTCAAGCGACAAGATGAGACCCTGGCAATTATGATTCTCTGGATTTCAGGAGATTGACCTCAAGCCTGCATTGAACATTCTCCGCAATTCCCACTGCATCCCAGCGATTCCCAAGGCATCATCTTTCAGCCTAAGTGTTGTCATGCTGCGGGCGCAGGGCCGGAGGCGCCGTGGTTCGAATTGTTCACGTGTCCATGAACATATGATATACCGCACCCCGGCCCTGACACGGTACCACAGTAATCATGAAGACATTCCCCACCATCTCGGCGGTGCGCACATACATTACACAGGGCGTCGGCGCCGGCGGGGACTACCACAACGTTCAGCGCGGTCATTGGCTGATCGACAACCCCATCAGGTGCGCCGCCGCCCTTATTGATGCGCCGGACGCTGATTGCGCGATAGCGTGCCAATGTCCAAGTACGCCGAGTACCGCGCCTCGCGCACCTCGTGGGGACTCAACGTCCTCGGGTCCTTCTGCGTTGAGCTCGAGGCGTCGGACGGCACGACCGGGTTCGCGACGGGCCTCGGCGGGCCGCCCGCATGCTGGATCGTCTCACAGCACCTCGAGCGCTTCCTCCTCGGCGCGGACCCGCGCGACCTCTCCCGGCTGTCGGACCAGATGTTCCGTTCGACAATGTTCTACGGGCGCAAGGGTCTGCCCGTCGCGACCATCTCCGTCGTCGACCTTGCGCTGTGGGATCTCCTCGGCAAGCTCCGCGGTGAGCCCGTGTACAAGATGATCGGCGGCGCCGTCAAGGACACCCTCGACTTCTACTGCACTGGCCCAGCGCCTGTCGCCACTAAGCAGGCGGGGTTCTTCGGCGCGAAGGTGACGCTTCCGTACGGGCCCGATGAGGGCAAGGCGGGGCTGCGCAAGAACGTCGCGTTCCTCACTAAACACAGAGAAAGCGTGGGCCCGGACTATCCCATTATGGTCGACTGCTGGATGAGTTTGACGGTGCAGTACGCGATCGAGCTCGCGACGGCTTGCCTCCCGCTCAATATCGAGTGGTGGGAGGAGGTGCTGCACCCCGACGACATTTCGGGGTATGCGATTATTAAGCAGGCGCTGCCGCATATCAAGTTTACAACCGGCGAGGTACGTGTGCATTTTCTCCGTTTTACGTTCTACGACTGATTTGTCCCAGCACGAATACACGAAATATGGTTTCCGCGAGCTCATCGCCCCGCGCACCATCAGCATCCTCCAGCCCGATGTCATGTGGGCCGGCGGTGCGTGTTCTTGTCCTCTCCGCTTGTTCATCCTCCGCTCCTCCTTGACCGCTGTATGCATTCTGAACTCACACACACACAGGTCTCACCGAGCTCCTCAAGATCGCCGCACAAGCGGCAGCGTACGACATTCCCGTCGTCCCGCACGCGAGCGGCGCGTACAGTTACCACTTTGTCGTCTCGCAGACCAACTGCCCGTTCCAGGTGCGATTGCCCGTCCTTCTCCTTTCGCTGTCTCTGACATGCGTGTCAACACAGGAATACTTGAACAACTCGCCCGACGGCACCTTCGGCCCCGACAACCGCGGCGCTTTGCCGCCCGTGTTCGGCACGCTGTTCGAGAGCGAGCCGGCGCCGGTGGGGGGGAAGTTGTCGGTGAGTTTTTTTCTCGCTTCACTTCACTCCCATCTCCGTTCCACCGTCGCTCCTCTTTCCCGCGTCCCCACCGTCCATCTCCTTCCCAGTGCCGTTTCAACCTCCTCAACCCTTTTTTCCCACGTACACATGTTTGCGCTGACTTGCTGACCCCTCCCCTCCCCAGATTTCCCAACTCGACTCGGAAATCGGCGGCTTCGGGCTCGTCGTCTCGCAGCGTGCCCGCCAGAGCGTGCTCGTCCCCGGTGATGTGCTCGTTAGCCCGAGTGTCGCCAGGCCATTGGCGCCGGCGGGTGCTGGAGATAAGGAGGAAGGGAAGTAGGCTGTATGTACCGTCCCCCTTGAGTGTAAGATAGATGGCATACGTAGTTGAAGCAATACGAGGGCGGAATGAGAACCATAGGCCGCGGCCCTTTGGTACTGAAATCCAACCGAGCAACATTCGTGCACGAAGATAAGTAAATGCCTTTTCGGAGCCAGTCATTCATGGTCGGTTAGGACGAACAAGAATTCAGGGGGAAGACCACATCAAATTTAGTCGGTCGACATTCCGGTAAAGTGTACTCTAACCGTCTCTTAATTACATCAATTAAAGCAGGTCAAGTATAGTGTATATTTCAACCATCGACCATGATCTAGGAGAAGACCTCCATTTCGGCAGATTCACTGCCAAGGACGGGCAAGGCTGGCATATGCCTGTTTTATTTGAATCAAGGAATGCACTATCCACCTCATCAATTATTAAATTAGAGCGGAATAACGAACGCACTCCTTACCGATGACAGGTGTGGACGACGCGTGTCCCTCAATATCACGAATAAGCTCATTAACCTTTGCATCCAGTGCGCAGTACTCCAACTGTGCGTTCAAATCACCTGCCAGCGATCTTTCACAGAGCGCGGCCATTTCCTGCATATCAAAGTTGCATGAAGAGATGTAAACCACCTGAGCAGCCAACAAACAATCAATGAACGTAGGCCGAATGCCAAACAATGAGATGTATGACGTACTCCGAGGATTGGAACCGGATGGTGGATTACCGTGCCACCCCCAAGAGTTGATGCAATGCGTGCGGCGGCAGCGAGACACTTCGATCGCGAGCTTGCGGAAATGTGCGCGTATACTGCGTGAATACGAATGATGGCGGAGTCTGTCAGAGCGCGCGCAAGGATCAGCGAGTGTGTGCCGGGCCCTGCAGGAAGTGAGGCTTGAAACCTGTCCAGCCTCGCCTCAACCCGAACCAGCAAACTCGACTCGAGAGGGCCTAGATATTTGAGAAGTATGGCTGACATCAATAATGAGACGCTCGCCACCAGTATGGGCTGCACTCAGCGTGATAACACGCTCGAGGAGAATCGAGGTCTTCGAGAGAAGCGCGGCATGGGAGCTGCCCTCTGAGTCGTCGCCGGTTAGAAATTTCATAACCGTCGCGCCACCCTATTGGTCCGAAAGGAATTGAGACTATCGTAGCGGAAGGCGAAGAGCTCACCAGTGAGGGGGGACTCGACGGCCATGGAGTGTCGATGTTGAATTCATCGGAAATCGAGGACGGGCCGCTGTCTGATGCAACCCAATAATTGTTCAGTATAACGACGGCCCAGAATGCATCGATGCGCCTTTCCTCTTCAGACGCCTCCGACACCGAGGACGCATAAATGGGAAACGGTGTGTCATGCGGCTCGGCATTCCCACCCGACCCAAGTAAATGGAGGCCCGCACATAGCGCAATCGTGACAGCTGCCGAACTATGATACCGCCCAGGGACGTGCTGCACCGTGCGCATATAATACAAGGACAGCAAGACCTCCGCCTGGATCGTCTCCAGCAGAAGCTTCGGGCGAGTGACGATGTAGTGGACATCCTGGGCGATATTTTGAAGGCAGCACAGGAGGAAGGCATCCGGGGTGTATGGGGGGCTTGTCGAGAAGTCAGCGAGAACACTGCCCCATAAATAGACCGCACACAGCAGGGCTGGGCACGGGCGAGTTGGGTCTCCGAAGGGGAGTGGCAGCAACGCTGATTGGCGGAACACGACCAGATCCAGGAAGAAGAGCGCACTTTCGGCGAATCGACCAGTACAAATGTCGATACTTTATTTCGGGGAGGTGAATATATTAGATAGTGAAAGGTTTTTTATACTCACAGGGGGACGATGAGATGTGAAGAGGGCTCCTGTGAATCGGTCAGAACATTGAACCGACGGACCACACCGCACTTACCGGAAGTCCCACCGAAGGCGAAGCCTCCGGTAACGAGGGAGCTTCCAGACCTTCAATGGTAAGTCGATTAATTCTGGCGCATATCAATTTCTAAGCGTACCCACTGGCTCCAGAATACCACTAGATTCCGGGATGAAGTACGGCTGGTTGAGATAAATGCTCGACGGATCCTGTGGGAGCACAAGCTCCAGTTCTTCTATGCGTGCCTTCAAGCCTCGAATAGTCTCTGTCATTTGCGCAGATGTTTCCTGAGTTTCCGGTATCCTGGATTGTGTATAGATGCAGGGCTGCCCTGATCTCGGAGGGCGCAGACGACACTGGTTGCATGGCTCAGTTCCGTCGCATTTGATTTTGCGTCGCCTGGCTGAGGAATGAACGGTTTGAACATCACCAAAGGAGACATTGCGTACTTGCAGTTCATACATGCCCCGCTCAGGGAGACAGTTTGTCTTGAAGACTCTATGGAGATTGGCATGCGTTCATTGTGTCGACCTAGTAGTGGTGGCTACTTAAGTCTCAAAGCGCTCAGGACTTGCCTCCAGTGATTGGGATCGAGCTATTCTCGGCGGCGAGGAACACTCTGGCAGGATGTCCGTTCCCTCCTTCAGGGCTTGTCAAATACGCCAGAGCGTCACAGACGAAACTGGACTTCCATTGCTGTAAGCACGCCTGCTGGGCACTGTTTTTGTGCGGTTCACGTCGGGACCTAAGAAATACCGTGTTTGAGCTCTCAGCGAACCAATCGGAGGGGTCGGTCTGGTTACGACGCCGAACCGTTGAACTTCCAATTGTGAGCCAATCCGTGCTCGGTATTAATTTAGCAGGTGTCAATTAACCCAAGTATACCTAACCCACGGTCACGACTGACTGTAGTGTAGCGGCGAGGAACGTCACTGAATTTATTCCCAGATATCGGGAACACGGTCAGTGCATTCCAAATTGTATGGGCACGGTTGAGTATGCAATGTTCCCAGACTACCCAGGATGTCCATTGCGGTGTCCGAAGATGTATTTTGGGTCGGCTTCGAAGACGATGCGATTGGTTATTCCTTTCAGAAGTCTACACTCGACGGGTGATAAGTATATATCTTACCCGCTAATGGTTAGAAAGAAGATCGCGCGGCGCACCTTCATGAATGGAACTTGACACAAGACATGGAGTGTCGCTCCGGTGTAAATACACTCCGTGTGGAGATGCTGTTGGTTTCACTGGAGTTATTAATTGCCTCTTGTCAATATTCCAACCGTATTAAGCCTGGAATGCACAAGTGTCAAGTTTCATTCTCTGTTGGAATCACTGCCTTCGGGAATCTCGGGCAAGCCGCCAGTGCTGACCTGTGCTGTGTAGAACACAGTGAATAACTTATAGCTTTGTAGAACAAAGTAGAATATTCTTATGACTCATCAAGGCTGTTCACCCAGTAGTATTTACATAAGATGTTACTAGCAGTGTGCCCGTGCTGCGCCACGGTTACTGACAGAGAGGAGACCAATTGATTGAGAGATGGTTCTGATGTCTCGTGGTTAAATACGCCTGTGCCGCCCTGGCCGGCTGCTTCTGTCACGCCTGATCGCCGTCCCCGCACGTTTTCCGCCACCGCGATCGCTCTCGACCATCCTGAAACGCGTCGAGGCGTGCTCGACACACGGTTCAACGTGCAGAAGTCAGCCTTGCCTCGGTTAATAATAAATAAATAAAATTCTTCTAATTCAGGCCACAAGGTGTTTTAATTTAATTTAAGAATGTGTTAGGTATGACCGTTACCCTGATCCCCGCGCCCGATGGCGCACCTGCCCTGCCAGTGTCCTGGCCTGATTGGATGTGACTGACGCGACTGATGCGTCGCTGTCAGCCGGCCCGCCTGCCCCAGGTGTTTGTGATGTAAACTTCTCTGGTGTTTTTACTTAATCTTCTTACACAAACTGTCTTTTAGGTATTTGACACCTTCTGGGCCCATCTGGAAGAGCCTATCCCACTATGGACTCGAGTAGGACATCTTACTGCATCCAAACCCTTACTCAATCTATCTGCACTACCATTCTCTACATCTGGAAACGCGTTTCTGGCTGATAGAGCACGCCTCCACGTGGTAGAGTGGCAGTGTCTCGGTAGAGTTCCATAGTGCCAAGACTTCTCGGTAGAGCCGCATAGAGGCACGACAATCACTGTAGAGCCGGGGGGATCTACCGATTCTCGCTGCTACAGCAGTCTGGGTAGACCCTCGTTATTCACATGTGCATCGAAACTCAAGCGAGCTACCGGACTTGAACACTTAAAGTGCGAGTCGCAGCCACCCGCTAACAGCCGTTCCATCTTCTCCCCCATCAACTCCCCAATTTTCTCCTGCTCATCTTAACCCCTCAGCCTCTGGCTTGGCGTACTGCGCTCAGCACTCCCGAGTGGGCAGCCTCAAGTATACTTCCATGTTCAAGCCTCAAGGCCTCAAGCCTCAAGCCTCAAATCCGCTCCATTCAACCAACAGCAATTTTAGCTCTGCAACTCCTCAAGAATTTTTCGAATCAATTTCGAACTCTGCGAGCTAGGCTACTCATCGACGCGTTCTCTGACGGATCACTCAAGACTTTGTGTTCTCCTTGCGCTCCTAGGGCCGAGTTGTTGGTTGTGCAGGTTGTTTTCTACCGAGTCCACCACATCATCTCTAGTTTTGTTTGCGCTGTCCAACATACGAACAATAATATACGCTTCTTTTTCTCTTACCTTTCGTGACGAATTTCCTGCCCTGAAATATCCGAGTAAGCGAATCTGCCAACCGAAGCATCAGTGATGTGTATGATTGTAGCCACGCGGACGCCTCTACAGAGCTCTACATAGCTCTATGGCTCTACGCGTCTACCGTTCTACAGATCTACCACCCACTATGGTAGAGGGGGGGAGTCACTACTGCTCTATGTCCCTATCCGACACTATCAAGCACTACCCAGTGACTGGGCTTTTCCCAGATGTATTAGGGTGGAAGCGCAGGTGCACGCACGGGGGCACGGGAAAGTCCGATTCAATCTGGGTACGCCGGTGTCTCTGCCGGGGAATAAATGAGTCGACCTTTGATTGAACACCCATTTCTGCTCCCCATGAATGTCTCAGGTAGCGGAGATTCAATTCCAGTTGAGTATCCTGAATCAGTGGGGCGGAGAGAACCTGAGGTAAAGTGACAGCCAGAACGTGCCAGTCGGTTCGGATTTTGAATGAAGATTAGTGAAGGCAAGGATGTGTAGAGTGGTAATGTGAAAGAGCACGTCTATACAAGGACTTGATTAGGCAGAAGATCTCCGAGTGGTGCAGCGGCAGCAGCGCAGAACACGAAAATACAGGGGCCGGTGACTCAGGAGTCATGGTTACGTTCGAGCCCGGTCTGACGATCGAATCCCGCCGGACTGCAAAGGTACGAGTTGCATCTGATGTAAGTTTCACGCTGACTGTGCCCCAGGGAGCTATGTTTACGAGCGCGTTGATGAACGGCTCGTTAATGTGGTCCGCCACGACTTAGATTCTGCTTCCCGCGAGGCCCCAGCGAGAAACTCGGCGAGCAGGAGGAACCACGGCCGAACGAAGAGCTACCGATTGCGTGGTTGCTTTTGGTGTCACGACTATCACTCTTGGTATTTTTTTAAAATTCCGCCCTTCCGAGTTTGCCTCATGCTAACTTCTAACTTCTATCTCAGACTCGAGTCCCTCATCTCGTCATGCAACCAACACCGATCTTTTCGGGCGCGTCCAGTCGGTCGCGTCCATCTCTGCCGCCCCTCCTCCGATGACCGATTATCAGATCGCTGCGCCGAGCATGTACGGTCCGGGTGGCCAAGACACCTTGTTCAATTCTATAGTATCTGAATTCCACCTCCCTCCTGCCGAAAGCCCCCGAGCTTCGGGGATTTCCCTGATTTTGACCTGTCTTTTCTTGATGCCCTTGGTCCCCTTCCATCGAACGATGCCTCTTATGGATTCCAATTCCCTCAATACGACTTCGGTGCTACTCACAACAGCATGGACATTAATAAAGCTGTAAGGCCGACGAGCGGCACGGCCCGCTACCGGAATTTTAGAACACGAATTTATTATTAATATTAAAGTCGGTGTAAATTAGCTAAACAAGTGGGTTGAAAATAGAGCTCGACTATATACGAATGAAATTCGCCGCCGACTAATAAGTTGTTGTCGAGTTATTGTTGCGCCGGGCCTTTTTTGGAGGGCTGGGCGACTTGAATCCGAAACTATTGAAGGCGGCATCAGCGGCATCGTCTCTGATCCTCTTCTGACCCGGCGTGAACGGCGATCGGCGCTTAGGCATCGCAGGAACTGGCGGGTTCCAAGGCCTATCGTCCCTGCGGTCGAGGATCCTAAGTCTGTCTATGAGGACGTTATATACCTAGTAAACTCGAGTTAGAAGGATAAAGACAGCACGATGGATCACTCAACTTTCTATCCGGCTTCGGATCCCCTCGGTCCGACGTTTGGCCCGTAATGACATAGGTGGCAAGGGAGACACGAGAACGAGTGTGCCCTCGGTTAGGGTTTCGTAGAGCTCGTAGGGCGCAGTCAAGTTCCTATCAGCATCCCTATAGTCGCGTTGGACAAGCTGGGCTTTATCGTGCGCAAAGTAGGGACCCCGATGATCCGGGAGCTTGTTGTGTGGGTATTTATCACCGATTGCACGTTCTGAAAAAATATTAGTGACCTATATAGTAAGCGAGGCTGCAATGTACCGGCAGGTTTCGAAGGCTCCATATCAACGTCGGCCGCGACATCGGACGTCTAGCTCGATTTCCCCGCTGAGGGAACTGAGCCATTGAGGTGTAGGTGTAGAAGAACCAACAAACAGAACACAGACAGGGTTAGTTATTTCCTTGATGGATGGTGGGAGGATATCTGCGACCTTGGACGGCTGCTGAGGATAGGCAATTATGTGTCCTTTGATGCCACGCTGTGAGCTTTGAAGAACAACCTCGTCGTTCTCTGCTTTGAGTTGAACTATCCAGCATTTCGATCGACAGCGTGCGATCATAGCCTCCTCTATGACAGTCAAGTTTATCAGTTCTCTCAGAACAGGTCCAATGAATGTCCTATTTGCCAATGACAATGCAGACTTCTTCTTCTTCAAATATGAATGGCATGTTTTGCATAGAGAGAGAACTGGTGGACCACCATCACTTGGAAATGAAACCCGAGCTGGATCCAACAGGATGTCCCGCAAAGGCCCTTCATCAAACGGCATAGGCCACAGCGTGCAGTCAGGGTGAAGCCAGTTGTAACGGCTGAGAAGGTGAGTTTCATCTGATTGAACATCCGGTCGCTTTAGAACATTGAGATCAAAGTGAGAGCCACCAACAACCATTGAACAATAGGAGCGGAGCGAGATGGATTCAGCACAGGAGGCACAAGTAAAGTTCGACAATGCCTCAGAACTCGTCTGTTCTCGGAACTGACGAAGCCTCTTGTTCTTCAATGACTGTGGTACAATCTGCGGCCATGACTGATGTATAGCTATGAGCTGCTCATCATATTTTTCCCGGACAGCTCGATCTTGTTCTTGGGAATGCTCAGCTTGTTTACCACGCCGTAAATCAGTAATGTGCGACTTGAGCTTCCGATGTAACTGTCCGAGACTATCTGAAGCTTCATGGTGCACATGCAGGTTATCAAGAATCCGGCGTAGGGAGTTCAAAGAGACTCTGCTTCCGTAGATCGCAGACAAGATGTGCACTTGTAGATCGGGATCAAGCTTATTCCCCAGCAATTCATTATGGACATCTGCGCAATCAGGTACTGATAAAACCCCAGGAACAGAAGCTGGTGGATGGGACTGCGAAAATTGACTACACCATCCAGACAATGATTACGCAAATATTCAATCGTAGCTTTCGTCGGCACTTCACTGCGATGCAGTGCAGCAATTGAGACAAGTACGGGCTTCCGATGGCTCTCAAATGAGTTCAAGAAATCGGCAACGGAGGTTGATGAAATGTCGGGATCTGCGGAGGCAACAGTTGCCGCATGCTTACGGATCGCGCCGCGCAGTTTAAACCGTACATTACGATCACCAGACACGGATACATTCAAGGCCCCAGCCACATGCGACAGACTTTCAGTTGAAATCCCTTTGTGATCAGCATTAAGAATGATATTCAACACGGCATTCGACATGTCTGAAGCTGACTGAAAATCACGGCAAAGTGCCCGACAGGCAGAACGATCCGGGCGCGGGGACAAAGAAGCATCTGTTAGGTGGTCAACACACGCACCAGTGAGCAAATGGTGCAGGAGAAGACGTCGGCATTGTACTAAAGGCAGACAGGCATGGGGGATAGCATGTAAACTAAGTGACCGTTGTAGCGTTGGTAAATCAGCATGGAATACAGATATACGAGATCAGGTAGCAAAGTGACCTAGGAATATATCTCGCAACAAGTTCAAAGAAGTCGTGGGAGTCATGGGAGTCAAGTCGAAGGCACCGATCTGGACGTAGATGGACAGCTGTAAACCTCGCAAGCACAACTACATCCAGGGGCTGGCAGAATTATGAGATACGGTCAGGATAGACTCATGAATTGAGACTTACCCAGTGCCGAGGTTTCCATAACGTCGCGCACAGAGGCTTGATCATCGATGTCCATGGCAGTGCCATTTGAGTCCGATGAGGCCGTGAGACCTGTAGAAGGGGTTTAGCATGCAGGATCCATTCGAGTTGATAGAAATATACTTGACCGCGGCTGCCCCGGCTGAACAACACCCGAGGAGAGGACAAAAGATGCATGGAGAAGAGTTTGGCAACAGAAGAATAACCAATCACGACCCAGAACAAGGTCGTAGGGCAGACCAGTAGTAACACCGAGCTTGATGTGCATGGAGCAGACACTGTTGCCAGACAGTAGTGTGAGCACTCCAGAGACCAGAGATCGAGAAGCCGGAATTCCAGAAGATAAGATCCAATCGAGAGACACCAGAGATTGCTGCGCGAGATGATTGACAGACGTTGAGAGCGGGATGTTGCCGAAGGTTGCTGAGAGAGACATGGTGGTAGAAGACAAAGCGGGCGGCGCGGTGCCACGTCAACCTTACATGCTAGATCGTTTCTCGAAAGCTCTCGGGCCATGCCGAAGAAAGTTCTGGCACTTTCTGGGAACCGATGGGAACATTGCCCGGCCAACCTAATGCCGAAACATTTTCTCGAACGTTCTCGGAGGAAGCCGGGGAATTTTCAATTGAAAATGACTGCTTACGCGAAACTTGCTGACGAAAATGTGATGGACGGCAGATTTTTGAAAATGGGGCTCTCTAAGAACCCGTACCTTACGGTAGCGGGAATTTTAGCTTCTTCCAACACCCCGACAGTGGCAGTCAGTTTTCAGTGCCTCCATCTGCATCAGCCTCCCTTCCTCGCCTCCTTCTCATCCACACATCCTCGCCAATTTACCCCACGCCCGAGCCGGTCACCGCGCAGGTCGATCAGGTGTCGGTAACCAGTTCTAAACAACGGAAATCGCGGGATGATGTCGACCCGGCCAGCGTGATCCACACGACACGGGCCCGTAAAGCGCCCAAGCGCGCCGACGCCTAGGTTCGATATCTACTCTTATTCTTGTTTCATCACTCATTCACCTTCCAGGATCCCAAAATGCGCACCAACCATAGATACACAACTTATTTCCCTGCATTGTACATTTTTTGTATTAATTGAATACTTCTTGAACTCCTTTACCAACCCAGATTCGTGTTTGAAGTCCAAAATTCGACAATCCTGCCTGCGAGCCAGTATTCTGACTTTGCGAACTCGTTTCGTTGGTCCCGGCCATTGCCGAACCATGTGCCAACGTGCCGATGATCCCAATATGTTCGGCACAGGTGTTGTAGATAGTGTGCCGAAGTGTGCCGCTGATAGGAGCAATGTGCCGTGAATGAACAGCGTGTGCCGTGTGCACCACACTTGGATAATCCCGGACTGGCAAAGCTAGAGACGTCGCTGCATTTCGAGAATTTGCAGTGGGAGTCGAATTTAAGACAGCACTAAGTTCTACCGTACGAGCGCCTGTTCGACAGAGTGGGGAGAGCATGGACGCGACTTGGACGCGACGCGACGTGGGGAGTCCAAGCGCAATGTTCCAAGCCCCGAGCCCTGCCTCGATAGCGCGCCGCGCGTCGAAGATCTTTTTCGTGTTGCTCGCTCAGTGAGGGCAGGAACCAAAAGTGAGTTCGACGGTGGGTTTAGAGCGCAAGATATTTGTCCGTCGCAATGATCGGATCATAGTGTCCGAATCTCTTGTCTCCCGCCTCCATCGTCGATTTTTAGCTGGGTCACTCGATGGATACGGAGGATATCTAGGGTTACGTTCCAACTCAGGAAGAAGTCGAATCCACGATCTGCTACCTTCTCTCCTTCGCGAGCACGTCAGCCCGGCCGCTGCAACGAACCAGCTCATTCTCGGGCTGGTTTGGGCCCTCACGTTATTTGGCACAAACCTTCGGAATACAATACAGACTTTGGGTCCCGCACTCGAAATACAAGCTGAGTTATTGACTCTCGCCTGCAGAGGTCCAACGACCCGATGCAAGGACGTCGATGCCCGCCATGATGCGTGGTGCAAGATGCAGTGCCACCGTACTCCGAGGTGGGTCTGTGCATGAGGTGCATTTTCCTCCGCTTGCATTTTTCGCGTGCCTCTCACGGCCTCCAGTCCGGCCTGGATGTCTCGGTCGGCTCGTGTCACCCGGCCACGGAGTTGTGGATACCGTGCCCTTCGCGTCTCGCTAATTCCACCGCTCACCAGCCAATACATACCGCCCACGCCCACACGCGCGTGAACGCCGGCATTGCGCTGACTCCCACTCTTCGACGTATCTATCCCAAAAACCTCGCGCGTGTCCACTGCGCATTCCGTCCCAAATTCTCCGCTGATTTACGCATTCAGATACAGCAAGCCTTGATGGCGTGCGGACGCAGAAATATCAGCCTTAGGACGATACGCACAGTGACTCGTTCAACACACGAGTGAGCTCCAAATTTTTTCGAATTCCTCAAACGACATACCGTCACCAGTCTGGTTTCCTAGATGGCTGGTGTGTATTACCCCCACCTGCCTCCGCCCTTTATCAAGATCGCCATAAGCTTTCACGATGAAAAGCACCGTGACCGCCCTCGATTGTTGATTTAATAACTCATTAGGCTTCATTTGGGGTCTCTTGAAGAAATGTTAAATGTGCCACCCGCAGCAGGTAGTACTGTGAGCTACGTGCCTGAATGGCTCCAGCCTCCAACGGGAAAGAGATTCCAAAGAGGTGTCAGTGGTCACTGGTCACGGTCAAACTACGGTCTTTGTGCCGGTAACCAACCTGCTGCCCGGACCATATGCCAATTCCCAGTTTGTCGACGTCATTGTCGAGGTTTCCTCGTTTTCTCCCCCAGCGGTTCTGGTTTGAAACTTGCATCCATGGATAAAGGCAGAAAATGGTCCAGTTGCTCCAGGTCACCAGCGAGACCGACCAATTCCCAAGATTGGGCAGGAGGTTTATCATCATACGCAATGCGGCAAATCGTACGCGGCAATTTCTGAATTTCATCTAACTGACAGCCATGACATGTAGATAGCATCCGTGCACCTGCTCACAAACACATGCGAAGGCGGCTGCCGTACCAATCCGGCGCAAACGTCCACGAGCCGGAGTAGCTGCCAGAGTGCATTCCAGCGCATTAATGCAGGGGAGATGCACAGATCGCGCATCAGCGTATTGCCTCGGAAGAATCGTTGGGCCAAGCAAATAGTAGCTGGTTCCTGCCCAAACTAGTACCGACATCAAAGAAGGATCGGCGATATCAAATTTCAAATCAGCAAGGCACCACTGAATATCTGTGGCGACGCTCGCCCGCCCCCACTACAGGCCATGCCCGCCTCACGCGCCGTGTCTGCCTGCTAAACCGCTCATCGCACCGCTCGCTGCCCACACACTCGCTACCTTGGCGCGCATCCTAGTGAATGCCTGGACCGGCCCTCGCGTATGGCCCGGGCGACTACAGCGAGGCCAACGCAGTGGAATACGTCTCGCTCACGTACATCAACAACTGCGTGCTCTGTGCGTCCCCTTGTCCGTGTCATACATTCCCTACCACTGACTGGCGACCGCACAATGCAGACGCCACGGCATGCCTCCTCGTCTACGAGCTGGTGACGTCGCTCGACGCGGAGGTGGCACGGATCTGGAGCCTCCGGTGGCGCCTTCCCAAGATTCTATTCATTCTCAACCGATATGTCATTCGTGGGCTGCTTGTGTGCGTCTGTCTTCTTCTCTTTTCCTGTCACTCTTTCCCCCGCTATGAGATAGATAAGCCCATAGCTGATCTTGGATTCGGACAGTGGACTGTGGATCCTCGCCGACTTTCCCGGTACCTCCGCTGAGTTCTGCCGCATCTACTCGTACTGGCAGATGATCCCCCTGCGCCTCGCGATCCTCGCCGCACAGGCACTCGTCGTCATTCGAGTGTGGGCAATCTGTACGTCCCCCCGCTTATTCATTCGTACCCACTGATGTGCGCGCAGACAACAACTCGCACACAATGCTCTGGGTTCTCGGTGGACTCTACACAGCAGAAGTCGTGGCGGTCGCCAGCAGCATAGTCGTCGCGACGTTGGATACCCAGGGAATAGCACAGCCCGCGCCTCTCAGCTGCGCGCTCAACTCCATGTCGGGGTTCTTGTTGAAGCGGTATGCGAGCGCAACGTGGATTGCGCCGGTGTGTTTCGAATGTGCGTTTCCGCTGCTCTTTTTCCTCCTCCCTTCGCTCTCTTCTCCTCCCTTCTACCTCATCCGCCCCTTCGTCTTTTCTTGTCGGCGCCCGACTGGCACTGACGATCGACACTACGTAGTCGTAATGGTGCTCATAACCCTCGCTAAGCTTGTCCCACGCTGGTCCTGGAGGAATGAGGCTAGGAAGAAGGGAGTGATCGGCTCTGGCGGGAATGTTACGTGCGTCTTTCTCTTTCTGCTCTATGAGGTGTGGACGGTAAGTACATGAGTGCTCATATTAGCTAACAGGCTCGACGTCCTCGCGCGTGATTCGCTCATCTACTTCTGCTTCATCTTCACCTTCACCCTCACCAACGCGATAATCTACGAGCTCAGCTTCTCGGCGCATTATCATTCGATTCTCCTCGCGTACGTCATCCTCTCCCGTTCAAGTCCAGTGAATTGCTAATGGAGAAGCAGCCCCACGTCCGCGATATCCTGCATCGCCGTCTCGCGGATGATGATCAACATGCGCTCGCTGCCCTCCGCTCCAGATGCTCAGCCGACGAGCGCGTCAGCTGCGGTGCTGAGCTTCGCAGATGAGTACGAGGAGGTGCCGCACACGGCGAGTACGCCATACGCGAGCTTCGACACCCGCCTCAACGCGTGGAGCCCAAACGACTTGGAAAGCCCCACACCCTTCAACAGAACCAAATTCGGCGGGAGGGAAGGAAAGTCGCCGTGCTCCGCGTACCCGTCCAAGTACGGTGCGCCCCCGGATCCCGCCTACCGCCCGAGCACAGCGCGTACGAGCGGGGACGCGACGCACGTCGGTGATGAGAGAAGTGTGATTGAGATGGCGGTGATCAAGTGAGGGCCAAAGAGGAGTATGTTGACGCTATTCTATTCTATGATCATCATCCTATCTTTTTTTATAGTGTAATTAGTTATCTACAACTAGACGTGCTATGGCCCGGGGCCGGGGATATAACATTTCTGTACGAGTGTGAGTTGACTTGGAATAACGGCCCGGTGAAGCTGCCGCCAACAATGAGGATGAAATATAAGATTTTCCGCAGGTCAAGAATTGGCCGCTTGGTCTGGACAACCGTTGTCAGGACCGTGGGGCTTGTATGTATTCGACTCCAAAAAAAAAACCGCATCGGCGTGAAATACAATATCTACTGGCAAAGCCTGTCCATTGTTGGAATGGCAGTGTCTCGGCATCGCCCGTACCGCCGTGACTGGTGTGACCGTGACCTCGGTGCCTCTGCTCTTCCTGTCATCATCTCGTTGTCGTTGGACGCGAAGTCCACAATCCGGAATGCGCTGTGCCGCCCCACCCCCATATTCGAATTCGACGCTCTATGTTTCGATGTCTGTCTGATCTCGTGCCGGTTTCCCTCGGCACCGGCAGCTCTGCTATCAGCTGTCCACACAAATGGATGCGCGCACCGCGAAGCGCGTACTTACGGCGCCATACATTCTGAATGCGCTCGAGCTGCCACAATACGATCTTATCCTAGGCCTAAAGCCCTGAATCAAGTCCTGCCTCGAAGAACCCAGCGAAATTTTTAACACAGCCTGGTTACGCGGTACATCTTGCTGGTCGTCGCAGGCGCGTGACGGTGCTGGTCTTTCGCTGATCCTGTTGACTCACGGTGCTGTTTTTCCTCGCCTCCCCTTCGCCTCTTTTCTTCCCCGCGTTGGGCTGGGCTGTGATTTGGGCGCTATGCATCCATTTACTGATGCGCATATATGAAGGTAGCGGACCTGGAAGCATCGCGCTCATCGTTACTTGTTACTTGTCCTCACTTGTTCTCTTGTAATATGGAATTCGGAGTGCATTCTGCGCTGATTCTGCGCCCCACGCTCCCGCATCACGACGTGACATCCTCTGCATTTCGTTCCTTGGTTTAATTGGCGACGCTACTGGCACTGTCGAGGCCCTTGCCCCATTATCCCGGTCGTGTTGTCTTCCTTTGCTGCGTGTGCTGTGTTCGAGAGTATCATGCTTTACTGGACGTATGGATTATTCCTTTCCTCCGGGCGGTACTGGGACTGGCTCTGTTCATATTCATGATTGTGAGTATGAGCATTTTCTGGTGGCGTTTGGAAAACTCTGCATCTTTCCAGAGAATTCGAGGGCCTTCGAGGGGCATGACATCATGCCGTGTTAGATAAGACTCGTGGGACTTGTGAAGAAACGCGTGCTTAACTCCTCCTGCCGTATGATCTGCGCTCCTCAGACCATTTGCCCCCTTGTTCCGCTAGAGGACCGTGGCTCCATAATCCTTATCACACCCGTACGCATCCCAGCACTTTTTCCGCGCCTAACGACATTTAATGACATTACAGTTGCATCGGCCCCCACTACGACCGCGAAAGACGCGAGTGTTACACCGCATTTAGGCGGAGGGATACATTTATGGCAGGGCTCGACGATGCTGACCCGTCGCGCTCGCAGCGGCACGCGCGCAGCCCTCAGGACCCGCCCGAGTACACAGCCAGACACTCGGATGAACGCGAGTTGCACCGCAAATGATCAGCCGACGTTTGATCCGGAAAATGCGCCAGGTGCAAATTATTTTGAGCTAGATGCAAAATGCCCGTAATTCGCGTAGCACAAATAATAAGGTGGCCCAGATGCATTTCTGTTGCACTTTGAACCTCTGCTCAAAATTCATCTCCGTTTTGTTTTCCATTCCCTCTTTCGTTGGCACGTGTCAATGCGATGGCGCAATTGTTTGGGCCAAACAACACAACGTTTGGTTGCTCGTTCTTTGCTTTCTCCCCTCATCTCCCTCTTGCCGCCCTGTCCATTTTCCGCCGTCGGGTGCGGCAAACCTCTGCTCCTCAATGGGCTGGCCTTCCGCAAGTGCATCAAGGTCCTTTTCCTCCTGTTGCCGATAGCTTGGTGTAATTGCAAGTGTTCCGTTGCCGCAAGTTCTCCTCGAGTCCCTGCCGTCCAAGCGGTGTTGGCCATGGCTCTGAAACCTCAAGCCCGCCTTCAAGACTCCTGAAGATCTTTATTCTCCTCAATCCTCGGGACTGACAAGCATGATGACACTGCGAGGATTAAGACATGCAATTTTCTTCGTCTGGTCCCCTTCTCCCTCTGGCATCCAGCACTATTGTCCCTGACTCGTCCTTGCTGTCCGCTTTCCATGCCCATGGTCGTGTCTTGTAGTTCGGTGAGCACTCATTGACCACCACACTCAATACTCTCCAACTCCCCCCCCTTTCTCAGTTTGAGGCATCAGACGTGGACATATTGTAGCACGTGTAGACATATTTCAATGCCATTATATCTTTCTACCCTTCTTCAGGCTACCGATAAGCACAGCGAAGCATTGGTGAAGCAGCAGGGCCAGCGGCCCAGCAAGTGACAGCGTCCCGGCGTGTGCCGGAGCACGTGATTGTTATGTGCCACGCACAAAATTGAAAATCAGGAAAGTTAAGCGTCGCTCGAATCATTTTGCGCCAGGGTCAAGTTTGTGAAGAATGCACCTAGATTGATTGATCCATTCTTCCACCTAGAGCAAGTTTTTTTTGTCCCGTGTACATACAGCCGAAATTTAACTTTTATTCAAAAGTTTGACCTACCTGTGTACCTTTCGCTCACCACCCCGCCAGAGTCCCCCCACGACTACCCCCTTTATCCCACCACGAACGTCCCATATGCCCCCCCGCGCGGCGCCTACCCTGGCCAATACATGATGGTGCCCCAGGCGCCGCCCACCTTCTCCTACGCCCCACAGCCGCCCTCTATACACACGGGCTACCCCACACTCATCCCGTATCCCTTCGCCCCGTACACTCAAGACCCTCCCTCGCCGGTGCAGCCCCGGCCGTCCTACGCACCGTCCTTCGGCTATCCTTCCCCCATATCCCCTTCGCACCCCGCATACCCCCAGCCGCCCGCACCGTACTCGCCGTGCTACCCCCAGCAGCACCAACTGGGCGGAACATGGTGGTACATGCCCGCGCAGCACCCTCATTCGCAGCCCTACTTGCATCCCCCGTATGGGCCCGGATACCCATTCCTCGAGAGCCCGAGTGCACGCGGGTACCCCGCGTCGTCATACGCGCACGCCTCGATGCCCTCGGCCTCGTCCACGCCACCCCCGTTGCCATCGCCCGCCAACCTCTGGTACGACAAGCCCCTCGTGTCCCGCGCGTACCACCCTGCCCCGCCCGCGCACCGCTCGGAGTGGGTCATGTGGGCAGGAAACGTCCCGAGCGACGCGACGTACGATGAGCTGTGGCGCTTCTTCACCGCGCCGCCCGACAGCGCCTCCACCAGCGCAAGCACCAGCGCTCCTCATCATGACGCGGTGCAGGCGCAGGCTGCAAGAGGCAGCGGTGTGATCTCGATCTTCCCTATCTCGCGCTCAAGCTGTGCTTTCGTCAACTACGAGACCAAGGCTCATGTGAAGCTACGGAGTTTCTCTTGAAGAAAGTCGTAGACACAGAGCTTCAGTTCGTGAGTAGTATACTTAGATGACTGAGTTGAGTCGATAAAGTATACGTGTTGAACGTAAGTCTGTCTACTGTGTAAATACGTTGAGTATTTATACTACTTGGAGGATCCTTCGGATCCGGATACCTGACTCCTACTGAGTCGTACTGACTAAGATGAAAAGAGAAATGACTATATATGAGTACCTACGAACGAAACGAGATGATGTAACTAAGAGATGAGTCAAGTCCCCTTTTGGGACCGTGAGAACGCGACGAGACCTTACATTCGCCCTCGGGGATTGCATAGCGATCTCCCCAAAGTCACCGTCGCGCTCACATGATGGGTACAGCCTCCTCGCCGTCCCATCCAATGATATTCCCAGCTGATCCGTCGTCTTCCTCGTCCTCGCGACGAACAAGCCAATCGTCCATGTGGACGTCCTCTTCGACGACCTGCGGTGGAGTTTCCTCACGCCGAGCCTCGAGATCAGCCGGTGCAACCGTGTCGACCACTACGCCTTGCACGGTCACGGCAGCTGCCTCCACGCGCGCGTGTTTCTTCCCGCGGTGGTGCCTGCCCCGACGCCAGCCCTTGTTATGCAAGCTGCCGCCGACGCGCCCTACGTTCTCAGGTAAGCTTGCTGCTTCGAACACATTTAAGTCCGGCTCACCAATAAGTCCGTTCCCCGCGCGATTCTTGTGGCCCATCAATGGCCTGCCTCGAGCGGCAATGCCGTACATCGGCAACCTGCCGGTCGGCTTCGACGGCCCGGGGTACCTGCCACGTCCCCACGACCCTGCCGTGTACGCGGCCCATCCCGGTAACCATGGTGCGGTCGCCTTTCTTCAACACCGCACTCACCGTCCCAAGAAGCTGTCCTGGGAGGTTGAGGAACTGGGCGAACGAGTCCGCAGACATGCTGACGCCGTCGCCCAAGGCCGGTGCGTTGCTCCGCGCCGCGTTTTTGCCTTTCCCGCAAACATCAGAACTATGCGCCGTGGCGTTACAAGAGGTGCACTCACTACTAATGTAGCGCTCCCATTCGCGCTCCACGTTCGGAAAATCGCTGGGCACAGGCGCCGTCGGATGGATCCGACGATAGTGGTCATTGTACGCCGGAGGAGGCGGACCGGGGTGATCGTTCTCGTGATTGAGCCAGCCACGCACTCTGGCGGCATACTGATCACAGCGGAGGATGTCAGCAGCGGAGTAGAGAGGGTTGGTGGACATAGTGCGAGGTAAATTGTCTGGCTTCCTCGCCCATCTTACCCAGCTATTTATCTGCCTCCGCTCTCCCCTGCAGGTCCAGTCTCTCAAATCTGAGACATTTTTTGCGCTGACGCGTCCTCCATAGCTGACGCGTCCCTCCCTGACTCGAACCGCATCCGAATGGACAGCCACATCAAATTCGGGTGGAATACTCGCTCCATTCCCCAACTGCGAAATCTTTGATGCGCCCATCGCTTCCAGGTACGCGGCGAGCGGGACCAGATGCTTAACCTCGCCATACTGGCACCAGGTTTTGTCTCCCGATTTCCAGAGTACCTCGAAGACGGCATCCCGCCCCCTTCCAGCATGCGACATTATCTTGTCCACTGCCCATTCACTCGGAACTCCCCCTAGACCCGGCAGCTGGTGTAACTGACGGCCTGGAAAGCGCCTGTCGTCGCTTGGCACGTGGATACGTAGCAATGATGAGTGAAAGGATGGGTTAATCCCACGCATTTTCAATTCGTCTGATAGCTCAAGCTGGTACGATGCCCCCGGCTCCAATACCTTCATTATCGGGAACGGTCCAATAAATTTAGGTGCCAATTTTCTCGCCCTTCCCTGCGGAATTTTCAAGTTCTTTGTTGACAGGTATACCAAATCACCTTCAGCGAACTCAGACGGCCTCCTCTTTTATTAGCCTGGACCGTTTGCTTGACCCGCTTCGCGATTATTGCATCATGAGCAGACATGATCGCATCTTTAATCCTCTGCGCGAAGACACGGACGCCCGGGTATTCCGACTTCGAATCCCAGATAAGTGGACGCGGGTTCCTTCCATAATTCAAGAAGAATGGAGAGAATCCCGTCGTATCCGAGCGAGCAGCATTCATTGCAAATTCTATTCCAGGTAAGCGCACGACCCAGTTCTTCTGATCCAGGTCGACGCACTGCCGCAGCATTTGCGTCATTGTCCTATTTGCCCTCTCTGTCGCCCCATCCGTCTGCGGGTGGTAAGCCGACGACAGCCGCAACTGCGTATTAATCAAAGCCATGCAATGTCTGCCAAAAGGTACTTGTAAATAACGAGTCCCTGTCGCTGATTATTATCTCAGGAAGTCCGTGTGCCTTGTACACGACGTCAAATATCATTTCCGCGATATCCTTAGCCTTGTATGTCTGCTTCGTTGGCACCAAGTGTACCATTGACGTTAAATGATCAATTATAACGCAGATCATGTCAAAACTTCCATGTCGATTGCTTGATGCGGGTAGCGGCCCAACGAAATCAATCCCTATAGATTGCCAGGGTCGTCTTGGCACTTTCAAGGTACGTAACAGCCCTGCTGGTTTCTGTGTTGGAGCCTTGCTCAACGCGCACACTGAACATGACTCACAGAATGCTGCTACATCCCGGATCATTTTGTCCCACCAAACGTTCTCCCGCAGGTAGTTCAACGTTTTCCGACTACCAAGATGAGCCAATAATGAGTGCGCCTGTTCAATTACTATTCGCCTGATATTGATACCGTCAACGACAATATTTGGAATGCACAGCAACTCAGCATCTCCTAATCGCATGTATATCAAGCCATCCCGCAATACGAAATCCTTATAATGACTAGGTTTTAATTGCACCTGACGGAAAAATGTATCATCGGCATATTTCCCTTTCAGGATTTCCGGAAAGTCCACATCTGTACTGATGCTGGTCACCAGATTGACCAGACCCTCCTGTGCTGCGGGCGCGCTGACTTCTTCCTCCATTCCCTGTGGCGTTTCCACGCTCTCGGGTTCCTGGACGGATTCCTCGGCTCCTTGCGGCTGCAGCACTGCTTTGTGCGTTGATTCGCGCGCGTCAGACTCCTTCCGGACTGCATGCGTCCTGCGATCAACCACCATTCTGCCCTTGGCTTGGAGCCTAGCCGATCTCCGGCCCGCCTCGACTGCATACACCGTGAGTGATGATTCATCAGTAAAGACCGGAGCTGAAATATTCACGGCCACCCGACGCTCATGGTCGGCTAGTTCCTCCAGCTCTGACTCCTGTAAATATTCACTCGGAGCCCTGGCCTCGCCCACTGGTTCATTCGCATAGATCCGCGACAGCGCGTCAGCCAGTACATTGGTTTCGCCAGGGATGTAATGAATCGTGAAGTCAAATTCATTCAATATCCCCATCCAGCGATGCTGACGCGGTGAAAGATGCCTCTGCTTCATGATATGCTCCAGCCCGCGGTGATCTGTGCATATACGGAATTTTGCCCCGTGCAATTCCGCTCTAAACCGCTTCAACGATTCAACAATCGCTAACAGCTCTTGCTCGTGAACGGGATAGTTCTGCTGGGCAGAATTAAATTTCCCTGACCAGAACGAACAAACCCGAGCGGTATTAAGATCGTCCCCTTGGCTAAGATAGCCGCTAGCACCGGTAAGGCATGCATCCGTGACTAAATTAATTTTCTCGGCTTCCGGAGAATAATCTAGCGCCACCCGGTGATTATCGCGCCACTCACCCACACGACCTTTAACTTCGTCGAATGCTCTCTGGTGAGTCGGATGCCATCTCCATACGGCTGCAGGACCACTAATCGATGACAATATGCCCATAGGAATTCTAATACCCGGACAATCCATCGCCAAGTATCCAACAGCACCCAAGAAACTGTTGAGCAGGGCCTTATTTGTAGGTGTCTTCCAGTTCGCTACGCGATCCACCTTGTGCGGATCCATTCTAATGCCGCTGTCGTCGATTACGTGGCCCAGAACTTTTAATTCGGACGCGAACAACTGCATTTTGTCCGGACTTAAGTATAATTTCTCGCGTCGGAGAACTGAAAATACTTTCCGTAGATGCTCCATATGCTCCTCCGGTGTGTCCGAATAAATTATTATATCATCCAGGTACACGTCCATAAAGACCCCAATATATTCCGCGAAAATATGGTTCATAAGCAGCTGACATGTCGCTCCTCCGTTGCAGTCTCCCAGCTGTAAAACCAAGCTTTCCATGGTGCCATCCGGAGTTACAAACAAGGTACGCGGCACATGCTCGTCGATTATTCTAATCTGCTCGTAGAAGTCTTTACCATCCACGAGCGAGCGCATCGAATGCCGTACAATATTCCGCAGGATACCTTCCTGATCAGGCAACGGAGCCGTAAGTTTTTTGGTGTTCGCATTAATCTCCCGCTTGTCGACAGGAGTCCGTATGCGAACCACACCATCGTCCCGTCCTGGCTTCTTGATAATCAACATTGGCACTGCATTCGTGCCTGTTGCAATACGCCAGCGACCCGATTTAAGGTATATATCCTTCTTCTCACGCCACAAAGGTTTCAGAGCTTCAGGACACTTCGATGGACGCCAGCTGTATACCTTATTCTCATCTAATAATGGAATAATATGATTCACGGCCCTAAACGGCGGAAGCGCCGTCTTCGCCGGATCCTGGCACAGGTCCGATGCCTCGTTCCGAATAATTTGGCGCAACCGCTCAAATCTATCTTCGCAAACCTCCGCCGCTGCAGAAATAATTTTGATCATCGTGTCGCCCTGCAATGGCATTGGCTTTTCGGAACCAATTACGACCCTAGTCGGGTTCAGACCAACCGTCACCTTGTGTTGAAACAGGAACGGTGTTCCCAGAACCAAGTCATAGGCATCCAGATTTACCACATCAAAACTGCGGTCTGAGTTGATGCCTTGATACTGCAGGTTCGCCTTCACCGAGCAATTGACCTTTGAACGAGATCCTGACACCGCCATGAACAGAGGAACAGGTTTAACCAGTACTTCCTTGTTGATTTTCAACTGGTCTACCAACGTCGTGGATATGAAGTCCATCATTGACCCCGTATCCAACATAGCCCGTACAGCCTGACCGTTGACCAATGCCTCGACTATAACTTGTCTCGGCAACATCCTGTCCGTGTCTTTCTCTGTCATGGATGTCCTCGACATATGGTCCTCGGAGTCCTCATTGATGTCCACTTTGCGCTTCTTTCTCGGTTGCTTAGTTCTGACCGATACTGCGCCACATCGGGGTCTGGACATGATCCGTCTTCTACGCCGAATCCGTTCAACTGACTCCATTGTTGGTGTTTGCTCAGGAGGTCGTCGGCACAACACTTCGCGCGCCGAGAACCCAGTAGCACGGATCTCCTCGTGCGATACAAAATAATGATCCACTGTGTTTTGGTCAAATATTAAGTATCCGCCCGTAGCGGGGTCGACCAGCAGTCGTTCCACCGCTTCATCCATCGTAATGCCCTCAATATCACCGAGAGCACCCGCAAACCGCAAGAGCAGCCAGCTCAACGCCGGATATTCATGGTCCGGTTCATCTCCTATGAAGCATCCCTGATCCCGCGGAGCTGACAAATGTGCGTCCCAAGCATCATTGACAGCATCGTGAACGTTAAATTCCACGTTGGCTAACTCCGCCCTGGTGACCATATACGGTACTTCCGATTTCAACCAGTCGATTACTTCGAATCCGATGCCATACTCATGCACCGAAAAACGTTCCTCTGGCGGCATATTTTCTGCAATAGCCTCTTCCGGCGGGTATGCGCTCATCCATAATTTCTTCAGATACTCGCACACCTCCGTAGCTGGAGCCGTCTTCCAAACTCCATCGGTTGCTTGCTCGCTTCCCGATGCTTCGGGTACATCCGCTTCTTGCGTATCCACCCTGATAGAGTCAAATCGCACAGACGCCTCCTTTTTGGCTCGGACTATATCCTCTAATCCTAGAGAATTTAGATACTCATACCGAGCCGCTCCAACCGATACTCTCGGCGCTTTGGCCTCATGCTTCTTGGGACAATTCCTGCTTTGGTGTCCCACATCCTTACAGTTGAAGCACCGATCTTCCGCCCTCATTCTGTCCTTTTCCTCTTCAGACAAACGAGGCGTCTTCGGTTTTGGTTTGCCATTTTGCTTCGCATCACGGGCCGAAGACTTTGGCCCTGTCTGTGACTGCTTGGCGGCCCCCTGAGTCTTATCCTTTGACGGCTTCTTCGCGCCCTCTGACTCAGTGTCCGCCTCTGGTTTCCATGGCTCATTGCCCTTTGTGCGGTTCTGGAACCTACCCCATGTATTGCCGGCCGGCTTTGGTGTCCAGTCCCTCTCTTCTCGATTCATGGCCTCCTTGGCTTTTTCAAATCGCACGGCCCACTTGACCAATTTGTCAAAGCCCGCTTCCTCCGGGCTCAATCCTCTATCCAGCCATTTTACTCTGATGTACGGGTGCACCCCGTCCCAAAATATCTGGACAAGGTTCCGCTCAGCCACATCCGGAAATCGACTAGCCAATGTCCGCACGTCGCGCTCAAAATCTCGGACGGTTTTCTTGCCCTGGTACGCACTCATCAACCGCTTCCGCAATCTCAGTTTGAAATCGGCGGGAAAGCAATACTCGAATAGCGCTTTATAGACCTCTTTAACTGTCCATTTCTTTTGATTCGTTGCAACGTGAGTCATAAAGAATTTACTGGCGGTACCACTCATGAAATTAACAATGAGCTTCAAGGCCAACTTGTCCGTAATTCCGGTAAGCTCAATCCATGTATCGACCTCATATGTCCAATGGTCCAATACATCTACGTCTGGCTTCCCGTCCCACACGAACGGCGGCTTGATTTTGATACCCGACATCACCTTCTTTATCTCGGCCGCCTCCTTCTTCTTCCTCAGGCTCTTCTTCTTGTTCTCGCGCTTACGTTTCCTGCTGCGATAGGACGAGCCTGACGTCGACGAGCTTGAGCTCGACGAGCTGGAATCCGACTCTGAGTCTGACGAACTGTCATCCGATGACGAGCTCGTACTCGATGAGTCGGAAGAAGACGAACTTGAGGAACTGGGAGTGTCCCCGTTGCCATTAGTTGTGGCTCGGAACCACCCACCCTCCGGAACCTGCGACGAAGGCCTCGTATAATTTGTATTCGAGGCGGGAACTTTATCTTTCTCTGTTCCTTTTTCGGCACCTCTGGCCTTGTCCGCAGACTTCCTTTCCTTGCCATCGGAAGACTTTTCCTTGGGCCTGTCCGCGGACCGCCTCTTCGTCGGTTCCTTTTTAGATTTAGCCGGCTTCGATCCGCCCGCTGCATCCTTATTTTCCATATCACGCAGGTACTGTGCAAATGCCGCACTCCGTTCACCCGCTGATACCCCCTTGCCCTTATTAGTATCTGAAGCCTTCAATGGCTCCTGCTCGACCTCCACGATCACTGCCATGCTGGATACACGATCCGCATCAACGTCCAATGACCGGCGGATCGCCTCGCGTACATCCTTCTCTTCCTGTGAAGCTTGATTACTCGGGCCCTGTTGCCATTCTTCCGGAATCGGACCCAGCTGATCCTCATCCGTACTCAGGTCAAACCAGGTGGGGAAGAATCTATAGTCGATGTTCAACGGCGCCGACCATGAATAGGTCCGCTTTGCTGCCGTGACCCGGGGCATTATAAATGCCTCCCCGGGCCGCTCCCAATCGACTTGTGATGGTGAGCCGAAGCTCCCAACCATCGGCGAGCCTATGCTCAAGCCACGAGGTGAGTCATCACTCGAACCCTCGTCAGAGCTGTCCGTAAACGGAGTATTCGCTCGCTCCTCTTCCTTCACCTCGTCATCTTCGTTCTGCGGACCCTGGAACCCTTCCAGGTACTCTTCCAGGTCCGATCTACGAATCCGAGGCGGGGAGTAAACGCTCAAGGCGTTTTGATCTGCAGACGGAGCGCTTCCTTCCGGAAGCTCGCCCTCCGCTGCGAAGACCTCGGGCTCGTTCGTGGCTGTGAACGAGTACCCGACTTCGGCCGCTTCCACCAAAAGACTCTTTGGCGAAGTCCGAACAGTAGGCGCAGCCGAAGCATATGTCTTCCTGCGCGTAGTTACCATCTCGATGTATGGTATGACTTTTAATACCGGTATTCTTTGCGCGCTGTCTGTACAATCGGGTGATCAGTCCGATTGAGTGTAAAACACGAAAAAATTGAACTCAAAAAAAATGTGAAGCTACGGAGTTTCTCTTGAAGAAAGTCGTAGACACAGAGCTTCAGTTCGTGAGTAGTATACTTAGATGACTGAGTTGAGTCGATAAAGTATACGTGTTGAACGTGAGTCTGTCTACTGTGTAAATACGTTGAGTATTTATACTACTTGGAGGATCCTTCGGATCCGGATACCTGACTCCTACTGAGTCGTACTGACTAAGATGAAAAGAGAAATGACTATATATGAGTACCTACGAACGAAACGAGATGATGTAACTAAGAGATGAGTCAAGTCCCCTTTTGGGACCGTGAGAACGTGACGAGACCTTACAGAATTGATGGAATCAGTCACACAACGTCCCGCACGTGGCGGTCACAAACCTTGACTTAACTTTTGAATATTTTCCGTTTGGGGAGAGTATATTGCGAAGTATACTGAATGATAAAGAGACCACAAAGAGATGAAGCGAGGTACGAGCTTCGTGTTGAAGCATCCGTCTATGAGAGACTAGCTTGATGGCAATTTAGTCGCAGTTGAAAAGGTTTGTAGAAGTCATTGACAGGATTCGTTACAGGCGAGGAGAGACTCAGTGCGAAGAACGAAGGAAAATTCCAACCAGATTCAAACAGAAGCGCTCAGGTCGGTGTGGTGGCGGCGGAAGCCGCCAGAGGAGGCTGTGCAGGCGCGTGGGCGCACGTTTGGGCGTAGTTAGACCTTGTTTGTAGCGTTGGTCAGCATCACATTGGTTGGTCTCGTCCACGGAGGTTGTCCGTGAGTGTGATCGCCGCGCACAGCCCCAGAGGAGATCCCCGCCCACTCCATTGTGGTGTTGAGCGTGGGATTCGTCTCCACGCCGCCGATCGGCCCAGATCTCACCAGATTTCGTCACCCACAGTTTTTTTCCGCCACCGTCACAGTAGCTTTCTTCCGCCTTCCCTCGCGCATCGAGCATCCCCGCGCATTTGAGCACCCGAGCACCGCGCACCCGAGCACTACGCACCGCGGAAATTACTTGATCTGGCGCCACCATCTGTCCCATCTGCACGTACCCTTTCTCTTCGACCTCGAGACGACTCCGGCAACGTAGCGCGCCCATCCGCCACCAAAGCACCCCCTCGCGTCCCCGCACCCACCAGGCGTACCGTATCGGCCCCTGCATCCCCGGAGCAGCCGTCGACACCACCGGGCACGGACAGAGAACCGCGCACAGGTCCCATCTATTCCAGGTCGCCGTGGACGCCACTGGCGGCAGACGAAGACCACGAGGCCCCTGACGCGCGGCTATTACCTTCCCCCGAGTTTGTGACACCGCCACAGGCTCAGCCGAGAGAACCCCGCAAACCTCCCCCGCTTCCGCCGCGACGCGCACCACCTGTTGACGCCTCCAGCGCCCAACCCCGAGTTCCCTTCATCCCCTTCCCAAAGCTTACTCCCCTCCCCACACCCCCTCCCCCCGCACCCAAGCCCCGCGCACGACCGATGGTGGAGTTCTTCTCCTTCTCCGGCGAGCGCGCGAAGAAGGACGAGATGTCCGCCGCCAACTTCATCAAAAGGCTGAATGTCATGTTCCATAGCGCGGGCACGACGGCAGACGCCGACAAGCTGCTGCAGGTCTCCGACCACCTCGACGCCGGGTCTCCGGCGGAGAAGTGGTTCATCGCGCTCATGGACGATCCCGCAAAACCCAAGCCCGCTACGGACTGGGCCGCCTTCTGCGCCGCCTTCAACGCCCGCTTTCAAGGAGTCACCCCCGTGTCGAAACCACCCGGCCAGCTTGAGGCTGAGCTAGGGTGTATGCGAATCGACCTCGGGGAGCTCGCGGCGGGCACGGTGAATGTCCGCGGGAAGGACATCTACGTCCTGAACGACTTTGTCGACCGTTTGAACGACGCGATAGTGGACGCCAAGGCCGGGGGCAACGCGGTCGGGCTGTGGGGCTTCTTCGACGCGCTCCCCCCCGTCCTGCGCGCCGCCTGCAACGACGTCGCGCCCGCTACGTGGAACGACATGACTGCCGCCCTCACCAAGATCCCGCAGTCCAAGATCGACACGGCCGTCGCTGTCTTCCACGAGCACAAGTTGATGGAGACCCGCGTGGAAGAGCTCCAACGCCGTCTCGAGCAATCCCTCCGCGTCTCGCCGCAATTCCCGCGCACCGCCCCCGTGATTCCCGCTGCACCGCCCGCCGCGCCGCCCGCTGCTCCCCCCGCCGCCCCACCCGCCGGGGGCGGACGCAACTCGAACGCGGGGAACACGAAACCCAAGCCCACCGAGGAGCAGAAGGAGATGCTCCGCGGGCGGCTTCGCGAGAGCATGCGGCGCATGCACCCCGACACGCCGGACGGGCACGCGCTCCACGCGATCGACGTCGCCTCGTGGGCATCGCAGTATTCGGGCATCCCGCGCAGCGACGCGCCACTCGAGCGCACCGGGTACCCTCTCACGCCGGGTTCTGCGCCGCCGTGCTCCGGCGAATGCTGGCGCTGCGGCGGACCCACCTCCAACCATCCCAAGACAGAGGCGGGTTGCGCACCGCGGGCCGCCCTTCCCCCGCTCGAGACCACCCTCCGCTCGCTAGCGGGCACTTGGCTCGGGCGCACCGTTCTTGCCCCCGCCGCTCCCGTTCATCACGTCGCCCCAGTCTCGATTCCCGCTTGGTACGAGGAGGCGCAGGAGCAGGCGCATGTCGTTGAGGATTTTGCGAACGGGCTGCAGCAGTAGACGGCCTCGCAGTAGCCCGGGACCCCGGCCGACTTGGCGGCGCGGGTACCCCATCATGTAACATTGATAGCTCCCTTGGAATTGAGCTTATTGACCTGTACACGGTGGGATCACGCGCGCGCAACGAAACAACAAGACCATTTGAGCATTGGGTCATCGTCGAAGGACCGCGAGGAGAGAAAGTGCGCGTACGCGCGCTGTTTGATACTGGGGCATTGGTCGGCGCCATGGACACGAAGTTCTTCGAGGAGGTACGGAGGCGCCTCGGGAACATCTCGCCGCCGACGAAGATGCTGCGGATGGCGGACGGGGCGGTCGTCGGCTCGAGGAACCATTGGGAGGGAACCTTCGAGATCGACGGTGTTCGCGCGTCAGGTGCCTTCGAGGTCATCGACAGCGGCGGCGGCTGGAAGCTGCTCTTTGGCAAGCCGCTCCAGGCCGCGTTCGGCGCGATCCACGACGTGAAGCGCGACATCGTCTCCATCAACGCAGGTGGGCGGAGCGCGATCCTGACAAACCACCATCCGGATGCAGTGCGAGAGATGCGCGCGGCGCTTGATTCGGCAAGGCGTGAAGCCTCAACGGGGGTGACATCGTGCGCGATTCCCCCCGCGAGGCGAGTTCCCCCGTTACATGACTCTGAGCAACCTGACCCACACTGTAAATTTGAAGCCGCGCAAGTTACGAGCACGGAAGACAAGAAGGAAGTTGCCGGCACGAACGGAGAGGCCGCCGACGTGGACGACGACGAGACGGTGTTGTGGCTGCAAGAGATGGAGGCAGTAGGGGATGACGCTGCAGCGGATGCAGCAAGGCGTGAAGCCTTGTCGGGGGCGAATTCGTACGCGAACGCCCCCGCGAGGCGAGTTCCCCCGTTTGAATATGCACGCGCGTGCGCGACTAATGTGTTTTTTGAGGACGAGAGCGAGATGGAGGCCGCGGTGGAGACGACCAACGGAGCGAGGATGACGACGACGAGCATGGAAGATTGGGATGGAGCTTCGGCTGAGCGCGCAGCCTTCATGGGGGTGCAATCGTTTGCGATCACCCCCGCGAGGCGAGTCCCATACGCGACCTTTTCTCAGGCGTTGTCGGCTGACCAAACCTACGAGCAACTGTGCGCGACGACCATGGATCGAGGTAGCGAGGAGACGGAGAGCAAGGAGTCTGGGGGTACGGCTGAACGCGCAGCCTTCTCGGGGGCTAATTCGTACGCGAATGCCCCCGCGAGGCGAGTCCTTTTCGAGCCCCTTCCTCCCTGCTACGCTGTTAACACCGTCGACGAGGTACCGCTGCCGCAGGAGTCCATTTTCACGCGTAACACCAACCCCTTCAAACCGGAACGCGTGGCCCGCATCCTCAGCGAAGTCAAGGTCGGGACAGACCTCTCGGCCGAGCAGCACGAGTTGGTCTGCGCGTTCGTCACCGAGTTCGCCGACGTGTTCGCGCTCGCCGTGAGCGAAGTGCGTGCGGTCGAGGGTGCGGTGTATGCTCTGCAGATCCCCGCGGGACACGAATTCTCCCTCAAGGTGCACCAGCGGCCGTTCACGAGGCCCCAAGCGATCAACGTCAACGCGCAGATCGACGAGCTTGTCGCCGCGGGCATCCTACGCCCAATGGACCCGCACGACGTGAAATGCGTTAACCCGATCGTCCTCGCGGAGAAGGACCAGGACGGCGGCCTCAGCTTCAACGAGCTACTCCATGCAGTCAACGACCAGTGCGTCCAGGCGGGCATGCCGTCCGCCGAGAACCTCCCGCCTCGCGAACCACCGAAGCCACCACGCGCACCCTCCGCGCCCTCCTGGCGGATCTGCGGCACGTTCCCCGAGCTGAACAAGCTCCTCAAGGTCGTACCAATGCCTCAAGGCGACCTGAGAGACAAACAACGCCGGCTTTCGGGCCACCGCTACGTCTCCACGTTCGACTTCGCTTCCGGGTTCTTTGCACTCCATGTCGCTGACGACGTCCAGCCGTACCTAGTGATATTCATCCCCGGCCGTGGTTTCTTCGCATACACGCGCATGCCCTTTGGGCTCACAGACGCGCCCACCGCATTCGGCCACATGATCGCCCAGAAACTGTACGACCTAACAATCAAGGAACTCATGGAGCTCTTTGTCGACGACGGCGGCGCTGCGGCGGACGACTTCGAGGGGATGATGACGAAGCTGCGTATCATCTTCCTGCGCATACGCGAGGCCGGGCTCTCCCTGTCTGCGAAGAAGACATCGCTCTTCATGACGGAGGCGACGTTCGCGGGCGCCGTGGTCGGCCCACGTGGGGTCTCGCCCGATCTGCGGAAGCTCACAACGGTCGTGCAGTGGCCCCTCCCGCAGACCGCATCCAGCCTTCTTTCCTTCCTCGGTCTCACGTCGTATTTCAGGGATCTCGTGCAGAACTACACCAACGCCGAGCACGTCCTCCGCGAACTCCTCCGTGCCGTCCCAGTTCCCGCAGGCACAACCAAGCGCGTACATCGTCAAATCATGCGCAGCTACGGCCTCGGCCCAGTCTGGACACCCAAGCACACTGCGTGCTTCCTCGGCCTGAAGAAGATTCTCACCTCGGAGCCCGTGTTGCGCGCCCCTCGTTTCGACACCGGGGAGAAGTACCCCTTCGACCTAATGACCGACGGGTGTAAGAAGGGCTTCGCGGGCGTGCTCTCGCAGAAGATGGAGACCACGCTTCCGGGTGGGAAGCTGGTTGTCCGTCGCCATCCCATCGCGTTCGCGGCGAAGCGCACTTCAGATGCGGAAGAACGCTACGCACCTCATGTCCTGGAGTTCGCAGCACTGAAATTTTCGCTAGATAAATTCGCGAATATCATCTGGGGGCAGCCCGTCAAGCTCAAAACGGACTGCAGCGCACTCCGCGACGTCCTGATGAACGACAAAGCGAGCGTAGCGCATGCACGATGGCGCGACGGGATCCTCGGCTACAACATTATTTCTGCCGAGCACATTCGCGGCGTCGACAACACAGCAGCGGATGTCATTAGCCGCAAGTTCGAGGATGAGCCGCGCATCCCCGGCGATGGGCACGAATGGTCAGTGTCGCCGGACTGGGAGGCGAACGCGGGCATCGTCAACGACATGTTCACGGTCGAGCTCGCGGAGTCCGGCGCCGACGACCTCTACCTCATCGCCCCGCTTCCCGAGGGCACCATGGCGCTTCGCGAGCGCTTTGCGGACGAGCCGATGTACCTCGACATCCTCGACGCTATTTTCGAGCTCAACGTGGGGACGTCGCTTCGCGAGCGCAAGCGGGCGCAGCATCGCGCATCGGAATACTTCGTTCAGGGTGGGAAGCTGTGGAGACTCGGCGGAGGAAGCCCGGCGCGCGCGAGGGCACGGCGCGAGTGCATCACACGCGCGGAGGCGGTCGAGTTGGCGGCCACGATCCACGCTGAGCGCGGACATTTTCACCGTGACAGCGTCAAGCTCATCATCGTTGACAGCTTTGACAGCCCCCGCCTCGATGAGTCAATTCTGAAGGCCATATCCGACTGCGGTCAATGCAAGGCATTCGGGCCCACCCACATACACGCGCGCCTCGACCCCATCATTCGCAGGCACCCGTTCGAGCTCATCGTCGGCGACTACCTCTCCATGCCGAGCGGCAAAGGCGGCTACCACACCATCCTCCTGTACCTCGACACGTGCAGCCAGTGGACGTGGGCGTACAAGTACAAAACGGTGGGGACTGCGAAGACGACGATAGCGGCCCTCAGCGACATCTTCACGCACTGGACGCCCGCGGAGGTGCACATGTCCGATGGCGGGTCGCACTTCAAAAATAAAGCCGTCGCCGACTTCTGCGAGCAGTGGGGTGTTAGGCAACATGTCGTCGCTGCGTACTCCCCTTGGGTCAATGGTCTTGTCGAAGGCACTAACCGTATTCTCCTCCATATCCTCGCGCGCCTGTGCGCGCCCGACGTCGGCGAGGCCGTATGGAATGCGACGACCTGGGAGACGCTGCCCCGGAACTGGCCCGACCACCTCGACGACGCCATCCGCATTCTTAACAACCGCATCCTGCCATCGGTCAAGTTTTCGCCGAAGGAGATCATGCTCGGCGCCATCGTTAACACCCCCAAGACCCCGATTGACGTCAGCGTCGAAGCTTTCACGGCTGCGGACGCCGAGACGCATATGGCGTACGTCGCGCAGCAGCGCTTGGATGGGTACGCGACCCGCGTGGAGTACGCACTCAGCCGCAAGGCCGCTTTGACCGCAAGGTAGCGAGAGATGGCGGGGAGGTCACTTACCAGCGTGGGGACCTTGTCCAGGTTTACAGCAGCACATGGGGCTACACCTTCAAGTGCCTGAAAAAACTCATATTCCGCTGGTCGACACCACACAGAGTTACCGAGCGCATTGCGCACTCCTACAAGCTCGAGACGCTCGACGGCGTACCCCTCGACGGCGAGTACAACACCCGCCGCCTCCGGCCCTTCGTTCCCAAACGCGGCGGCACGCTGGAGCGCCGCCAGCTCGACTTCGAGGCGACTTTGCCGCCGATTTTGGAGGAGGAGGGGCGCGTGGAGTTGGAGACCGTGGAGTTAGCTCGAGCGGAGGGTGTCGGCAGTGGGCTGGAGTAGGCCCTCGCACCATGGCGGCGTGGACGCCACCATCGTGGAGGTGGGCGCATGTGGTGGCGGCGGAAGCCGCCAGAGGAGGCTGTGCAGGCACGTGGGCGCACGTTTGGGCGTAGTTAGACCTTGTTTGTAGCGTTGGTCAGCATCACATTGGTTGGTCTCGTCCACGGAGGTTGTCCGTGAGTGTGATCGCCGCGCACAGCCCCAGAGGAGATCCCCGCCCACTCCATCGGAGGTCTATTAAACGATCAGCACCGTCCATGGTTTTACAGAGAGACAGAGCGTACACCAAGAGTCTTCATTTCAACTCGATCATGCGAAGCCTCATCCGACACAGCTTCCCGATTAATTGTGAACGTGGGCGCAGCATTCGAACTAGCTGCGCGCGTCCCCAGATCACGGAGAAAACTAGGGGTTGACAGGGTATCCATTGGTGGCCCATCAGTTCCACGACCACCTACAATTTGGCAACGTGCATTTAATACCACCAGGATGCAGTTGGCATAAAGCCTTGACATGAGACCAGTCGGGATGATGAAGTATGGCTGGCCAGGAAAAGCCAAGAAGACAATAAGATTCGCCACGGCGACCACAGCTGAATGGCATCAATTAGCGTGTGGACCATCGAAGACTTCATTGGGAATAAGTACCTGTCAATGATCCTGTCTCTAAGGTTAATCGAATCACTTTCAAAACCAACGCGCGCGCCTGACGGAATCCAGAAGCTTGTGTGAATAGCTTGAATTGTGGTCAGATAAAAACAAACAATCGCAGGAGGAAAAGTTACATAGGAAGTCATGCTGACAGCAATGATGATGTCGCACAATGCTGAGGCTCCGCACCAGACCTAGGACAAAAGTATGAATGAATTGAATTTATTACGCCCTGCAGTGTGCACATACCCCAACGGCCGCTGAAACCTTTCGGGTGTTCAAGAGTCTCGTATTGCCAACTGTGGGCGACTAAGCCTGAATATACGGCGAGGAGAAATATCATACCTGCTAAAGTAAAGGCGCCAGTCAAGATTGCACCAAGGCTACTGGCTAGGGACACCTGAATGCGGTTGTTAATCATACAACTATGCAACGCACTGCGCACGCACGACGACGATTAACACAGGAACAAACCAAAATCCCGACAATACATAAACGCGGTACGCGTAGAACATTTGGCCGATGAAAGCAACTAAAGGCGGACATAATGTCAATGTTGAGCAAGTCAACACGGAACGTAAATTACCCAGTCCACCCAGGATAGGAACATCCAGCCATTCGAGATGTATGTCGGTGAATTCCGAAATGTCACCAAATCCGGAGCCGTACGTTGCGAATGCGTCGTGAGTTTGCAAAATTGTCTGCGCTAACCCTATGGTGTATACGCTATAAACCACGCACTTGGTGGGCAGCTTATCGTTTGGAAAAGCCTGATAATAGAGATCTCAAACACTTCAGCCATCAACGGATGGACTAGGCGGATGGCGGCGTACATAGTTGAACCGACAAGGCACCGAACAGCCCCCAATGCGCGAGGTCGGCCAGAAGCTATGCAGGTGGATGATCATTTAGGGCCGGAAACTCGACATTTCTAATTGAACTTACCACTGGTCCGGAACTACGTCTTCTTAGATAAGACAGTCAAGCCCCCACAAGAGAAGTGGTACTAACACATCCACGATCTTGACACCGGGGGGAAATGCTGAAGCAGGTTCCATGGTCTGAAGGAGTCTCTGTGGGGCTGCCAGAGGAAGAAAGCTAAATTCCCTGAAACCACTGATATAAGTATGGTTCGAGCCAGTCGCGCGCTGCAAGCAATTAGGATCCGAGTCGTCGCTGAGAAACAGTTCTCAATGTCCACGTGAAAGTGACGATTTGTGAGAAACATTGGTGCCCAGGCACAATTTGCGGAAATAGCCAGCGTGCGACCAGCAAGTCAATTCCAGTTTTTCGATTGGCAAAGCTACCTTCTGTGATGAAATTCCGGTTTTGAATTGTGGATCCAAGTTACATGGCGATCTCTGGAGGATCCATGGGGCAGGAATTATGGCTTACAATGACTGGGATTTTGCCGTTCATAGGTTGACCGCTCCTGAGCGTTCCCACTTGCCCGATCATTCGCACTATTGAGACTTCCTTCCGCAGTCATAGTCGCCACCTGTATAGCACCCGGAGTCGATGTCATTCGACAGAAGAATCCTGCTTTCTGTCAGGCGACACTCCTGATTCGTCAGCGTTACGAATGTGAGGAGAGTCAAGTAGCGGAGCACCTAGATTTTCGGAATTCATCCCAATGGAACGGCGGCCAGGGAAGGAGGCTTGGAGCTTGAAGGTTAGCTTGACGATCGTCGCAACAACACAAAAAAGGAGCGGTCACCCAAGTCCGCGGCGTATTCCGCTTTGGTGGCGGCGGTTCCCAGCGCGATCGCTCCCGAGCGTTCTCGCTTACCCAAGCACCCATCCGATCTTTCATTTCATGGGAGAAATACTTCGGGCCGTGGGTAGAAGATAGTCCGCGAATTAGCTCCCGGAATCAGACGTGGTTCGAGAAAATCCCGGTGGATTTCTAGGGTCACCCCCGCCTCGTCGGTAATTTTGATGTGGGATAACCGAGTGCTCCAAGTGGAGCACTTTGAATTCGGTGCGCCTAGACGCAGCCCCTGATGTGAAGACTGAAAGTAGGATGTAACGAGACGGTCCAGGTGATCTCGGGCGCACGCTAGAGCCTAGACCTGCAAAGTTTTGAGTGTCCTAGCCGCCTAAGACAGAAATTCGAATAGAGGAGGCTTGTCATGGGTCACCGTCGCTGCCATGGCGGCTTCCGCTTGAGGACGATCCACAAGTTCGATAGATTTTAGCCAGGCGTCCTCCGGAGGTATGCAGAAGCATGAGTTCAACACGCGAGATCTCGGATATTTTCTCGGATGGCCGATTTCAGCGGCAGCAGAAAGCGAAGAGTCAGCGGGACCAAACCCTTGAACGTTGCTCGCAGCGGAGACTGCCGGATTGGGAATCTTTAGCTCGAAGGTTCTCTTCAAGTTCTAGTCGCCACCTTTCCAGAATGAGCGAAGGTGAGCCCGAGGCAAGCCTGACTGGTCAAGTGTCGGTAAGGCTCCAACCATTTCCGTTTTTAAACGTTTTAAAACGGATAAAACTGTTTCCGTTTCCATTTATTTTATGACCTTTGACAAATGGTAAACGGATAATAAACAAATGGTTTAAACGGTTTTGAAAACAAATCACCTGGTGCCTGATTTTCTTGAGCATCTGCTGCAGTTATAGTGTACAACAAATGATTTCAACTCTCAAACAACCCACAAAATGGTTTCTCTCACCGTCCGTCCTCAATTGGCGAGATATTGCCGCACCTCGTCGGCTCCGGCCAGCTCGGCCGAACTGATCTCTCTCTCTCAGTGTCTAGAACAAACCTAAATAGCTCCCAGTAGCAATGCTGGGGCGTATAAGAGGCTCTGCTAGTCACTGCTGGCATCTAGCCCTCAGTCAACCCATCCAGATCGCAGTGTAAGAATATCACCCTGAACTTACCATTTATAAACTGTTTAAACGATTTTTAAACACTTTCCTACCATTTCCGTTTAGTTTACGGACTTTCACAAACAGAAACGAAATGGTTGGAGCCTTAAGTTTCGGCAATTCGGATGATTCCGGACATCAGTTCCTCAGTCACGTCACTGTCACACACCTTGTCCTGTCCAAGGTCGCCGTTCAAGAATGCTAGAAAAAATGGGCAGCAAAACTGGTGCCTGAAGATCTGAACTGTGATGCCGAACCTCGGAGTGCCACTGTATTCCTGAGGTCGAAGAATGAAGAGGCTTGGCACTCGGGCCTCGGCTCGTCGTGGGCCAGTGGCAGGGCCGGGACACAAGTTTTGTGCTTCAAGGTCGAGTCATATCCGTCTCCGATCAATCATTCATCTGAAGGCTGAGACAGGTGCGCGGCTTTCGACGCCTCCGCCCAAATGTACAGCGATCTTTTCTTCGACTGAAACGAACACATTTCTCATCGACCAGGGTGAGCGCTGAGCTGTCGTAGACGTTGAGGAACCAAAGAGTTCCTCAACGTCCTTGTTTACCCAGCAGACGACGGAGGATGCCCCATTTACGCCTGGCATTCGGTTCTGGTGCCATTTGGTCTCCCGAACTTATTTCACCCAATTAGGTATGAAATAGACGTTGACCACGCCAACTCCAGGAGAGCCGGCTCGATTCCTTTCTCCAACATTTCATGTCCCCAATGTCTCTTTCTACTCAAGGTTAGCCTGGCTCTAGCCGATCATCCATTCATCTCTCAGGTCACATATCAATGAAGAACAGCCCTCGTGGACCATGGCGGTCATCCTCGTTCAATTAGCATGAGGTCGATACTCTTGGGGACGGAGGTTCGACCCCACCCGACGGCATATGAACATAATGCGCCAGTTTTTTTGCCTTCCCATCTCATTTACGCGATAGCTCATTCAACCCACTAGCTCAGCAAATACGCCGTCGTGGACCACGGTGGTCCCCCTCGATTAATACGTGTACGTGTTGAGAAGGAAACAGAGGTCCGATTCCTCCCGGCAGCATCTTCATGCTCTTGACTATTTTGCCTGCCATTTTTTCATTCGGTCTAATTCAGCCCACTCACTCAGGAAATACGCCGTCGTAGGCCATGGCGGTCATCCTCATCAGATTGCCTGACAACGTCGCGTTGAAGAGAGAGCGGGAGATTCGACTCCTTCCGACGGCATGGGAAATAGCCTCTTCAGTTTTTTGCCTGCCCTCTCTAATTTGCGCAGTAACTTATTCAACCCGCTTGCTAGCCAATTGAGCCGTCGTGCACGGTGTACCACAGAGGTTGCCCTCCCTCCAGCCCGTCTGCAAGAGGGAGACGGGGGTTCGACCCCCCTGACGGCGTACAGTAACAACGGTATGCTTTTAAAACACACATCCCCGAGAGCTCTCTTTTCATTTCCTAACGCCTCCGCAACGCATTCCAGACTCAAACGCGTCTGCGAGAGTTTGATTAACATTTCAATTATATTGGGGCTCTAAAGCTACTAGTACATACAGTACGTAGGAGGTAGGATACATCGTCCAAACGAAAGTCGGTACGCTAGGTAGGGCAGAGCGTACTGTACAAGTCCGTTACAACTCTGCAGAGTCCAAGGATAAGTCCGAGATCTAGATAGTCCGCACTGGTTCAGTCAAGGTTCGGTTTTACATGTGCTCCAACGCAACGCGTCGCGACGCGCACCCCCCACTGGCAATTATGGCGCAACGCAGGTCACGCTCCCCCACTCATCATCTTCCGCCCACGCTCCACGCGTGCGGGGTCCTTCCTCACCTTCCCCGTGAGCACGGTCGCCTCGCCGCGCAAAGTACGCAGGAGGGACGTGCGGCGCTTCGGGGGTGGCGTCGCTTCTTCTATCGGGGTGAAGGTGTATACCGGCGGCGTGGAGGACTCGAGGCTCGCCCGCCCCGATGGGAAAGAAGGGGAAGCGGTGGTGGATTTCGCGAACGCCGAGGGAGGAGAGGAAGGAGCAGGAGACCGCCGGAGGGAGGCGAACCGCGCGAGGCCGGAGGCGAATCTGCCCGACGGTGACTTTACGGGGGAGGCGGACGGAGAGGCGGGGGAGTCGGGCGAAGTGGGCGGGGTGCTCAGCATCCCGCTGTTCAGGGTGTTAGCATCGGAGCCGGAGGAGCTCGACGCAGAAGTAGATGCAGAGGGCGATACAACGGCGGCGGGCGGCGATGTGAGCGGGGGGTGCGTGACGAGGGGAAGGACGGATATTGATTTCCGTGGGGAAGAGGTGGCGCTCGAGGAAGAGGGGAGCTGCTCGGGGGAGGAGGTGGAGGTGGTGGGGGAAGAGACGGTGAGATCGACCAGTTCAGTACGGGGGTCCTCAGTGACTGGGACAAGAGGAGATGTAGTCGCGGGTGCGGGGGCGGATTCAACCGCTGGCTTGGACGCGCCCGGGGTGGTGGGGTGCGCCTCCTGCGCCTCCGGGGTCGAGGGCAGCGCTTCCTGCTCCTGCTCCTGGGCGTTAAAGGTCGACGTCACCGGCGGAAACTCGGACGGCGTGGGCGTGGGCGTCCCCGAGTCGGAGTACGCGCTCAGCTCGCTCGTAGCGCTGCCGTCTGTGTTCAAGGGGTACGGCGTGTGCACGGCTTTGTTCGCGTTGGCGGCGGCGATGCGGTCGAGAGAAGTGGATACGGGCGCTATACGTTCCACATATTAGTCCACAGTAGGGGAAAGGAGAGAAGGAAATAGGACAAAGAAACAAAGAATATATAGTAAACCGCGAACGATCCGAACGGGGCACCAGCGACAAATAAAAGAAAGACGTACGGAAATACGACGCGACCTTCGGTGGGAGGGATCCCTTCGCCTCCGCAATCGGGGGCGCGACGCCGGGGAGGTACGCCTTCGCGGCCGCCAGGAAGCCCGAGCCGCCGTCACCGCCCGTGCCAGTGCCGCCGCGCTCCCACTTGTTCCCGGCGAAGACGGTGCTGTTGCGCGGGTAACCCCCGGGCACATCGAGCCCGGGCGATGACGGAATCGACGTCAGAGGCGGCTTGGGCGGGCGCGCGTGTGCTATCGTCGAGTCTGGGGCGGTCGAAGTTGAAGCCATGGCTGATGTTGAAGTCATGTTGAAGGAGGAGGGGAAGGGAGTGGAGGAAATGAAAATGAAAAGAAGGGCGATGAGAGACGCATGAATATTCGGGGAGCTTTATATCGACGATACGCGAGTAGCGCTGTGGGGCGGGCGCGGAAGTATGACGACGCGTTGCGGAGTTCAGCTGATGGCATCTTACGTACAAATACAAAATTCCCATGCTTCCGCTTTGCTTGATGCCTGTTTTCTGCCGTTCAACGCGCGTGCGTGAGGCTTAGACCCTGCAGAGACGTCTGCGATTGAGCAGATGATAATTCAAATGCCAAAAAAAAAAAAAAAGAGGCAAAAATAATTCCACAAACGAACTGTCATTGACTCTGAGTCATGCACCTGCCCCGAATCGAACGGGGTTCCGTATGCAAACATCTCTGACAACAGGCAACCGCATGGGAGGCACTCCCCGTGGTACAGATGGTATATCAACCACATTGCATCCTCTCCCAAGTACTGTGCCTTCGCACAACCAAGTGAGCTTGCCCCGCACTTCTCCGCTGCCATTGGGACTTTGAAATTTGCGTAGAGGTCCCTCCTTCATTTATTTTCGCCAAAAATATTAATGCACTCGAGCTCCGCTTAGACAGCCCCTAAACTTGCCTGAGCCAGCTCGCGGAATACCGGTAGGCTCGGGATGGAAAAATATTTTAGGGACTCGAAGCCTGATGTGAGGCTTCGAGTCCTTTAGGAGTGAAGCACACAAATAGAGGGAACTCAAGGAGGAGGGAACACGAGAGAACGGTGGAAGGTCTCCGTGTTCAAGGGTGAGTATCTTACTGACTACGGCTACTTACGGCTGTTTAAGTAGCTACGGGATGAATCAGAATGAGTAACTATGACTAACTACAGGAATCACGATGAGTCGGACGAATCGGGAGCGTAAGGACTACGGAGGCGCATCTGCGGGAGCGGGATGAGTCATCGTAACCTTACATTCGCCCTCCGAGAATTGTCTACAATTATCTACTGAGAAGAGAAACAGAAAAAGAGAAAAAGAAACAGAAACAGGAATTAGAACATCCTACCAGGATTCAACCTGGTTGAGGATAACCGCTGCGAGGAATTCTATTCTTTCCACACACCAATACTCTTGAGGTATGCGTAGGGATCCTCCACGACATTTACTGCACCGCTACGAATTTTCGGTGCAGGAGCTTCGTGTAGAGATGGGCAGTTGTGCTTCTGATGCCCAATCTCACGGCAATAAAAGCAGCGGTTCTCTGCACGAAATTTATCGCGCTCTTCTTCTGTCAAACGCGAGGACTTGGAATGACCAGAAGATTTCGAAGTACCAGATGCCTTCGTCGGCGACGTAGAAGACGAAGCAGCAACTGATTCGGAAGTGCCTGCTTCCTCCAGACGGCGGATGGTGTGGGCAACTTCGTAAGCGACAGCGGCCTCTTCCAAGACCTTGAGTGAAGAGGTCTCAAAGTCCATACCGCCGTCTGCCCACTTGATGCGGAGGTAGCTATGTGCACCATCCCAGACGATCTGGACCACCTGTCGAGAAGAAACATCACCAAGGCGTTTGGAAAGCCGAGTGATGCGACGGATGAAGTTGCGGATGCTTTCATCGGTACCCTGGTGGGCCGTAAGAAGATCTCGGCGCATCTTACGGCGGATGTCGACCGGGAAACAATATTCGAAGAGGCCAGAATAAATTTGCTTCATCGTAAAAGAGTCATGGTCTGTAGCGACAAAGTCCATGTAATAATCGGAAGCAGGCCCAGAAACAAAAGCAGCGATCAGGCGAACAGCCCAATCATCAGGGATGCCGTTGAATTCGAGCCAGGTGTCGACCTCATAGGTCCACCCCTCGAATTTATCGAAGTTGGCGATGCCATCGAAGATCGATGGACTTTTGATTTTCACAGAGCGGAGGAGCTTCTGCAGATGTTTGGGGTTGCGGTCGCGTTTCGCAGAAGCCTTAGCGCGATGAGAGGCACGAGACCGCACAGGAGCACGAGGAGGAGGAGAATCGCTGGAAGATTCGGTCGAATTTTCGTCAGAAGAGGACGAAGAGTCAGAAGAACTGGAAGACGAAGAACTCGGAGGGTCGGGTGGCGTAGCAGACATGGAACGATAGAAGTAGCCACCCTTGGGAACTGAGTCTTCGCGATTGAAAATGATCGATGCTGAAGGACGCGTTGTTTGGTCCTGTCTGTTTGAAGCCTCCGAATCACGGCCTGATTTCGGCTTGCCGGAGCCGCTCGCTTGCCTGCCTGACTTGGCTGACTTGCGACTCCCACTGCGCGATTTGTCGCGGCTCTTTCGGGCTTTCTTAGAGGACTTCGCGGACTGCCCCTCCTGCTCACTATCTCGCATCTCGACTAGTACCGCGCAGCTTCTGATAGCCGGTGGTGAATACAACACCATTCGAAGACTCGAAGATCTGTCTGAGTCGGAATCAGCACCTGAAGTGTCTTCGTTTGCGCTAGTAGGGTATGTAATGTCTTCCCCTGTCTCGATGCTCTGCCTGAACCAGAGAGGGAAAAACCTGGAGGTTTCGAAAGAATTATTCGCGGAGTCAGGAGCGTGCCGTGCAAATCTTTTGGGCGAAACAAATTGATTCACGGCAATTCTAGGTACGTGAAAATTGGAATCTGCACTACTGAAACTAGGCAGGGAAACCGAACCGGTGCCGGCCACAACGACACGTCTGTCGTCACCCGCTGTCACCCCAGAAGATGTGTCCGGCTCAGGAAGCTCAGTGCTGGCCGCGACGAAGTCCAGGGCCTCTCGAAGGCCCGAGGAAATTCCAGTCTCATCCCGAGACGAGGATCCAATTGCCGTAGAAGGCAATGAGGTACGTGAAACTGCAGTGAAATGCAGAACCGGAGGAACGACTGATTGCGATAAATCAGGCTCATTACGCCCTCCGGCAGAAGATCCAATTGCTATGGAAGGCAATGAGGTGCGTGCAGTTGCAGTAGAATGCAACACAGGAACAGAAGAAGCGACTGATTGCGAAAACTCAGGTTCTATGCGCCCTCCAGCCGAGCTGATACTCAAGGCCTCAGGCGAGCCCCCGCTCAAGCCCATCGTGGAGCTCCCGCTCAACACACCTGCGGAGCCGCTGCTCGACGCGACTGCCAAGCTTTCGCTCGCAGAATTACCCGAGGTCTCGGATCCCGACCAGTATGAGTCAGAATCCTTTTCCCCTTGTGGGATCGCGTCCGCTTCGGCCACCTCTTCGTTGAGAGAGCGACGACGACTGGGTTTTGGAGGTGGTGTCTCGTAGGTACCTTTACGAGTTGAAACCATGTTAACAATGTCAGGAAAAAATGGATGGATGCCGTATCGGGTGATCAAGCCGTCGGCGAGCGATGTGAACGTCGGAGTAAGTGACCGTTCAAAAAAGTGTGAGGCTTCGAGTCCTTTAGGAGTGAAGCACACAAATAGAGGGAACTCAAGGAGGAGGGAACACGAGAGAACGGTGGAAGGTCTCCGTGTTCAAGGGTGAGTATCTTACTGACTACGGCTACTTACGGCTGTTTAAGTAGCTACGGGATGAATCAGAATGAGTAACTATGACTAACTACAGGAATCACGATGAGTCGGACGAATCGGGAGCGTAAGGACTACGGAGGCGCATCTGCGGGAGCGGGATGAGTCATCGTAACCTTACACCTGACCCCGGATCGAACGGGGCCCTTCTGCTGCATTACATCGAAGATCATCCATGGTCCACAGATGCACAACATGTGCTACCAGGTGATTCATTATCCCCCTTTCTCCTGTCTATAGAGTACTGATTTCGGCCGTGTTTTCCGGTCGTGGACCTTCGTTCATCCCAGACTCTTGTTCGTCGAGAGACTTGCATGGGATGGTGCCTCCGACATAAAATCACTCATGTGGCATTCAACAAGCGAGTGGCTATTCCACCTATCCATCTGACGCCGAATCGAACGGGGACGATCTGCGGCAACCAAGAACATGCAAAGTGATGGTCCGCAGATGCACACCATGTCCTCCCCGGTGATTTACCATCGTATTCTTCTGTATCTTATATACCACCGAGTTCAAACGTGCTTTGCGTTCTCAGGCTCTCGTGCCTTGATCCCGCGCCTTATCGAAGTTACACTTAGACAGTCTTATTCCAACTCCAAGGTAAGGAAGGGTTCAGCTGGGTAAAAATAATTGCACAACGAACCCCGTTTATTCACCTGCCCCCGAATCGAACAGGGGCCTTCTTCTGCAGCAGCATACTTTGCTTTCGAATGGCCCGCAGATGCACACTGTGTGCTACCAGGTGATTTACTAGCCTCTTCTTTTGGTGTCTTATATACCACCGAACTCATCCGCACTTTGCGTTCTCTGCCTTTCCTGCCTTGTTTCCCATTCATATAGGAATTAAATACAACGCGATACTTACTCACCTGACCCCCACCCGAGCGAAAACGTTCTGCAGCGAAAACCTCTGGTCCGCAGATGCATGTCATGTACTACCAAATAATTTACTATTATCCTCTCGGTAATCAGATTTATATGCCACGGATTTCATCTGCCCCTTCCACTCTCCAACCAGTATCTCCCCTCTTTCAATCTATCTACTGACACAGATAGGCCCGCAAACCAACTCCACCAAAGACCTTCTGCCTGTTCAGTTTTGATCAACTTCTCAACCAACATTCTATGCTTCCAAACTAGCGGTGGGAGAGACAAGGTCCTCCGTGGGCTCAATATGTGATAAGAAGGTAGCGGGGCCCTCAACATCCAGCTGCTCAATAATCGTAGAGGATTTATTCAGAGCTGAGAGAGGTATACTTGCAAGCCGATCGTCAATATGACAAACTTGCTTCGCCTGGGATGACCTTTCAAACGACGATCTAGCTGTTTTCCAAAGCTCAACTGCCTTAGGAAGATCACCATGCAGTTCTGAGATATCCCCCAGCCGAAGTATACATTCTGCTTTGCTGCGGTGTACATCCATCAGGGTAAATCCCTCCAGAGCAGCAGTGAACAGATTGGTTGCAGTCTGCTGGTCCCCGCTTGCCAGGTACACATCTCCTAGGAATTGAAGAGCTTTGTGTGTTTCAAGCTTCTGCTGGAACTTCAGGCTGTGGACCAAGAATATCACTGTCCAATTATATGACCCATGATCTGCAGCAGGCCAGAGGCAAGGATTCCCAAGTTTCTCCAAACAGTAGCTGACCACCTCATTGTATTTTCCCCAGGCAGACTTGAGGCAAGTTTGGAATAAATCTGCTGCCTTCACCAAATGGCCCTCATTCACATCAAGAGCTGCTGTGACCATATCACAGAAAACGATTCCGGCTGAATGCCCCACACTGTCGAAGGGCTGCTTGGCTGTATTGAGATTCATGTGCACTCCATCCCTTGATCCACAGATTTCCACATCAATCTGTGCCATTGAGTGTAAAGCAAAGGCATGATCATATGGGTTTTTCTCGATGGAGTGTTTGTTCATCATTTGGATCTGGATCTTGCGGGCCTCGACATATTCAGATTTTATCCGGTGGATTTCTGCTTGATCAGCTATGATGCTATTGTCTAGTTGGCCACCAGACATGCCACAAAGAGCAAGAAGATCCCTAGCCGTTGCGCGCATAGAGATGCAATGATTGTAGTTCCCAAGGGAATAACAGCACAAAGCTTCAATTTCGAGTGCATAGGCTTCCTGGAAGAAGTTGCCTGAAATTCTGGCTAGCCTCTGATTCATTTGCATGCAATCGGCCTACCGTATAATCACCGCATGACCACTCTATCGCTGCCAATGTAGTCAACATATCAGACTGCCTTCTGGTGTTCCCTGTTGAAATTGACAATGACAGCCCAGTTTGAGCGAGGTGGATAGCTCGAGGAGTATCATTGTGGCATGACTTAGAGTATCCTGCCAAGATATCATAAAATCTGCCTGGAGGATATGCGCATTGCTTAGTGATTAGCTTAATGTTATAATGCATAACTAACATTTAATATCTGGATCATCAAAGTGTGACAAAAACTCGAGGCCCTGGGCAAACAGGCCTTCCGGATTTTGAACAAGGTGGTATCCACGTCCAGCCAAGAGTGTCATGATAAAATAGACCTCCAGTCTAGGGTCTTTGGGGCAAGGCAGAAAATTCGGAATCTGGTGTATTAATTCAATGTGTCCGTGCCCAGTCTTTCGTGTGAAGCGGTCAAAATGGCATATGCACTGGATAGTATGGCCGAGGTCAGGATTATCTTGTTTCAAGCCCTGCCCCAGGATACACTGGATGTTTGCAAGGTTGGCGGAAATTTGAGCGACAATCTCTGGACTTGAAATAGTCCCATAGTATGTGTCATAAACCTCGAGGAGGTTGTTAAAATGTTTGACAAGTGGCTGAACAAGTTGAGACATGGGGGGATGCCTTTGGTACATATATTCCCGGATGGGGACTAACGCCTTGAGCCGCTTCTGATCATCTGTATAAGCGGGAGAGGTGCGAATTAAGGTCGCTTTGCAGGCCAGGATACTGTCAAACGGGAGTTTGCTTTGCAAGAGATCAATATTTAGGAGACCATCTGGCAAAATTGAGAGCAGGCTTAATAATTGACATGAGTGAGGCAGGGATGCTAGCCGAGGACTTTCGAGAGACAGCGAGATTGATAAATTTAGATTTGAGCCTTTGTCGAGGCCATCTGAGAGCAGTGAGGTTCTCTCAGTCTTCCAGCGATTCAACACACTATGAAGGACTTCATAGTCCACCAAATGGGCAAGAAGATCGATTGCCAGGGGCATGTTATCGGCCAGCGAGAGGATTTTATCCATGTCTTCGACAGTATAACCACCGTCCACAATAGCACTAAAGGTTTTGCGAGATTCTTCCTGTGTCAATGGTTTCATGGGGGCTAGAAAAGGGCGAGTCCACTGGACATTGGCTGGCCGTTCAGCCCCCCGCATCGTTATCTGAAAGGCTTTGAGTATAAAGTGGAAGTAATTGCGCTCTCTACTTATTACCATCAATGCCAAATGATCGATATCCGCAAGCAAGGATAATAGCTTTTCAGTATCTCCACGGCCTTCTCTGGGTTCCCAAATGGTCTCCAAATTATCCAAGATCAATAGGGAAGGAGGGCTGGTCATGAAACGATGGATAACTGGTTTACACCGGGGGAAAGTTTCTGCCAATGCTTGTGCAATAAGCCGTCCAGTCCGGTCACCGGTACCGCGGTGCGAAACAGGAGCCGCAGGGTCGGTTCCATCCCTATTTAAGCACCCACTTATGAACTGCCGTAGGCATACAGATGAGCCGTCGTGGACCAGGAGGTCGCCCTCATTTAATGAACCACCAGAATGAGGAGAAGGTGCACAAGCGAGGCGGGGGTTCGACTCCTCCTGATGACATGTCTTAGCTTCTGGTTCTTTTTACCTGCTGTTTCTACTTAATTTGCTTACACACCCACTTGTCAACTGCGTTCGGTATTCAGATGAGCTGCCGTAGATCACGGTGATCGCCCTTGCTCAATATGTTAGGCGCGTAATACTGATTGCAGGAGGGAGCCCGAGGTTCGATTCCTCCCAGCGGCATGTGATTGAGAACGTGAGGTTCTTTTTTCCTTCCCGTTTCCCAAAAACAGGTTGTATTCGTGTTCGCGCTGAAGAGTGCAGACATGCCTCTCTCGAGCTCCCGCTGCCCGACGAGATAGGTTATAAGGACCCTCTCACGCACGAATATGTACGGAACCTCTCACGAATACGGAAGGAACCCTCACGAATAAGGAAGGACCCCTCAGCAATACGGCAGGAATCCCTCACGCGCCACCCATCATGAGCCGCCCCGCCTCCACGTGCTGTGATGCGGACTGCGGTGCTTTAAACTGCCAGATGGTGGGGAGATCTGGGCTATGTTTAAATGCTCTTCCACTAGGGGGAATTTGTTCTGTCACAGTAGACAAGTACATAGGGAGGTTTAAATAATATTGGTGGGGATAACCATCCAAGGATTTGAACAGTTCATTCAAAATCCTACTAGCTAGGGTGGACCGAGCGAACTCCGATGCCTAGTTAGCCTTCTCGGGTTAACGGAGATTGAATCTGTTCTACACTTCCTCGGAGGGGGAGCTTCGGAAGGCGATGCGGGGTCCAATTCGTCAAGTCTGAGGTGAAATATGGATTTAGGGGCTTCCTGGACCACAAACCACAGTCGTCCGAAGTATCTTTGAGTCGTAGATCGTAAGACCGGGGGAATTATGTGTTCACGATAACGTTCCTGCAATTTCTCCTCCTTTTACCCCTCTTTGTGCCTCTACGGAGTTTCCTCTCTCTACTTCTCACCCGTTCGCTTGCTGAAGGTGACTTCCTGCAGGCTCTGCACCGCCAACTTCCTTAGCTAGCAGCTACACACAAACTCCGAAGACCTCGTTGTGCTGTTTGAGAGATTTCACTGCCCTACTGACGTAGGGGAGGAATAGATGGTTCAATATTCAGCGCTGAACTTATGCCAAAATGTAAACTCCGTTCGCTGTCTGATGGCGGCGAGGGAGTACCGAGGTCGATTTACTGTGTAACTCGACTCTGGGTGACCTCTAGGTGATGTTCAGGGGGGGTTTTAGCTACTCCTAAGCTGGCTAAGGCTTAGAAGGTGAGGATGTGGGCTGAAACTGAGATGCATTTTGCTAAAACAAGCTGTAGTATTTATATCCCAGCCCAAGGCTGTGCCAGAGTTGTTCCTTTGTGTCCCATACCTGCTCGCTCGCACGCTCCTCCGCCCGGAGCTCGCTTGTGACTCATTCCCGAACTCCGTGAACCCATACCTGCACCATCTTTAGTCAGGCACCGATTCCGCAACCCGGACTTGTTGGCCCTAGCCTCGGATACTCCATGTCCGGTCCTAACTCTCCTCCTATCTGGCTTCCGCCTGCGACGGCTCAATAGTGTAGTGGAAAAACGCACTCCATATCCTTTCACCCCAGTGTTTGACTTACGGAGAGTCCGGAGTTTGATCCTCCGTCGAGCCTTTTCCCTATGCTACCCACCTTTTTGATTACCCGGAGTTCTCGTTCCATCCTTTCGGGCCGTTTGGTATTCACGACTCGATGGCGTAACTGTAACACATCCTGCCATGGTTCTTGCACAAGCGCGTCTTTGCAGGAAGTCCAGAGTTCAATCCTCCGTTGAGCCATCCCTCTTTTCCATTTCTTTTTTCGTGCGCCTCTTACCGGACCTCCATATCGGTTGCACACATGGTCCGGTGGCGTAGTGGTAACACACTCTGTTCGCATAGCTGGTGGGAAACTGAATTAATGGAGGGCCCAGAGTTCGAATCTCCAATGGGCATTTCGTTCTTTTTTTCCATTGAGGAAGATAGGGCATGTTTTTGAACGGTTCAGTGGTGTAATGGTATTGCACTCCGCATTCCTATGTAGTTCACGGTATGCTTTACGGAGAGTTCGGAGTTCGATTCTCCGCTGAGCCATTATGAAGAAAACCCTTCTTTTTCATGGCGATAGTTTTGGCTGGTCGTTCAAATCCTACAGCTTGGTGGCGTAATGGTAATGCACTCCGTATAATGTGCATTTTTATATCGATTGACAGAAAGTCCGGAGTTCAATTCTCCGTCAAGCCATTTCGACAGAAACCCTTCTTTTTACATTGATCATCTTGGCTGGTCGTTCGACTTGTACAGCTTGTTGGCGTAGTGGTAACGCACTCCGTAGCGATATGCAGTGTTTGCATATGGTTTAACGGAAGGTCTGAAGTTCGATTCTTCATCAAGCCTTGACAATAACCATTCTTTTTCCACAGCAATGGTCTTATTGGCATTTTTGGTAGTCCGGTTCATGGCTTGGTGACATAGTGGTAACGCGCTCTGTGTACCTATGTAAGATTCGCATATCGTTTAACGGAAAGTCCGGAGTTCGACTCTCCGTCAAGCCATCGTTGGGTCGGGATATCATTTTTAACTCGTGATTTGGTCCATGGTGGTCATCGAGTTCGACTTCTTGAATGGCTTGGTAGTGTAGTGGTAACGCGCTCCATGGATCTGCAGCATTTGTATATAGGTTAACGGAAAGTTCGGAGTTCGATTCTCTGTCAAGCCATGAGGGTCCGGATAACATTTTTAACTCGGAGTTGGTCGTTGGGTTCGACTTCTTGAATGGCTTGGTACCGTAGTGATAACGCGGTCCGTGTCACTGCTGCATTTATATATTGGTTGATGGAAAGTCCAGAGTTCGATTCTCCGTCAAGCCATTTGTGCTAAAGATATTTCTTTTGTCCATGACTCAGTGGCGTAGTGGCAACACATTCCGAATTCTTTACATAGGTGTTCTGTTTTCGGGAGGTACGGAGTTCGATTCTCCGTCGAGTCATGGGTTGGGTTGGGATATCATTTTTTTAATCGTTCTCGGAGTTCGGTGTTTCGAGGTCACGTCGGGAGCTATCACAATGTGATGGCTCACAGCGCACGGTGTCACACTGCATCTTCCTGCTCAGGACCTTCGTCTCGCCACGCAGTGTGTGCAGGAGCGGCACCTCGGACTGTGCATCAGGGTGAACTGGTACATTGGCAGCACGTTGGGGCTCGCGCTCATGGACTTGGTGAACACTGAGGGCAGGGCGAATGGTGGGCTCGACACCTTGGAGCCCAAGATTTTACGGATGCGGGCGAGGAGGGCGGGGTGGTCATGGTGCTCGCGGTGGAGGGCGAGCTAGTGAAAGTAGAGTTGGAGGAGCTCGATGCTGAGGAGGAGGCAGCATGTGTGGAGGGAGAGGTAGTTACAGTTGGATGGGCGGGCACGAGCGCTGAACTGAAGAGCGCAACACTCAGGAGGGGGAGTACCCCAGGGTCGATGAGCTGCATACGGTGGAGGTCGCACTGGTAGAGGCATCCAACAACAGGAGTTTCAGGGCTTCCGAGGACCTCAACAAATTCTTTATTAGCCCATTTTAAGTTAAGTTCTGGGGGTTCCCATCCTTTTGTGAACTTAAGTTTGTACCTTTCACCGTGGTACACACCCCAGGACACCGACACCAACTGACACCCACATTCGTCACCGTGTGCTCCACAAAGAGCCCACACCCATTCAAACCAACAAGATACGCACCGACTGAGCTTCTGCTCTAAATTGTGTCCACCTAGTAAATTCCCCTAGAGGCCGAATGAAGCTGCCCGCCTGAATCCCATCCCATTTCACACAGTAGCACAGCGGTCCTTATCACATCATGAGCTTACCTGGAGGCATCCCACCTATAACCGCAGCAGCACAGTGCATTGCGATGATGGGATGCTCTGTGTCCCTGTGAGACTCCCCAGCCGCCAAGCTGAATGGAGGACTGGAGAAAATTGCATGAACCATGGCAATAGCAGAGATGTGATGGATACCCAAGCCTCTGCTGATAGGATGGACAAAAGTCAAGGTTCAATATCATTGAGCAACAGTTGATACCACTCTCCCACTCTTTTTCTAACACAAAAGCTTGCCCGAGGCACACCTTGCAGGAAATATGTTCCAGGCATGTACTATGAAGGTGAACTACTCTTGGGTTGTATCCAGTTCGGTCATCTACCATGAATCAACACAAATCAAAGTGCCCCAATAACTTATGTTTTCCACCCACCAAATGTAAGCTCCAGAATGCAGAATGGAAAATTGAAAATTGGCTAAACAGAAGTGAGATCAAGCCTATGTACATACTACATATCCTCTCGATACCACCCAGATTAGACCCCAACATGTATAAATGGCACCCAGCGTGAAAATGATTTCGCTCCTCCAGCATGGTCCGAGTCCCGGAGCTTCCGCACAGCAAGATGAAGTGCTTCTGCGGCCCTTGTGGAGTCTGGTGGTGATGTTTTGAAAAGATGGGCATAAACATCACCCGCAACCTGCGGCCCATCAGTGTCCATTATGGACCACATTGTCCCAATGACACCACGATATCCTGCTAACAACATGCCTGCAGTGAGATGAACTGATTCATCTTCAAGATGTTTGGATCCAGTGGCAGTTTGGCATGCAGATAAGAATGCTAGATCAGCATGTGGGAGATGTAGCTGGATGATGTTTGCAAGTGTCAACCTTGAACTTCCAGCAAGAAGGAGGGCACTGTTTGTTGGAGTGGACATATCCTGTAGTCCATGACATGCAAAGTGTGCCCATTGAGATTCCCTCATGGCTTTCTGAACACTTTCCACAGTTGCCATGTCCTGCTCCAACCGCAGAACAGGGATTACTCTTTGGGCAAGGTGTTCAATAGAGGCAATTTCCTTCATGGTTCCAGGAATTTGGTTCTGTCCAAATGCAGATGGTTGGGCAACTGCAAGAAGCTGGAGTCCATCCTGTGACTCTTGTTTGGCACGTAAGCTTTCAATTAAAGCAGACAATGATGGTGTGTAGGATGAAATGAGAAAGTCGGACAACTTTGAGTCAGAGGCCACACCTTGACCATAGAGGCCTGCTGCATGGATAGGCAGAAAAGCAAGTGGCCCAGTGGGACACCACCATATACGTCCTTGATCCTGGTATGAGGGATTCTATATTAAAGATAAGAACCAAAATTACATCGCCTCATTATCATAGCTTACCATCAGAGCAAGTCCATCCAGGATGGGCTTAACAATGTTGATCCAGAGCACAGAAAGAATCTGTGAAAACTGCTCATCTGGAGGCAAATCCCCCTCTCGGCCACCATCCAACCTCTCACTGCGGGCTCCACCTCTCACAATATATCCCAGGGCTTTGGTCAAATGCTGTGCCTGAGCAAGTGTGAAATCTGGGAGAGGGACATGCATAACCTCATCTGCAAACCCAGGAATGAGGATTAGGGCATCACAGCGATATGAGCCAGTGTTCAGCAGGACAACAGGGCCAGTTTTCGCTGCATGTGAAAGCTCAGAAATTAGCTTGGGTAATAAGAACCTCTGAAACCCAGCCAACCCTCTGATCTGCTGGAGAAGTTTATCTCTTTGAGCAGCAAGATCATGATATTGCCGTGCTGTAGCCTGAAGTGATTGTGGGGGTCTGAAGCTGGCTGCCTCTATATCACTCCGTGTGCCAGATGTTTCCAACAGGTTTGAAACTGACACAAGTTCAGTGACAAGCTTAGGATGGAGCATCTGCAGTTCATCTACTGGAGTACGCAGATTGAGAACCTGACCCCAGATAACTGAACGACCTTGTTCCAGCCACTCCACGGCTTTGCTGTATTCATGGGCATCAATTGCTGCTGATGCAGCATCCCTCACAAGGTGGCCCACATTCAAAAGCTGGTGATGTCTATCATTTATAGAAAGACCAAGCCAAGCCACATGGGGCACGAGGTCAATGGCTGTGGCATACGCATGGAGAACAGATGGATGCTGGTGAGTGTGGGCATAATGTGCCCACATTGTCGAGGCCTTAAATCTTGTCTGAGCTGAACCAGTTGGGGAGGAGGCAGCATGACTGTATTGAATCAGCATATGCTCAAAATCACGGGGGTCCTTAAGTCTGTTGAAGCGGGCATGCAGACAATTTCCAAGATTGCTCAACAGTGAACACTTGTCTGGGTGGCCCTCTGGAGTGAGGCTGACAGCAGCCTCAAACTTGGACATTGACTCATTGAGATCAGTGAGGTCATCAAGCTGCTCGAAGCGAATCTGCAGGGAATTGCCAAGATTGTTCAACCATGAAGGCTTGTTTCGGTGGCCCTCTGGAGTGAGGCTGACAGCAGCCTCCAACTTGGACACTGACTCATTGAGATCAGTGAAGTCACCAAGCTGCTCAAAGCGAGTCTGCAGGGAACTGCCAAGATTGCTCAACAATGAAGGCTTGGCTGGGTGGCCCTCTGGAGTGAGGCTGACAGCAGCCTCAAACTTGGACACTGACTCATTGAGATCAGCGAGGTCACCAAGCCTCTCAAAGCGAGTCTTCAGGGAATTGCCAAGATTGCTCAACCATGAAGGCTTGTCTGGGTGGCCCTCTGGAGTGAGGCTGATAGCTGCCTCAAACTTGGACACTGACTCATTGAGATCGGTGAGGTCACCAAGCTGCTTGAAGTGAGTCCACAGGGCATTGCCAAGATTGTTTAACCATGAAGGCTTGTCTGGGTGGCCCTCTGGAGTGAGGCTGACAGCAGCCTCCAACTTGGACACTGACTCATTGAGATCAGCGACGTCACCAAGCCGCTCAAAGCGAGTCAGCAGGGAATTGCCAAGATTGCTTAACAGTGAGGGCTTGGCTGGGTGGCCCTCTGGAGTGAGGCTGACAGCAGCCTCAAACTTGGACACTGACTCATTGAGATCAGTGAGGTCACCAAGCCGCTCAAAGCGGGTCCGCAGGGAATTGCCAAGATTGCTCAACCTTGAAGGCTTGTCTGGGCAGCCTTCTGGAGTGAGGCTGACAGCAGCCTCCAACTTAGACACTGACCCATTGAGATCGATGAGATCACCAAGCTGCTCAAAGCGAGTCTGCAGGGAAACACCAAGATTGCTCAACTGTGAAGCGTTGTCTGGGTGGCCTTCTGGAGTGAGGTTGACAGCAGCCTTGAACTTGGATGCTGACTCATTGAGATCAGTGAGGTCACCAAGCCGCTCAAAGCGAGTCTGCAGGGAACTGCCAAGATTGTTCAACAGTGAAGGCTTGGATGGGTGGCCTTCAGGAGTGAGGCTGACAGCAGCCTCCAACTTAGAAACTGACTCATTGAGATCAGTCAGGTCACCAAGCCGCTTGAAGCGAGTCAGCAAGGATTTTCCAAGATCGTTCAACCGTGAAGGCTTGTCTGGGTGGCCCTCTGGAGTGAGGCTGACAGCAGCCTCCAACTTGGACACTGACCCATTGAGATTGGTGAGGTCACCAAGCCGCTCAAAGCGAGTCCTCAGGGAATTGCCAAGATTGCTCAACCATGAAGGCTTGGCTGGGTGGCCCTCTGGAGTGAGGCTGACAGCAGCCTCCAACTTGGACACTGACTCATTGAGATCACTGAAGTCACCAAGCTGCTCGAAGCGAGTCTTCAGGGAAATGCCAAGATTGTTCAACCATGAAGGCTTGTCTGGGTGGCCCTCTGGAATGATGCTGACAGCAGCCTCCAACTTGGACACTGACTCATTGAGATCAGTGAGGTCACCAAGCTGCTCAAAGCGAGTTTGCAGGGAATTGCCAAGATTACTCAACAGTGAAGGCTTGGCTGAGTGGCCCTCTGGAGTGAGGCTGATAGCAGCCTTGAACTTGGATACTGACTCATTGAGATCAGTGAGATCCCCAAGCCGCTCAAAGCGACTATGCAGGGAATTTCCAAGATTGTTCAACTGTGAAGGCTTGTCTGGGTGGCCCTCTGGAGTAAGGCTGACAGCAGCCTCCAACTTAGACACTGACTCATTGAGATCAGTGAGGTCACCAAGCTGCTTGAAGCGACTCCACAGGGAATTGCCAAGATTGCTCAACAGTGAAGGTTTGGCTGGGTGGCCCTCTGGAGTCAGGCTGACAGCAGCCTCCAACTTGGACACTGACTCGTTGAGATCAGTCAGCTTGCCAAGCCGCTCAAAGCGGCAACGAAGAGCCTGGCCAAGGTCTGACAAATATGTGGCAGATGTAGGATCATCCCGCACTGCATCAGTGTAGGCACTGACTCCCTGGTTAAGGCCATCCAGAGTTCCAACTTGGATGTAACACTTGAGACAAATGTGTCCGAGCACGTTCAGGCATGCAGCACGGGTTTCATCCCTTTGGGAGAGCAAAAGAAGCCTCTCATGCATCACCAAAAGCTCCAGGGGATCTGTGGGACCTTGCATCGCCATGGATTGTAGATCATCAGCGATTCTGCAAGGATTGACTGAGGTAACTATGACAGTTCAGCAAATAGTTTAATAGACTACAATGATATCTCACTTCGATTTTCTGCAATATTAATGTCCATCACATCAAAACCAGATAGTGCCGTGGAATAATGATCGGAAGCAGACACGCCCGCCTTGAGCTCAAGCAGTGGGCCATCAGGATTTACTTTATTGAGCATGATTTTGAAAGCTACATTGTGATTCTCAGTGGCCAGGCCCATACAAAAGGGGCCAACGTACGGCAATTTGCTTGTACCAATCCAAGAACATCCCCTGTCCCAATGGTGACAGATCCAAGAAGTCTTGTGCCCGCAGTTTCACTGTGGCGCAAGATTGCTACCAAGAAGACAGGCGTGTATAGGGAGCTGTACAGGGAATCAGTGTTGTAGCAGATGTCTGCTGGTAGAAAGCCAAGAAAACCACTGAAACTGACATCTTGCATCCAAAATCTAGTTTCCAACTGCTTTGAGAGGCCTCTGACTGTAGTGGAACAGTTTGCAAGAAAATATTCCCATTGATGATAAGTTGGGCGGACATTTGCATATCCACAGGAAGATCACCATGGGGATTAGCCAGGGATCTGATTTGAATACCTGTGCGAGAAAATTGAGTGCTCGGGACAAAGGTGATGGAGGATGGTTACTGTGAAGGTGGATGCTAGTTTAGACAGTATGGATTAGCAATTGCTCTCCGTGGCATCAGAGGCACTTGCATTTTCGACATGGCTTTGGCGGTGTGGGATGGGGATGGGGTTCAGGGCGGTTCATCTTATATAACAGATGGCCACGCAGTATCGGCGTGGTTCATTTCCGGATCCATGTGCGATGCTGTAAAGATCTGCTCCAATAATAGTGGATCTGCAACGTGAATACCAGCTGTCCGAGAACCCAGCGCTTCGTTCGGCGCGTCTTGGGCGCTCACGGAAGCTGTGTGCCATCGACATCATGTTGTTAGCCACGTTGTGAATGTGCAGGGGTCGGTGATCTATCCTCCAGCTATTCAGCACATACGCGCTTGCTGGTCCTCATTCTGGTTCCCCGAAGCAGCAGAACCGCGCGCCGGTTAAGTATGTTTCTGTCAACAGCTCCTACTATCGGGGTTATTACGGAACTGATGCGGAAGTCAGATGTTTCAAGAAACCAGAGAGCCGCTGTCAGAATTTGGCGCTGAATCTGAGGCGGCGATCGGATCACTGGCTGAGCGGAATTAAGATCAATGAAAGCGAATATTAGCTATATTAGCACTGAGCCGGGCGAGGCGATCCTCCAGCTCCGCAGCGCCGCGGCGTGGGGCGGAGTAATGGGAACACCCGAAGACAGCGGGGGAAGGTAAAAAACGGGGGCAGTTGCGTGCTCACGAGGCAGGAGGGAAGGTGAATCTCGAGCAGCGACGTGGGGTGCCGCGCGATCGGGGACATGCAGCGTAGAGTGTGAGAGACGAGCCAAAAATCAAAAGCGTGTAAACTCGCGGCAGAAGATGCAGGCAACAGCTGCCATGAGGTTACGAAGGAAATGTAAAATAAGTAACCTCACTGTGGTACAGACCCCGAGGCCTGCCTTGACGCACTGCAAACTGGATGAGTAATCTTGCCCGGCAGCAAACGCGGAATTCCAATGCAAAAATCCGTGTGCCGGTATGGAGTAGTGGGCGGACACCGAGATACACGGAACTATATACGTACACAGGAGCCAATACAGATTCCACCTGACTGCCTGATTCATCGACAACTGATTCGATTGTGCGATGAGACAACCTCAAGTCGCCCACGATGATCGTGGCGAATGGATGTCCTTGATGAACGAACCAATTCAAGCCAAAAGCACAAGCCGGGAAATTTTGCTCCAGAAGATGCAGTAGGTTGTCGTAGATGATGTGGGTATGTCTCTGCGTCTCTTGCAGATGTACGCCAACACCCACTGAATCGAGAGTTCAAGTCGGATTATGATAAGCCGGATGACGATAGATAGCAGCTCAGTCAATGCAATAGGCAAGCCAAGTGGAAGATGACCAAGAAGCTTAGCGACAAGAGCAGGACAGAGGGATCCAGCAAGAGCACCCAGGGTTTGTGAGAGACACGGCCGTCGCCGTGTCATTGTGGTGAGCAGAGACAAGATCTAAGTGTTGCAGTGCCACCGGTGATCGGCCTTGACCCGGCGCACGTGTCGCTGAGTCTCTTGTCCTCTCTCCTCCACTCTTTCTAATTTCCCGCTCTATGCCTGCCGTGAAGTGAAAGCTCAAGCCGCAAGTAATCAGCTGTCGATCTCTCCGGTACCCCGCCTTCGCTTGCTAGTGGTCGCACCTGTTCCAAGCTCACCCAACGACTTGATTACGATACTCCCGAATTGCTCTTCTCCTTCTACGAATACGTCCCAACTTCATCAGGAAAAAATAAATCCTCCATAGTCAAGGCAAGATTTGTGTATCCATCTGTGATCCATGTAGCCGAGCGACCGGATATGTAGTCCGATGTAGACACCTGTAGTCAGTACCGGAAAATACATAGCCGATGTTGTATCACATGGCTAAGGCTGATGCAACATGGTCCACATGTGCTATGGAGCCAACATGGAAAGATGTAGCCTACCCTCCAGATATATTGACAGCCGGCTTTCCACAACCTGAGTTGGAGTTAGATTCTCTTCTAGTTTTATTTGAGTCTCTCGGATGTAGGCTCAGTGTTCGGTCAAAATCTGCCTAATAATTAGATTATTCTGGCTGGCTGAACATTACCACTGTATAGCCCCAATTTTCCGGAGTAGCAACTATCGAAATGGGCTTGTGTTAGTTGAAACGGAGTTGGTAATAAGAGAATAGGTATGAATCCCGATATGGAGTTAGTCTCCCGTCGTCAGACTCCACGAGTTTTATGATAGTCGATAAAACTTAACATGGAGTCTGATTTCATTGGCATGCCCCTTACCGCAACTCCGATTTCCGTGATCGCCGAGTGATAGCACGTGACCCTCCCACGTTCCCAATTGGGATTTTGGGCTCGTATGCGCTGTAGGCGGTATCCCTGGCCAGGGGAACTACCTGAAACTAGTGAGAGTGGTGATTGGATGGGTGGGGCCATATTTCGCACCGAGATGAGCTAATTTGAGTACATGTTGCCCATTCCTTCGCAATTCTCTTGAAGTAGGTTAAATTGGTTGCAAAGCTCGTTAGATTTTATACGAAAGCACCCAGAGTCGATTATATGCATGTTACACTGCATTCCCGCCCTATTCCAAGTGTAATTTATACGAAGAGCAACGAGAACGAGCCCATTGTCCCAATTGGGAGCGTGGGAACATCACGTGTCGTCACTTTTAGGTCACGAAAAATCGAGTCGCGGTATGACTGATGCCAACAGATTCAGACTAATATGGAGTGTTCAGTTTGAATTCCGCAAAAGGCTCCGTAGTAGAAAAGTAGTATGTTGTTTTCTTAATTTCTCTTCGTTCGCGAGAGGTCAGTCATTCGATTCCCGTCAGTAGCATTTATTATTCACAATACAAATGAGTTTCTGACTTCACAACTTGAAATAGATCAAAGAGTCTTCTAACGCAAAGGGAGTACACAAAGTGCATAATGTGATAGACTGGATTCAATGACTCTTTTTCTTGACGAAATAGAAAGGACTACAGCCAATCTACGTCGCAGGCCGGTTGACTACAGGGCACTATATGGGGCTACAGAAATATGACGGTTGGCTACAGATGCTACATAAAGGGGTACTTGTCAATACGACTACGAACGATACATAGCCTCTGTAGTACTATGTCGTGGTTCCACTTTTTCCTGATGTTTGGCCTCGGAGATCTGTTTTGCCTCTCTTTGCTGGCCTTCAACTCTTGTCCTGCAAGCATCTCTCTCTCCTCCCATGCGCCCGACTGACATGTTCTTCGGTCTAAACTTGTGGCCTGCTTTCTCGTCCGACCAGAGCGTGGTCTATTCCCAGGGAAACCACTTAACGGAGGACCAAGTACCCTCAACAACCATTCGTAAATCTGGATCGTGGCGATCACCACGCGTCTGTAAGTAAATACCGGAGGCCTTAACCGGAGAGCTGGAGGTTTGAATTCCCCCGAACGCATCAATCATTCATCGGGCGCAACAACCGTTTTGTACAATGCAGGATAGGTTTTCTCCACTGAACGAGGGGACTCGACAAATCTTCGTAGACTATGGTGATCACTCCGATTCTGTGACTTCGAACGAGTATGCGGAGAGTTGGGGGTTCGATTACCCCCGACCAGCTCGCCGACTTGTTTGTTAGAATACTGTAAAATTATACCCGGGAATGCGGGATCCTTAACAATATCCACCCTAGATGATGATTTCCTTGCAGCCTTCACTCGGTACCCTCCTATCAAGGGCGCGGTCCACCAGTTTCCAGACGATACAGAGGAACTTTATGCGGCTGTGTGGAAGCAGCAGGACAGGCGAGCGGCGAAGGCTGCGAAGACCTTGTCTTCCGCTTGAGTCGTACATTTTTCATCTTTGTACCCAGTATCCGTTTGACAAAAATCCAGCGGACTCGTTACATCCCTCCCTTCCCACCGCACGCTACCATCATTCTCCACTGTCTGATCGCTGAAGAAAAATTACCTTTTCCTTTCTTGATGTTACGCAGTCATCCATGTATGTACCTTCACTTAATAGACCCATGATGAATCTTCAGTCTTCAGTCATCGCGATCTCGAGCAGCTTCATCCTATTCCCATGCATCGTTTTTATTTTTATTCGTCTCTTTTAACCCGCCCTGAAACGCAACCGGACTCGCTGCCCACCTCTCGTAGGCTTATTGACTTCTGTGAATTTAACAAATGTGGGATAGACCTCCTTTGCAACGAAGAACCAATCTTCCAGCTCAATGAGATGAGTGCGCAAAGTCAGAAGTAAGAATTTCGGTTGAATCGTAATCGTCCTGTAACGCCCAATGGAGAGGGTGAGATACAGACTCGTTTGCCGCTCGCATTGGCGATACTTGTTCTAATTTCTTAGGAGCTGCCCGTTTCATTCGGGTTCGGGTGGTGATCGCCGTGTCGTCTGTTTTCGATGCGAATCTCACAGAGAAGGCGGAGGGAATGGAAGTGAATGAAAATCTGGTTTCAGCGTAGCATGTTCCTCGCTACGGGCTGAAACCACGCTCTCAGCGAAAGTCATCCATAATACACTAGAGGAAATTGGATCTCACTTTCTATTTCGTTTTTCCCTCAAAGCGGAAACACCCTGCAATTATGGTTTTGTTTGCATTGCAACCCCCCTCCTCAATGGCGAGGTTGAGATACAGACCCGATCGTGGCTGGCCCGCACAGTCTGCGATACTTCGGAAATTATCTCTCAAGTCCCAGCTTGGGAAAAGGTGCCCGTTCGGCGTTCGATTTGGGCTCGGGTCAGCCTGTACAGCTTTTTGAATTTCTCTTCGCAGACGAGCAAATAGATGCAAGAGAGAAAGTTCATATCTCGGCAACATCGAGTGAGAAGATCTGCTTCTGCTTGCCAAGGCGGAGTCCTTGTGCTGAGATTTGTAGTATTTTTCCGGAAGAACGATGAATCGGTGGTGGGCTCCGAATCAAAGTTTGAGCGGCGTTGGAAGCTTGGAAAGAGCCAGCCAAGGTCGAGGTCGAGAGCAGAATGACCATAGTGGTGAAATCAAGTTTCCCTCAATTGATCGGTCTGGCAAGGAAGCGCGAGAAGAGGCCGAGGTTCGATTCCTCGCGGGGGCATTCATTTGAGAATATAAGTTTTTTTTTCCCCTTCCCATTTCCCGAAACAGGTTGTATTCGTGCTGAGGAGGACAGCTACTTCTCTCGAGCTCCCACTGCCCAACGAAATTGGTTATCGGCCGTCCAATTAAAATTACACGGAGATACTGTACAACATACATCGTCCTGAATAAACGAGCGGCAGCGTACTTAACGTAAATACGAGTCCAAGTTCGATATCAATCCCAGTAAAAGCTCAGTTTTAGTCCAACGTGCGCACCTCATGATAAGGAAGCCCCTCCCGAATAAAAAAGGAGTCCTCATGAACATTATAGGGACGGGCCCCTCACGCGCCGCCCATCATGCACTGCCCTGCCTCCACGCGCGCGCCTTCGCCACGCCGCGAAGCGTGCGCAGGAGCGACGCGCGGCGCTTCGGTGGCGCTTCCGCCTCGGACTGCGCCATCGACGTGAACTGGTACGTCGGCGGCGCATCAAGGCGCGGGGAGTGGACTTGGCGAACGCCGAGGGCGGGGCGGGCCCCTTGGACGGCGGGCTTGACGTTCTGGAGGCAGGGGCCAGCGGAGGGAGACCCAGCGCGCAAAGCTTGAGGGGGATTTCCGGACGCGGGCGAGGAGCGGTGAAGAGCAAGCTGACGGAGCCAGAGCTGGAGGAGCTCGATGCGGAGGGGGAAGCGGCGTGCGCGGGGGGGGAGGTAGCTACAGTTGGATGAGCAGGGACGAGCGCTGAGACGAAGTGCGCGACGCTCGGGAGGGGAACTACCCCCGGGTCGATGAACTGCGTGCGGCGGTGCTCTTCTGCGGGGGGCGAGGGCGGCGGAGCGGAGGTCGCGCCGGTAAAGGCGTCCGACACCGGGCGTTCCAGGGTTTCGGACGATCCCGAGGGCGAGCGTGAATGCCCACCCGGCGTGGAATGGGCCCCCCTGCATGGAGCCCGAGTGAAAATCGGACGGCACGGGGGTGAACGTGCCGCGCGAGGAGCCCGAGCCCACGTACGCGTGCATTAGACTCGTTACCAGTCTGCCTACGAATGGCAAAGAGTGTGGCAAGCACTTTGCCGTAGGCAGACTGGTACAACTCGGAACGATCAATTGGGCTGAGCCTGGAGTTTGAATTTTTTTTGTGACCCACGCCCTGGCCTCAAATTTGATTATTATCATTTTCTCAAAGTTGAGGACTTCATTGTAGGAGTTATGTCCTGACTTCTGTCTCTTCAGAATTTTAATGTATAAGCTCCAGGGGCTACAGCATCGACCTCAGTTTGATTGATAAGCTCCCTATTGGACCAAGCCCCGGTGACCGGCGTGATCGGCACCACCCAAAATTTCAAACTCCGGGCCCAGGTCGATTGTTTGTTCCGAGTTGTACCAGTCTGCCTACGGCAAAGAGCTCGCCTCATTTTTTGCTCATCGTAGGCAGACTGGTCACGAGTCTACGCGTGCGTGCTGAAGTCGCTCGCGGCACTGCCGTCTGTGTTCATCGGGTATGGCGCTGGCACGCTGAGATTCCCGTTGCCGTCGGAGGTGGGCGTTACTTCAGTTGAAGCTAAAGAGTGGAGAAGGTGAGCGACGATGGAATATGGAAAGCGATAAGGTTGAAAAAGGGAGTCGTTCGAGAGGAGCGGGAAAAACTGAATTCCCAGACACCGTACGACAGGGAGTGCAGAAAATTGAACGAGGATAAGAAAAACGCACGGAAGTAAGATGCCACGGCTGGCGGTAGGTACGCTTTCGCCTTCGCGATGAGAGGCGGGACTGCCGGGAGGTAGGTTTTCGCGGCCGCCAGTAATGAGCTTGACAGTCGCAGTGGTCCCATTGATTCCCCGCGAAGACAACGCTGTTCCGCAGGTAACCTCCGGGGACCTCGAGGCCAGGCGACGAGGGCATAGACGTCAGAGGTGGGCCTTTGCAGGCCGCGGCTGCCCTTTCGTAGAGTCCGAAGCCATGTTGAAGGAGGATGCGTCGATGGTCGGGGCAAGCGGCGCGGACATGGAAACAGATGGAGGAAGGCCGGCGACGTGCGTGGGGGGGATGGAGAAGACTGATGCGACGAATTCTCGTACCTGGTCACCTTTATACGGGGCGAGCGCTCCATGAATGTGGCGCTGAAAGCCATGAAGTCGCCAAAATTTAACCAACACGTGGCCACCAATACCTCCGGTCAATGATGGTACACCGAAGCAACCAATGCGGATACACCCAATATGCTACCAGGCGATGTATTCCCTATTATTGCACTGTCTTATACCACGAATCTAATTCATGTTTTCAACTCTCCAACAAGGTTCAGCACAGAGTCTCCCTTCGATCCCTCACTTCTTGGACACATGCTGGCAAACTGGCCCCGAAATTACCGCCCAGATCCCCGACCAAATTCCCTGCGAATCGAATGCCCCGGGCCGAGTATTAGCATCGTGATGGTGCCATCAAGTTCAGACAACTACGAATCTGTGCGCTTAAATGGGCTCTCGGCCAGGTAACTTACCGGACCACTCCCTGCCTGCAGCATCATCCCCTTCCTCTTGCTGCACGCTGGCATATACATCCGCGCTGGCCCGGGGACACTCCATGCCAAAAAGAGGGAATTCCACATCATCCAATTCGTGTTTTAAAAGGAGTCCTCAAGTCATGACAACGGTTTTAAAGGGGAGGAGGAGGAGGATAGTATTACTACGGGCGATCGTTCCGGACGTCAAGGGGAAAATATACATGGAACTCGGACACGGATTCAAACACAGGCGCCAAGGTGGGCGGACTGTCAAACGTTCAGCACAGTTGATGCTTGTAGCTGAAGTACATACTTCGACGCCCATGCCCTTCATTTCAACGTGGCCGTGCATCACGGTATCTGACAACACCTCTCGATTGATTTTTACCGCTGGGTGTGTGTCATTCCCACCAGGAGGTGTATTTCGGAGAAAACTGGGGGTTGATGAGAGGTCCATGGACATCGAATAACTCCCCCGACCACCTACAATTTGACATAGGCTCGAATCCAGTCTGTCTATGAAAGCAAGCTTGTCGATAGACAGGCTGGTCGATCTGAGTTTAAAATTGCGATACAAATAAATTGCCCAAAAAGGTTATTCCGGACCGGGGTTCCGAGCGGCCATCAGTGATCCAAACAACGACAACATTGACGAAAATTGACGCCGCGGACGCAAAACACGAGCGTTTGCCTTCGGATAAAGCGCCATGTGATGAGGGAGCGACCCTGAGTAGCTCTGGGCTTTCAACCGAAAATTTTAATGAGGTACACCGCCAATGGTCGGCCATGTAGTCCCCACCTGGGCGCAACATGTGTGCGAGATGTCGTGAGATGATGGCCACCAGCTGTTTTTCGGGTGGGTGCCAGGTTCAGGAGCCAATAGGTCCAGCATGGAGCCAGGTCTACCTGGCCACCAGCTGATTTGCGGACCTGAAAATTGCTGCACCGGAATAAAGGTTCCTTTCCTGATCATTGTTGCACACCGGAGGCCAACAGTGGCACGAGATGAAAATTCACGTCGGCGCGAGGGTGCACCGTTTGACTTTGACTTGGCATTCCTGGATTGCGACGGCGTCGAAGATGGGTCGAGTCCCACTTGAATTATAGAATGAAGTTGCGGATTGCAGATTTGATTGGGGATTTGAGAGGTGATCAACCGGAACACGCGAGGTGTATGAGGATCTTCACTCTTGAGGTCGCGTACATAAAGGGCTTGACCAAGGACTTGATTTGACCAGCAGATTGAATGGTCTTGAAAGTACGAACGACTTGCGACGCCTCGGAAATAGGTAGAGGCAAAGGCTCCGGAATCTTCCAGAGACAGCAACAGATGAAGCGAAGAGGCGTAGGCGTCGGAGCAGGCGGGGATGGCAAGTGAGCAAGCGCCGGCAGGAGGCCGTAAAACTGAGGAGCACGGTCTGCTCTGTGACCACTATGCTGCTCGTCGAAGGGATACAGGGGAGAGATGTTGAGAGCAAAGGTCATGTCTCTCCCAGATGTGCTGACGACGGTTGTGTCTAGTGATGTGCTTGGTTTGGTTTCAAACCAAAAAACCAGCAAACCAAAACCATGGTTTTCCGAAACCAAACCAAACCAAGGTCATGGTTTGGAGCTGGTTTTGGTTTTGGTTTGAAGCCGGTGAAACCAAAAACCAGGGTTTAAACCCTGGTTTCGAGTTCCTACATATTACTTTTCAGCGGTAAGTGTTGATGTTCGTTTGCAATGGGTCAGTTTCCACAAAAACCAATTCTCTGTGCCGGAAGCTAATTTCTCGTTTAGTTCTCATTCCAACCAAGAAACTCTCATACTTCCAGAGGCACTGGCCAGATGATCTTCGACACGAAGCTGAAACACAGATGGAGGAAACAGTACGTCAACTATGTCTATCTTGTCATCTGCGAATAATAACTAGCAACAGTTTAAGCAGCGTTATCTCCAGCTTCACAGCTCACCTACAGCGGCTTCAGTCCCCATTAAAAAACCTGTAACCAGCAAAATGCGACGCTCAGTTGTCCTAGGCGATGACGACACTGATATGCCCGGCATGGCTGAACTGCACCTTGACCCACTTAAACCATGGCTCGACGAGTTCAACTTGTATCTCACCACCCGTGAAGTTGTCCCAGATGGCATGGATACCATGAAATGGTGGGGAGTGCTTAAAACATTTAAATCTTGGAGATTAATCCGTTGCTGATGGGTATTCTGATAGCAAAACGCACACCGATATCCTCTCTGGGCATCGCTTGCAAGAGATTATCTTGCTATCATGTCTTCTTCCGTATCGAGCGGGCTTTTTCCTCGGCCGGTATCACCATCAGCAAGCGGAGTAATCGGCTCAATCCCGACATCGTCGAAGCACTGCAAGTACTGAAGTGTATGATAAAGGGGGATTTAATTTTCCGCAAATCTGCTCTTGTCGATGATAATGGCACGGATGATCTTGATGATAGCGGTAGCCAGAAGTAGTCAGAAGGCCACGAGAATAGCTGGGACAGTATCCTCACTGAGGAACCAGACAATTACGGCCCTGACTACGATAAGGAGTTTTAAATTATGATTTATTCATTGTTCGCTATACTTTATTTTAAACAGAATTGCAAATGATGCTTATGGCCCAAAGGTCGAATCGAGGGCGTCGAAACCAGGGTTTAAACCAAAACCAAACCAAACCAAACCCTCCCCCATGGTTTTGGTTTTGGTTTGAAGATTCTGAGACCAAAACCAGATGAAACCAAACCAAAACCACGGTTTGCAAACCAAACCAAACCAGAACATCACTAGTTGTGTCGCGGAAGGCACCGGACAGCGCACAAGAATCAGCGAGGGCTTGTTACGACAAGCACAGTACGACATTGGCGTGGAAGAGCGCCGAAGGTTGGATGCGTCGTCGTGGTTATGAGGGACATGGTGCGACGGGCGCTGATGCGGACTAAGGGAAGTGGAGGCAAGGAACAAGAGAAGGCGAAGGCAGGCGACCAACATGCACGTGATGAAATGCACAAACAAACATCGTGCACGGACCCTTTCACCGCTTTCCACTTTTGCCCGAGCTGTTCGAGAAAAAATCCTCTGCATCCGTCGAGTATTCTCCATACTCACAGCCAATTGGACCTTGGAACAGACCAGTATCATGAATCACTCATACAAAAATTGCATGACTTTCTAACCAGTGACATGATACATCAGCTCAACCCCAGCTGCGTCGGTTGGGATGTCGGAAGCAAGACAGATGTTGCATATACAGGGGGAAAGTTTCTGTGGAGTTCTCGTACTTTTTTCTTCTTCATCATCATTAGTTCTATGACTCCAGATGGTTGGAACATCTGAGAGGCATGTGGCTACTCAGCTGGTGGACAGATGGAAATTCGGCCTGCAAGGTTCAGGTGGTAGCAAGCTGGAGGCTAGCTGGAGGCAGGTTTCAGAAATCATGGCTTCCACATGAAAGCTCCAGCTGCTGGCAACGTGCGGGCACTTTGGCGGTGTACGGGAGATCCTGCGAATAACCTTTTTTGGTAACTTATTTGCATTGGAAATTCAAACTCAGATTGACTGGTCTGTCTATCGACAGGCTTGCCTCCATAGACAGACAGTCACTGGTCTAAATTTGACACCGCGCATTCAGAATCACCAGAATACAGTTGCCATAAAGCCACTGCAGGAGACAGGTCAAGACTGAGAAGTACATCTTGCTGGGGAAGGCGAAGAAGGGGATGGAGGTGATCACGGCGACCAAAGCTGCGTGGATTCAGTGAGCACTGGTGGAGCCTTGGACGTAGTAGCAAGCGACGCTTACTAGTCAATGTTCCTGTCTCTACAGTTAATTGAATTAATTTCGAAACCAGGGCGCGAGTCTGGCGGAATCCAGTGACTTGTTTGGACAGCTTGAATGGAGATCGCATCAAAATTACCTTGCTTGTCAAGGCCTCCACCCTCATAATTGGCTCACTTTTCGATCCACCCGGTGATCCTACAGTCCCCTAGGCCCAGGCTAGGTCCAGACTCAATCTGTTTGTCAACTGCGACTAAAGTCTGACTGAAATTCACGTCTTTTGTCGAAGCCGCGAGCGAAACCAGCGCGCAATTGGACCTCAGGTTAGGTCGGTGCCCCCTAGTCCTAAATCACCCGACGAAGCCTAGAGTCGGTCCAGGCTTCAAATGTTTGTAAAGTTCAGACTCATCTTTGACTCATATTTACATCCTATTCTCTCAGACGATGCCCAACCACAGCGCGTGAAGCCACAAGCCCCCGAAATATTAGAGAAGCCGGTCCTGAACCGTTGCAAGCAAGGTATTTGTCAACGAGGTCAGCGCTCCCTAGTATACAATTTCGTCCATACTTTGCGCTGTCCAACACCGTTCAAGAAAAAGCCGCCCATTCAAAACTCGCAAAGAGCAGAGTCCCATCTGACAAGAAAATATCCATGAAAAGTCGTACCTTGCCTCAAACAAAGGTGCCGCCGTCGCGTGCCTGTTGATAAATGCTTAGCAGGGTTCATGGTTCATGCTCGTAGTGAGATTAAATACATACATCGATGCCCATGCTCTTCATTTCAACGCGATCATGCATCGCTGTATCCGACAAAACCTCCCGATGTATTATGACTGGGTGCGTGTCACTCGCACTAGCTGCATGTGTCCCCACATTCCGGAGATAACTGGGGGTTGAGGGGAAATCCGTGGACGATGAATGAGTCGCACGACCACCAAGAATTCGACAACGCGCATTCAAGACCACCAAGATGCAGTTGGCATAGAGCGTTGGAAGGACACCCGCCGCGGTTGCGTAGTACGCCTGACTAGGAAATGCGAAGAAGAGAGTAAGACTAGTCACTGCCACCAAAGCTGCGTGCATTCAGTTGGGTACTATGGGCCATTGAATATGTCAGCTATCAACACGTACCTGTCAATGATCCTGTCTCTAAAGTCAATCGAATCACTTTCGACACTAACGCGTGCGTCTGGCGGAATCCAGTGATTTTTTTGGAGAGCTTAAGTTCGAGGTTGGACAAAATCAAAATCAACAACTCAGAATACAAGAAGCTCACATAGTATGTCATGCCAACAGCAATCATGATGTCGGACAACGCTGAGGCTCCGCACCACACCTGTGATATAATTCAATGAAGGGTGATAACCTGTTTGTAGCGCTCACATACCCCACCAGCTGCGGAAATTCTTCGGTTGTTCAGAAGTGCTAAATTGCCAGCTTCCGATAGATCAACTAATGTGATGCAGTGAATCAACATTTCACACCTTCCAAGCTAAAGGCGCCAGTCAAGAATGCACCAACAGTGCTGGTAAGGGAGACCTAAGTGCATGTCCTTGTCAATGATACGATTATCCATGGAGACGCGCACGCACAATTAAGATCAAGACAGGAACGAACAGGGATTTAGATAGCACATAAATGCGGTAGGCGTAGAACGATTGGCCCAGGAAGGCAACTGTGGGTGGAGACAACATCGACTTCGGAAAAGTTGATGTAGGACGTCAATAATTACCCAGTCCACCCATGATGGGGATATCCAGCCAGTCGAAATCTATCTTGGTGAGCGCCGCAAGGCTACCGAAACCATATCCGAACGAGGCAAATGCATCGTGAGTTATCAAAATCGTCTCCACTAACTCAATTGCATATACACCATAAACCAGGCACTTGGTGGGAAGTCTGTCGTTGGGAAAGGCCTCATAATAAAGGTCTGAAGCGCGTTAGCAGACAGTTGTATGGGGAACATAAATAGTGGCTCACACAGTTGAACCGTCAGGGCACCGAAAAGTCCCCAATGCAAGACATCGGCCAGAAGCTGTGCATGGCGTTGAACAGATATAGAATACAATATTTGCACCTGAAGTCACCACTGGTCCGGAGCTAGGCCTTATCAGATGAGATAGTCAGATCCAGAAAAGAAATACCGACAATTCCACAATGTGAAAAGCGGGAGCAGCGGCCAAACCCGGGTCCATGGCGCTGAGTCACTCTCAGTGGGGGGTTGACACTAAGCCGTTCGCCGAATGTCTTGATTTAAGTACGATTCATTTAAGTCTCTCACGCTAAATTCGTGCAAGGGATTGTTGGTTGACCAGACCATATTCATGTGCCGTCCCAATTATAATGAGTCTGCGAAAAGTATCCAAATTGGGATGTCATCATGATGAGAACATATTCGGAGACTTGATAGGATCTACCCGGGGTTCAATTGTGAATATCAATCTTCCGCTTTCTTAGTAATACACAGGGATACTCAGATCCCTCACCACAAAGACACAGAGCATCGCCTATCTTCTCAAAGCTCAATGTGTACGAGATCTACAGGTCTTCTATCGAAGTCGATGGAAGGGGAGGCAGTGGTCGTGGCATTTCTTCCGCGTATTCGCCACCTGCAACCCCTGGATCAGGCGAGCACTTAGTCTCGTGGCGCTCGATATTCATCACCATTATTTATGTCTGAGCCAGAGAGCCAAGTGCGGGGCGGAGATATCAGCTTGGGGATCAGATGATCCAGAAGAGATCATCGTCGATGGCAGATGCAACTGCCAAGATTTGACGAATGTTGCTATCCCACTTATCGTCCCTATGGAGTCGTCGATGGAGTCGTCGCAAAAAGTGTCCAGTTGGGCAACCCGCATATCATTAACTAAGAGAGAAATCAGTCGCTATAGAAGTGGGGGGAAGAGGAGGCGGCACTGATGATCTTCTCGCCCCTCATTTGCCACCTATAGCTCCTGGGATCAACCGAATACCGATCTGGGGACACTCGAGATTCGTCGCCATAAAAGAACCTCCCTGAAGGAAGCGAACCCGACAGTAGGGTGATATCCAGTATCGCTATGTCGACAAAATGAATGTTCGATGAGATGGATGAGGGTTTGAAACACGGACAAAATAAGCTACACATACATCATTACCCTGCCGCCATGACAGTGGAGGCTTGACCAGGATAATGTGATATCTTTTGGTGCCCTTGATGTGGTGAATGACGTCGACCATCCGCCATTCCACCGTCAACGGCTGCCAGGGCTTCAAATAGACCTCGCATGTCATTTAATTGGCACAATTGAGAGTAAACAGCCCCAAGCTTTATAGCGGTTGTAAAGATCCCGTCGAAAGAATTCATTTCGTATGGTGGATCTACAGGGGCTTGCAGTCCTGGCGAAAGTTGACGCGTGTCCACTGTGAGTGCTTTGTAGGGAGTGTTTGCTTTCCAACGTGGAAATGTCTTTGGGAGTATCTGGAGGCGACCTGAATAGTGTCAGTGTTTTTTTGCGCAAATCAGAGCTGTCAGTGAGCAGACCACGTGGAACTCAAGGGGGAATCGGCTTTCGAATTTTGGCTATCGGGTCGAAAAGTTTTTTTCGACCTCTCTGGAGACCCCCCCCCCTCCCCTCCTATATAGGGCAGGAGTTTCCCACCCCTAGCGGTGGACCGCGCCTCCGAGTCATGTGCGGGCTCACCGCCACCTCACTGCCACCTGATGGGCAGCTTCCCAATCCAGCCCACGACATAGCCGCTTTCCTCACTCAACCCCTGGGACCCTCCAGGTTGCCTACAATATATATTGGCTGTACTTACAACAATAACAATGTTATGGCACTTCTATGGGTTATTGACTCATTTTGTACCACCCAAACTCCCATACCAGACAGAGAGTCTCGGGCCTCGGGGAGCCTCCTGACACTCATTCTATGGCACCTACACCTCCCCAATGCCTCAGATAGTGTTTTAGGCATCCCAGGACTTCCGTTGAAATATATAGTAAAAAGTTTTTTTCAGCCCCCCGGGGGACCCCCCCCCCCTCCCCATAGCCGAAATTTTAATGCCGATCCCCCTTGGTGGAACTCGGCCCTAATGAAAGCTCCCTTAATACTTCTCGTATTCATTAGCAAAAATAGGTACGATCGGAGCCTCAGGCATGGGAGGGGGAGGGGGAGGACCTACCAAGGTTTGGCATATCATGTGAGCGTGAACGTCACTGATGAGCACTGATGCCAAAGCACAGCCACACTGACCTAGTGTGGATCAATCGGCGCTCGGGCTTATGGGATGCCGATTTTCTGCACCGCGTGTGAATGAAAAATGGTCCCACCTCATTCTTCATTCACATTGGGTTCGGAGCAAGCCTGTCTCCAGGCCGGCAAGCTGGCAAATCCCGGAGAGAGGGTCAAGAGAGGCTTGGTACAAGCTGGGCCAAATAGTGAGGATCTTTGGGCTTCAATTGTGCAAAAAAAAATACTCTTTCTCCTCTGGTTTTTGCGGAGGGATATGTTCTCTGTATGTCGTAGAATCATTCTCATAATATCCGATTTCTCTCAGGCCCCTGCGGGGTTCACTATTCGCGTGATTTCCACGCTATCTTGTCAACGGGAACCAGGTCACTCAGAAACTTCGAGTGGTCTAAATTATGCATTTTATGGGCTCGATTGAGTCTAGTGGTAAAATAGACAAATTGTGTCTCTTCAGATATTCCGTTACATCTTCTTGACGCGCAGAAATAAAAATCCAAGTTCTCGCTAATTGGTGTCACGCACTGTCACACCGTGACTCGACTTGGGCCTGTCTTCGAATTCATTTAGTTCATGGCCTCCCATCGGATATTTGGCCTTTTGACTCACAGAAACTAGTCTATTACATCCACACTTTAATTTGGGTGGTTAGAAAAAATATCCGAGCTCAAAATACATGAAGGGGAACAAATTAGAAATGGAATTCACAAGTTGAAGAAGGCTCTCCTTTCGGGCACACTGTATATCCTATGCACATCTAGATCCAAACCGAGTTAACCAATATCTAAGTTGATTGAAAATGAAGAACTTCGCCTACTTGACCGAGGCGATTGGCAAGCTCTAGGGCGCGACGAAGATCCCCCCCCATTTCGCCCATCTTGGCACAAGCCCCTTCATTTGTTTGGGCTCCAAACTGATCGCATCATGATACGATCACTAAACAATCAACGGCGGGCTTGATCCGAACCTACATTCACATAAGTAGGCGTGCTCGACTGTTCCAACTCAACCGTCTCTTGGCATCTCTCGACATCTCTCCCAGCGCGCAAGGAGACCCAGCGCGCAAAGCTTGAGGGGATTTCCAGACGCGGACGAGGAGGGTGGGGTGGTCAGTGAGCTCGCGGTGAAGAGCAAGCTGACGGAGCCAGAGCTGGAGGAGCTCGATGCGGAGGGGGAAGCGGCGTGCGCGGGGGGGGAGGTAGCTACAGTTGGATGAGCAGAGACGAGCGCTGAGACGAAGTGCGCGACACTCAGGAGGGGAACTACCCCCGGGTCGATGAGCTACGTGCTCGTTCTCCGTGAATACACTAGCTGGCAGCATGATATGCAGGCAAACATCTCTGCATGTGCTCTAGATACCCCTCAAATAAATTTGGATTTTTTTGATCTCTCAATTTGATGTGGTCGTCCAGTGAAAATATTTACCGCTCGGAAATTCAACAAATGCAGGAAAGCCGAATGGGTGCTAGTACATGTTAACATCCTCTGCATGACATTATGGGTGAACCTCTCAGCATCTGCTCAGCCTGATTTTTGGGCTCTTGAAGAAAATATGGGCTGTGCAGCATTAAACAGGCAATTGGGTTGAAATGACCGGGCTGGTCTCCGGAACACTGAAATATGGGTGCGATTAAGGTGCGATATCATGTTGCTCCATGCTCAAGCTGCTCATAATGTGTGTCATTTTTGTAGCAATGCAGGAACAATTTTAAAGGGCTTGCATCCGATTATTTTATACAAACAATAATGAGGATAATCAGGCTGGTCGACCTACAGCCAGGGCAATGGCTTTTCAATTCCAATTTCTCGGGCTAAAAAGAACAAGAATATCAAACCCCCGATGTGATTTTGCCCCTATTAATGTGAACACATGCACTAATTGTATCCGCTGCCTCTGGTCCCCCGGAGCTCGAAGAACACATTAGTTGAATTGAGTAGCAGGATCTGGCATGTTCACACTTAATTTCGGTGTTATGTGTGGCTTCCGAGAGCCAGAGGTACCTTGTTCCAGGTCCACGAAGCAGTAAATGATGCCACGCAGCGCCGAAAAAAATGGGCATTCTCGGAGGTCTGACCAGAAGTTGAACCATAATTACACTAGGGATGTTGGCGGCGATATGCATTGAATCCTCTCTTTCTCCTTCTCTTTTCTCTTTTCTCTCTTTCCTTTTTGGGTGATTTTTTTTTCATAATTCTTTTGGGCGACCACAAACACCGTAACCGAGCCGCGTGGGGGGAAGGAGAAGACTGATGTGATGAATTCTGCTCGATACTAGTACCGATGTTAGTGACCCTCGATACTGAGCGGAGTTTGAATGCATCAATTTAAGCGTGCACGAGTTCGAACCTGTGAGGTCGCGCTACAATCTTTTGGGTTTCTCGGGTGCTTCAAAGTCTCGAAGGAGGTCCAAATAAAACCCATTCACCTCGGTAGTGTGGGTGAGAGCTGATGATATATCATTTACCTCAATACCTCAGGGGCCTTGGGAATGTTGGTGGATTGGAGGCATCAAAGTTCAAAGAATCTCATCGTAGACAGAGAAATGGGCAGGGACTCAACAGGGCAACTTGGACACCACTAAATCACATGATAAATCACATGAAGAGTCATGTGACCTCTCCGCCGTTCCCGCCCTGCTGCCGCTCCTCAAGGCCTCAAGGCCTCAAGGCAGATTTCATTAATGATAAGGACACTTTGCCTCTGTCCTCTTACTCTTTGCTCCCTCCCATTCCAGGTTTGCTACTCCCTCTCTGCTCTCAATTCCTGTCACCTCTTTGATGATTTCCCCAGCTACAAGTTTAGACCCGTGCCTTCGGCACGGCATATTTGTAGCTTAATCTCAGTTATACGTTTTTTTCAAGAAAAAGAAAAAGTAATATAAGTGTGTACTGACTATCATATCTACATGAATTACCGGTAAGAAATCAGTTCAATGGATCTCTCTTACAAAAGGAGGACGACATATGTATGGAGCAACACCTCTGGGTGTGAGTCTGTTGTCATTCTTAAAAAGAACCTTGACTCGCTGACTGGAAGTGCATTGAGAAAGTGCAACATATAGCTGTCCACAGGCAAAGACATCAGTGCGGAGGTCCAGTCCAACATGATCAGCTGACTGGCTCTGTGCTTTGTTGAACGCAAGGCAGCCAGGAAACTATCGCCGCTTTGTGGCAAAAGCAATTTGTTACTGATGGAGTAATGGTGATGGGTGGGATGAAAGCCCTTTTGCCATTGTGTTTGCCACTGAGAAGCTGAATCTCCAGCATATGAAGTGAGATTCTCATGAGAATTCCTCTGGTGCCATTACATTTGCTGGATCCAGATTTCGGGGAACCACGATTGGGCACCCTACCTTGAAAGCCAATTTGGCCAAGGGCAGTCCAGATGCATGGATAGAGTTGAAATATTCCACAGGGTATTGGAAATCACTGTCAACTTCCTTTTCTGTGATAACTGAATCAGCACTGTGAAAAATAGATTCTTTACCTTGGAATTTATGTAGCAGCATGTGGTTGAACTCACCCACATCATCATTGCATGCGGAGAGAATTGTATGCTCCAGGAAGTATTTATCCTGATTATGATCTGCAGGTATGGTCGAGATCCCAGGATAGATTGTGTCTATCATAGATGGAACAGTTTTGGAGCTTCATCACTTCAAGAAGTTCAATGTCAGAAGCATCTATATTTCTTCTGTTTCCAACATACAGGAGCCATTTTGCTAAGTCCTTTTCCTCCTGTCATGCATCAGGCCCACGGAGACACATATTCTGTGTCAGGTGTAGTATTTCAACCTTTGGCCACACTTCAGCAGATTGTTGAATCTGAGCAGGCTGAGGAACATTTTGAGGCTGACAATGTCTCTGTGGGCTGTCAAGGACACAAATGCAATGTTCCTGCCTTTGAGAGGCAATCCGAGCACACTGAAGAGTATTTGGAGGAGTTTGATCCGTTTAGACAGTCAATAATGATTGTAAATTTTTTTATATCAGAAAAAGCTTGCATTTCAGAGACAGGTTACAGAGAATGTAAATCAGGAGGGCAGAATCAGCAGATACAGAAGGCAGCAACAGACATGACAGAGGCAGAAAGTCGGCAGAGCAATGGCAAGATCTTGACAGATAGGGGTACAAAGTTGAAGCTATCAGAACTTGAGAGGACAGCAAAATATATGAGAGCTGGGGCACATCTGAGGCAGTCAGAGCAAAGATGAGGGGCAGAGGGAAGTCGGGTTAGAAGCCACGGGCTCGAGGAGCACCGTAATGCAGCGGGAGAAGAGGCTGCCGCTGCGCGGCGGATGGTCACGTGAATACATCACCTGACTATATCACATGATTTATCAAAAAAAAACTGTGTCCGTTGTCTTTTCATATATAGGATACCCCTATCTGTCAACTACATTTCATTCAACTTCCCCCACCACTTTTCACTGTGCTTATCTGATCTTCTGTGTGTACCCACAATTGACTCTTCAGATTTGGCCCTACTAATTCCAAATCAGCTGCAGCCTGGCTCTGAATGCAGGTACTTTCTATTTTCTTTGTATCAGTCTAACTTTTGCCCCACTGAAACAGATTTGTGGTACTGACTTCTGTTACAGGTAGTTTAGGTAGCTGTAGTAGTAGTTGATGGCCAAGTATATGTATAAATTTCTTTTCTCAAAAAAAAACCCGCAACTGAGAATTAGCTGCAAACGTGGCGCGCCGAAGGCACGGGTCTAAACTTGTATCCTATATCCTATACTTTAAGAGAAGAGGAACACAGCCACTGGGATCACCTGATAAGTCACATGAAAACTCACATGAAAAATCATGTACCCTTCGACTCGGAGTCTGCAGTGCGCTGGGCGAATACGGGAACTAGGAATCCACCGGGCGTTGGCGAAACTGAGAATCCGCTAGGTTTCGGGGACTCTCCGTGATGAAGGCACGGGTTGAATAAACTGGTGACCAAAAAAAGTGACATGGGGTCCTCCAGAATCATGACCTGACCCCGGATCGAACGGGGACCGTCTACAGCATGGACGCAGACTGGTGCAAGCAATGCAGATGCACCCCAATGTGCTACCAAGTGATGCATTCCCCACTATTGTGCTGCCTTATATAATCCATTTCAACTCTCCGACAAGGTTTAAGACAAAGTCTCCAGTCCATCGTCGCTTCTTGAATGATATTCTGGCAAATTGTTTGGGAAGTTACCACTCAGATCCCTGATCAAATTCCCTCCCACGGCCTCAGTATTTATATCGTAATGGTAGCATCAAGCCAAGAGTACCATCAATACATGTGCTTGAACAGGATGCCTATGCTTCTCAGCTAATCAATTTTCCGGGCCACTCGCTGCCTGCAACATCCACAAAAAAGAAACCGCCCATGGTGACGCAACTGAATTCGGCTGCTAACAGTGTTGTGCTCTTATACCTCGGGATCCCGAGACTCTGATGGACTCATTCTCCACGGTGCCAAGCACTTTACCGTGGATTCTGCGCCTAGCTGCGTTAATATTCCAAGCTGTCATCCCTCTCCTCTTGCTTCACGCTGGCATATACATCCGCGCTGACCCGGGAACTCCATGTGCAAAAAGGGAATTCCACATGATTTAATTCGTGTTTTAAAAGGAGTCCTCAAGTGATGATAAAGGTTTTAAGGGGGGAGGAGGAGGATAGTATTACTGCGGGCGATCGTTCCGGACGTCAAGGGGGAAATATACATAGAACTCGGACACGGATTCAAACAGAGGCGCCAAGGTCGGGAGACTGTCGAACGTTCAGCACAGTTGATGCTTGTAGATGAAGTACATACTTCGACGCCCATGCCCTTCATTTCAACGTGGCCGCGCATCGCGGTATCTGACAACACCTCTTGATTGATTTTTATCGCCAGGTGCGTGTCATTCCCACCAGGAGGCGTATTTCGGAGATAACTGGGCGTTGACGAGAAGTCCATGGACATCGAATAACTCCCCCGACCACCTACAATTTGACAACGTGCATTCAGAATCACCAGAATACAGTTGCCATAAAGCCGCGGCAGGAGACAAGTCGAGACTGAGAAGTACATCTTGCCGGGGAAGGCGAAGAAGAGGATAAAAGTGATCACGGCGACTAAAGCTGCGTGGATTCAGTGAGCACTGGTGGGCCCTTGGATGCAGTAGCAAGCGACGCTTACCGGTCAATGTTCCTGTCTCTATGATTAATCGAATTAATTTCGAAACTACAGCGCGCGTCTGGCGGAATCCAGTGACTTGTTTGGACAGCTTGAATGGAGGTTACATCAAAAAAAATGCAACCTTCACAGGAAAAAAGACTCATATAGTAAGTCATGCAAACGGCAATCATAATGTCGCACACCACCGTGGCTCCACACCACACCTTGGAGATAAATGAATGAAGATCGGTTTCGTTTTATAGGACCAAGTACTTACCCCGGAAGATGCGGATATCTTCGTCGTATTCACGAGCGAGTAGTTGCCAGCTTCGAGTTCATGGTTCAGCCGAATTAACATATACCCGGCGAGGGGCACACCTTGCAACACAATGGCGCCAGTAAAGAATGCACCAATACTGCTTATTAGGGACACCTACATGACATCGTTAATATTGTACTTTATATAAAATGCGCACGTACCACCAGGATCAGTACCGGAATGACCCAAGATTGTGATAACACATAAACACAGTAGGCGTAGAACGATTGGCCAATGAATGCAACTATGGGTGGGGAAAACCTCAGCGCTGGGAGAGTAAATATGGAAGGCAAATACCGAGGCCACTTGTGACTGGAACATCAAGCCACATGAGGTGTATGTTCGTGAGCTCCGTAAAGTCACCAAAACCATATCCAAAGATTGCGAATGCGTCCTGGGTGATTAAAACTGTCTCCACCAACTCGATGGCGTATACTGTATAGACTAGGCACTTGGTGGACAGTCTGTCGTTGGGGAAGGCGTCATAATAGAGATCTGAAGTACGTTAGATACAAATGTAGGGACAATTCGAAGGCAGCTTACACAGCTGGACGGACAGGGCGCCGAACAGTCCCCAATGGAAGAGATATGACAGAAGCTACGAATGGAAATCATCATTGGAGGGTAGGATTGGCCAATTGCAGGTACCTGTGGTCCCGACCTACACATAGTCAGCTACCACAGTAAACCCACAAGAAATGGTATGAACATTTGCACGATCTGAACACCGGGCGGGACGGATGAACCAGAGTCCATGGCGCTGAGCGATTCTCGGTGAGTTGGAGAGAAACTTCGTTCACAAAAACAGTTGATTAAGTATGGTTGGAACCAGTCTCACGGTAAATTTACTTTCATCAGCCTGAATATCAGAAATTCGATAGTTGGTCACCATATGAAATGCGGGAGCAGACTGTCACGGCCATTAGCCAAGTGATTGAAGCTCGATCGCATTGACTCCACGGGATTAGAAGGACAGAGATTTGAGCTACTCTGATTCCGCTTTGGCTCCTGCAAACTGGTCAGAGGGAACTGGCAAAAACACAGTCCTTCACATATAGAATTGTTGAATCCAGACGGGCCATCAGTCGCGTGAATGTAGTCCTGGCATATGCTGTTCGGATTGTAAAATAATTCATTATCATATATGTATCCCACATCTTGCATGAAGTAGTGTGTAGAGAACCACATCATATATTTGAATTTCAGACCACATGTGTGAAGTGGGGTAAAGCATATTTGAAGTTGGGCACATCATATATTTGAACTGAACAACATCATATTTGTGAAGTTCAACATCATATATTTGTGAAGTTCAACATCATATATGTCAAATATGGTGCCTGGTGCTGGCCCCTCTGATGAGCGGGTATGCCCGCCCATTGTCGGTGCTTGCGGTCGGGAGATGCCGCTCTGCGGCGGCATCGTGTCGGTCGTCGATCAAAGGTTTCGGACTATGCCGGGATTTGGCCTGGCTTGGCTCCAGTCCGGTCACGGGGACCGCCGGGGATTGCCGATCACTCCGAGACCTTTTCAACCTCCATGAGACCCCAGGCCTTGGCCAAGGCCATTCAGGTGCAAGCATTAAGCCATGCTTCCAGGCTGACCTGATGAAAATTTCAAGACCTCCAACCCTTCCAAGGACTGTGGCTCCTATGGGCAGCTTTCAAGGGTGTACAAGCCTCAGTACTACTACAAGGATTTTGGAATCCCTTGTCCTTGCTCTTGCTCCAATTCAACAAATACAAGGAAAACAATCAAACTTTAAGCGAGCTTAGGCTCGTAGCCTCTTTAGTATGCCGGGCGTGATTTTCTGAAGATCGTTCAGAATCACGTACCTTTCAACATTGGGTGCGTCCAACGTCGGGTGATGGCCGATGTTGATCGGCAATCCCCAGCGGTCCCCGTGACCGGACTGGAGCCAAGCCAGGCCAAATCCCGGCATAGTCCGAAACCTTTGATCGACGACCGACACGATGCCGCCGCAGAGCGGCATCTCCCGACCGCAAGCACCGACAATGGGCGGGCATACCCGCTCATCAGAGGGGCCAGCACCAGGCACCATATTTGACATATATGATGTTGAACTTCACAAATATGATGTTGTTCAGTTCAAATATATGATGTGCCCAACTTCAAATATGCTTTACCCCACTTCACATATGTGGTCTGCAATTCAAATGTATGATGTGGTTCTCTACACACTACTTCATGCAAGATGTGGGATACATATATGATAATGAATTATTTTACAATCCGAACAGCATACTGGCAAGATCGGGAGCTGGGAAGATTGAAATCCGTAGCGAAGACCCCAATCATTTGAACAGGTATATATCAAGTTTCCTTGTTCCTGGGAATCCTCTTCGGCGCTGGATACCCAGAGAATCTACGAATTACGCCCCGGAATTTGTCCGCTCTCCCAACGTCAACTTGACCGCTCCCGAGCGTTTCACATGCAGCCGATCATCCGTCCCTGAGAGACATCCGTCAACCATACAAGTGTAGAAGAGAAATACAGAAAGTCCTGCTCGGGTCCGAGATATGAGTGTGAGGATCAGATGAGCCAGAAGATCATCTTCAACAGACCGGGAGAAGCTGCGGATGCAAAGAGTTAGCACCATCTGACTTCGGAACAGCTGTTGAAGGAGATTCTTAACGTCGAGTGGGGGACTCGTGAGCTACACCACGTCGTTCGCAGATACACTGCGTTCCGGGGGTACATCAGCACAGCAGGACCCCTGAAATTTCTCACAAATGCCTGTCCGCCAAATTTTCAAATTCGGGTAAATAAAAAACTGACCCAAAATCTTAAAATCCTTGGTCAGAATCGGATAAAAAGTCGACTTTTGAGCGTCGGGCCCTGGTGGAATTTTCGGGTAAAAACTCGTGGGCTCTGGATATGCCTGGTCAGAATTTGAATGAAGTTTGCATGGCAAGCATAGAGACAGAGCGCGGCCAAGAGTATATTCTTAGGTTCGCTGTAGTTTTGACGAGTTTATCGATGACCTTTTCTCACTTGCTGAGGCAACAACAAAACAAACGCGCATTCGGATTTTCTGATTTGACGCACGCGCGACCTTACAGTACCCGCCGCCATGGCACATCACCCTCCGACTGTCATCTATGTCTTATCTGATGACCACGAGCTATCACCTCGTGTCGCATTGGGCGCAATAGAACATATTCCTCATCACCGCCACCCGAGTTCGAAGAGTTCTGCAGACGTAAGAAGGGGAAAGGGAGGGACGAAGCTGGCAAGTCAGAGGACGAAGAATCCGACTAAAGTGATGTATTTCGGCGTGTAGATACACAGCTCGGCGTTGCCAGCGCAAAAAAATAGACCAAACTAATTTTTTTTTGCGATTTTATGGATGCATTGGGATAAAAACTAGACCTTGGTGGAGGCCTGGTGAAATTTGGATAAAAAGTATTCAAAGTCGCCAAGTTCTGGACAGGGGTCTTGGCACAGCCTGCCGACATCAGATCAGCACAGCTGTGCCGACCTGTGCCGACGGTCCGTCGTGTGTGAGGTCGACCAAGCCTGCCGAGCTCTGCACCGAGCTCCATGCCCACTCCTCAACCAGCGGACGGTTGAGGCGAGCCCCTCCATAAATAGCCTAACCTTGCCGAGACTGTCTCACGACTCCTCGTCGGCCGCTCACCGCTAGCTTCACTGTCCCTGTGCTCCTGCATTCATCCAGTTTCCAGATGGAATGGATACCCCTTACCATATGCTTGCAAGGTGTCACCACTGTGATTCATCCAGATGACATCGGCCAGCGGCTACTTCCCCCACTCGCCACCGGAGGGCATCAAAGTGATGGCGGCAACTCGCGGCACTCACAGTTAGGGCAAATTCAATCGAGGTAATGTACTCAGTGCAGGCTTCTGAACAGAACAGAGGCAAACGTTGGCGGAGCATGTCAAAGTCCAGGTCTACCGACGGGAGGTCAACAGAGGCTCTGCCAACGGGCCCCTGAACGCAGGGGATACCTCCCGGCGGCATGCGGTTGAGATCTTTGGATTTTTTACTTGGGCTTACGGCCCTGTTCACCTGCTGTTTCTAATTTGCTTGCACACCCACACACCCACTTATCAACCGTGTTAAATATGCAGATGGGCCGTCGTAGATCATGGTGATCGTCCTTGCTCAATTATGAATGTCAAATGCAAATTGCAGGAGGGAGGCCGAGGTTCGATTCCTCGCGGCATACTTATATTTAGCAAGTCTTTTTTTTTTGCATTAAGTAGCCGTCGCCGCAGGTTGTATTCGCGCTGAGGAGTACAGACATGCCTCGCCCGAAACTGGTTATCAGCCGTCCAAGTAAACGTCTCATTAGAATTACACTAGATATTATTCGTCCGTGAACAAACGAGCGGTAGCGTACTTGACGTACATACGAGTCCAAGTGTGAGATAACTCCCCGAGTTCGGGCTTAGTTTAGCCCGTTAACGCGCACACCGATCCTCAACTGAGAAGATATCAGAGCAGATACGCCGGTTAATCACAGATGCAGTGAGGTACATGATAGATTCAACTGACGGCACAATCACGGCAGGCCTTTGGGCGCGGCGCTGAAATGATCAATGACGAGAAGCAGCACAGCGCCCAATATCACCTACTCCGTTTAACTGCGTGTCCCCGCAGTGCCCGCACAGATGATGCGCGCGCGATTGTGGTGACTCGGTTCGGACCCGCGTATAGTCCTACTGGAACATTTCACCTGCTCATTATGATTTTCTATCCGAAGGGATCTTCGATGAAATGGAAGTCTCGCCCACTCCGCAAACTCCCGCCAGATTCAAATAGCAAAAGCTTCGGCGTGCTTCGGGTGGATATAACGGACTGCCAGAGGAAGAATGAACCTTCTGCGATGCTGAAGGCCAAAATTTTCCTATGCAGGCGAAGGGAATCGTCGCCACGATCCGATCCGTCGGCGACGATCTTATTTGACCGCGGAAATTCGTCCGCACTTAACCCGGTACTATTACACGTGCAGTCGCCCGCACACCAATTAAGTTCAATTGGCTGGGGATCTCAATACGCGGGCGTCCAACGGCGTTGTGAGCGCAGTCTGGAGGAGGAATCAATGGACCCACGTTATTGATGGAAGATCGAGACAATGTTGCTGTAAGTACCTGGAAACCATCTGCAAACCATCCTCGGCTGGAAATGCAGATATTTACACAGAGTCCCTCGCGTATCGCTTCAGCTCCATCGGTAATACTAAAGCCACGTTTACGACTTGGGCAGAATAAGTACTGCCGGGGCGGCTTGGTAGCCGAGGGCGCCTATCCCTTAATGGCCGCGCTGTTCCTTCGGCATGTGGGTCTAGCCGAGGAGCGTCGCCTACGGCTATCAAGCCGCTGAACGTACTTTGTGCTTGGGGCGATTTTTGAGCTTATTTTATGGTGTTTGAGGGTACCTACCTTCGTATATTCAAGCCAAGAAGATAAGCCGTCGTTGATAATCGCAGTGCCATTCAATATTCGAGAAAAGACGTGGGGACAGACTCTGTGAGAGGGAGACGGGGCTCGACTCATTCTTCAATGCCCTCAAATTTCGCCGTCCATCTCTCACTTACACGCGACCTCATCTCCCGCGCTATCTAGCCAAGCACGCGGTCGTGACCGTGGTGGTCATCCTCATTTAATTGAAAGTTGCAATCGTTGCTGGAAGAAGGGAACGGGGGTTCGATTCCTCTTGACAGTATGTGGGTTTTCGCGAAATGAGTTTTTTTATATGTATGATGCCCTCTAACTTGAAGCTTATACCGAAGCTCAAATAGGCGAGAAAATTGCTGTTGGGCCGAGGCGGTCACCGTAAGTGTATATAGTCGGGTAGTATAAGAAGGTTCTACTGCCAACGAGATTCATAATTCCTCTATGAGATTTACCTTCCATCCTCTGATTTACACACCCACTTGTCAACTGCGTTAGGTATTCAGATAGGCCACCGTGGATCATGGTGATCGTCCTTGCTCAATTTGTGAATCGTCATATCGCTTGCAGGAGGGGGGCCGAGGTTCGATTCCTCGTGGCGGCATGCGGTTTGCGATCGTTGATTTTTTTTCCTTCCCATTTCCCGAAACAGATCGTGTTCGCGATGAGGAGTACAGAGACATGCCTCGCTCGAACTCCAACTGCTCAACGAAATTAGTTGTCAGTCGTCCAATTAAACGTCTCATTTAATCACACTTAGATACTGTACATCTTCCTAAACAAAGGAGCGGCGGCGTACTTGATGTACGTACAAACAAATCCAAGTCCGACAACAATCCGAGTCTATAAGCTCAGTTTTAGTCCGTTGAACGCGTCACAATCAGAAACCCCTCCGGAATAAGGAATGAACCCTCACGAATAAGGAAGGAACCACTCACGCGCCGCCCATCATGCGCCGCCCCGCCTCCGCGCGCGGGGGGTCGCGCCGCATCTTCCCGCTGAGCACCGTCGTCTCGACGCGCAGCCTGCGCAGGAGCGGCACGCGACGCTTCGGCGGCAGCGCCTCCGCCTCAGACTGCGCCATCGGAGTGAACTGGTACGTCGGCGGTGCGTGGAGACTCGTGCGCGCGGACTTCGCGACCGCCGATGGAGGAGAGGCAGAGCTGTCGGGGGTGGGATTGGCGAACATCGAGGGTGGGGCGGACGGCGGGGTCGACGTTTTGGAGCCGGAGGGGATTTTACGGATGCGGGCGAGGAAGGCGGGGTGGTCATTGGGCTCGCTGTCGAAGGCGAGCTGACGGAGCCAGAGCCGGAGGAGCTCGATGCTGAGGGGGAGGCGGCGTGCGCGGAGGGAGAGGGCCAGGCTCCCGGGGAAGAGGTGGCGATAGATGGATGGACCGGCGCGAGCGCTGAGACGAAGGGCACGAAGCTCGGGAGGGGCACGACGCCGGGGTTGATGAGCTGCGTACGGCGGTGCTCCTCTGCCGGGGGCGAGGGCAGCGCGGCGGAGGTCGCGCCGGTGGAAGTGTCCGATAACGGGCGTTGCCGAGCTCCGGATGATCCCGAGGGCGAGTGCGAATGCTCACCCGGCGTGGAGGCTGAGTGGAAATCGGACCGCACGGGGGTGTGTCGGGCGATGAGCCCGAGCCCACGTACGCGCGCGTGCTGAAGTCGCTGGTGGAGCTGCCGCCGGTGTTCATCGAGTATAACATATGGTGTGTGCACACTGAGGCTCGCATTGTCGTTGGAGATGGGCGTCGATTTGGCGTCGTTACTCAGTTGGAGCCGTGAAATAGAGATATCGATGGTGGATTGAGGATGGGCGCCATGGTTTTCGGGCGATCTCCAGCACGCGAGTACACCCTCCGAGCTCGCGGAGGGCAGTATAGTTTCAACCGTGAAGGCATTGATGATCTTGCATTCTACACAAGTTCTGCATGGACCATGACTTGACCACGATGGACGCGGAGACGCAAAAGGCTTGACTCGGATGATTCCGGACATCACTGATAGTCACGTAAGCTACTTACGTCACTCACACACACACATTGTCCTCAACCGCCATCTCAAGCAAAGAGCTTCCAAGGTCGCCGTCGAAAACGAACTATTTGCCTGCACATGGTCGGAAACTAGATGCCGAAGTTTGAAGTGCCACTGCATTCTCCGGTTGAAGAGGCTTGCCACTTGGATGAAGACGGCTCCGAGTCGACTAGAATTGAAGCTAGTGGCAGGGAGGAACGCACAAGGTTCGTGATACAAATTCAATTGCAAGTCATTTCTGTCTCTCATCCGCCATCCATCTAAAAGCTCGGATAGGTGCGCGACTCCTTCCGGCGGCATGGTTTTCGAGCTGTTCGTCTTTTCCTTCAAGCAATCCATCTCTCTAATTTATTCATTCACTTATTCAACCCACCAGGGAGGCAAGGAAGCCGTCATGCATGATGGCCCCCTCATCCAATTGCTTGACACCCTCGTTTTGAAGAGAGAGACGGGGGTTCAACTCCTCCCGGCGGCATGTTTTGGGAGGCGAGTCAACTTTTCTTACACGCATTTACTTGTTGTCTTATTCACCCCACTAACTAGGTAAATAAGCCGTCGTAGACCATGGTGGTCGCTCTCATTCCGTCAAATAGAATCCAATGACGTTCATGAGGGAGCCGGGCGTTCGATTCCTCCCGGCGGCATGGTCGAGCTCGTATTCTTTTTTGCCTCCATCTCTCATCCGCGCACAAACTTATTCAACCCAGTACCAAGCTACATAAGCCGTCGTGGACCACGGAGGTCGCCCTCGTTCAATTACCGAGTTTCAACATTGCAAGAGGGAGCCGGGCGTTCGATCCCCCCCGACGGCATACATGAGCTCGTGCATTTTTGCCTTCCACCTTTAATTTATGAGCTAACTTATTCCCACTACCTAGGGATAAAAGCCGTCTTGGACCACGGTGGTCGCCCTCATTTCATACAGCTATAATGATTTCCAAGAGGGAGACGGGAGTTCGATTCCCCCCGACGACATATTCCGTGAAGGCGGTTTTTTTTCTATGGCGCGCAAGATTTTACCGAGGTAGGCGAAGAAATTACTGCCAATGTTTGTGCCGTGGCGGTCACCGTCGAGCAATAAGGTGTCTAGTCCGGTGTGAAGCTGATCGACTCCATCCCCACTTATGAACTGCGTTAGGCATGCAGATCATCCGTCGTAGACCATGAGGTCGCCTTCACTCCGTTGTTCAGGATGATCCTATGACCTTCATGAGGGAGCGGGAGGTTCGAATCCTCCCGACGGCATGCCGGTCGAGCTGTTCTCTTTTTCCTCCCATCAATCAATCAATCTCTCTAATTTACTTGTTCACCTATTTAAACTGCCTAACTAAGGAGATACGTCGTCGTGGACCACGGGGTCGTCCTCATTCAATGGTATACAACCGCGCGGGCTTGAAGAGGGAGACGGGGGTTCGATTCCTCCCGACGGCATGAGGGAGTTCCTTGTTTCTTTTTTTATGGGGCCTGTACTGAGTTTATCCCGAACCTCGAGAAGGCGAGAAAAATTCTTCTTGTGGGCCGTAGTCACCCTCATCCAATAAGCCCCAGCGTCGGTGTGAAAAGGGGGCCGCAGGGTCGACTCATCCCTATTTACGCACCCACTTATGAACTGCGTTAGGCATGCAGATGAGCCGTCATGGACCACGAGGTCGTCCTCATTCAATTATAGCCCACTGTCTTGGCTGGAGGGAGACGGGGCTTCGATTCCCCCCAAGGGCAGTTTTTTTATATGGCCCGCAAGATTTTAGCGAAGCTCGTGTGGGCGCGGAAAATTCTGGAGGGCGGCCGCCCTCATTCAATGAACACTAACAACTCGAAGTTGCACGAGGGAGGTGGAGGTTCGACTGCCTACGACATTCATAATTCCTCGGTGAAAGTTGCCTTCCGTCCCTAATTCACGCACCCACTTATCGACTGCCGTAGGCATACAGATGAGCCGCCGTAGATCATGGCGATCGCCCTTGCTCAATTGGTGAATAGTTAGATCGCTTGCAGGAGGGAGGCCGAGGTTCGATTCCTCGCGGCGGCATGCGTTTTGAGACCTTGTCCTTTTTTTACCCCCCTTCCCATTCCCCGAAACAGGTTGTGTTCACACTGAGGAGTACAGACATACTTCTCTCGAGCTCCCGCTGCCCGACGAGATAGGTTATCAGCCGTCCAATTAAACGTCTCATTAAATTACACGGAGATACTGTACAGCATACATCATCCTGAATAAACGAGCGGCGGCGTCATACGAGTTCGAATCCGAGAGCAATCCGAGTCTAAGCTCAGTTTTAGTCCGTTAACGCGCACACCTCATAACAAGGAAGCGCCCCATGAATATGTACGGAAGCCAAAGAAGGAACCGCTCACGCGCCGCCCATCATGCGCCGCCCCGCCTCCACGCGCGCGGGGGTCGGACCGCATCTTCCCGCTGAGCACCTTCGCTTCGCCGCGCAACGTGCGCAGGAGCGACGCACGGCGCTTCGGCGGCGCCTCCGCGTCGGACTGCGCCATCGGCGGCGCGTCGAGGCACGGACTTCGCTGTCGGCGCTCGCGCACTGGCGGGGGGTGGCCTTGGCGAACCGGGGGCGGGGCGGACGGCGGGCTCGACGCCTTGGCGCCTGAGGGGATTTACAGATGCGGGCGAGGAGGGCGAGGAGGGTGGGGTGGTCATCGTACTCGCGGTGGAGGGCGAGCTGGTGGAAGCGGACCCGGAGGAGCTTGAGGCAGAGGGCGAGGCGGCGTACGCGGGGGAGAGGTGACTACAGCTGGGTGGGTGGGCACGAGCGCTGAGACGAATGGCGCGAAGCTCGGGAGCGGCACGACGCCGGGGTCCACGAGCTGCGTGCGGTGGTGCTCCTCCGCGGGGGGAGAGGGCAGCGGCACGGAGGTTGCGCCGGTCGAGGCGCCCGACAATGGGCGTTGCAGGGCTTCGGACGATCCCGAGGGCGAGTGCGAATGCTCAGCGCTCACCCGGTGATGAGGCATCGACGCCGAGTAAAAGTCGGACTGCACGGGGGTGAGCGTGCCGCGCAATGAGCCCGAGCCCGCGTACGCGCGCGTGCTGAAGTCACTCGCGGCACTGCCGTCTGTGTTCATCGGTATGGCGTGGTCACATTGAGGTTGTCATTGTCGTCGGAGATGGGCGTCGAGGCAACGTCGAGGTCAGTGGAAGCTGTGAAATAGAGATGGTGGAGAATGGGCGCCACGGCCTATGGTTTTCGAGTGACCTCCAGCACGACAGTACACCCTCCGAGCTCGCGGAGGGCTATATAGGTGGGTTCAACCGTGGAGGCATCGATGATCGTGGCCTCTCCATAAACCAAGACGCGGGAGGCACAAAGGGCTTGACTCGGATGATTCCGGAGATCAGTCACGCAAAGCCACGTCACTGTCACACTTTGTCGTCGACCGCGATGTCAAGACTCGAGAACTTTTCCAAGGTCGCTGTCGAAAACGAACTGTTTGCCTGGAGATGCTGAAGTTTGGAGTGCCACTGCATTCTCCAGGTCCAAGAGGCTTGTCACTTGGATGAAGACGGCTCCGAGTCGATTAGAATTGAAACTAGTGGCAGCGCCGTGAACCAGGCAAAGCAGCAGGATAACAAATATGAAAGGAATCAACACGGATCGGATGCAGGAACACACGGGGATCTAGTCTCTTATAAACAGACGCCACGAACGAATGGAAGCTCATACTTCGCTTGCTTGTAATGAGAAGATTTTTTGGGCCTTCCCTCGCTCATCCGCGCGCTAACTTATTCAGCCCGCTGCAGAGCGAGATACGCCGGCGTGGACCATGGTGGTCGCCCAAGGCCCTATTACCGAGTTGAGCCTTGGGTACATGAGGGAGACGGGGGTTCGACTCCTTCCGGCGGCATAAGGCGGATGGTTGTGTTTTTTTTACTCTCCATCTCTAATCTGCGCAGTAACTCAGCCAGCCCACCAGGGAGGCAATGAAGCCGTTGTGGACCATGGCGGTCCACCCTCCTTCAGTGGCTTGGCGCAACTGTGTCCAGAAAGGGAGCCGGAGGTCCGACTCCTCCCGGTGGCATGTGTGAAGCTCCTGGCAGATTTTTTCCCGTCAGGCGGCTCTCATCTAAGTATGCACTAACACATTAACTTATCCAACCCCCCAGGGAAGCAAAAAAGTCGTCGTGGACCAAGGCGGTCGCCCTCCCTCAATGGCGAAAGAGGGATAAGAAGTGCGTGCAGGTGGGAGACGGAGGTTCGACTCCTCCCGGCGGCATGGAGGAGAGCCAGATTCATTTTTGTCTACCATCTCTCATCCGCTCCTACTTATTCAAGGAGATAAGCCGTCGTGGACCATGGTGGTCGCCTCACTTAATTGAGCGAAAATTCAATACAGGAGGGAGACAGAGGTCCGACTCCTCCCGGCGGCATGGTTTAGCGCCTTCTCTTTTCCTTCAATCCATCTCTCTCTAATTGAATTTACTGACTCACTTATTCACCCCGCCAGCTAGGCAAATAAGCCGTCGTAGACCATGGGGGTCGCCCTCATCAGACTGCTTGACAGCGTCACGTTGAACAGAGAGCGGGAGGTTCGATTCCTCTCGGCGGCATGAGCCAGGGTCTTGCTCGATTTTTTCCTTCAGGCAGCTCTCATCTAAGTATGCACTAACACATTAACTTATTCAACCCACCAGGGAGGTAAGGAAGCTGTCGTGGACCATGGTAGTCACCCTCTGTCAATAATCGACGTCGTGTATTGCATAGGGGAGCCGGAGGTTCGATTCCCCAACGGCGTGGGAGCGACTTCATGCATTTTTTTGCCTACCATTTTTCATTCCGCGCGCTAGCTTAACCCACACGGGGGGTTTGACTCCTCCGGGCACCATGGATGAAGCCGGTCCCTCGTAGGCAGAGGTTTGCCGATGTTGTCGCACACCGGGTTTACATTACTCTACCTCCGCCGATCCCGGTAGGCTACATGTGTCTACGTTCGTCAATCTACAGAGACCCACCTCATCTACCTCAGGCTGCACTGGTAGATTCCAAATTTTGAGTGACAATGAGCAAACCCACTTATGTCTATGGCCATAGTCAGGCTTAGGCAGATGTAATTTTTTTGGGCCCAGTAGCTGGGTAAATAAGCCACCGTGGACCATGGTGGTCGTCCTCGCTCAATTGTCCATACCCGATATGACAAGAGGGAGACGGAGGTTCGACTCCTCCCGGTGGCATACATAAGCTTGAATACTTTTTCCCTTGTTGTGCTGAATTATTCAACCCATTAACTAGGCGAGGAAGCCGTCGTGGACCATGGTGGTCGCCCTCTGTCAATTATCGAGGTCGAGCGTATTGCATAGGGGAGCCGGAGGTTCGATTCCTCCCGGCGGCATGGTGAAAATCCTCGGCCATTTTTTCCTCCAGCTCTCATCTGCGCATTAACTCATGTAGCCCAGTAGTCGAATAATAAGCTGTCGTGGACAATGGTGGTCGCCCTCGCTCAGTTGTCTAGTTTCAATAACACGAGGGGGAGCCGGGGGTTCGACTCCTCCCGACGGCATGAGGGGGCTTATCGCGTTTTTGCCTTCCGCCTTTAGTTTACGCGTTAACTTACAGTCCGCAGATGCACACCATACAGTATGCTACCAGGTAATTTACTGTCCCTTTTGGCTCTCAAATACAACACCAACTTCATCTGGGCATGCTGTTCTCTGCCTCTCATGCCTCGTTTCCTACTCGTCTATGAATTGACCGAATCGTACGGCGGCAGTTCCATTCGCTTTCGACTGTTTTATTATCAACACCCAAGGCCCTAAGGAGAGCGCACAACGCAAAAGGCGTCTACTGGACATATCATTCACCTGACTCCGATTCGAACGGGGACCGTCTGCAGCAATTTACGCGGGCACCCGGTGTTGCATTCCACCGGAGACACGTAGGCTCACCGCCCTGATCGCGCACGCTTAGGCCTCTCTCGGAGTCTTGACTAGTGTTGACTCAGACTGATCCCCGTGGATTTAGATGACTATCTGCCCAAATATAAATGGGCACTAGCCTCACCCGTTCTTCCTTACCAGCGATCACTCCGGGCTCTCTCCTCCTTCCATTTTATTCAATCTGTCCTGCTATCCTGGCATCCTGCCTTCCGTTCAATCTCGGCCTGGTACCACATAAATTGCTAGAAATCAGTTCAAGTCTTCAAGATCCTCGAGCTCAAGGTCACTCTCAAAAACAACTGCTCGTCGCACTTATCCTAGCCGCCGACTCAGTCCGGTTGCTCCTTCCAGCACGATGATGAGCATCGCTCACCGCTAGCCCCCGAATCAGCCGAAATGCCGAACCTCCGATGAACACGACCACATGTGTCTTGCCCCGACTTCGACGCGCTCGTTCCATGCGATTCCCAAATAGTTCATATTTCTCCGACTCGCTCTCTTGTCGCCTTCCCCATCTACGCGTCCCCGGCACTTTCCCATGGTATCTTACTCACCACCGATTCGATACAATTATTACTTCGTATTGTCTCGGATTCAATTAACTCCGACGGCGCCGCTCAGACACGTATAGCCTTGAGGGGCCTTTCTCCATTTTGCTTTACTTACAGCACACATACTCCACCTGTACTAGACTTGACTCAGGACGAATAATATCCCCGTTTCCGCTCAGTGTCCATATGCCACCGCTTTTTCTCCTTCGTTGTCCATGTTCACCTCTGTCTCTGCGCTCGTCTCGTCCCTCGGCGTTCGCATCGCGTTCGCCTTGCTTTATGTCTTTGTCGTCCCCGCTGCCGCTCGCCGTCTTATGAGATCAACGACCCTCTGTCAGTCCTGCCAATGAAACGAGAAATATCCACAAGTAATTATAGACATCCTGTAGAATACGTAGTTGTTCAGTATCTGTCGTTGTATCATCACGGCGGCCGTGTGGCTTGCTTAACAGCCTTCCGAGGTCATGAATGAGTGTAAATTGTGCAGATTTTGAAGAAAGAGTCAAAGATGTCATCTGGCAAAAAGCAGATTGTGGGGGCGGCAAAAACGATCCAAAAACGAGTCTAAAAATAGATTTCTAGAACTCAAAACGAGATTACCACGGAGGTGAACATAAACCGCTTAGTTAACATGACACGTGTCAGGAACACTGCCTTGCCATGCTCGCATATAAGAGCTCCCTCTCTTGAGTCCGTCCTCAACGATTCCCAAGATGTCTCGCCAGCCCACTGTTGCTGATATCTGTCTGAACAACACCATCAGCTGTTTGGCCCCTGCTATTACACTCCTCAATGACCTGAGTGATGTGTTTGGTACTCTTTTGTGCCGGCCATTTCAAACACCACTCTCTCCTTGATTGCTGCCGTGCAGGTAAGATATGTCCTTTACAGTGGGCCGTGAGTGCTCATATGGCATAGAATGTCAAGAGAAATAAGGAAGACTGTATTCAACTCCTAGGGAATGTTGATCAACTACTGTGTGCTATTGTCAATCTTCATATCAAGTCTGAGCCTAGGGGGAATCTCTCCCCTGGAAGTTTGGACCATATTGGGAAATTCACAGAGTATGTGTGATGCTCCTTACTGCGAGTACAATTGACAGTTTATTTAGGACACTTCACAAGATTCATGCATTTGTTGAGACACAGCAAGATGGAAGCAAGATCAAGCAATTATTGCGCCAGACTGAGAGAAAGACACTTCTCAGTGAATGTCGAGCCGGACTGCAGCAGGCTTTTGAGGTGTTCAAGGTACATCTTTTCCATCCGTGATGGATGACATGGTACTCACACCTCATGTAGACTGAAACTACCATCAATGTGCTTGACCACATTACTCAAATGCAGGAAGAGGCAGATCGGATGCACGAGGAAGTGCTTGAGTTGATTTCAACCTGGTCGGATGGGACAACCTCTGACAAATCTTCCTCTGTACGGACTTTTTAATCCTTGCACAAAGCTAGTTTTGATTTTGACACAGATCTACAAGACCAGTGGATCCCAGAATAGGTATTTTTTCATTGCTTGTTGATTCAGACTAAATTCAAGTTACACCTGCTCAAGCTCCCACTCTATCTCAATGTTGCCAGCCAAACTGAAGATCTTCCATGGCCGGGAAACAGAACTCAAAGAGATTGTTGAAACCTTCCGCCATGAAATACCAAGGATTGCCATTATAGGAGCAGGTGGAATGGGCAAAACAACCCTTGCCAAGGCTGTCCTCCACCATCCTGACTTTGCTGCCAAATATGAGCAGTGCTTCTTTGTAGTTGTAGATTCCATCACCACCAGTATTACACTGTCAGGCCTGATTGGGGAACACATCGGATTCAAACCAGCAAAGGATCTTACACAACAAGTCATTCACTACTTTGCTACAACAGGGCCTTCCCTCCTGATGCTTGATAATCTGGAAACTTCATGGGAGCCCATTGAGTCGCGTAGTGAGGTTGAAGAGCTGCTGGCCAAGCTCACCAATGTCCCACATCTCGCACTTGTGGCAAGTCTCCATAACTGTTGAAGTATGCAGCCATACTAACATCCACATAGATCACAATGAGAGGTGCAGAACGGCCAGCCAAAGTCCAGTGGACTCGCCCCTTTCTGGCACCCTTAAAGCCATTGTCAGATATTGCTGCTCGAGACACATTTTTTGCCATTGCAGAGGATGTGCATAAGAGCAAAGATGTTGATGAAGTACTCTCATTGACAGATAACATGCCACTTGCTGTTGATCTTATAGCTCATGCTGTGGACTATGAAGGAAGCTGCTCTGCTATCTTGGCTCGTTGGAAGTCAGAGAAAACTTCCCTACTTTCAGCTGGCAATGACAGAAAGTCCAGTCTGGATGCATCAATTACAATTTCGCTTTCCAGCTCCCGTATGAGCACTGGGTCTAAGGATCTCTTGAGTCTTCTCTCAATTCTGCCGGATGGACTTTCAGATGTTGAGCTTGTCCAAAGCAAGCTCTCTATACCTGATATCATGACATGCAAAGCTACATTACTTGCTACTTCTCTGGCATATATTGATGACAAGCAGTGTCTGAAGTCACTGGTGCCTATTCGAGAGCATATGCAACAGTTCTATCCTCCTTCCCCACTGTTCATTCACCCGCTGCAAAAGTATTTTCATCAGCTTTTGGATCTGCACTGCAAATATCCTAGAACTCAGCAGGGGGCCGGAAGAGTCAATCAGCTAGTATCAAATATTAGAAACATGAGTGAAGTGCTGATTAGAGCATTGAACCCTGAGAACCCAAACTTGGCAGAGACAATTGATTGCACACTTGCGCTGAGAGCTTTCATGCCAAGTACTAATCCTGGCTATTTTCATCTGATTCCGAGGTTAATGGATCAGATTGCAGCTACTTGTGATGGGAATGGCGATGAAAAAGTCAAGGCACAGCTCATCACATGGCAGTTTGTGTCAAGAAGTCCACATCTTTCTACCCATGCAGATCTGTTGATTACACAGGCCATCTCTCACTTCCATGCCTTCAACGACCTGGCCCTTGAATGTGAGTCCACTCCATAGTTTCCATTGATAGTATCCCAATCAAATCAATTTTAGCCAGATTTTACCTAGAAGTGGGATGTTACTACTTCCATAATGAACGGAAAGTATCTGTCACCCTGAAATATCTGCACAAGGCACTTGACTTGGCAAAATCGCATGGAGACAAAAGGCAGGAGGCCCTGGCATTGTATTCTCTGAGTCAAATAGAATGGTACATTGGGGATTATCTCGGAGCTCAGAAACATTGCTTAGCTTCACACCGACTTGCCGAGCTAGCAGGAGATTTACATTATCAATCACTTGCCCTCCGCACTTCAGCCATATGTTACCGAAGCTGTGGTGACATCAAAAATACCATCATCCTCTGTCAGAGGGCACAAAAGCTACTAGAGCTTTGTGGTACAACTACTGGGTCTGTCTATAGAGTTCTATTGCAAGACCTGGCAGAAGCCCATCTCCTGAAATCAGAATATGTGGAGGCCCGTAATATCCACATGCAACTTGCCCGAGATGTTGCTCTTCAAGATTCATGCGATGATGCCTGGTGTCTCCTTAACATTGCACAACTTGACATCATACTCGGTGCATCGAAACAGGATGTCTTGTCTAACCTTGACAAAGCAAAGGCACTGTTCGACGCCCACATATACGGATATTATGATGTAATCTGTGCAAAGATATGCTGTGATATTGATTTAGGAAAACTGCATCTCAGAGAGGGAGAAATTCTGACTGCAAAGGGGATACTACAGACTTGTTTCAAGTCAACATGGGGACATGATGCTCAAGGGGCACTCTCGTCCATGGAGAGCTTTGCCAATGTTAAAGACTGGCCTGAAAGCGATTTTCGCTGGGCCTCTGGTTGGGCAGTTGTATATCTGGGATATGCGAAGAAATTGGGGGACAAAATTTCCCTTCATCGAGCACTCCAGTTCCTTGGAGATGTATTTCAAGCTGAGGGTGATATTGCCACTTCATGTTCCCTGTTTATTGTTGCTTTGGAAGGATTCACATGGATGGATATTCATCGCAGCAGAGCTGAATGCATGCTCCGACTTGGTGATCTGGCAAAGGGTCACGGGCAAGTGACGAAGGCAATTGAGTTTTGGAAGACTGCCAAGCCGTTGTTTGAACGCTCATCCCAGGCAAAACAAGTTACCCAGATCGATGAAAGACTTGCCGCCATCATCAAAAATGTGTTTGAGGAAACCAAGATGAATGAGGACAGTTTGACCTGCTTTGGACAGCTCAATGCACTCATCGTAGCTGTGGCAGAGGACACTCACGAAGGAACAAAGGCTGGTGAGATAGAAGTTGAAGGAGGAGAAGGATGAGAATAAGGAACTTCTTCCTATGTTGGTTTGAGAGCCTCTGTAGTTTTCATTTTGTTTAGCTAGCTCCTTGCTCAACATTCCGGCATGAAATCGAATGTATTTATTTATGTAAATAATGACAGTAAGCCATGTCTGCCTCCTTGCGAATTCAATACGTGGTCCAAAGCATGCGACCCATGATTAAACTGGGTTTGATTTCCAGCTCACCTCAACCACTCAACTTTTTGACAACATTTAGCTTGTACTCACACTATATCTAGCTTCAAAGCAGGGTAGAGGACACCTGGTAACACATGGTGTCCATCTGCCTTAACTGCGAACTCAATTCGGGGCTGGCAGATGCTCACCTGCTAGATATTATTTTGGCAGAAATACCGCAGATGAGGTCATGTTGAATATCGTGCATTCCAGCTGAAGCGTTGGAAAACTCAGGATTGCCTATTTCTCTGCCATGTGTAGTTTTGTGGTGTCTGTCTATGAGAGACTAGGTGTGGTGGGGAGCTGCGTTGGTAGGCCCGCTGGGTGAACACCCATGAAATCTTTCAATATTACATGAGTTGTTACCTGTTACAAGCATTAATAGTCCTAATATATCATACTCTAGAGGCTATTACTGAGGCCCAAAGCAGTTAGCAATGGGTGCATACACGTACTATTGAACACTGACCCGCCTTGCATGACGGTACCACTATGGGTCAGATTACAAGAGGGTTACAGTTCTTTTGCTAAAGAATGTCTTACCACCTTAGACAGGTTAGGAAATTCTGGCACGGCCTGGAACAAGGACGAGGGCACATAAACATCCGTTCAGAAGTGGGTTCCAATGAGAGGCATGCGATTGGGCAGGCAGGACGGACATCACGGCCGAGGCAGGCCCGTTTGTCATCCTAGTCCGGTATGATCGGATATCGTTGATCCGACATCCAGCGGCTGAAGTTCGGTGACAGGACAATGGCCGTATGGGAGGCTGTGTTCAGGCCTAGGTCCGGATACATTCCCCATCACAATCAGAGTTTGCCGATGTCAAAGCCCACACAGGGGCTCTGGCATTGCTGCGCTCAACTAGCCAATGACGGAGATAGCAATTGACAGAACAATGGGCAAGGGTTCTACGTCACCATAAGCGTTCGGGCTATGCGGGCAGGACATCTTAAACTGTACCCTGGTTGCAGTTTATCAGCCAAATATATCATTAGCTAAAGATTCGACACACAAACTAACGTTCAACAGGTTATGTTTTATACCAAATAGGTGTGGTGCCTGGTTGCCCACCTTGTTCCGTTTATCTGTTTGTACTCAAAGTCTCATATTATTTATTATTCCCGTTTTGGACTGCCAGTTTGTATAAATACCAGAGGTTTCTAGGTGGAACGCCAGTGGATCCTTCCCTTTCCTGAGACTAGTGCAGACCCTGTGTCTGTGCACTTCTGGGAAAGCTTTGAATTCATTCAGAATACCATTCGGAAGCTGTAGAGTTTTCTATTAGTGTTTCAGTGTTTGCAATATATTGGTCTTCTGGACAAAGTTTGGAATAAGGAATCTGGATTAAGGGAATGTCTGGTATCTGGATTGAGGGAACTACCGATTATCTGAACTTTGGACATTTGGCACGCGGAGCAATAGAAGAACTTGTGTCTTTATTGGCTTTTAGCAATATTTGTGAGCTTGGAACTAAGGAAATAACACAACTATCGATCGTAAGATCACCCAGGAAGTAATTCCAACAACCTGTGAAACAAACCCAACTTTCCATACCCTCTAGTCTGCGTATAGCGCCTGGAACGGTCAAGATTGTTGATTGTTTGTCTTTAGCTAAAGAATCGTTTCGAAGTAATTACAATCAAATTGCACACAACCTTTATATGGTTAGAACCCTGATGATAAGCCGTGTATCAAACACGGGTGTAATTTTGCGAATTGCACCTTTACACCCACTTAACATGCATACTCCACAATTATAGAAGCTATCGTGAGCTCCGAGCAAGTAGGCTTAAAGCCACAAGGCTTAGGTCTCCCTAGGACACGAATATATTGCGGTGCCCCTACTATAGGACTATAAATATGACCTGACCAAGGCTAGACTGACTAAAAACACACTAATCTCTATTCGAGATTAGGTGTCTGCCAGGCTATTAACAAGGAGATGGGAAGGAACTATAAACTCGCTTGCAGGCGACCTCAGTCCACCAAACCGGGCTAGATTCGAGGGTTGTTTACCCATATTTGATGAACTGGATCAGCGTGTTGGATCACATGACAGGCCAGCGGGTCTGCCCGAAAGAGCAGAGCCGTCGGTAACGAGTGGTGGCTGTGTAAAATCGTGATGGCTGTTGAACTAAAGAAAGAACATGAAATATCTTGACAACCACGGAGGCTACAGACACGATCCTGGTGTCTACAGGGAGCTATGACACAGACGATGAATACTGATGCCCGGGATGGGCGATTGACGAAGAACTACGAAGTGCGCGAGTTTCTGACTCGGATATTCAAATGACCTCAAACACGGAGTTGTATGACTCGGGTCTGACTCAAGACTGACTCAGCGGTTGTGGGACGGCCAATCAGGATAGAGGGAATGGCTAATATCAGCCCGACGGGATGGAAAGCTATCCGAGAATAGAGTAATAACCGTGATGTAAGAGTTTTTCAGAGTAGTATAAAGGGAGGGCCAGAGAGCTAGGATCGGGAGCGAATTGTGCTGGGGCTCTGCGGACGCGAGTTTCAGTGCAGTTATAGTTGCTCAGAGTCCTAGAGTTACATTTATACTCTCGCAGTCTACATAAATACCATTGGATTGGATTGGATCTGAAGTTGTGATTAAGACACTGTGAATGGCTTGACTGAGACACTGAAATTGGACACTGTATCGAATTGGGACTGCAAAGAACCTAGAAACTGTGTTTAGAGTTGTGTTTGACTTGTGCTTGAACTGTGGAGTGATCCAGAGACCCAAACCACCTAATCTCGATTAGGTCAGCCTCGTCTTAATTGACATAAACCCGCCGGTTCGTCGAAGCCGTTACTTAAAATATCGTTCATACAACTGTTATCGAGTAATTCGATTGACCCGAGAGAACCCAGCGCTTCACAGAGCCTTGAAATCGTTCAAACGAACTATCCCACTCGTCTTAGAGTTTGAGGTGTCCAGTGACCTAATACTTGGTCTACTTCCCCGAACAAACACACACCTTGTCCACTCATTAAGAGGAGGAGTAGTTGTTGGATTTGTGATATATTGGTTGTTTCGTGTTAGATTCATTCTTGCACTTTGCGCCAGTCTAGCATTTAGATCTTCCACCCACACCTTGAGTTAGGCAAAGTGTTTCACCGAACCTCGCAGTCTGATTATCGGGATATAGTGGTGTTTTTGGTGTACTTTAGTGGTCCATATTGGATCACTATTTGCATTGATTTCATATGTGCTCTCATAGTCAGTGTTTCAGCGTGATCCACCATGCGCTCAAAAATTCAAAGATACAGACAGACGCAGACAGGGAGCGCATGCATACACTCTATTGCTCATGAGCTCCTGCAGAGGACCATGGACAAGGCGTGGTCCATTCCGATCACAGGCATCTCAAACCTGCAAGGCAAGCACAAACCCGAGAAATTCAATCACCTTTCCTGTTGGGCGGCTTCGGCACACCGCTAAAATAAATTTTATAGGACTCGTAATCCGTCGGTGGTGATCTTATTTGACGGGAAATTGGTCCGTACTCAACCCGGTATGCATGTGCAGTCGTCTGCTCACTAAAAGTACTGCAAAGACTTTCGTACATTTTGGAAAGAATATCTTTCTTCGCACTGTTTCAGCAGGCCTTTCATAACTTGCTGACAATGAATAAATACCCGGGTTTCGAAAGAGCTGCTGATTGCGGCCACTTCCGTTGCAGTTTCCGACCCAATACATAGACCAGTTTTCTATACATTTTGATTGGCTACTGACTGATACAATTTCAGCTAACATTTTGACCTAGGTCAAGATTTTTCTTTATCTGGTGTCTCAGGGAGCTCATGTTATTTTTATTTTCGTTCCATCTTTACTTTTGTCGCTAATTTATGCAGCCCACCAGAGAGGCAAGGAAGCTGAGCGGAGGAAGAGAGAGCGCGAGCCTGTGATGGAGGCTGCAAGGGTGTAAGTAAAATGCCCAGAGGCAAGCTTGAAATATGTGGTGGTGGTCAACGCTCTATTGGGGGAGAGTTGTACAGGTGAAGCGGGGTGTAAAACACGTCCCCTGAATTGACTGACTATGAGGTCCAAATTCCGCTCCCTTTTATACCCCTCAGCTCGCACAGCCTCTTGAAACCGCTCCTGTGTGAGCCCCTTCAAACCCTGGGCGCACAATGGCAGCCGTGTCTAGAAATCGCGCGAATGAGTGGAGAAAGCACTCCAAATTGAGATGTGCATCTGTTCGAACCGGGAAATCACAAGATTTCCGCCAGCCCGGGCCAGGGGAATGTCCCTCGTTTCACAGTCGAGCTGCAAATGGTCTGTAGACTCCCACGAGACATCGGCGCTCCCCCGAATCAAGGGTGGAAGATGGTCTGGAGAGCCCACGTTCCTGTTTCATGGTGTGAAAGCCGTGAGAGCTGCACGGCCCAGCGAGGCCTGCAGGCTGCGAGGTATCGGTGAATCGCTCGATATCAACGCTGGGGAGACGCAAGACTCGAAGGAATCCCAGAAAATCGGTCGATTGGGGGAGTTCCTGGTAAATCGCTCGAGTAACCGCCCCTAGAGCGGTATATCGTACGATTTGAGACAGCCAGGAGACTGTAATCGGGGGATCCAGGTCGTGTGTCGACGTGGGGGACCAGGCGAGGGTTCCCGTTGTCCGTCAAGGCATTTGGTGATACCATGTCCCAAGGTCGATAGGCAGACTCGCCACAAATCGTGTGATTGTGCGCTGAGTATCGCACCGCGAGTGGCAGGCCAATGCAATACGACATCGTGCAAGGGTCACATGACGATATACAATGCCCTCGAGTCGATTAGCGAGGTGTGGGTGCTGAGGCTGGGTCGCGGGGAACCGAACGCGGTGGATTTTGGCGAACATCCAAATGTGGAATCCCGAGTTGCCTGATTAGGCGAAATGGTGGTCGAGCTTCTTTGTCAAGTCCGGTCGATTGATGGTGAGACGCGAGGGCATATGCAGAGCATATACAGCCCTCACACCGCTAGCTAAGCAAATAAGCTCTCGTAGACTACAGAGGTCGCCCTCTCTGAATAGGCATGCTAAATCTATACCGGAGGGACTCAGGGGTTCGACTCCTCCCGGTGGCATATATAAGAGCTCTTGAGTTTTTTGCCTACCCTCTCTAATTTACGCACTCACTTATTTAACCTGCTAGCTAGCCAAATACACCGTCGTGGGCCACAGTGGTTGCCCTCGATTAATGGTCCAGTATGTGTATGTGTTGAGAGGGAGACAGAGGTTCAACTCCTCCCAGCGACATATGGGTTGGCTCATTGATAAGGCATGCATCCTTGCGCACCTGAAATCTTTGTTTTTGCACAAGTACAAGCAGATGGCTTGTACTTTGACTCCAGTAAGACTAGAGGGGATTTTGAGGGTGCGGGCAAGCAGCGCAGGTGGTCATTGTGCTTGCGGTGAAGGGTGAGCTGATGGAGCTGGAGCCAGAGGAGCTTGAGGCAGACAGGGAGGCAGCATGCACAGGGGGAGACGTGGTGGCTGCAGGGGGAGAGGGGACTACAGTTGGATGCACGGGCACGAGGGCTGAGACGAAGCGCGATGCTCGGAGGGGACCTACCGGGTCGATGAGCTGCGCGCAATGGTGCTCCTCCGCAGGGGGTGAGGGGGCGCAGCGGAGGTTGTTGGTGGAGGCGTCCGACAACGGGCATTGCAGGGCTTTGGACGATCCCGAGGGCGAGTGCGAATGCTCACCCGGCGAAGGGGGTACCCGCGGGGTGTAGGCCGAGTTAGTAAAATTAGACGGCACGGGGGTGAGAGTGCCGTGCGATGAGCCCGAGGCCGCGTACGCACACGCGCTGAAGCCGCTTGTCGTGCTGCTGTCTGTGTTTGTTGGGTATGGCGTGCGCATGCTGAGGTTCCAAGTGTCGTCGGAGATGGGCGTCGATTTGATGTTGTTGCTTCAGTTGGAGCTGTGAAACTGTGAAATAAAGATGGTGGATTGAGAATGGGGGTCATGCTTTTTGGGTGGCCTCTACGCCAGTAAATCTTCAAGGAGGGTTGTATAGGAAGATTCAACCGTGAAGGCATCGAAACTCTTGAACCAAGATGCGGAGGCGCAAAGGGCTCGACTCGGATGATTCCGGAGATCACTGATCATCAATGATCCCCGGAATCATCAGTCACGCAAAGTAACGTCGCTCACACCACTCCCAGGACCCTCAGATGCCTGTCCAGAAATTGACAACTTTCTTGACTTTTCAGGCAATTTCTATCCGAATTTGACCCTGGCCTTCGGGAGTTCGACTTTTTATCCGGACTTTGGACCAGACTTTAATGGGTGAAACCCAGAGTATAACGTGTCAAAACTGTGTTTTTTGACTCCCTTTATTGTTAATCTATTTTTCGAGCAGATCTCGACCAAATTTTGCCTGTGTTGAGATAGTCGGCAGTCGGAAACACACTGTGAATGAGCCGTGTTTTCACCCCACCAAAATCTTATCTGAATCCAACCTGGCCTCGCTGCTGGCCCCTACGACTTAATCCGAATTTTTGGACTGGCGTCACGGCCAAATTTGTTTATCCGAGACTGGCCTGGGATATGGTCGAATTTTGGGCAGTTTTATCCGAATTCAAAATTTTGGCGGACAGGCATTTTAGGTGATTGTCGGGGGTCCTTTGTCCCTAACCGCCATGTCAAGATCTCCAAGGTCCCCGTCAACAGCGAGATATTTGCCTGGAGATGGTCGGGATCCAGATGCTGAAATTCAATACTGCATTCTCTGGTTGAAGAGGCTTTCCCCCACTGTGGGGCTTTGAAGACGGCTCGATTAGCATTGAAGCTTGTGGCAGGGGAGGAGCGCACGAGGTTCATGATACAAATTCAAGTCGTTTCTATCTCTCATTAACCATCCATCTCAAAACTTGGATGAGACGCCACCCCACACATGTGCACTAAGCTCTTTTCTTCGACTGCAACACACTTCTTATTCCTTATCGACCAGAGTAGCTATAGTGGAGAGGAAATGACTCCTCTGTCCCTCAACATGCATACTTGGCAGCCGGCGAAGGAAGCCCCATCCCCCTGGTATTCGATTCTAGTGCCATTTGGTTATGTTTCCATCTCGCGAACTCATTTCACTCGATTAGGTAGGCATGGGAGCCGGTTCGATTCCTTCCTCCGACATTCTGTACTATGTATGATCTCTTGGGTTTTTCCTGCCCTCTCTCATTTGGTGACTAACTTATTAATCCCGCTCACTAGGCAAAGAAGCCATCATGGACCATGGCGGTCGTCCTCACCCAGTGATAGGCGAGTCTAATACCAAAAACGGGTGGCGGAGGTTCGACTCCTCCCGACGGCATGGTAGAGACCACGCAAACCCTTTTACCTACCCTCTCAAATTTACGCGGTAATACCATGGTGGTCGCTCTCACTTAATTGAGTATGGAGCATCCAATACAAGAGGCAGACGGAGGTTCGATTCCTCCCGGCGGCATGGGCATTCAGTGCATAAGTTTTTTTGGCTTACATGTAGTCACTTATTCAACCCACTACCGAGATAAATAAGCCTTCATGGACCATGTTGGTCCTGTCACTCATTATTGATCCAAGAACGGATTGCCCGTTTGATTCCTCCCGGCGGCATGCCTCGAGCTCTTGCCAGATTTTTTTCCCCCTTCAATGCAATTTACTCACTCAATTATTCACCCCACTAGCTAGGTAAGTACGGCATCGTAGAACATGGCGATCACCGTCTTTCAATTTATGGCTATGATGGCACTATGGAAGACAGGGACGGAGGTTCGACTCCTCCCGACGGGTGAGCTCTTGAAGTTTTTTTTTGTGCTTTGGATATTGAATCTAATAACTAACTTAGGCACACCTCTATCTAGCGAAACAAGCCGTCGTGGACCGTGGTGGCCACCCTCATTCCGTAAGTTCGACTCCTCCCTACGACATGCCTCGAGCATTTGCCCACTGACCCAACCAACTGGCTGAGTTTGAGCCTGACAGTGTTGCTGTTAACACATCCCCCCTTTCGACCGGCAATGCTGGAGACAGAGCAGTTGAATCCCATAAATATATATAGAACATCGCAGCTACATATTACGTGTCTACTCCTCTCCAATAAAGTACATACGGGCAAATATGAGGGCAAGACAGAAATTAAGAAACCAGGAACATGCAGTAACACAACTAGCCTGTGGTCAACGCATGGTGCATGTCATGTAGAATACCAGAAACTACATATGTGCCTACTGCAACTCTAATAAATATATACCGGCAAATCTGGAAACAAGACAGTAAATCACAAAGGATAAAGTCCATGGAGTAACAGAGTTAGGTGGGAATCAAATCAGCCTTTGTGTTGTCATCCCCAGCATCAGCAGCTTCCGGATGGGTCACCAGTGCATTGAGAGCTGAGAGCTGAACGAAGGACTCTGGATGGTGTTCCAATACATTGCTCATCCTCGCAAGTCGCCCTTCAATTTGAGCAACTTGCTTTGCCTGCGATGATCGTTCGAATAATGGTCTCGCCATTTTCCAAAGCTCTGCTGCCTTCGAGAGGTCTTCATTCACTTCCGCAATATCTCCAAGTCGAAGCATGCATTCGGCCCTGCTGCGATGTACATCCATCCTGATGAATCCCTCAAGAGCAACAGTGAACAGACTGATTGCGGTCTGCTGGTCACCGTCTGTGAGATACCCATCCCCGAGAAATTGGAGAGCTTTGTGTATTTCCAGCTTCTGATTCAACTTGAGGCTATGTACGAGGAATGTGACTGTCCAATTAGATGAAGCATGATATATAGGAATCCAGAGGGCAGTATTCCCCAGTTTCTCCAAACAGTAGCTGATGGCCTCGGTGTATATCCCCCAGGCAGAGTTAAGGCAGGTTTGGAATAGCCTTGATGCGTTCAGCAAGTCCCCCTCATTCACATCGAGAGCTGCATTGATCATATTACACAAAATCAACCCTATTGGATGCTTCATGTTGGTGAAGAGCTGCTTGGCCATATCAATGTTTCTGCGGACTCCATTCCCCAATGCATCAATTTCTACATCAATCTGTGCAATTGTGAGCAAAGTCAAGGCATGATCATATCGATTGTGCTCAATCGGAATTGAATGAAGGATGTCAGTGTGGATACTATGGGCATCAACATATTCCGACTTCAGCAGGTGGACCTCTGCCTGAGTATTAAGGATGAAACCTTCCAGAACACTGCCAGACATAGCACAGAGACCAAGCTGACCTCTTGCCCTGCTAGCTAGGAGGATACTATGATTATAGTTCCCAAGGGCATACCAGCATGTAGATTCAATGCGCAGTGCCTCGGCCTCTAATACTAGGTTGCCTGAGATCCTGGACAGCCTCTGTGCCTCATAAGCATGCCCCTGGCCTGCGGAGTAATTACCAGTTCGCCACTCCATCCATGCCAATGTGGTTAATATACCACAGTGAAAGCGGGTGTTGCCAGTTGAAATTGGCAATGAGAGTCCATTTTGAACAAAGTAAAGAGCTCTTTGATCATCATTCTTAGCGAAATGGAAATGGCATGCCATAAGGTGATAAAATTGGCCTGGTGGATAATGTCAGTAACAATAGCCCATGATAATTAACAAATGACCAACATTTAAGATCTGGATCCTCAACGTGAGGTAAGGATTCGAGTGCTTGGTTCACCATGACTTCCGTATTTGGAACACGATGGCCTTGTCCCAACAGTGTCATGATAAAATAAACCTCAAGTCTATGGTCTCTGGGGTGAGGCAGAACATTGGGAATCTGGTGCATTAATTGACTATGACCATGTCCAGTTAGAATGCTGAAGTGGTCAAAATAACATGTGCCATAGATGGTTTTCACAAGACCAGGATTATCTTGTTTAAGGCCCTTGCCCAAGAGATTATGGATGTTTGCAAAATTTGATCTGAGTCGAGCGACAATTCCAGAGCTTGATGCTGTCCCATGGTAAGTCTCATGAACCTCAAGAAGCTGGATAAAGTGTTGAAAAAGTGGTTGGACCATGGAGGCTGTAGGGGGGTGTACTGTCTGCATGTATTCCCGAATTGGGACTAATGCCTTGAGTCGCTTCTGGTCGTCTGTGTAGGCCAGAGAGGTGCAAAGCAAGGCTGTTCTGCATGCTAGGATATATTGTGTTGGAAGTTTGGTTTGCAAGAGTTCCACATCAGACAGCCCATCAGGTAACATTGAGAGCAGGCTTAGTAAATCTCGTGAGTGGGGTGTAGATGCTAGGCGAGGGCTTTCCAGGGACAAGGAAATTGATAAGTCCAAATTAGATCCTTTTTCATGGCCTTCTGAGAGCAGTGATGTTCTCTCCATCTCCCAGCGATGCATCACACTGTCAAAGCCATCATAGTCCACCAAGTGGGCTATAAGGTCAATTGCCAATGGCATGTTGTCGGCCAGGAGAAGGATCTTGTCAATATCCTCAGTAGCATAACCTTCATCCACAATGTCAATGAATGTCTTCCGGGCAGCCTCCTGGGACAGAGGCTTCAATGGTTCAAGGAATGGATGAGTCCACCGGATATTGGCTGGTCTTTCTGCTCCACGCATTGTGATCTAGAATGCTATCAGTATACAGGTGACAAAGTTGGTTGCTGGGCTTACGATCAATGCTAGATGTCCAACATCCTCAAGTAAAGCCAAGAACTTCTCAACACCTGCACGAGATTCCATTGGCTCCCAGGCAGTTTCCAGATTGTCCAAGATTAAGAGTGAAGGGGGATTGCTAGAGAAATACCAAACAACGGGTTTTGTGAGATCTTGACTTGACTTCAGTCCCAGATGTGTCCCAATCAGAGCAGCTAGTTGAATGCTGCTTGATGCTGCTTCACAGGCAACAAAGAAGCGATGCTGCTCATATTTGACAGAGATTTGGGGGTGATGCAGAACAGCTCTTGCAAGGCTGGTTTTGCCCATTCCTCCTCCACCCAAAATTGCGACTCTGGGCATCTGCTGATTCAGATGCTGGATGATGGTTGACACCTCAAGTTCACGACCATGGAAAATCTTTGGTTTCGATGGCAGCAATGAAAATGAGCTTGAGCTTTGGGTGGTCATTATGCAGCCACACAGCACTCAATGCAATCACATACCTGTTATGAGAGGTTGAAAGGACTCTGCTGATCTACTTCAAAATTAGTTTCTATGGGGTTTGCAAGACTTCCCTCCGGACATACAGAGGATCCACTTTCTGAAGTTCCTTCTGAAAGAGCTGAGAGCAGCTCCAGAACTTCGTTGTGTGTCTTCTGTGCATGTTCTTGCATTTTTGCTACCTCCCTCAGCACTTGAGCACCCTGAATCTGACATGTGGCTCATGTTGAAATTCCAGTCCCACCAACAACAATGAACTTGCCTTGAACACCTCTAGAGCCTGTTCCAGTCCTATATGACATGCCTTTAGCAATGTCCTCATTTCTCCTTGCCGGAAAAACTGCTTGATTTTGCTTTTCTCCTGATCTGCTTCAATGAAATTGTGGATTTTGTGGAGGGTCCTAAGGAACTTGGAAGTCAGAAACAGTAGTTCCAAGCAAGAGAAGATCTTACTCGGTGAATTTGCCCAGATTGTCCAACATCATGGGTGATAATTCACCACCAGTGTCAGATTTTATGTGAACCCAGATAACAGCATACAGGAGCTTGTAGATTTGCTCCAGCATTTGGGTACATTCTTCTTGGTTTCTCTGGACAGACTGACAAGGCTTTGTAAACACCGGGAGGATAGATAAATTGCTGGATGTTACCTGGACAGCAGTCAACAGAGAGTGGACAGTGTTTGAGATTGGTTGCAAGAATGGTGTGTTCCAGCTTTCTATAACCACATCCAAGGTGGTGACAGCAGTACTCAAGGAGGTAACAATATTGTTGAGTCGAAGCTGTGGAGCAGTGGGTGGGAAGGGCATTGTTGCAGTGATGACGATGACCACTGACCAGTGCCATCCTTTATATCCAATGTCGTGAGAGCTTTGAGAGTCATTGGCTAGCAATTTATAGCTTACATCTTTCCTTGATACACCACAGATGATCAGGTTGATATATAGGATGGGATGCCATACCATTTTCTTCTGGCCCATATCCTGGAAGTTATGCAATAGGAGTCAGTGCATATCGGAACTTGGTAGTTATATACTTGAGTGTCTCATACTGTCCATGCAAGTCCAGCCATCCACAGTTGGAGCATGTGTTCATCATCACATAGAAGAGCCTTCTGTGTCCATCATAATGGAGGGGCATCTTTGTCTGATTTTGTTCAATTCAGATCTCGACCAGAGTATTTTCATCGTCTCAGAACATCATTTCGTGGGAGAGTTTCAGTGTTTGTGAGTGGTGTCCAGTGTGGTCCCCACATCTTCTGAACACTGATGGTCCCTAAGTTAGGGTCATGACAGCAAGCAAGTATCAGGCTAACACTGTGAGACAGATTGAGTAGAACTGCAAAGGCATGGCAGCGATGGTATTCCGCTAGGTGGTGAGCTGCTCACCAGGTATAGCTGATCAGAAACCTACAACAAAATGATCCTTCTCCCACCCAACTGCAGCTGATGGTCCTACCTCAGTGCGATGCTCCATGATCGTGGGAAACGTTTCAAGCAATGGTGGTCGGTGGGCTCAGATCTGATCACCATAGCAGGGCATGGGGGTTACTGTTGGGTTGCAGTCCTCATCCTACTACCCCTTCACAGCCCTGCGAGAGGACTTCAGTATGTTCTGATCAACGGTTAACCTTTGGAATTTGGCAAGAGATGCGGAGGTTTTCAGCAGCTATGATTAGGGCATCAAACCGTGCGTAATACGCCCACAGGCATAACAAATATGCCCGTACCCGTAAGAAAATCCTCAAGATATGTTACGGGGATTTCAGGGCCATAAGTGTCCCGTACTGTCCGTTACACCCGTAAGTGGATGACCCCTGGTGGACTACTGAAGCTCACATGCATTTTTTTTATAGCTTGCAACTTAGTCCAATACCGTTCTCAATTCATTGGTAAGCAATAGACGTGGTGGAAGGAAATAGAGCTAACGGTTTCAACCCGTCAGAAAACAGATGCATTTTCTTCCTCAAAAGTGTGAGACGGTACGGGGGTGTAACCGTATTTACAGCCCATAATTTCCTAAAATTACGGGACGGATTGATGCCCTAACTATGATCTGGAAAGCATTCGGACGAATTAATCCTTATAATTCCATCAAAAGCTGAAAGGTTGCAATTTTCTCCTCTTTTTCCAGCTTAGAAACGCACTGCATTCTGGGGGCCCGTCGGCACAGCCTGTGGACGATTGCTGACGTCTGTTGACGTCTTCCGAGCGGGCTCCACAGACCCTGCCGACATCAGATCAGCACAGCTGGGTTGACTTGAGCTGAGCCCTCCGCCGACATCTGTGTGCGCGGGGTCGACCAAGCCTGCCGAGCTCTGCCCCTGCTCACCCTCCTCAAACAACGGAGGTTGGCACGTCGTCGGCACCACAGGCAGCTATCCGGTTGCCGTGGAGACGTCTCACCGACTCTCACGTATGTACAGATTTAGAATAGATGCCGAGTCGAGACCCTCCATAAATAGCTGACCTTGCCGAGACTCCAGTTTCCAAATAAAACGGATGCCCTTTGCAATTTGCTTGCAAGGTGCTTACCACCTGCAATTAACCTAGCTGACATCAGCCAGCGGCGACTTCTGTGGCCAGGGCATCAAGAGTGATGACGGCAACACACGGTGGTCATGCCGCTCACAGCCAGGGCAAAATTCAATCGATATTTGAGCCTGAGTGCAGGCTTCTGAACAGAGGCAGACGTCGGCAGAGCATGTTGACTTCCAGGTCTGCCGACATCAGCCAATGGCGCCTCAGCAGACCCTGTGCCGACGGGCCCCGGGAACGCAGTGAACAGCCAGTCAACTGTGGCAAGGTAGGCACCCATCCAAATAAGGCCAAAGGTTACCTTGCTTGACAAGGTATCTGGAACCTCAAAATTGTGTGGGACCCAGCCCACCCGTCTTGATCTGATCTCCAATCTTTCCGAGTCCTTTCCTCAATTTTCAGCTTTAACATTTTAAGAGACCTCCTTGATTGAATAAATACTCTGATTGCCCTAACAATATACAAAGGTAATTCAAAGAAAATTGAAAAATACCTCCTGGGTGGTTTCTGCCTGAACATGTGAAACTTCTGTAAAGGTTTTTCAATATAAACTCTGTGTACATCTAGGACATTTTCAAAATCTTCAGGGTGCCTGTGGCACAGATACCCTGAAAACATTTAAACTGTGTTCAGCATTTATAAACACAGGACATTTGAGAGATATTGTGAGCTACATTTTGGGGAATATGTACTACACTCTGGGTTCAACGGTGTTGGGGGCTAACAAAGGCAGACAGATCTGATGGGAGCATGGCCAAGTTCCTGCATCAGTGGAATAACACCAGGTTTGAGACCTGGCAAGTAGATTGAGTGCTTGAAGATCCTGTGTGCACGGAATATTTCTCAAACCTGCCAAGCAGATTGAGGGCTTGAGCATTCCTCAACACATGAGATATTGCTTCAGACACCAGGTTTGAGACCTGCCAAGCAGATTGAGGGCTTGAACATTCCTGCATGCATGGAATATTGCTTCAGACACCGGGTTTGAGACTCACCAAGCAGATCACGGGCTTGAACATTCCTGCATGCATGGAATATTGCTTCAGACATGTAGTTTGAGACCTGGCAAGCAGATAAAGGCACTGCGGTGATCGAAAAATCTTACCTGAGGAAAAATGGCCTAGAACCATGATGTTCAATTTCCTGGCCAAACTTTTTTCGGGGGGAAATTGATGGAAAAATCTCAGCTTTTTCATCCATAGCTTCCTTCAGTAACCTATGATATCTTACCCAGAAAAACTCGAAGGTAAAAGATTGATTGTTCCGACAGAATTTCCATCGGACATAGCCAGTCTTTTTCCGGGGGGAAACTGTTTTCCCTCGGAAAACAAAGAAGTGCCCATTGTTCGCAATTTTTCCCACCTCAAAATTCTGTCTTTGTCCTTTGGAAAGACTGCGGCAAAAGTTGGGCTGTTTCTGGCAGCTTTGTTGTGAGAAAGACTTTGTATGTTTCTTGTCGAAATCTCACCGGAAACAGGCTAGATCATACCATCAAATTTCTGTAGGTAAAATTTTGTCCAGGAAAGAGAACATCATAGTTCTAGGCCCAATTTCCTGGGGTAAAATTTTTTGATCCCCGCAGTGAGGGGGCTTGTACATTCCTGCATGCATGGAATACTGCTTCAGACACCAGGTTTAAGACCCACCAAGGAGATTGGGGGCTTGAGCATTCGTCCACACATGAGATGTTGCTTCAGACACCAGGTTCAAGACCTGGGAAGCAGATCAAGGGCTCTGGCAAGCAGCTTGAAACCTCAGCCACAGATTTGTTGCATGCATGAAATACTGCTCCAGAAAACTGGTTTGAGACCCGCCAAACAGATCGAGGCCTTGAACATTCCTCCACACACAGAATATTGCTTCAGACATGTGGTTTGAGACCTGCCAAGCAGGTTGAGGGCTTGAACATTCCTGCATGCACCAAATATTGCTTCAGACACCAGGTTTGAGACCTGCCAAGCAGATCAAGTGCTTGAGATCTCCTCCACACACAAGATATTGCTTCAGACATCAGGTTTGAGATCTGCCGAGCAGATTGAGTGCTTGAATTCTCCTGCACACATGGGATATTGCTTCAGACACCAGGTTTGAGCCTTGCCAAGTATATGACACCAGGTTTGAGACCCGCCAAGCAGCTAAAACTTCAGCTGAATATTCCTGCACACACAGAATATTGCTTCAGATGCCCGGTCTGAGACCCGCCAAGCAGCTCAAACTCTCAGCTGATCATTCCTGCATCCATAGAGCATTCCTTCAGACTCCCTCCAAGTGGTATTGCTTTATACCCTCACTCAGAGACTCCGCTAATCAGTTTGAACCCGCCACAAAGCAGCTTCAATGTAGTGACGTGGGTCGAAACTTCCAGGAATCCCTAGGGTGGGCTAGCTGCTCCTGACCTGCACCCTTTCAGACTTTGAAATCTTTCATTGCAGAGCATCATGAACATTTAAAATATCTGTCATACATCCTCTATCATATAATTCACAAAACTTCCCCATCTCTCTCACAAGGCACCCTGAACATATTGTGTGCCAAGGTCACAGTATCTCTCAGATGTCCTGTGTTTATGAATGCCAGATACATTTTAAATGTTTCCATGGTATCTGTGCCACAGATACCCAGAAGATTTTGAAAATGTCTGTGACAGATGTCCTAGATGTACACAGAGTTTATATTGAAAAACTCTTACAGAAGTTTCACATGTTCAGGCAGAAACCACCCAGGAGGTATTTTTCAATTTTCTTTGAATTACCTTTGTATATTGTTCTTCTCTATATACTGAACACATCTTAAACCACTTGTAAAGGATATTTGAGACCCACTTGGAACACATTTTAAAACTCTTCTCCATTTTCTGTGCCAGAACATACAGTAGATATTTTAAATGTCTTCTGAACTTCTTTCAAATATGTGCTTTATATCCCTGGATCACAAACTCTAGAGAAACATGAAACCAATCTTGGAAGATATTGGAAACATATTCAGGACACATTTTGAATACCTTCTAATATTTCTAGACCCAGACATTGAAAAGATATTTTGAATCCCTTTCACACCGGGATTACAGGAATTTTGGGGCACCCGAAGTTAGTTTCGATATGGCACGTGCTCGTTCCGGGTGCGCCGAAATGCTTCGGGCTTGCTATATATGGGAAGGCCGATGCATTTCGGCGCGCCCGAAATGGCCACGTGCCGTATCGAAACTAACATCGGCTGCCCCGAAATGTCCGTAATCCCGGTGTGTTTTGAGCATGTGCCTTGTGTCCCGCCACCCTAAACTCTAAATACATGGGAAACATATTGTGAAGTATACTCAAGACATAGCTTGGACACATTTTGAATACCTCCTAATTTTTCCAGGCCCAGATATCGAAAACATATTTTGAATATGTTCTTCATGTTATTCTGCCAGATATCTGTGACATTTGGGTCAAACTATTTGGAAGGCACCCATGCTTTCATGAGAGCAAACTTTGAATGTCTTTAGCACCTCTATGATTGACAAAATATTTAAAAAATGTCTTGCATGTTTCAATGCTCAGATATGCAAAAGTTATTGTAACTATCTTTTGTATATCTTATCAATGTTTTGGCTTGGGTTCTTAGGTTATCCTCCCCGTGTATAATCTCCTCACATGACGAAAATTTCCGGTATCATTCTCTGCTAATCCCTTTCACGGTTCAACAGTAGTGAAAATACAGTCCAGAAATTACACATGTGTTTAATCTAAATAGGATGTATAGTGCCACTATACCCATCGCTGGTGACAGAGATCTCAAGTCTTAAGACAATTCCAAAGAAAATTGAAGGTGATTAGACTCTGCTAGCTGGGTTCACTCCTGCGTGCAGATAATGCTTGGACACAGACCATACAATCATATCTCTAGTAAGCTTAAGTATAACACCCAGAATCAATTATCACAGCGACCCCCGGCAGTCATTGTTAGCAACTCAACTAAGAGCCTCGGTGAGCTCCAAGTGTGTGTTGCCATTTCTCTGAGCTGCCCTCCACCATTAATTCAATGGTAGGTAGGTAGGTAGGTAGGTAGGTAGCATTACACGGCACGGTCCCGCGTCAGAATGCCGGTTTCAGGAAGTATCCCGGAGTACTACAGGCAGTTTATGTACTCCTTCGTCCCTGACCCTAAAATGGAAATGTCGTGAGCAGGCTGGAGGTTGAAGGAGAAAATTTAATCACACAATTGTCTCCGCTAGCTACAGCGTAATCAGCTCAGCGCTCACTCACTCGTAAAACGAGTAAACGAGTAAAACGAGTAAAAACAACTGCCCCCGAGAGGCTCGAACTCTCGATCTCACGATGTCGCAAAGCAGATTACCGAGCTCTAAATAACAGTCGTGCGCCTTCACCAACTGGGCCAGGGGGCATTTTGAATATTTGACTTCAAAAAGGCCTTAATCCTGTATATCATCTTTTTTTTCAGGGATATCGATGTTTGGGATCATATGGTCGACGTGTCGCCGACGGAAACCGTCGGTGAGAAACTAGGGGCCGTGAAAAACCTTCGTGAAAAATAAAGAGGCGTAAAAAGGGGCCGATGAGTTGGATTACAGCGTTTCCCGAAAACAATGGCAAACATCTTTTTTTTTTCGCAGTTTCCCAGAAAGGAAATTGGTATGTTCTGCTCTCGTTTGTGACCGCCACAGTTCTAGGATGGCTCTCGGCCACTAGCAGTGCAAAGGCAGTTCTGCCCGTACCCTTGGTACTGATAGTATGTACATATGCTAAGTTAAGAGCACTGTGCAAATGTCCTCCTCTGCGCCGTGCACTCTAACACTTTGATTACTCCAAGTTTTGCATGGTTTCGATTTTGTGCTCTACACAGCACAGTAACATACACTCTGTTGAAATGATGGTGCTCACCGTCACTCACTCTTACTCGAGAGTCGAGTTGTAGCAGAAGACCCCTGCAAACGCGCAAAGGGATCAATTGACGGAATAAAACTGAATATGAGTCCGAGGGAAAATGGCCTTGCACAGGGCGCGGCTTGCGCTACTCGGACCGCGGGCCGTTCAATGGGTACAAGGCTGTGCGTCATAATTCTAACAGCTCATAATCCAACGGCCCGCGGAGAGGGCCTGCGAAAGGCACACTGTCGCGCGTAGCAGTATGCCGTGTTCCTCTAGGCTGTTACTCGAAATCCCAGTGTGTCTGCCCAGCAGCACCTCACAATGGTACAGTCCGGGGGATGGGAGCGATTGATTCGTGACCATCCTCTAAGAGTGATGCGGCGTCTTCCCGTCATGGTACTGGCAAAACCAGCCCACGCCGCGCAAAGAGGGCCAGGAACTGGGCTGCACCACGGGTGTGGGGCAGGAAAGCGAGACATAATAAACACAGAAGAATCACAGGCTTCTTGGTGGGCGGCCACGTGCTGGAGACCTGAGGATGGCCGCTGTGAGGTCTTCATTTGCATCGCCATCAACGGACTCAATGCGAAATGAAGCTTACATGGTGTATCTAATCATCTATGATGCATAGTTAGAGGTTTCGGGAAGTTGTATTTGAGGTCAGATGGCGAGAAACACCGACAACGGCGAGAGAAGAGAGTTTTGCCGTTATTTTCAGGAAACGCTGTAATATCGTATTTCATCTTTTTCTTCAGTGCAGAAATTTGCAAAACCATGGCCAAATCGATGCCGCCGGAAACCGTCGCTGACCTCTCCATCCCGACCTCCTGTAAATCGAGCTCACCTCCGCACAAAAAATCTCGCGCGGTACAAGGGGAGGAAATTGAGTAGGCATTCTCATGACCATTCCCGTATCTCGTGTTCATCCATATAAAGCCAAGTGGTGGAGCATCCCAGCAGCAAAGCGTCGCTCGTAGGAGTGTGTTCACTTCCGAATGAGTGCGGATGAATTCTTATCAGTCTTACGTCCAAATGCAAGGTGCACCAACGTCTCTCGAGGACCCCTGTATCGCAGTAAAACGGCCCCACGAACAGCGCATCCATATGTATGTACACGATTGCCAGCTCAAAGTACACCAAGCGCGTTGTCCGTATTGCCCCATCGACTGAATTACACGAGCGCAGAAGGATATAAGTTAGGTGTAAGTGCGGCATTTTCGGAGAGCGTGTGTGTGCGTAGATGTAGCGGAAGCCCGCGTAAATGTATAGGGGCAAGCCGTGTGTCGCTACGAGGGGACGTACGGCGGGGGCGCCCCGGGCGCCGGTGTTGAGTCGTCGACAACGATGCGCGCCTCGAGTTGGGCCAACCGCGCCTCGAGCAGGCGCTCCCGCGCGGTGGGCTCGGGCTCCGAAGTCTCGCCCACAGGCGGCGCAGGCTGCGCTGCCAGGGTCGGGAGGAGCGACAGCTGCGACTGCCCCGGGTGGTTCCACGCTACGTCGTCTACTCAAGGCCTCAACAACTCCGCACAGAAAACGAACGAAGAGCGAACGTACATGTTTTCTCGGAGGCGGACGCGGGCGCAGAGGTAGATACAGAGGCGGCGGCGGCGTCGGCGATGAAGGGCTGCACGACGTAATTGCCGCGCACGCGACGCGCGCGCGTGGCGGGTGGGGGTGCGGTACCGTCCGCAAGCTGGGTGTGAGCCTCACGCTGTCGCTGTCGCCGACGTCGGCACACGAAGAAGGCGACGGCCGCGAGGACGCCGAGGACTAGTGCGCCGACCACCCCGCCGACGATAGCACCGATCGGCACGGGCGCCTTCGATTGCGTGGTGGCACCCGCGGGAGAGTTATTGGACTGCCCGGAATCTGAGCCGCTGCTATAGACATTGAGTGATTAGTAGGCTCGGAGTTTCGTGCGGGGATATACGGACTTGTTAGCGGATCTGCATGTGGGTTAAACGTCGGGACGCAAATAGGCGGGATGGGGAGGAACGTACGCGGATGATAGGCTGGAGCTAGGTTGAGTACCGCTGCTGCTGTGCGATCAATGGCTGGACGCGGGTTAGTCAGAGAATGCGCACGTTGTTTGCGGCGAGGAGCCCCTACGGGCAGCGTCAGCGAGGGTGCGCGAGGAAAGGGATTTAGATGCAGAATGCTTACAAGGCTGCGCCACTACGCGGGATGCGATTTCCGGTGAGAACCGAGACACATGCAAAATAATCAAGGAAAACAAACGCACGTTGATGAAGCAGAAGATCTAATATAAATACGAGCCCATGAGCCATCATCCCGACACAATACGCGAATACTTACGTTGAAGAGCCAGAGTGGGCGTTATTCCTTCAGCGGTTCGTCAGCTGTATGCAACACGGAGAATCCGACGCAACAGACGGGCGTTGCGCACCTGTCAGTGGAGGCGGAACTGCTGTGAGACGCGCCCGCTGCACCCGCCGCGACTGAAGAAGTAGTTCCAGTGCTCGATTTTCCGGAGCTCGCGTCCCCGCTGGAATCAGAATTAGACGTGGAGCCAGTGTTTGAGCTGGACCCCGTGTTGGTGCTGGAACCCGTGTTGGTGTTGGTGGTGGTGCCCGTGTTGGTGTTGGTGCTGGATCCCGTGGTGGTACCGGTGTTGCCGGTGTTGCCAGTGTTGCCGGTGTTGCCAGTGTTGCCGGTATTGCCAGAGCCAGTTGTAGTGGTGGTGTCCGCTGTGCCGCTGGTGATGATCGCGTAGTCAAACAGTGCCTCCTGCAGGTTGATGCCTGCGGCGGCCTCGGTTGACTCTGTCTCAAGCACCCAGGTGACAGTGTGCGACTGGTCCGCCGCGAGGTCCGACGCGGAGAAGAACAGTTTGTTGTACTCAAAGCGGGTCGACCCGCTATAGTGATGCGTCGACGTCTTGCCTTCGAGCGTGAATACGATGTTGGCCTGCGAGCGATCCGAGTCGATACCGTAGATCTCCACCGCGGAGCCTGACCACGAATCGTTCGTTAGTTCCTCCCGGCGGTGATTCAATTGGAGTGACCTGTAAACGTGAACGACCCTGTTGTCTTCTCAGAATCCCCCGCCATGTAGCTCCCGTCGTGCCATGTCCCCTCGTATATCTGCGTGATATCGTCGGGTTGAGTGCCGCACCCGCTGCATGGATCGGAGGGGGTTATCACGTTCCAGTTGGAGGGGAAGCTGAAGCGAGGGTCGGAATCGTCGATCTTGGTCGTGGTTACCGCGCCGGTGGCATAGTCGCAAGAGGACGCGAGGAGGATGAGGAGGACGAGTGTGACGGGTGCTTGTGGGCTGAAATTTAAAAACGAGTGTAGTAGCCACATGCGTGGGCGTGGTAGGAGGAAGAGCGGGGCCTTGGCCAGCACGGCTCATCAGCATCCGTGAAACCACCGCGACGATACAGGGGGAGGATGTGATCCAAGCAATGATCCCATCTCCACATCTTGATCTAGCGGTGCATTTACGTCAGCGTTGCAGGATCAACGTATAGAGTTGCGTCGAGAAGGAAAAAAGCTAAGCAAACGTGCGCCTTTCCGTACAACTCTGAAAAAGTCGGACAAGTAAAAAACGTATAGAAGGCAAAGAAAAGGTAAGACATACACGACATAATTTCACGGGCATGGGAGGACGTACGGCATCCCGCGACGACTTGACAGGCGCGGCCCGACCCTTCTTTGTAGGAATTTCTCTTTAAGGCTTGCCGAAGATGCCGGCGCAACGCCTCGGAATGATTCGGAAATGATTCGGCGCCCGCTCAGGCAGGCTGAGGCTGAGGGAGGCTGCCATGCGGTCATGATCCAGATCGAAGAACCTAAAAAGAAAGAAACTGGAAAAAAAAAGTGAGCCCAAGGCAATTCAAGAAATATTCCTTCTGAATCTTCAAAACTTGGCGTTCAATATTTATATGCAACGACTCGCCGAAGGACTTCTATTTATCATCATGCCATCCCAGATGTACGAAGGTGCGCGGGAAATTCTCATGGGCCACTCGTTTGGTTCGAAGGCCTCAGTGTCTTTTCCAATGCGAATACGAGAAAACGGGCACCGTCAGCTTTGTCGGCCCATTGAGTCAGATCCAGAGCACTGACGGTTATTTTAGAAATGAAACCCAACCCGCGGCCGTAAGATCGGATCCCGCGCTATGACCGCTGTCGCGCCCCAAAGGCGTGGGCAAAGCGCGCCATTCGCATCTGCTATTTAGCATTTGGTTAGCATGCTTGCCCTGCATCGCGCGTCAGACCCGCAGCGCGATCGAACTAACAAAAGATACCTTTGGCGTAGCGTTACGGTGTACATCCGCCGTGCGAGCTACGATCACAATTTTCAGCGCGGTTAAGACGCGGAACTATCGTCACCTCGATCATTAACCAGAGCGGGTGGATTTCACGACACTCACCTGCAGTAGAAATCATGAGGTGGACTTCAGGACTATTTCGTGGTGCCATCAAAAGTAACTTATGTAAATTAACTTGCCCTGCTAAAATTAACTTTACGGTACTTATGGCGGGGCAAGTTCATTTCACACGTAAAGTTAAGCGAAAGTTACTTATAAGTTATTTTCACCCCCTTTACTTGAGTTAATTTGTAGTGAAGTTGGAGGAGCTAGGAGGATTTCTTCGAGATTGATTGGCCATTTAATGGTCATATACCATGTGTGGGTGTCTGCAGCACCTGCTGAGTAGAAAGGCAGGTAGTCGCGACAGTGTAACCGAATTTCTTGAAATGGACCAGCTACTTTGTAGCTTTCCCAGACCCCGCGGAAGGCATTGATTCTCCATAGCGGGATTATCCCACTCTCCATTATATGAATTGATTTCCCGTCGACCAGACTGGATTGGTATGATATCAAACGGAGAATGACGGCATTCTCTGTTAAATACTCAGAGCTTGATTGAAATCACGTCACGATAGACGGGGTCCTGGGATCGAAATAATCTCGGCTCCAGATGTTCGGGTGTGCCGCCGCGTGCCGAGATCAGGAGCGGAGTCAAAAAAAATGATGAAAAACACACGCGGAAGAGCACATTATAGGGCAGTGCCTCGGATCATTGCGACCGGTCCGCTGTTCCGCCTGTCCTCTGCCCCGCGAGCGCAGCGAGCGACTGCCCTATAACGTCGGGAACGAGACTAGGATCGAAAATATCTAAGTGGTTTATACACCCCCCGAGCATGATGCATGCTCAGAGAACACTGGCAGCGTGTGAGCTTGGAGTCATATCCCGATTCCCGTCTGTGACAGTGTTTGTACCCTCCAGAATTGCCTGTCAAGGATACCTACACCTTATTCAGCCACTTCCATGTCCTTTCACGAGAAGGGAGCACTGTGATCAAGCTGTGATACTAAAATTATCCTTGCAGGCACTGTGTGGGAAGCCCGAACATGTAAGGAGAGATAGGATAACGAGACCTACATTTGGTCGACACTGGAACAGAATTCAAGCGACAATATATGAGGCAGAAGGAGCAACGAGAGCAAGAGGGTGAGGAGGACTAGAGGAAGACAAAGATTTCATGTAGTCTCACAGATCCAAATCTGTGTCACTGCCAAGTCACTGCAATTTATCCATTACATTGCGAAGTTTTCTGAGAAGCATTACCCGCACGCACGTTATGGGGAGCTGTGAAATTCCGAGGTTACTATTCCGGATCCATCTGTGAAATTGAAACTGACATCAACTGCGTCAATTCGTTCGAATCCTTGGTCCAGTCTTGATTAAATTTGTCAGAGGGAGCTTACCGACTCATGGAAAGTGGCCTCTGCACACAAAAGTCAAATTGCATCTTAGCAAACATCAGATTGCTCAATGGATTGCCATTCACGGCATCAGACTGCACCGGGTATCTGGCTACAAGCGGCGTGATTCAGTAAATATCAAATATTTTTTTGGGTTCATTAGATCTCTCATCTTCCAGAACATTGTGAGCACCGTGGCGAAGCACGGGTCACTGCTATTCCACTATAACGAACAATCATTGGGGCATAATCCTCGGAGTTGTCGGCCCGGGCCGTACTGAATTCCATTCGCATTTACTTATTTGGTACCTGAAGGTTGCTTTGATCGTTTACCGAGAGTCATGGATGTGTCTTACACCATAGCACCATGTGTAGAGTAGTTAGATGTTACAGAACAATCTCCACACCACTGAACCGTGATGATCTGGAAGGCGGACGGGATTCCTAGGGTAGCCGCCATAGCCGTGCGGGCGGAGTTTGAAATAAGTTAGATTCGCCACGCGTGGGAAAACTTAAGTTAACGTACGGCACGCATGCCGAAAGGGGCACGTAAAGTTAAAGTTAGTTCACATAAGTTACTTTTCACGCACTCCTATTTCGTCGGCTCTCGGATGGAGGGCTAAAGATACACGGCAGAGGGAAGGATACGTCAAAGTCTCTTCTCGCGAGGCTGGAGGATGGTGTACCCTAGACCATGGATCTCCGACAACGCGTCTTGAAGGATGGAAGCGCGCAATTCAAACTAAGGCTAGCGCAACGGTGAAGCACCCATTGGATCCATCTTGTGCGTTCTTGAGAGAGAGGCCGAGATATATGAATCCACTGCGCTGTTTCGGGGGGATCTCCATTCATAGGAAGTTTCAAGCCAGGGCCCAAGTACACCAGCTGCACGGGAGAAAACGGTGTTAAACCCACGCTAGGCTTTCTCGGCGGTGATTGGGTGGCACGAACTTGAAGGCAGCTCCCATTCGGTCATGATTCTGTCGGGATACTTGAGCGCCGCAGTAAAGAGATAATTTCCGCTCAGAATCGAGGACCGAGAGCCCTAAGGTTTGCACGTTGACGGCCGTGGACCTCGAGAACACTGAACGTCCTCACAGCGTTCTGACTTGGTTCTGATGCCGTTCTCGAGCAAGTTGGCACCTGATGTTAGTGTCGCTGACAAGGGAATTCTGGGCCATGTAAAAGTTGTTCGCGTCCCGCGACAAAGGTCTCGTTAGCTTGAAACACGAGGGATTCCTCAGGGAAGGGCCAGGTCAGTGTGGCTGTGCTTCGGCCACATCATCAGTGACGCTTACGATCACATGAGCAATATGACAAACCTTGGTACTTAATTCACACCGGATAAAGCAAAATCTTGACGTATGTCAAGAGGTTAGCTGAAAGTAGATAAATCGAGAGACAAACAAAAATTGTAGAAATTTAATATATTCATTTAATACAAGACTGCAATGGAAGTAGCGGCAATCAGCGGCTGTTTTGAAACCAATAGATTTATGGATTGTAGCTAGCTATGAAAGGACTGCTGAAAGATGAACTTTAAGCAGTCCCTGTCCAGTGGCAAGAAAGAGCGTCTTTTCTAAATTTACAAGAGTCTTTGTTTCAAGCAGTGCTTTTAGTGAGAAGAAAGAGCTTCTTTCCAAAATTTACAAAAGTCTTTGTTTCAAGTGGCATGTTACCCTAGTTTAACATGACACTTGAAACAAAGACTCTGGTAAATTTACAAAAGAAGCTCTTTCTTGTCACTGGACAGGGACTGCTGAAAGTTCATCTTTCAGCAGTCCTTTCATAGCTAGCTACAATCCATAAATCTATTGGTTTCAAAACAGCCGCCGATTGCCGCTACTTCCATTGCAGTCTTGTATTAAATGAATATATTAAATTTCTACAATGTTTTGTTTGTCTCTCGAGTTATCTCCTTTCAGCTAGCCTCTTGACATATGTCAAGATTTCGCTGTATCCGGTGTGAGTAGGTTCGGAACAAGCCGCCTTCTCAGCTCACATGACTAGCACGTGCTTCGCAGCGCTTTCTGCACTAGCTCTGATTTGCGCGAAAAACACTGACACTATTCAGGTCGCCTCCAGATATTCCCAAAGACATTTCCACGTTGGAAAGTAAAACACTCCCTACAAAACACTCACAAACTTTCGCCAGAACTGCAAGCCCCTGTAGATCCATCGTACGAAATGAATCCTTTCGACGGGATCTTTACAATCGTATAAGGCTTGGGCCTGTCCGCTCTAAATTGTTTTCCTCACCGCCAATTAAATGGCATGCGAGGGCTATTTGAAGCCCTGGCAGCCGTTGACGGTGGAGTGGCGGATGGCCGACGTCATTCACTACATCAAGGGCACCAAAAGGTATCACATTATCCTGGCCAAGCCGCCACTGTCATGGCGGCAGGGTAATGATCAGATGTATGTATAGCTTATTTTGTCCGTGTTTCAAACCCTCATCCATCTCATCGAACATTCATTTTGTCGACATAGCGATACTGGATATCATCCTACTGTCGGGTTCGCTTCCTTCAGGGAGGTTCTCTTAAACAAGCCAGAGCCCCGCCACTGGCTAGAAGTCCGTGTGCGCATGGGAAGGCCTAACAAGGTGCGTTTAAGCCTTGAATATCGTGCATGCTGCTGAGAGTTAACACAGGAGACAACCGGTCAGCCTGGTAGGCCAAGGAAGCCTGTTAGAGGATTAAGGCGATGCAAAATTCTTTGAAGGATCGTTCTCAAGCCAAGATTCTTGACGGCGAGGACATGGCCATGAACCGAGGGCTCGACGATAAGTTGAAAGGTTATCTCGGTTAGAATGGTCAATGGAGTAACAGCGTACCTTGAGAGTTCCCCTCCCGCACCTGTTACGCGGTGGACGTTCAGAGACTGCATCAACAAATCTGTCCAACGCCGAACCTTTGCATCCTGCATCTTCTCATGGCCCGTCGACGAAGATCCAACTGTCCTGGCCTGATCTTCCAGCTGCTATCGATCTTTTCTCTCACACATTATTTGTGGCGACGAATCTCGAGTGTCCCAACAGCGGCATTCCCATATCTTGGTCAGGAGTTGTAGTTGACAGATTTGCAGGAAAGAAGTGATTGTTGGACGTCGTTCAAATCTTGGCAGTTGCATCTCCCATCGACGATGAGCTTTTCAGAGCCTCAATCTGATCCGCACTTGGCCCTCTGGCTCCACCATAAATAAAGGTGATGAATATTGAGGGGCGCGAAAATAAGTACTTGCCTACCACATCTTGATCCGGGGGTATAGGTGGCAAATACGGGGAAGAACTGTCACGGCCACCGCCAGCTCGTCCATCGACTTCTAAGATCCAAGGGTCTCTCACAGGGACGAATGATGGATAGAAGGCAACCACCCGGGAGCGTCCAACTTGTGAGCGGACAAAAATTGCAATAATGTTAAATCATCCTCCTGAGGTCTACAGGAGCCTGTACATATTGAGCTTGAGTAGACAGACCATGCTCTTTGTCTTTGCGGTGAGGGATCTGAATATCTCTGTGCATTACTCAGAAAACGGAAGATTGATACTCACAATTGAACCCCGGGTAGATCCCGTCGAGTCTTCGAATATTCTCATCATGATGACATCCCAATTTGGATCCTTTTCAATTAAGCAGACCCATTGTAATTGGGACGTCATAAGAATAGGGTCTGGTCAACAATCTTTCAACATGAAACAGATTTCAATGAATCGTACTTAAATCAAGACATTCGGTGAACAGCTTTGTCTCAAACCTCCACTGAGAGTAACTCGGCGCCATGGACCCCCACTCCCCTTTGGTTTTGGCCACTCCTCCCCCTTTTCACATCGTAGAATTGTCGGTATTTCCTTCCTGGATCTCAAAATTTCATCTGACAAAGCGCAGCTCCGGACCAGTGGTGACTTCAAGTGCAAATATTGTATTCTATACATGTTCAACGCCATGCATAGCTTCTGGCTGATGTCTTGCATTGGGGACTTTTCGGTGCCCTGACGGTTCAACTGTGTGAACCACTTGCTACATTGGCCATACAACTGTCTGCTAACATGCTTCAGATCTCTACTATGAGGCATTCCCCCACGACAGACTTCCCACCAAGTGCCTGGTTTATGGCGTATATGCAATTGAGTTAGTGGAGACGATTTTGATCACCCACGACGCATTTGCCTCGTTCGGATATGGTTTCGGTAGCCTTGCGGCGCTCACCAGGATAGATTTTGATTGGCTTGATATCCCCATCATGAGTGGACTGGGTAATTATTGACGTCCCCCATCAACTTTCTTAAAGTTGATGTTTGCTCCACTCATAGTTGCCTTCTTGGGCCAGTCGTTCTACGCCTACCGCGTTTACGTGTTATCGAAATCCCTGTTCGTTCCTGTCCTGATCTTGATTGTGGGTGTGCGGCCCCATGGATAATCGTTTTATTGACAAAGACATGCAGGTCTCCCTTACCAGCAGTGTTGGTGCATTCTTGACTGGCGCCTTTATCTTGGAAGGTGACATATGGTAACTTACTGCATCACCTTTGGTTGATCTATCGACAGCTGGAAATCTAGCACTCCTGAACAACCGAAAGATTTCCGCAGCTGCTGGGGTATGTGAGCACTTCAACCAGGTTATTGCCCTTCATTGAACTATATCACAGGTGTGGTGTGGAGCCTCAGCGTTGTGCGACATCATCATTGCTGTTGGCATGACATACTATGTGAGCTTCTTGTTTTCTTCCTTGTTGATTTTGTCCGACCTCGAACTTTTACTTGAGCTCTCCAAAAAAATCACTGGATTTCGCCAGACGCAGGCGTTGGTGTCGAAAGTGATTCGATTAACTTTAGAGACAGGATCATTGACAGGTACGTGTTGATAGCTGAAATATTCAATGGCCCATAGTAGCCAACTGAATACATGCAGCTCTGGTGGCGGTGACGAATCTTACTCTCTTCTTCGCATTTCCTGGTCGGGCGTACTACGTAACGGCGGCGGGGGTCCTTCCAACGCTCTATGCCAACTGCATCTTGGTGGTCTTGAATGCGCGTTGCCAAATTCTCGGTGGCCGTGCGACTTATGCATCGTCCACGGATTTCTCCTCAACATCCAGTTATCTCCGTAATGTGGGGACACATGCAGCTAGTGCGAATGACACGCATCCGGTCATGACACATCGGGAGGTTTTGTCGGATACAGCGATGTATGATCGTGTTCAAATGAAGAGCATGGGCATCAATGTATGTACTTCATCTCACTACGAGCGTGAACTATGCTAAGCATTTATTAACAGGCCCGCGACGTCGGCACCTGTGTTTGAGACAGGGTACAACTTTTCATGGATATTTTCTTGTCAGATGAGAGTCTCCTCTTTGCGAGTGAGAGGGTGGCTTTTGCTTCAACCGTGTTCGAAAGCGCAAATTATGGACAAAATTGTATACACCTGAACCCAACCGTGGGACCCATCATTTGACCCGAGTGGTGTCACACTCGCGCTCACATGATGTGACAAACTTGAGAGAAGCGCGACTCACTGCGAGGGAGTGGATGGCGTAACCCGTCTACAACATGTCGGGAGCTGTCGCCGTTGTGGACGGTCCAATACCGTCCTCACCCGCTTATCATGAGTCAAATGCTCCTTGCCCTGCCGAAATGCACGGACAAGTGGCCCTCATATGGTGATGCGAGTCGATAGAACTGCGCGATTTATGAGCGCCGCGCACCCACTGAAGCTTCTCGCCGTTTGGGGCGTAACAAAAAATTAATTCGATCCATATTCGACAGGCAATATTTACATTTTTTATGTCTAGGGCATTCCCGATCACATTTGGGGTGAACGCTAACAGAGGAATCGGTCACAAACCATGTACAAAGGGGCGCTGCGCCCCAGAACTTGCCACATGTGCTGGCCAACTTGGTATCAGGGGCCCAAAACTCGCCATCGGAGAGGCCGGCGTAGTAGAGCGGCACATTTACCATAGCTTCCCGCGCGCCTGGGCCCACGATAACGGTCAAGTCGAGTTCCGTCGGGCGCAGCATTTCCAGCCGATCCAGTTCAGGTGGATGCATGTGGGACAAGCGCCTGAAGTGCTGGAGGGAAAAGGCGCGCAGGATACTGCACACCGCGGGATTAGCATGTCGGCGGGCGTCGACCATGTTTACCAGCGCCGCCTCGTCGGGGATGCCGTCCCGATGGTCAAGGCCTCGAGGCGCGGAAGAAGACAAGGTGCTGTAGGATGCAGTGCGGTTACAAGGGGACCTAGTCTGATCGTCTCATTCGGCCTGCGAGATTGGACACAGAGCTCGATTAGCGATGGAAGCAGTCGGAGAACGTGGGCGAGTCGCAATCTGTTGTCTGTGGGCTGTGTGGGCGGGATGGCGGCAATTAGGCACAACTTTGTCAGTTGGCAGGCGGAGCGCACGATAAGACTGGAAAGATTCCCAAAGACATCGGGGAAAGGTGTCACATCAAGGGGCTCGATGACGAGCTCCTCAAGGCTCGGCGCGGTGAATTCCAAGATCCCCTCTGCGTAGTTTCGGCAAAACCAGAACTCCGGTATGCGGCGCCCAATTTGTTAATGTGAGGCGGCATTCCTCCACGTTCAGGAGCTGTTCCAAAGCCGCGATATGGTCGTCCCACTTGCCGAAATCACAGATGTACCGGGTGATCTGATTCCAAGGCAAGAGCACGGTTGGGTTCGCAACCGGCCAAAGTCCAAACAGCTCTAGTGAACGGAGCCGCGGCGCCGTTTCGAATGCGTCGATGACGATACGGTCGAGACACGTATCAAGATATAATGTATGCAGCATTGGCAGTTTTCCTTTGACCTGCGGTAGCAACGGAACGATGTGTGGTGTACACCTCAAGAAGAGGGCCTCCCAACGAAGAGAATAGCTGACCAGTGCGCCGAACAGTCGGTCGGCGTCAGCGGACGCCGAAGGCTGATCGAAGGGCTTGGATACGGTGCAGAACCGTATCGTGAGGGGATGCGGGAAAGACCGATCGAGTAACGTCTGAAGCTATTCGAGAGGGGAACCAGAGGGCCGCATTTTCGGGTTGATGGCGGAATGATCGATGTCGAGAGAGGTCCACAGCTCGATCGATGGGAGATTTGTGACAGTACCCTTCGAGTCGACAGCTGTGCGGAAGATTTGAACGACGACATCGAACGGAAGCGTCCGCTTTGTGCTGAGGAGCAAGGCGAGCGATCGTGTGATCGTTGTCAGCTGGTTTCGCTGATTAACAAGTGGATGTATTTCAGAGTCAAGACGGGCGATGGCCTGTTTATTAGCATCGATGATGTCGAGGATCTCGACGGCCTCTGAGTCAGACGGTGGAGAGTTGCTGACTGTGAGATGCGCGAAGCGTTCTCCCCACTCCGGCACGGTTGGATGGTTCATGTTCAGGAATCTCTGAAGAAAGTAGTAAGGCACTGATAATGCTTGCAAATCTCGAGTCAACGAACGGTCCTACTCACCCGGGTAATCCATTCGATGTGGTGATGGACGACAGCCGAGGACTGATGCGCGACGTGGCCACACGTGGTGAGTTGATGCTCGTTGCTCAAAGGTGCGCCACTAATTGAATGTCTAACATACCTTTTCGGACGACGATTTCGTCGTCCTATGAGGGCGTTCTATTCCTTGAAATTGACAGAACTACTCAAGAAGCGCCAACTCCGTCGACAAAATCCTGTGCGTGCAACAAGTATTATTGACAGGGTTGGTTTTGCGCTAGCGTCTCACAGATTAGAACGGAAGTGTTGACTCGGAATTGACAAACTTTCTGGCGCCCGGACCACGTCTTGAAGTCTGGCCCTCTTGCGAAATTTAAGATCACAGGATGGGACGAAGAGTGAGCCAATTATGAGGGTGGAAGACCTTGACAAACACGGTAGAAATTTCGAGCTTGTTGAGCCGGGAAATTTGCTTGGACCCGTCAGAGTCGCTGGAGTCTCAACTTGCTCGTGACGCGTGACGACAAAAACTGTTGGACTCTGGCAGGTTGAAATTAAATGAATGGGCCGATGCATTTAGACTGTTTCGGGGGGACGTGCTCCTGAGCTCCTCCAAACTCTGCTCTTTGGGGACACAACAGTAGATTACAATAAAATTGGCAACCCCCCCCCCGATGATATGACAACATGGAGTGCCTCTGCGTAGGGCGTGTACCTCATAATTGCCACCCGAGCACTTGACGTTGAGAATCTGCATCACCAGATCTATTTCGAAGCTCGACGCCGCCAGCTCTTTGCATCCGCATCCGAGTCTTCTCCCGGTCTGTCGACGATGATCTTCCGGCTCCTTTGATCCTCACATTCATATCTCGGACCCGAGACTGGATCACTCTCCCGCACATTAATAATGGCGATGAATCTCTAATACGGCCGGAATAAATATTTGCGCAAGCATATCTTGGGAGAAAAGTCCTCGGCTTCCTGGGAAACGCTCAGGAGCGGTCAAGGTGGGAGGGGGACAATTCCGTCATGAGTTTTGAGATTCATGATCAAGTGGACGGGTCATGCGGGGAATTAGAATCATTTGGTGGGTTCCCGGTAACACGGAAAGTTGAGCTAAATCTGTTGAATTGTGCGAAGTTTCTCGCCACAGGTTCTAATTTCCCAACTCCCGATCTCGTAGGGAATGTATTCAGGGGGAACATCGGCCGGATTATCTCGAATGTGTATGTCTCAACTAGTTGGTATGCGTGGACCGTCTGTGGCTTAACGACACACTATCCGTGAAAGACACTACTCACTCGTCTCTTTGCCAAATCGAACTTTGGTCTAAGCCTTCGGCTCCCCCCACCGAGCAGTCGGAAGAAACAAATAGGACGACTCAGAGTGCATTGCAACTGTCTCTTTCATCTCGCGGAAGCAATCCCATCCAGCTCGAAATATTTCAATCACTTCAATGGTAGTGGCGTTCTGCTTCCGCAATTTTCTTCTTGGCCAACGATGGAGTTTCTGACCCAGTCAAATTAGCTTGAGATGGACCCAAATCAATCATACTCAATGCATATGTGCTGGCGAACTTAGTTTGATCTCAGCCCCCCCCTCCCCCCGCCACTCGTTTACCACCATGGGTACTGTTTCGGTTGTTCCCGCCGGTTTCAACATCGGAGAGTGTCAGTGTGGTTCCTCTTGTAAAGTCCGTAGCTGACAAAACGTAGATCCATACACTACTGCGAATTGAGAATTATTGTGTTCCGCCTGTACTTGTTGATTCGCATGTGTAGCTTTTATCCATCCTCCTCATTTGGGGACTTTTCGGGAAACGCTCGGGAGCGGTCAAGTTAACGTTGGGAGAACAGACAATTTCGAGGCATAATTCGCGGATTCTCTGAGTATCCAGCTCCGAGGAGGATTCCCAGGAACAAAGAAACTTGATATATATCTATTGAAATGAATGGGGGTTCTCGCTACGGATTTTAATCTTCCCAACTCCCGATCTTGCCAGGACTACATTCACACGAATGATCGTTTCCCGGCCAGTAGGGAACCGTGGCCCGTCTGGGATTCAACGACTCTTTTCGTGAAGGACTGTCTTTGCCAGTTCCCTCTGACCAGCTTGCAGGAGCCAAAGCGGAAATTAACCATTTCCATTTTTAAACGTTTAAACGGATAAAACCGTTTCTATTTCCGTTTATTTTATGGACCTGCGTAAATGATAAACGGATAGTAAACAAACAATTTAAATGGTTGTGGAGATAAACCGCCTGGCGGCCGATTTTTTCCAACATCTGCTGTAATTATGGTGCACAACAAGACGGTTGAACGCTTGAGCTAACATCAAGACGTTCAACTCTCACCGTGGATACTCGATTGATGAGATATTTCCAGAACTGACCGCCCCGGGGCATCTCGGCGAAACTAAATTCGTATGTTCAGGCCCTAAATAACCCCCAGCATTGATGCTGGAGATGGATATGAGACTCTGGAAGCCATCAAGAGGCCCCAAGCATTACAATGAACCCATTCACAGAGGTGCAAGAATGTTACCCGACCATACCATTTATCAACAGTTTAAACAGTTTTTAAACATTTTTTCACCGTTTCCGTTTGGTTTGTGGACTTTCACAAACGGAAACGAAATGGTTGGAGCCTTAAGCGGAATCAGAGTATCTCAAATCTCTATCCTTCTAATCCCGTGGAGTCAATGCGATCGAGCTTCAATCACTTGGCTGATGGCCGTGACAGTCTGCTCCCGCATTTCGTATGGTGACCAACTATCGGATTTCTGATATTCAGGCTGATGAAAGTAAATTTACCGTGAGACTGGCTCCAACCATACTTAATCAACTGTCTTCGCGAACGAATCTTCTCTCAAGCTCGCCGAGAATCGCTCAGCGCCATGAACCCTGGTTCATCCGTCCCGCCCGGTGTTCAGATCGTGTAAATGTTCATACCATTTCTTGTGAATTTACTGTGGTAGCTGACAATGTGTAGCTCGGGGCCACAGGTACCGGCAATTGGCCAATCCTACCCTCTAATGATGATTTCCATTCGTAGCTTCTGTCGTATCTCTTCCATTGGGGACTGTTCGGCGCCCTGTCTGTCCAGCTGTGTAAGCTGCCTTCGAATTGTCCCTACATTTGTATCTAACGTACTTCAGATCTCTATTATGACGCCTTCCCCAACGACAGACTGTCCACCAAGTGCCTAGTCTATACAGTATACGCCATCGAGTTGGTGGAGACAGTTTTAATCACCCAGGACGCATTCGCAATCTTTGGATACGGTTTTGGTGACTTTACGGAGCTCACGAACATACACCTCGCGTGGCTTGATGTTCCAGTCACAAGTGGCCTCGGTATTGCCCTTCATATTGACGCTCCCAGCGCTGAGATTTTCTCCACCTATAGTTGCGTTCATTGGCCAATCGTTCTACGCCTACCGTGTTTATGTGTTATCACAATCTTGGGTCGTTCCGGTTTTGATCGTGGTGGTACGTGCGCATCCCATCCAAAGTCCACTATTAACGATACCATGCAGGTGTCCCCAATAAGCAGTGTTGGTGCATTCTTTACTGGTGCCATTATGTTGCAAGGTGTGCCCCTCGCCGGGTATATATGTAATTCGGCTGAACCATGAACTCGAAGCTGGCAACTACTCACTCGTGAACATGACGAAGATTTCCGCATCTTCCGGGGTAAGTACCTGGCCCTAGAAAACGAAACCGATCTTCATTCATTTATCTCCAAGGTGTGGTGTGGAGCCACGGTGGTGTGTGACATTATCATTGCCGTTTGCATGACTTACTATGTGAGTCTTTTTTCCTGTGAAGGTTGCATTTTTGATGTGATCTCCATTCAAGCTGTCCAAACAAGTCACTGGATTCCGCCAGACGCGCGCTTTGGTTTCGAAATTAATTCGATTAACCATAGAGACCGGAACATTGACCGGTAAGCGTCGCTTGCTATTATCTGCGACTGCCTATCCGGCCAGACTAGCTATCCGGCCACTTGGGTCCTGCAGCACTGGTAGATTGATTTTTGGGCAAAATTCGAGTTGTATAGTGGAAAGTAGACACATACGACCCCAAAAACCAGATTTGAGCCCATTTGATCAGATTGACGTGATGCTGTGCCAGATCTCTGATTGGTGGGTAGTCCTGAACACGATTTCCTTATTGGTCAGCCGCCTTTTTCTCGACAACCGCTTCATCGTTTCACGACTTCTGCTGCTCATTCTGACCACACGACACCTGGCTACCCCTAGATACCCATCCCGTCGAACTCTGATCTAGTGGATGTTGCAATAACCTCAAATATTGGTGAAATATTGTCAAAATATCGAAATCTGCATCAGAAGGTGTATGCGATCCAGATCCTTTGGCCAGTTTCACCATGCCCATTACCTATGCAAGACAACATTTCATACCCACTGCTAATATTCCGTTATGTTTCAAACATTTTGCTCTCGTATTAGTTGGTACATGCGTCCCTGGCCGGATACCTAGTTTTTGCCGCTTTGGGACTTGCCCCGGCAAAATATTCGCTGAGCCACGAAATTGTTACCAAATGTATTGTGTTGATACATCTCATTCCTAAGATCCTAGCCTTCATTATGAGGTCCTAAAGCCCTTGGTAACTCGATGCTTTCGCGTTCAAAACTCCTCAAACTGCTAAGGTGGCCGGGTACCCAGTCTCAGATAATACTACGTCCAAGGGCCCACCAGTGCTCACTGAATCCACGCAGCTTTAGTCGCCGTGATCACTTTTATCCTCTTCTTCGCCTTCCCCGGCAAGATGTACTTCTTAGTCTCGACTTGTCCCCTGCCGCGGCTTTATGGCAACTGTATTCTGGTGATGCTGAATGCGCGTTGTCAAATTGTAGGTGGTCGGGGGGGTTATTCGATGTCCATGGACCTCTCGTCAACGCCCAGTTTTCTCCGAAATACGCCTCCTGGTGGGAATGACACGCACCTGGCGGTAAAAATCAATCGAGAGGTGTTGTCAGATACCGCGATGCACGGCCACGTTGAAATGAAGGGCATGGGCATCGAAGTATGTATTTCATCTACAAGCATCAACTGTGCTGAACGTTTGACAGTCTACCGACCTTGGCGCCTGTGTTTGAATCCGCGTCCGAGTTCCATGTATATTTTCCCCTTGACATCCGGAACGATTGCCCGCAGTAATACTATCCTCCTCCTCCCCCTCCCCCCTTAAAGCCTTTGTCATGACTTGAGGACTCCTTTTAAAACACGAATTGGATCATATGGAATTCCCTTTTTTGACGTGGAGTTCCCGGGCCAGAGCGGATGTATATGCTGAAGCAAGAGGGGAATGATAGCTTGGAATATTAATGTAGCCAGGCGCAAAATCCGCGGTAAAGTGCTTGGCACCGTGGAGAATGAGTCCATTAGAGTCTCGGGATCCCGAGGTATAGGAGTACAACACTATTAGCGGCCGAATTCCGTTGTGTCACCATGGGCGATTTCTTTTTTGTGGATGTTGCAGGCAGCGAGTGACCCGGAAAGTTGATTGGCTGAGAAGCATAGGCATCCTATTCAAGCACATGTATTGATGGTACTCTTGGCTTGATGCTACCATTACGATATAAATACTGAGGCCGAGGGAGGGAATTTGATCAGGGATCTGAGTGGTAATTTCCCAGACAATTTGTCAGAATATCATCCAAGAAGCGACGATGGACTGGAGACTTTGTCTTAAACCTTGTCGGAGAGTTGAAATGGATTATATTCGTGGTATAAGACAGCGCAATAGTGGGGAATACATTACCTGGTAGCACATTGGGGTGCATCTGCATTGCTTGCACCAGTCTGGGTCCATGCTGTAGACGGTCCCCGTTCGATCCGGGGTCAGGTGATGATTCTGGAGGACCCCATGTCACTTTTTTTTGGTCATAGGTAGCACTGCCAAGAGGTAAATTCCACGGGCCTGGAAGCGGTTAAGAGAATACAGGATCTACACTTCCACGTGGGAATGAATATGCAAGGAATATCGGATCCAAGATAGGTTTGGAATCGAAGACAAACATGTTAGTATACCCCCTGACGGGGATGCGCGGCTGTGAGCTTTCGTGTTTCTCTTCTGAGGGATCCAAAGCGACTCTCGTCACAACTGTCCAACGTCGGGGCATGGGCAGTTGCATGGACTAGGAATTAGTACGAACCCGTGGGAACCATCATTGATCGGAGGTACTGGTGGCCACGTGCTAGTTGAACTTTGGCGACGTCATGGCTTCCTGCGCCACATTCATGGAGCGCTCGCCTAGTTCTGTATAAAGGTGCCCAGGGACGAGAATTCATCCCATCAGTCTTCTCCATCCCCCCACGCACGTCGCCGGCCTTCCTCCATCTGTTTCCATGTCCGCGCCGCTTGCCCCGACCATCGACGCATCCTCCTTCAACATGGCTTCGGACTCTACGGAAGCGCAGCCACGGCCTGCAAAGGCCCCACCTCTGACGTCTATGCCCTCGTCGCCTGGCCTCGAGGTCCCTGGAGGTTACCCGCGGAACAGCGTTGTCTTCGCGGGGAATAAATGGGACCACGGCGACCGCCAAGCCCCATTACTGGCGGCTGCGAAAACCTACCTCCCGGCAGTCCCGCCTCCCATCGCGAAGGCGAAAGCGTACCTACCGCCAGCCGTGGCCTCTTACTTCCGTGCGTTTTTCTTATCCTCGTTCAATTTTCTGCACTCCCTGTCGTACGGTGTCTGGGAATTCAGTTTTTCTCGCTCCTCTCGCACGACTCCCTCTTTCAACCTTATCGCTTTTCGTATTCCATCGTCGCTCACCTTCTCCACTCTTTAGCTTCAACTGAAGCAACGCCCACCTCCGACGGCAACGGGAATCTTAGCGTGCCAGCGCCATACCCGATGAACACAGACGGCAGTGCCGCGAGCGACTTCAGCACGCGCGCGTACGTGGGCTCGGGCTCCTCGCGCGGCACGCTCACCCCCGTGCCGTCCGATTTTCACTCGGGCTCCATGCAGGGGGCCCCTTCCACGCCGGGTGAGCATTCACACTCGCCGTCGGGATCGTCCGAAGCCCTGCAACGCCCGGTGTCGGACGCCTCTACCGGCGCGACCTCCGCTCCGCCGCCCTCGCCCCCCGCAGAAGAGCACCGCCGCACGCAGCTCATCGACCCGGGGGTAGTTCCCCTCCCGAGCGTCGCGCCATTCGTCTCAGCGCTCGTGCCCACCCATCCAACTGTAGCTACCTCTCCCTCCGCGCACGCCGCCTCCCCCTCAGCATCGAGCTCCTCCGGCTCTGCTTCCACCAGCTCGCCTTCCACCGCGAGCACGATGACCACCCCGCCCTCCTCGCCCGCGTCCGCAAAATCCCCCTCGGGCTTCGCGCGCTGGGCCTCCCTCCGCCGGGCCCCCGGGTCCAAGGCGGCGAGCCCGCCGTCCAAGGGCTCCGCACCGCCCTCGGCGTTCGCCAAGTCCGCCCACCGCGCGAGCGCCGACAGCCCCTCCTCTCCTCCGTCGGCGTTCGCGAAGTCCGCCACGGGGCGCGCGAGCCTCGACGCGCCGCCGACGTACCAGTTCACGCCGATGGCGCAGTCCGAGGCGGAGGCGCCGCCGAAGCGCCGCGCGTCGCTCCTGCGCACGCTGCGCGGCGAGGCAAAAGTGCTCAGCGGGAAGATGCGGCGCGACCCCGCGCGCGTGGAGGCGGGGCGGCGCATGATGGGTGGGGCGTGAGCGGTTCCTTCTTTGGCTTCCGTACATATTCATGGGGCGCTTCCTTGTTATGAGGTGTGCGCGTGAACGGACTAAAACTGAGCTTGGACTCGGATTGATCTCGGACTTGGGACTCATATGTACGCACGTACGTCGCCGCTCGTTCTGGACCATGTATGCTGTATATTAATTCGACGTGTAATTTTAATTCGACGTTGAATTGGACGGCTGATAACCAATTTCGTTGTGCAGTTCGAATTCGGGCGAGGTCTGTCTGCGCCTTAGTGCGAATACAATTTGTTTCGGGAAATGGGAAAGGAAAAAAGGTCTCAAAACGCATGCCGCCGGGAGGAATCGAACCTCGTTCTCCCTCCTGTACTCTCATTCAAATGCATTGAGCAAGGGCGATCACCATGATCCCCGGCGGCTCATCTGCATACCCAACTCAGTTCATAAATGGGTGTGTAAATTAGAGGATGGAAGGCAACTTTCACCGAGGATTTATGAATGTCGCGGGCAGCAAGTTGGCAGTTGATCTGGGGTTCCCTTTTCACGCCGGACTATGCGGCTTGATGCATGAGGGTGACTACGGCCCACAACAAGAATTTTTTTTCGCCTACTCGAGCTTCGGTATAAGCTTCAAGTTAGAGGCCATCATACATATAAAAAACTCGCGAAACCCACATACTGTCAAGAGGAATCGAACCCCCGTCTCCTTCTTCCAGCAAAGATTGAAACTTTCAATTAAATGAGGATGACCACCATGGTTCACGACCGCGTGCTTGGCTAGATAGCGCGGGAGATGAGGTCGCTTGTACGTAAGAGATGGACGGCGAAATTTGAGGGCATTGAAGAATGCCAGTCGAGCCCCGTCTCCCTCTCACAGAGTCTGTCCCCACGTCTTTTCTCGAATATTGAATGGCACTGCGATTATCAACGACGGCGTATCTTCTTGGCTTGAATATACGAAGGTAGGTACCCTCAAACACCATGAAATAAGCTCAAAAATCGCCCCAAGCACAAAGTACGTTCAGCGGCTTGATAGCCGTAGGCGGCGCTCCTCGGCTAGACCCGCATGCCGAAGGAACGGCGCGGCCATTAAGGGGGATAGGCGCCCTCGGCTACCAAGCCGCCCCGGCAGTACTTATTATGCCCAAGTCGTAAACGTGGCTTCAGTACACCGATGGAGCTGAAGCGATACGCGAGGGACTCTGTGAAAATATCTGCATTTCCAGCCGAGGATGGTTTGCAGATGGTTTCCAGGTACTTACAGCAACATTGTCTCGATCTTCCATCAATAACGTGGGTCCTTTGATTCCTCCTCCAGACTGCGCTCACAACGCCGTTGGACGCCCGCGTATTGAGATCCCCAGCCAATTGAACTTGATTGGTGTGCGGGAGACTGCACGTGTATACCGGGTTAAGTGCGGACGAATTTCTTTGCCTTCAGCCTCGCAGAAGGTTCGGTCTTCCGCCGGTAGTCTACACTGCGTTCAGACTCCCCCGTAGGCACAGGTCTGCCGGATCCCAATAGGTAGATGTGTAGGCCGACCAGTGCGCCGAGCCTTGCCGAGCCCTGCCGAGGGGTTGGTCTAGGTGTTCCGGCAGGAATAGGCACACATAGAATGACGTGGGCCGATGAGCCTAGCTAGGAAATTCGAGACCCGGCATGGTTCCTCATTTCACCCGCCACCAACCTGGACTCGGATCGGCCAAGGTCGGCCAAGATAGGCGCACCACCGTCGGCCGAGATCGTCCAACGTGGGCAGGCCTCGCGTAGGCAGACGTGTTAGGCCAACATCGGCCAACGTAGGCTTACGTAGTCATACCTCGGCAGAGATTGGTGTACGTAGGCACATCTGTGCCTACGGGGGGGTCTGAACGCAGTGTCTGTTATATCCGCTAAAAAGCACGCAGATGTTTTGCTATTTGAATCTGGCGGGAGTTTGCTGACTTTCATTTCATCGGAGATTGAATGGAGCCTCGGTTGAGCCCACTCCCGTACAGAAAATCATAATGACCATTTTAGATGCCCCAGCAGGAATGTACGCGGATCCGAACTGAGTCGTCACAATCGCGCGGGCATCAGTCTGTGCGGGCACTGCGCGGACACGCAGTTAAACGAGATTAGGTGATATTGCTCGCTGTGCTTCTCGCCATCTGCTATGCCCGTTCATCATTCCAGCGCCCATAGGCCTGCCCTGAGTTGAATTTATCACGCATCTAAGCACCTGTGATTAGCCAGTGTATCTGCTCCGATATCTTCTCAGTTGAGCAGGATCAGTCGACGGCTGCCCTTGCGCTGTGATGACCACGGAGCCCCTCCCCCTCCTGCACCCACTCGTCAAGACTTTCCGAGTGGCCGCCTGCGTGATTCTAGAAAGTCAAGTATATGGTGGCGTGGCATCCTATCATTCTATAGAAAGACTGATGCTGTGGCGAGATGAAGGCCCAAATTGTCAGCGAATTAAGAGCGAATGACTCACACCTCATATAAGGATGGCCGTCTTAGCAGCGACTGTCATCCCTACGACGATGCCCCTTCAGCCGACTTCTGGACAAACTCGCTTTAATAACATAATTACATCCTTGAACATCGCTGTCTCGACTTTGGATGCGGTTTCAAAGGGCCTCAGGGCACCGTTCTTGGAGCCCATATCAACCACTATATGCTCTCTGTTGGCTGCTGTCCAGGTGATTTATCAGTTAATCCAGTGGCTGAATTCTCAATGAGGCTTGGCAGACTGTTCAACGAAATCAAGATGACTGTACACAGCTATTGGGGCAAATCCATGCACTCCTGTATGCCATTATCAATATCCACATAAAATCTGGTTCCAGTGGGGAATTATCACCGAACTTGTTGGAGATTTTGGGGAAATTCACTGAGCGAGTTCCGATCATCACTCTCTAACATTCCTGGGTCTCACTTATGTAGGACCCTGCATAAGATCCACACCTTTGTTGAAGCCAATCAGGAGAAGAGCAAAATCAAGCAGTTCTTCCGTCAAGGCGAAATGCGGGCATTATTAAAGAGCTGTCAAACGGGACTGAACCAGGCCCTGGAGATGTTGAAGGTGAGTTCATTATTGTTATTGGCACCCAAGTCTTCATGCTGGAGATAACTACTTCAGATTCAGGGTGTTACAGTCCTGAGTAATATCGCGAATATGCGACAGCGTGCACAGCAGACACACCGAGAAGTCTTAGAAACAATTTTAGCTCTTTCCGATGAAGGTTCATCGGACGGAGAATCTTATGTATGTTTCAATACAACTCATTCCAAATTTATCAATGATTATTTTGAGTAGATCAGCCGAGTATATTCCAGCTCCGGAAGCAGGTACGTGGTTATTCTCAGTGCCGCATGACTAGATTGGAACTTCTTACAGCTCCAACTCCCTCTCACTATTGCCATCTGAGCTGAAAATCTTTCATGGCCGTGAATCTGAAGTGTCAGGAATCCTCCAAACTTTTGGCCAGGAGACCACCCGGATTGCAATTTTGGGTGGAGGAGGAATGGGGAAGACCAGTCTCGCAAGAATCATTCTCCATCACCCTGAAATCTCTGCCCGATATCAGCAGTATCGATTCTTTGTCCCTTGTGATGCAGCATCATCTAGTATTCAACTTGCTGCCCTCATCGGAGCGCATATCGGATTGAAGCCAGCAAAAGATCTCACTACACCAGTTATCCATCATTTCATGACCAGCCCTCCTTCCCTATTGATCTTGGATAATTTGGAGACCATCTGGGAACCCAGAGAAGGCCGTGGAGATACTGAAAAGCTACTATCCTTGCTTGCGGATATCGATCATTTAGCATTGATGGTAAGTAGAGAGCGCAATTACTTCCGCTTTATACTCAAAGCCTTTCAGATAACGATGCGGGGGGCTGAACGGCCAGCCAATGTCCAGTGGACTCGCCCTTTTCTAGCCCCCATGAAACCATTGACACAGGAAGAATCTCGCAAAACCTTTAGTGCTATTGTGGACGGTGGTTATACTGTCGAAGAAATGGATAAAATCCTCTCGCTGGCCGATAACATGCCACTGGCAATCGATCTTCTTGCCCATTTGGTGGACTATGAAGGCCTTCATAGTGTGTTGAATCGCTGGAAGACTGAGAGAACCTCAATGCTCTCAGATGGCCTCGACAAAGGCTCAAATCTAAATTTATCAATCTCGCTGTCTCTCGAAAGTCCTCGGCTAGCATCCCTGCCTCACTCATGTCAATTATTGAGCCTGCTCTCAATTTTGCCAGATGGTCTCCTAGATATTGATCTCTTGCAAAGCAAACTCCCGTTTGACAGTATCCTGGCCTGCAAAGCGGCCTTGATTCGCACCTCTCTCGCTTATACAGATGATCAGAAGCGGCTCAAGGCGTTAGTCCCCATCCGGGAATATATGTACCAAAGGCATCCCCCCATGTCTCAACTTGTTCAGCCACTTGTCAAACATTTTAACAACCTCCTCGAGGTTTATGACACATACTATGGGACTATTTCAAGTCCAGAGATTGTTGCTCAAATCACCGCCAACCTTGCAAACATCCAGAGTATCCTGGGACAGGGCTTGAAGCAAGATAATCCTGACCTCGGCCATACTATCCAGTGCATATGCCATTTTGACCGCTTCACACGGAGGACTGGACACGGACAGGTCGACTTGATACACCAGATCCCGAATTTTCTGCCTTACCCCAAGGATCCTCGACTTGAAGTATATTTTATCGCAACACTCTTGGCTGGACGTGTAAACCATCTTGTTCAAAATCCGGAAGGCCTATTTTCCCAAGGTCTCGAGTGGCTCCCACACTTTGATGATCCAGATATGAAATGTTGGTTATGCATTATGTCCTTCAGTTAATCACTGAACATGTACCCAGGCAGATTTTATGATGTCTTTGCACGATACTCTCAGTCATGCAACAAGGATACTACTAAAGCTATCCACCTTGCTCAAACCGGGCTGTCATTGTCAATTTCGACAGGGAACACCAAAAGACAGTCTGATATGTTAGCCACATTGGCAGCGATAAAGTGGTCCTCCGCGGATTATCCCGCTGGCCGGGAGCATGCGAATGAATCACAGAGGCTAGCCAGAATTTCAGGCAACTTCTTCCAGGAAGCCTATGGCCTTCGAATTGAAGCTTTGTGTTGTTATTCCCGTGGGAATTACAATCATTGCATCTCTATGCGTCAAAGGGCGAGAGATCTACTCGCTCTTTGTGGTATGTCAGGTGGCCACCTAGACAATAACATCACAGCTGATCAAGCAGAAGTCCACCGGATGAAATCTGAATATGTTGAGGCCCGCAACATCCAGACCCAGATGATGAACAATCGCTCCATCGAGAAAAACCCATATGATCGTGCCTTTGCTCTACACTCAATAGCACAGATTGATGTGGAAATCTGTGGATCGAGGGATGGTGTACGCATGAATCTCAACACGGCCAAGCAGCTCTTCGACAGTGTGGGGCATTCACCCGGAATCATTTTCTGTGATATGCTCACAGCAGCTCTCGATGTGAATGAGGGGTGTTTGCTGAAGGCAACAGATTTATTCCAAACTTGCCTCAAGTCTGCCTGGGGAAAACACAATGAGGTGGTCAGCTACTGTTTGGAGAAACTTGGGAATGCTTGCCTCTGGCCTGCTACAGATCATGGGTCATATAATTGGACAGTGATATTCTTGGTCCACAGCCTGAAGTTCCAGCAGAAGCTTGAAACACAAAGCTCTTCAATTCCTAGGAGATGTGTACCTGGCAAGCGGGAACCAGCAGACTGCAACCAATCTGTTCACTGTTGCTCTGGAGGGATTTACCCTGATGGATGTACACCGCAGCAAAGCAGAATGTATACTTCGGCTGGGGGATATCTCAGAACTGCATGGTGATCTTCCTAAGGCAGTCAAGTTTTGGAAAACAGCTAGACCGTTGTTTGAAAGGTCATCCCAGACAAAGCAAGTGTCCCTTATTGATGATCACCTTGCAAATATACGTCTCTCAGCCCTGAACACACCATCTACGACCACCGACATGCTGAATGTTGAAGATTGTGTTACCTTATCAAATATTGAGCCCACACAGGACTTTGTCTCTCCTAGCACTCGTCTGGAGGCGTTGAATTTTGGTTGAGAAGTTGACAGAGACTGAAGAGACAGAGAGACTGGTTTGGTGGAAGATACAGAGCCAGTTTGGCAGCCTAATTGTGTCAGTGGATGTAGTTTCAAATTTGAAGGTGGAGATGACGGTTAGAGGGTGGAAGGGATAGATAAAATTTATGGCACATAAATTTGACTGACAAAAGATAATGCATCCACATAGTGTTCATCTGTGATGGCCCTTAGGCCCTTATTAGTGAATTACTACAGGTCCCTTCAATCGGCAGTTAGAATCACAACACAGCGATGTGAGTCCGCTTTTTTTCGAATCTCATAAGCAGCAAGGTGAGCATCACTTCGCATGTGCAGATCAATAGGTACAGTGTGCGAGCCTCTGCATTTTTGAATTCGAGGAAGCATAACACATGGATAGGATACGCTTGACCCCGACAATCGATGGAGGGCGACCACCGTGGTCCACGACGGCGTACCTAGCTCAGTAGCGGGTTGAATAAGTCAACGGGTAACTTGAGTTGCAACGCAAAACGGTCAAACCCACACAAAATGCCACCGGGGAGTCGAACTACCTCTTGTACTGGACTCTCAAAGCTCAATGAAGTGAGGGCGATCACCATGGTCCACGACGGCTTTCTTACCTCTGTGGTGAGTTGAATAGTTTAACGCGCAGATGAGAGCTGGAGAAAAAGCAGCCGAGGATCTTCATCATGCCGTCCGGAGGAGCCGAACCCGGCTCCCTCATGCAATACGCTGACCCCGACAATTTGTATTAAAGGAGAAAAAAACTGGCAAGAGTCCGCCCATGCCATCGGACAAATTGAACCTCCGTCTCCCTCATTCAGTTCATCAAAACATGTATGGAGTGAGAGTGACCTCCGTTGTCCACGAAGGCCTATCTAGTTCAGTAGTGGGTTGAATGAGTAGGTGCGTAGATTAGAGAGATGAATTGAAGAAAAAAGACGAACAGTCTGAAAACCACGCCGCCGGGAGGAGTCGAACCTCAGGCGCCCTCTTTACGGCGCAGAGATAGGGAAACCATGGAATGAGGGTGACCACCATGGTCCACGGCGGCTTATTTGCCTAGCTTGCGTGTTCAATAAGTGAATGCATGTAAGACGAAAAAAAAAAAAATTAGAGAGATGCATTGAAACAGCTCGAAACCATGCCGCCGGGAGGAATTGAACCCCCGTCTCCCTCATGCAATGACCTGCATCTCAGTTATCGACGCAGGGTTACCTCCGTGGTCCACGACGGCTTATCTCGCTCGGTAGCGGGTTGAATAATTTAGCGCGTAAATTAAAGGCGGAAGGTAAAAATGGATGACCTGACGCATGCCGTCGGAAGGAGTCGAACCCCGGCTCCCTCATATAATTTGCTTGGCTCCGACAATTGACAGAGGGCGACCTCCGTGGTCCACGACGGCGTATCTCGCTCTGTAGCGGGCTGAATAAATTTGTGCGTAAAGTAAAAGCGGAAGACAAAAAATGCACGAGCTCATGTATGCCTTCGGGGGGAGTCGAACGCCCGGCTCCCTCTTGCAATCTTGAAACTGGATGATTGAGCGAGGGCGACCACCATGGTCCACGACGGCTTATGTAGCTTGGTACTGGGTTTAATAAGTTTGTGCGCGGATGAGAGATGGAGGCAAAAAAAAATTACGAGCTCGACCATGCCGCCGGGAGGAATCGAACGCCCAGCTCCCTCATGAAGGTCATTGGATCCTATTCGACGGAATCAGGGCGACCACCATGGTCTGCGGTGGCTTATTTACCTAGTTAGTGGGGTGAATAAGACGACAAGTAAATGCGTTCAAGAAAAGTTGACTCGCCTCTCAAAACATGCCGCCGGGAGTCGAGCCCCCGAGTCTCTCTGATACAGGTTCAGCATGCTTATTCCGTGAGGATGACATATGGCACATATACTGTCAAATAATTCATTTCGTACAACTTCACCAATTTTGCGAGTTCAGGAGGACAACTTTCAGGAGTCTTACAACATTTTGACTGCAACTCAATGTGATAGCGGCAACTTGAAATTGTCTGCAACTTTACAAAATTCAACTTTATTCAGTAACAACTTTTATGGCTCACAAGTTCCATTTGGTGAGGTTGTTTCCACATGCATGGGACCTTGTCCCCAGTGTTACATCTTCGGACTCCAAAGGCATACGGCTCCAGAGAGGTCACACTGTGTGACCTGGCCTATTCCTCCCTGCTCCCAGCAGGTCGTTTAGTAATAGAGGTCAGGTAATATCAGTTGTGAAGGTCACCATATATGGATTATACTCAAAGAACATCGTTCAACTTGAATGTGATTGAACAGTGCTCTGTGGGTGAGCCTGTGCCATGATTATTACTTCGAACTCGGTGCATTGAGAAATTTGGTTAATGCGGAAATACCTCTCTATATTAAATTCTGCAGCCGGAATCCCCCAAGAGCCCCTCAAAAATATTGATAGACGAGCGAGACACTCTAGTGATGTGCAGAAGATGCATTGATAGAGGGAGAGATTATATCTTACGAACAGCACAAAAATCTAACCACACTTTGGCTTTGTTTGAGGGATACGACTATAACGCGTGAGGTCACTGCCATAAGACATTGTTACCTATGTCACGGAGGAAGTTGTCTCTGTATGGGCAGCTCCCTTGAAAGTTGTCCTCGAAGCAAGTTGTGGCAAGAGAAGTTGTCACCATCAAAGTTGTCGTTCAAATCGGCAGTGTCAAAAGTTGTCGCAAAAATCCCAAGTTGTATCCGTAAAACACAACCGTGCGAAGTTTATTTGACAGTATATCGCCCATAATGACAACCATGGTCCACGAGCTTAGCTCCCTCGCCGGGGGGTTGAATAAGTTAGCGCGCGGACGAGAGAGGGAAGGCAAAAAGAAATCTTCGTTACAAACAAGCGAGATGCGAGCTTCCATTCGTTTGTAGCGTCTGTTTATAAGAGACTGGATCCTCGTGTGCTCCTGCGCTGCCACTAGCTTCAATTCTAATCGACTCGGAGTCGTCCATCAGTGGCAAGCCTCTTCAACCTGGAGAATCATAATGCAGTCGCACTCCAAGTTCCAACACAGGAGTTCCGGGAATCTTCAGGCAACAAGTTTCCGACGGCGACCTTGGAAGCTCTTGACATGGTGGTTGAGGACAAAGTCTGTGAGAGTGACGTAACCGGGTCACCGATCCGAGTCAGTGATCTCCGGAATCATCCGAGTCCAGCCCCGCGTCGTGGTCAAGTCCCTGCAGAACTTGTGCAGAACGCAAGATCATCAATGCCTTCACGGTTGAACCTACCTATATAGCCCTCTGCGAGCTCGGACGGTGCGCTGGCGTGCTGGAGGTCGCCCGAAAACCATGGCGTCCATTCTCAATCCACCATCTCTATTTCACAGTTTTAACTGAAGCAACGACGCCAAATCGACGCCCATCTCCAACGACAATGACAACCTCAGCGTGCGCACGCCATACCCGATGAACACCGATGGCAGCGCCACCAGCGGCTTGAGCACGCGCGCGTACGTAGGCTCGCGCTCCTCGCGCGGCGTGCCATCCGATTTTCACTCGGCCTCAGCGCCGGGGGTGCCCTCTTCGCCGGGTGAGCCTTCTGTAACGCCCGTTTTCCGACGCCTCCACCGGCGCAACTTCCGCCCCGCCACCCTCGCCCCCCGCGGAGGAGCACCGGCACACAGCTCATCGACCTCAGTTTCGTGCCGCTCCCGAACGCCGCGACATTCGTCTCCGCGCCTGTGCCGGCCCATCCAGCTATAGCCACTTCTCCCGCCGCAGACTCTCCCTCTCCCCCGTGCACTCCGCCTCAGCCCCCGCCTCAAGCGCCTCCACCGCGAGCACACTGACCACCCCGCCTCCTCGCCCTTCTCGCCCGCGCGCGCGAGCCTCGACGCGCCGCCGACATACCAGTTCACTCCGATGGCGCAGTCCGACGCGGAGGCGCCACCGAAGCGCCGCGCGCCGCTCTTGCGCACGCTGCGCGGCGCAGCGAAGGTCCTCACCGGGAAGATGCGGCGCGACGCCGCGCGCGTGGCGGCGGGGCGGCGCATGATGGGTGGCGAGTGAGGGGTTCCTTCTTGTGAGGTGTGCGCGTTCAACGGACTAAAACTGACCTTGGACTCGGACTGATCTCGGACTCGGACTCGTACGTACGTACATTGAGTACGCCGCCGCTCCTTTGTATATCTACGTGTAATTTTAATGACTGATTCTCTTCCTGGTGCAAGACGGGCAGTTTGAAGTTGAAGGGGGCACGTACTCTCAGCGCGAACACAACCCGTTTCGGGGAAGAAAAAAAATTATTGACCTCACCATACGCCGCCGCGAGGAATTGAACCTCGGCCTCCCTCCTGCAATCTCTATTACAGCGCACGAATTGAGCAAGGACGATCACCATGATCTACGGCGGCTCATCTGCGTACCTAACGCAGTTGATAAATGGGTGTGCAAGCAAATTATGTAGAAACGGCGGGCAAAAAAGGCCGTAAGCCCAAGTAAAACAATCCAGAGATCTCAACCGCATGCCGCCGCGAGGAATGGAACCTCGGGCTCCCTCCTACAATCGAGATTGCGCCTTAAAAATTGAGCAAGGGCAATAACCATGATCTACGGCGGCTCATCTGCGTACCGAACGCAGTTGATAAGCGGGTGCGTAAATAAGTGGGTGCGTTAATTCGACAGGGAGTCGACCCCGCGGCTCCCGTTTCATATCGGACTAGACGGCTTATTGCTCAACAGTGACCGCCATGGCACAAAATACTGTCAGTAATTTCCTTGCGCACCTGGGCTTCGGTATAAGCTTACGGACCACATGAAAAAAAGAAATAAGGAAATCCCTCATGCCGTCGGGAGGAATCGAACCCCCGTCTCCGTCAAGCGAATGCGAAGAGGTAGTCTATAATTGAATGAGGGCGACCTCGTGGTCCACGACGGCTTATATCCCTAGTTAGTGGATTGAATAAGTTGGCGCTCAGATGAGAGGGCGGGCAAAAAAGCCTAAGCCTTCATCATCCCGCCGGGAGGAGTCCAACCCCCCCTGCTCCGTCCTGCAATGTCGCCGCAAATATATTGAAGGAGGGCGGCCTCAGTGGTCCACGATGGCGTATCTGCTAAGGTAGTGGGATGAATAAGTTGGCGCGTAAATTAGAGATGCAACGCACAACGATTAAACCCATCAGAACACGCCGCCGGGAGGAGTCGAACCTCCGGCGTCCTCTTTACGGTGAAGAGATTTGGAAACCATAGAATGAGGGTGACCGCCACAGTCCACGATGGCGTACCTAGTTCAGTAGCGGATGAGAGATGGTAGACAAAGATGGATCTGGCTCTCATTGATGCCGCCGGGAGGAGTCGAACCTCCGTCTCCCTTATACAATGCGCTTCACCGTGAATTGAGCGAGGGCGACCAACCATGGTCCACGACGGCGTGTCTCACTCGCTGGCGGGTTCAATATCCCACGACCCGGATGAGAGGAAGGCGATAAAAATAAGGATCTTTATCCATACCGCTGGGAGGAGTCGAACCTCCGGCGCCCTCTTTACGGTTAGTGTTGTCAGGGTCGGGCCGGGCTTGGGCTCAGGCCCGGGCTTGGTTCAATTTTCTTTTCACTGTGGTGAGGCAAATATTTGAATGCTAAAGAGCTTACTAACTATAACATGAACTTCTTGAATGTATATAACATGTTTTTAGTGGCCATAATGACTTTCTCGAAGGTGTTGAAGAACTCTAAAAGTCCATCAAGAACCCCGGGATTTTCCGTACCCACCCTCCGGACCTCAACAACAAGGTCAAATGGATGTAAGACTATGAGAGCACTCAAATTAAACTAAACTAGGCTGTGAGATATTCACAAACCACCAGTTCATCATTTTCATTCGAGGAATTCGCTGCACAGAGAGACCCGGGCCCAAGCCCGGGTCGCGGGCCCGCCGAATGTCTGAGCCCGGCCCTGAGCCCTCCCTGGGCCCTACTTCGGGTCGGGCCCAGGTCGGGCTTGGGCTTGGGCCCTCGACCCTGACAACACTATTTACGATGAACGAAACCGAGCTCAATGGAGTGAGGGCGACCATCTTGGTCGACGACGGCGTATCTGACTAGCTAGCGGGTTGAATAAATCAATACCCAACTTAAAGATGCAACACAAAACGATCAATCCCATCAGAACATGCCACCGGGAGGAGTCGAACCTCCGACGTCCTCCTGCATTGAATTCTCCGGGCTCAAGTACATCTCAGCCGTGGATATAGTGGTACTTTCTGAGGCGCACAGGGCACAGAAACCACCGGGATCGCCCCGAATAGCAAGACACTCAGCAAGATTAAGGAGGAGCACACCCTCTGTATTCCAGCCGGCCGTCGGCACGGGCTCGGTAGGCCCGGCGACTTGGGATAATTTCCGCCGAGGGGATCGGCACAGTCCGAAGCCGGTTGGCAGATGTCGTCCGAGCTCGGCTCAGGTCGGCACCGTCTGCCTACTATCCGAATTTCACCAGGCCTCCGCCAAGGTCGGCTTTTATCCGAATGGGATCCCAGGCATCCATAAGTTTGCGAAAAAAATTAGCTTGGTCTATTTTTTGCGCTGGCGACACCCAGCTGTGTATCTACACGCCGAAAGTCGGATTCTTCGTCCTCTGACTCGCCAGCTTCGTCCCTCCCTTTCCCCTTCTTACGTCTGCAGAACTCTTCGAGCTCGGGTGGCGGTGATGAGGAATATGTTCTATTGCGCCCAATCCACTCTGTGGCGACACGAGGTGATAGCTCGTGGTCATCAGATAAGACATAGATGACAGTCGGAGGGTGATGCGCCATGGCGGCGGGTGCCGTAAGGTCGCGCGTTCGTCAAATCAGAAAGCGCGTTTGTTTTGTTGCCTCAGCAAGTGAGAAAAGGTCATCGATAAACTCGTCAAAACTACAGCGAACCTAAGAATATACTCTTGGCCTCGCTCTGTCTCTATGCTTGCCATGCAAACTTTATTCGAATTCTGACCAGGCATGTCCAGAGCCCACGAGTTTTTATCCGAAAATTACACCAGGGCCCGACGCTCAAAAGTCGACTTTTTATCCGATTCTGACCAAGGATTTTGAGATTTTGGGTCAGTTTTTATCCGAATTTGAAAATTTGGCCGACAGGCATTTGTGAGAAATTTCAGGGGTCCTGCTGTGCCGATGGACCCCCTGAACACAGTGTATCTGCGAACGACGTGATGTAGCTCACGAATCCCCCACTCGATGTTAAGAATCTCCCTCAACTGCTGTTCCGAAGTCAGATGGTGCTAACTCTTTGCATCCGCAGCTTCTCCCGGTCTGTTGACGATGATCTTCTGGCTCATCTGATCTTCACGCTCATATCTCGGACCCGAGCAGGACTTTCTGTATTAATAACAGATGCCGCGGAATAAGTAGTTCATCTATCCATATCCTCAGTCTGGGAGCGATACGCACCAAATACACGGGGGAAAAAATTTGTCACGAGCGCTTTGCGAGTATTGATTTCTCTTCTACACTTGTATGGTTGACGGATGTCTCTCAGGGACGGATGATCGGCTGCATGTGAAACGCTCGGGAGCGGTCAAGTTGACATTGGGAGAGCGGACAAATTCCGGGGCGTAATTCGCAGATTCTCTGGGTATCCAGCTCCGAAGAGGATTCCCAGGAACAAGGAAACTTGATATATACCTGTTCAAATGATTGGGGTCCTCGCTACGGATTTCAATCTTCCCAGCTCCCGATCTTGCCAGGACTACATTCACGCGAATGATGGCCCGTCTGGGATTCAACAATTGTATACGTGAAGGACTGTGTCTTTGCCAGTTCCCTCTGACCAGTTTGCAGAAGCCAAAGCGGAATCAGAGTATCTCAAATCTCTGTCCTTCTAATCCCGTAGAGCCAATGCGATCGAGCTTCAATCACTTGGCTAATGGCCGTGACAGTCTGCTCCCGCATTTCGTATGGTGACCAACTATCGGATTTCTGATATTCAGGCTGATGAAAGTAAATTTACCGTGAGACTGGCTCCAACCATACTTAATCAGCTTTTGTGAACGAAGTTTCTCTCTAACTCACCGAGAATCGCTCAGCGCCATGGACTCTGGTTCATCCGTCCCGCCCGGTGTTCAGATCGTGCAAATGTTCATACCATTTCTTGTGGGTTTACTGTGGTAGCTGACTATGTGTAGGTCGGGACCACAGGTACCTGCAATTGGCCAATCCTACCCTCCAATGATGATTTCCATTCGTAGCTTCTGTCGTATCTCTTCCATTGGGGACTGTTCGGCGCCCTGTCCGTCCAGCTGTGTAAGCTGCCTTCGAATTGTCCCTACATTTGTATCTAACGTACTTCAGATCTCTATTATGACGCCTTCCCCAACGACAGACTGTCCACCAAGTGCCTAGTCTATACAGTATACGCCATCGAGTTGGTGGAGGCAGTTTTAATCACCCAGGACGCATTCGCAATCTTTGGATATGGTTTTGGTGACTTTACGGAGCTCACGAACATACACCTCATGTGGCTTGATGTTCCAGTCACAAGTGGCCTCGGTATTTGCCTTCCATATTTACTCTCCCAGCGCTGAGGTTTTCCCCACCCATAGTTGCATTCATTGGCCAATCGTTCTACGCCTACCGTGTTTATGTGTTATCACAATCTTGGATCATTCCGGTACTGATCCTGGTGGTACGTGCGCATTTTATATAAAGTACAATATTAACGATGTCATGTAGGTGTCCCTAATAAGCAGTATTGGTGCATTCTTTACTGGCGCCATTGTGTTGCAGGGTGTGCCCCTCGCCGGGTATATGTTAATTCGGCTGAACCATGAACTCGAAGCGGCTGGCAACTACTCGCTCGTGAATACGACGAAGATATCCGCATCTTCCGGGGTAAGTACTTGGTCCTATAAAACGAAACCGATTTTCATTCATTTATCTCCAAGGTGTGGTGTGGAGCCACGGTGGTGTGCGACATTATGATTGCCGTTTGCATGACTTACTATGTGAGTCTTTTTTCCTGTGAAGGTTGCATTTTTTTTGATGTGACCTCCATTCAAGCTGTCCAAACAAGTCACTGGATTCCGCCAGACGCGCGCTGTAGTTTCGAAATTAATTCGATTAATCATAGAGACAGGAACATTGACCGGTAAGCGTCGCTTGTTACTAACTCCAAGGGCCCACCAGTGCTCACTGAATCCACGCAGCTTTAGTCGCCGTGATCACTTTTATCCTCTTCTTCGCCTTCCCCGGCAAGATGTACTTCTCAGTCTCGACTTGTCTCCTGCCGCGGCTTTATGGCAACTGTATTCTGGTGATTCTGAATGCACGTTGTCAAATTGTAGGTGGTCGGGGGAGTTATTCGATGTCCATGGACTTCTCGTCAACGCCCAGTTATCTCCGAAATACGCCTCCTGGTGGGAATGACACGCACCTGGCGATAAAAATCAATCAAGAGGTGTTGTCAGATACCGCGATGCGCGGCCACGTTGAAATGAAGGGCATGGGCGTCGAAGTATGTACTTCATCTACAAGCATCAACTGTGCTGAACGTTTGACAGTCTCCCGACCTTGGCGCCTGTGTTTGAATCCGTGTCCGAGTTCCATGTATATTTCCCCCTTGACGTCCGGAACGATCGCCCGCAGTAATACTATCCTCCTCCTCCCCCCTTAAAACCTTTATCATCACTTGAGGACTCCTTTTAAAACACGAATGAAATCATGTGGAATTCCCTTTTTGGACATGGAGTTCCCGGGTCAGCGCGGATGTATATGCCAGCGTGAAGCAAGAGGAGAGGGATGACAGCTTGGAATATTAACGCAGCTAGGCGCAGAATCCACGGTAAAGTGCTTGGCACCGTGGAGAATGAGTCCATCAGAGTCTCGGGATCCCGAGGTATAAGAGCACAACACTGTTAGCGGCCGAATTCAGTTGCGTCACCATGGGCGGTTTCTTTTTTGTGGATGTTGCAGGCAGCGAGTGGCCCGGAAAATTGATTGGCTGAGAAGCATTGGCATCCTATTCAAACACACATATTCATGGTGCTCTTGGCTTGATGCTACCACTATGATATAAATACTGAGGCCGAGGGAGGGAATTTGATCAGGGATCTGAGTGGTAATTTCCCAAACAATTTGCCAGAATATCATTCAAGAAGCGACGATGGACTGGAGACTTTGTCTTAAACCTTGTCGGAGAGTTGAAATGGATTATATTCGTGGTATAAGACAGCACAATAGTGGGGAATGCATCACCTGGTAGCACATTGGGGTGCATCTGCATTGCTTGCACCAGTCTGCGTCCATGCTGTAGACGGTCCCCGTTCGATCCGGGGTCAGGTGATGATTCTGGAGGACCCATATCACTTTTTTTGGTCACCAGTTTACCCAACCCGTGCCTTCGTCGCGGAGAGTCCCCGAAACCTAGCGGATTCTCAGTTTCGCCAACGCCTGGCAGATTCCGAGTTCCCGTGTTTGCGCAGCGCACTGCAGAATCCGAGTCGAAGGGTACATGATTTTTCACGTCAGTTTTCATGTGACTTATCAGGTGATTCCAGTGGCTGTGTTCCTCTTCTCTTTTTTTTTTCTCTTTTTTTCTTTGGAGCGTTTAGGATAATGACACTCAGTCTGCAGAAGCATTCCAAGCTCATCCGCTTGTGTTCTTGGGTGTGAACCAGTTGTTGCCCGGGGAGTTGTCCAGGAGGAAATGCCGTTACACACATTTAAAACTAGTGTGGGGCTCCGGCCTAAAATATTACTTGGGGGTGAGGGCCGTGGCAAAGCCCGGCAGGAACTCGCACTTATGTTTTTTTTTTTGCCTTAAAAGGTTACACCGCCATTGGTCGGACAGCTGGCCTCAACCTGCACGCAACATGTGTGCAAGGTGCAGATGGTAGGTGACTGCCAGCTGTGATGCAGCTGGATTCCAGGACCAATCGCCTATGGGACCAGCATGGCACCACGTCTGGCTGGCCACCAGCTGAACGTCAAGGCTGGAATGCACCTGCGGTGTCAGTTGTTATTTGTAGGTCGACAGGTGCCCCTCGCATTGAATCCCATTTCTTTTCCCACGTTGTTTGAATCGTAAATCTCGATGGATGTTAGTCGAGAAAGGGTACATAGATGCATAATACTTCCATTACTCCGTCCATCTCCAATGTCTCCTTCACCCGACACGTGTCCGAGTGCCGTCGCCAGATCTGCTCAACACCCTGTTCTAACTCCTCGACGCCCTTCACATTGAGCTCGTAGTCGTTGACGTCGTATTCTGATGTCAATGCTTGGTCATTGATACGTAACTCGTTGTGAATCTTTACGAAGTGTTCGTCCAACTTGTTCCAGAACTTGACCAAGAGACTTCACGCTGAAGGTAGCTTCAGAGAACACACCACGGCAGCGATGGGGGAAAAAGGAACCACCAAAGTGATGCGAGCGCATAGAACTACGTCCTCAGAGCATTGAGTCCCTTTGACTTGATCATCGGTCTAGATCTTGAGGCTCCACCCGAGCTAGGAAAGCACTGTAAAGGACCATAGATATGAAAGAGAACACTGTGATCTTCGACGGCTTGAAGGCATCTTCGACAACCTATGATCTCCTCCCAGTCGGCCAAGGAGATCTTGGCATCCACAGGGTAGCCCCGCGCGAGGAGATGGGGCAAACGGGCTCATGGCATGACATGACATGGTAATCACCAGTGGGGACAGTGCTTGCGCGCCCGCCAAGAAGGAATCAGTACGGCTTGCTGAGGCCTTGAATGGTCCCGAATTGGGGCTTGAGGAGGACGGCGGGCAGCGCGAATAAGCACAAAGGTCGATCAGCGAAAACAAGGTGATTTGAAGATGCTTGAGGGCTTGACGGCCGATGCAGAGAGGAGTTGAAGCTCGGATGAAGTTAGCGACCGGAGGATTGGTCGCCCAATTAGGATAGTCGGGAGATGTCTCCCTCGCCGGGATTGGGATATGAGCGGGGGACTTTTAATTGAAATGAAGTGAGAATCGATGTGCTGTACGAGTCGAGCGATATGGGGCGGAAGGCAAGGCGGAGGGTGGAAGTGGGAGAAAAGAAAGCGTGGCGCGATCAACATGCACGTGATGATGGATGCCGTACCAAACAAACGCACGGACCAAGCACGCACCACTGTCGATTCACGCAAAGGGCCACATCCAGCAGTTTGCTCCGAGTCGTTACTGGGGCAAAGAAAAATGGTACATACCGGGAGCTTGACGCAGGCTTCAGCGCTTCAGCAAGGAGTCTGCTTCCGATTATAGGAGCGCTACAGTGTCCGAGTCGGCCGAAGGCGGGCGACGGACTTTGGACAGGCTTGATGTGTCATGTAATTTTCTGTCGTATAGCCATGGTGTACAATGTCCCCAGTTTGTAAAATAAAAACTGGGGCGGTCTGGTCGGAGGCTGGCTGCAAAATGTTGCATCCATGTGGGTATGCAGCTGGTGGGAGGCTGGAATCTTCACTGAAGTGTGCAGCTGGCATCTACCTGGCGGCTACCTGGGACCAGGTCTCGAAAATGCTTGCCTCTACCTGAGAATCCCAGCTGGTATACACATGCTAGCACTTTGGCGGTGTATATTTCCCGTCCTCCTGAGTGTCCATCATCCCTTGATGAGCTCCTTAATGTCCTTCTCGTCATATATACTCTGCTAGTCAGTTGATCATATGGGGTCTTCTGTTTGTTTCGTCTGCATTCACCAACTCCCTTCGCACTTTAATAACCCTAGCCTTGCTTCTCCTCTCCCGGCCACTCAAAACCTGCTCATCTTTTCACTTTATGAGCTGACTAAGAACCGGTCTCCTTTACATCCCTCTGTACTGCGCCCCCCTGTCTTCAATGAACACTGAAGTCACCCTCGGCTTTGATTGGGTAACCTGCATCTGGGAGTGTTTGATTTACACAGCCTCTGTTCCTCAGCCAGAGTTTTTTGGCCTCTGGCTGTTCTTTCAGTTGATTCACTCGTCACTCCATGTTCGCTCTCTCCTCGCCCTCTCAATGTCATGTCAGCTGTCCAGCCTGTACTTATTTCGAACGTTCTTTCCTTCAACCCTCTCATTGCTTCCCCTGTTGCAGCTTCGTATCATTATTCGGAGGCTCTCCTCCCTGCAAGCTCAGTCGCACTAAGTCTCAACACTTCATTCCGCAGGTCCTTCGACCTCCTCTCAGTCCACTCCTCCTTCTTACTCCACACTCATCTCACTCTATTTAATTATTCTTGAATTTGCTTATCTTTTCCGACTGCTAGCCTTTTGCAGCGTTATCAGCCATTCCTTCACTCCCATGCGGTAAGCCATATCTTCGGGCATGTTTTTATTCATATGTACTGATAGTCTCGCTGGGCCTGCCAGCCCCTTCGTCTTCAATGTTTTGGCTATCCTCCAATCGCTCATCGCAATGAGTGGTTGCCATCCACTGCACATCGCAAAGAGCGAGCGAAGGTCAGTGATTCATGGACACATGTATCTCTGCATTTTTGTTGGGTTTATAGAATTACTTTCAACACCCTGTGCCACGAGGAGCGAACGAAGGTCGGCGACGAGTGGCATGCATTCGGAAGAATCCTCGACCAGTTACTCCTTCCCTCCATATGTCCGATTCAAAGTGAGCCACACTATCCGGAGTAGGATGATGTTGTGTTATCTTGTATGGAGGTTAGCACTTCTTTTGTTAGTGTCCCATCGTCACTCTCACATCCTTCTGTGACTTCGAGCAGAGTTTCAATGTATGGTTGCATCTGGCTTCATCCACGCCCAGCAATATTCACTAGCACCCGAAGGCGAGCTACCATCGCGCTCGTTGCATTATGTGTGATTGATCACACAATAGACAGGATGTGCAAAGCCGCACAGAGCCGCATGCGGTTTCTGTGCATTGTGCAAAGCCGTGTGATAAACCAAAGGATTTATGAGTGGATCCTTGGTCATTCTGATGAAATCTGAGTAAATTAGGTGCTATGCAGTACACTGAACCACTTACCTAAAATAAGGTGCACCACTTTCACGTCGTTATTTGGTTTCGCCAGAGCCGCTGTGTGGCTATGGCCACAATTCTGCCCAAACAGGTCATTTTTCAACCATTTTCCACACTTCCTCCTTCCACCTGGAGCCGGAGTCAACACCAACAGCTTCAAAGCACTCTATGCAAGGTGTATATACTTAATGGATAGGGAATCAAAAGCCGCACGGTGCCGCATGCGGCTTTGCACAATGCACAAAAGCCGAATGCGGCTCTGAGCGGCTTTGCACATCCTGTCTATTGCGGTAGAACAAAAGAACTTCATAAATTCTGTTACAAGAATAAAGCCATCTAAACACTCATCCGCAGATAATATGGATTCAGCAGGTTTGACAAGAAATCCGAACTGGGCTGCAACTGTCGGCCAAAGATCGAACCCAAAAATCCTGATGGTATTAGGAGGACTACAGAGCACTCAAATGTGAATCCAGTGCTGGTGGCATGCAGTGAAAGTTTCTGAATGACCTTGAAATTTGCCAACCAATTTTCCAGGGTTTGTGCAGGGATGGATAATATTAATTTGACTGGCTTGTTATGCTCGAGGTCTGTGTGTCGAATGGCAATCTGATTTATGAGGCAGCCTCATGCATAGTTGACCAAGAGACGAAGTTTCCAGGGCTCTGCCGCTCATCGGCCTTTATGATTAAATGGCAAGTGATTACCTGCCAGGAAATGAAAATGTCCCGCACCGCCACGAAGAAAAAATGACTCGGCACAACTCGGAGAGGGACCTGTCTTGTATGAGACTCGTGTATTCGTTTTTTCCATATGAGAGAAAAATTGTCGATCGCTGCTCCCGTTGGTTCGACTTTTGTCATTCTATATGTCTTGTTGGTCGCTTTCCGTTACCTTGCCTGCATGCACCGAGGACGTGTTGGGCTTTGAGCTGTTGAAATACCTGTCCATCAGCAACTGGGCAGCAAACAAGCTCGACGGCGAGCAGTTAGAACGTGATGCATAATTTCCCCGTGCCCAAAACCATGCTAATGTCCATCTCAGATGCAAGTCTTGACACCATTGCGTCGCTCAGACTATACGAAGTATTGGAGGACGCTCTGATGCGAAGGCGGATCTAAATCAATCAAGACGCTTGGTATAGATTCAACAGTAGATCCGAGAAGCTGACTAGACGAAAGCCCGGGTATGAGCAGACCGATATCGCATGGAGGGTGAATAATTGCACATGGTACTCAGGAGGAAAGTTCATCAGATACTACCCTTAGTTCGTATTAGCCCAGAGAATGAGCGGAGAATACGCGATGATAGTAAGAGTTGCCAAGGAAGGCAAAAGAGGGGATAAGGCATCACTGCATCAAAGTTGTATTACAAACGTTAACATCCACAAACTGAAGATGTTGCGGCCGTCAATGATTGGGCCGAGGCTGGTGTATGGGAAAATGCCTAATAAAAATACGGGTAGACATGAGAATTGAGTAAGCGCCGAGATAATATGCAAACAGCAAACTTTAAACCTACACCAAATTACTCCTCTAAGGCAGGCGAGGGGGAAGACGGTACGGGATCATTGACTCTGATGAAGGTGCGAATAGAATCACTGTGCATGCAGACTATTGGGATGATAAAATACAGAGACGATGGAACATGGATTAACACGTGCCACTCGGCCACGGAGACGCGGGAACCGTCTTGTGGAGGGAGATCCTTATGTATAGATTGAAGGATCAATTGCTGAGCAGACCGGTTTAAGTGCTTTAAGTAAGGTGTCCATAACAGAGAAGGTGACAGAGAACGCACCAGAACATGACAGAGACCATCGCAAACGGGCGGCGCGAGGTAATGTAGATGACCAAAATGAAAGACAAGTCAGATAGAATGACCAACAGTTCAACCAAAAGGAGCAGCCATCAGTGATTTTCTACCTTATATGGAAAAAAAAAAAGAATACACGAGTCTCGTACGTCATAGTGGCCAAAAAACATCAGCTTTGGTGTTGAAACGGAAGTAAGAACGAGTCTAAAATAAATTTTTAGGACTCGTAACAGAAGTCAATAAGCCTACTGGAGGTGGGCAGCGAGTCCGGTGGCGTTTCAGGGCGGGTTAAAAGAGACGAATAAAAATAAAAACGATGCATGGGAATAGGATGAAGCTCCTCAAGATCGCGATGACTGAAGACTGAAGATTCATCATGGGTCGATTAAGTGAAGGTACATACATGGATGACTGCGTAACATCAAGAAAGGAAAACGTAATTTCTCTTCAACGATCAGACAGTGGAGAGTGATGGTAGCGTAGAGGAGACAGCGGTGGGAAGGGAGGGATGTAACGAGTCCGCTGGATTTTGTCAAACGGATACTGGGTACAACGAACGACTCAAGCGGAAGACAAGGTCTTCGCAGCCTTCGCCGCTCGCCTGTCCTGCTGCTTCCACACAGCCGCATAAAGTTCCTCCGTATTGTCAGGAAACTGGTGGACCGCGCCCTTGATAGGAGGGTACCGAGTGAAGGCTGCGAGGAAATCATCATGCGAATCAAAATCTCCTCCGAACCGCTCCAAGTAGTCCGAGGCGGTGTTAAGATAATAATACTTGCCGGCGGCCTCAAACGCGACACAGGGATCGACGCCGGGCAGGTACGCGAGTGGGCGGATGGTGCCGGCTACTTTCGCCACTCGCTTGACGAAGAATTCCATCGCGGTGAGGTCGTACCACATCGGATGGACGTCAAGAAATATTTGATGCTGCCATTTCTCCCAGTCGCACGAAAAGGGGTGGAGATCGAGTTTGGTACGGTAGAGCTCAGCGAAACGCTCTCTTTCGCGGCGGGTCTTCTTCTTGGAGGAAGATTAGGCCAGGAGTATCATTTATTTTTGCTTGAAGCCTACATACCTTATCCGCAGGCTGGGCCGATGTGCTGGTCTGCGACACGGTAGACAGAGAGCGGGTGATTCTGCGGCAAAAGTCAAATGTGAGCAAAGGAACAGTCGGAGAAGGATTAAGCACCACTTAGAATGGCGAAAGGGCAAGATTTGAGGACGGAATGGCATACGGCGCAGAGTTAGCATGGTGGCGAAAAGGAAGGAGGCTGACAGAAACGTGACTACAGCTGTCACCAGGTGCGAGTCCGCGTTGCCTCCGCTGTACTGGCGTGCTGGAGGTCACTCGAAAACCATGGCGCCCATTCTCAATCCACCATCTCTATTTCACAGCTCTAACTGAAGAAACAACACCAAATCGACGGCCCATCTCCGACGACAATCGGAATCTTCGCGTGCGCACCAAGTGTGCACTGCACGCCATACCTGATGGACACATCAGGAAAATCCGAAATTGCTTTATAGACCTGGAGAGACCAAAAAGACAAGGAAGACTCCATAGCAGATGGTCGTCTATATAGAAAGGTGGGAGGGGCGGTTTTGGCTGCATAGACCATCATAGACACCACCTGCTCTATATAGTTGCATAGACCAGATAGGCCGCATAGACCACATGGTGATCATAGTAACGATAGATCTTATAGCTGTTGTAGCTCTTATAGCTTTCAACGATGGATAGAGGACGTAACAAAATATATTGGAGCAAAAGAATACACACAACACAACAACGCAACATAGTACAACATCGAAATATCATCGTGGCGAACTTACCAAGGGGTGGTGGGCATTGAAAATAGACTGAGATTGCGAGCATGAAATCATAGTCAAGAAATGAAGGTGAGTCCAACTTGACGCTTCGAGAAGAAATACATCTTGAGTGTCAGCAAGGTGGCAAAGACGGTCCGAGGGGCCAGGAGACTTTTAAAGCTAGCGGTTGGAGACTTTGTGTGACTTGCGCAAACTTGAGGAAAGTTGGAGTGCTTGAAATCAAGTAGATGGGTGAACTCTTGGAAATTTGGCAGCACGGATTCGAGAGTTGGGGGGCCAGATGGCAACACTGGTATTTGATACCTTGACGAGCCGAAGACCATTGAAGCTTGCAAGTGTTGGCACATGGCGAGAATCTTGACAACTGCGGGCAATGGGGTTCCTGTCTGGCGGCTGGGGGGAATGCTTAACAGTTCAACTGTGGGGCTGAGGACAGTAAGGAGTGTGCGTGGAATCCTCCGGTGAAGAACAAGTGGGTGCAGTGGGGAAAAGGATGAGGGGAGAAAGAGAGATGCGACGTGGCAAGATCAAACATTTGGTCATGTCGCCGCTGGGCGGTGTTTCGAAGGCTATAGCCGATCGGCAATCTTCTCTAAATCCCACGACGTTCAAAGTTGTTACGGCCAGCGGCTACAAGCGATGTCTTGCACTTGTCGTGTTTTTTATTCCTCTCCCTAACGGGCATTAAGCAGGCATCACGACAATAATTGTCCTCCAGACAACGGTTAAGTAATATGACCCAGACTCGAGAGTATGACTTGCGAAAATTATATTCGGTCACGGTGCCAATTACTCGACGCAGAATCAGCTAGGCCAGCAGCCTAAGATATTCATGATAACTACAGCAACTATGCCGATAGACAGTGACAGTTATAGAAGGAGCTTGGAAGGAACTCAACTCTGGAGTTCATGATAGACAATCATAGCAAACCCTATAGATTCATAGACACCGGAAGTGCATCAAAGACCCATATAGATTGACGGCATGTCTTTATAGACCACCGTAGACCTGCAAAGACCAAGAAAATGGCCGATGTGTCTTTATAGAATTTCAAATTTTCCTGATGCACAGACGGCCGCGCCACTAACGACTTGAGCACGCGCGCTTGCGCGGCGCGCGGCACGTTCACGCCCGTGCAGTCCGATTTTCACTCAGCCTCTACACCGGGGTACCCTCTTCACTGGGTGAGCCCGGACTCGGATTGCTCTCGGACTTGGACTTGTACATGTACATTACATAATTGTCCGAATAGCCAATTTCGTTGTGCAGTTCGAGGTCGGGCGAGGTCTGTCTGCCTCCGCGCGAATACAACCCGTTTCGGGAAATGGGAATTAGAAAAAAAATCATCGACCTCACCATATGCCGCTGCGAGGAATCGAACCTCGGCCTCCCTCTTGCAACCGAACGAACTTACGCCTTACGAATTGCGATCGCCATGACCTAGCTCAGTAGCGGGATGAATAAGTAGGAGCGGATGAGAGATGGTACACAAAAATGGATCTGGCTCTCATCTATGCCGCCGGAAGGAGTCGAACCTCCGTCTCTCTCATGTGATGGTTTGGCCTCAATAATTGATGGGGGGGGGGGGGGGGCCACCGTGGTCCACGACGGCTTACCTAGCTTGGTATTGGGTTGAATAAGTGAGTGCATGTAAGTCAAAAAAATCTACGCACTGACCCATGCCGCCGGGAGAAACCGAACCTCCGGCGCTCTCATGCAATAGATTCGACCATGATAATTGAGTACGGGCGACCACCATGGTCTACAACGGAGTATTTGGCTAGCCAGCGAGTTGAATAAGAGTGCATGTAAGTCAAAAAAACCTATGCACTGAATGCCCATGCTGCCGGAAGGAGTCGAACCTCGGGCTCCCTCATGCAATAGTCTAGACCTCGATTATTGACGGAGGACGCCCTTCGTGGTCTGCCCTATTTGGCTAGCTCGAAATAAGTGAGTGAGTAAATTGCGGGGAAGCGCTCGAGGCATGCGGCCGGGAGGAATCGAACGGCTCCTACCTGCAGTCCGCTTTTGGATGAATAATGAGCGACAGGACCAACATGGTTCAGACGGCTTATCTATCTCGGTAGTGGGTTGAATAAGTAGGTGCATGTAAGTCAAAAAGATCTCCGTGATGAATAGCCATGCCGCCGGGAAGAATCGAACCCCCGTCTCCCTCATGCAATCTTGACGGAGGGTGACCACCGTGGTCCACGACGGCGTATTTGACTAGCTACCGGATTGAATAAGTTAGTGAGAGAAGTAGAGAGGGCAGGCGAAGAAGCACGAGCCCGCTCATGTATTCTATTCCTCTTACAACTGCGCTCTGGCTGGATTCAATCAAGGCAAGCGCCATGGGTCCGCAACGGCTCATTGTCACCCATATCGCACTCGATGAATTCGGCCGGAGCTTGGAGCTCGAGGTGGAGGCGAAAAAAAAACCTCCTGAACGCGCCCCATGCCGCCGGGAGGAATCGAACCCCCGGCTCCCTCATGTAATTTGTTCGGCACCGAAAATTAACGGAGGGCGACCTCCGTGGTCCACGACGGCGTATTTGACTAGCTGGTGGGGTGAGTAAGTGAGTGCGTAGATTAGAGAGATGAATTGAAGGAAAAAGACGCGGGCGACAACATGCCGCCGGGAGGAGTCGAATCCCCGTCTCTGTCTTGCATAGTGAGACCATCGCCATGAATTGAATTGAAAGACGGCGATCGCCATGATCTACGACGGCGTACCTAGCTCGGTAGCGGGTTGGATAAGTTAGCGCGTAAATTGCATTGACGACAAAAAATGTCACGAGTCCACACATGCCGCCGGGAGGAATCGAACCCCCAAGTCCCTCTGGTGAAGACTTTAGCACGCGTATTCAGTGAGGGTGACCGCCATAGTCTACGACGGCTTAGCTCCCTCGCCGGGGGGTTGAATAAGTTAGCGCGGGGATGAGCGAGGGAAGGCCAAAAAGAAATCTTCGTTACAAGCCAGCGAAGCACGAGCTTCCATTCCTTTGTAGTGTCTGTCTATAAGAGACTAGATCCTGGTGCGCTCCTGCGCTGCCACTAGCTTCAACTCTAATCGAGCCGTCTTCAAAGGCCCATGAGTGGTAAGCCTGTTCGGGGAAATGCAGCGGTGCTCCAAATTTCAGCATCTGATTCCCTACCATCTCCAGGCAAATAGTTCGTTTTCGACGGCGACCTTGGAAGCTCTTGACATGGCGGTTGAGGACAAAGTGTGTGAGAGTGACGTAGCTTTGCGTGACGGATCAGTGATGAGTGATCTCAGGAATCATCCGACTCGGAGGCGAGCCCTTTGCGTCTCCGACCAAGGGGGTGCTGATCCGTGAATGGCGGACCAGGTGTCGGTCGGTTGGTTTGGCCGTCAAGCCGGAATTTTTTTTCTGGGAACCACAGTTTGGGGGGCTGGAAAGTGGTCTATCCGACTTCGGTGAGCCTCCAGATATTCATAAAAGGCTCTCTGAGCTTCATGGAAGGCTATCTTGCCTCCCGAAGACCAAATTGCCCGATTCGGACATGGGTTTGGTTGGTTGATGTGTGAAAAACTGGTTGACTTGCATGTCAAAAATCAAATGAATGTCACAGCTGCCAGTAATCATACCAAAAATGAGAAGCAGGCATCAGGCGACACTCTCTTGATGACACTCAGTGAAAGCTTGAGACTGGACAAAAAATATGCAGTAACTCCAGAATTAGTATGGAAGGACATCTTGAAGGTAAAACTGTACTTTTGGCTGGATTTCATGGCAGGAGAGATGTTGGGCGCGAGCTGGCAAGATTTGAACGTGACACACGTGATAAATTCCCTTATGGGGATATTACATGGTTGGTCCGCCGAGCAGGACAGATTTTCAAAAACCGACACCGGTTCCGTTATTCACAGATCGGCACCCCCTTGTCTCCGACTCGGTTTATGCAGAACTTGTACAGAACACAAAATCACCGATGCCTTAACCTACCGCGAACTCGGATGGTTTACTGGCGTGCTGGAGGTCACTCGAAAACCATGGCGCCCATCTCAATGCACCATCTCTATTTCACGGCTCCAACTGAAGCAACGACGCCCACCTCCGAGTGTGACGACAACGGGAACCTCAGCGTGCGCACGCCATATCCGATGAACATAGACGGCAGCGCGACGAACGATTTTAGCGCGCGCGCGTACGCGGTGCGCGGCACGCTCACGCCCGTGCAGTCCACTCGGCCTCCACGCCGGGGGCCATTCCACGTCGGGTGAGCATTCACACTCGCCCTCGGGATCGTCCGAAGCCCTGCCAGTGCTACGGCCCGTTGTCCGACGCCTCCACCGGCGCAACCTCCGCCGCGCCGCCCTCGCCCCCCGCAGAGAAGCACCGTCACACGCAACTCATCGACCCCGGGGTAGTTCCCCTCCCGAGCGTCGCGCCATTCGTCTCAGCGCTCGTGCCCACCCATCCAACTGTAGCTACCTCTCCCTCCGCGCACGCCGCCTCCCCCTCCGTATCAAGCTCCTCCGGCTCCGGCTCCGTCAGCTCGCCCTCCACCGCGAGCACAATGACCACCCCACCCTCCTCGCCCGCATCTGTAAAATCCCCCTCGGGCTTCGCGCGCTGGGTCTCCCTCCGCCGCCCGGCTCCAAAACGTCGAGCCCGCCGTCCGCCCCGCCGTCGGCTTTCGGGTAGTCCGCCACGGGGCGCGCGAGCCTCGACGTGCCGCCGACCTACCAGTTCGCACCGATGGCGCAGCCCGAGGCGCCGCCAACGCCGAAGTGCCGCGCGTCGCTCCGGCGCACGCTTCGCGGCGAGGCGAAGTTGCTCAGCGGGAAGATGCGGCGCGACCCCGCGCGCGTGGAGGCGGGGCGGCGCATGATGGGCGGCGCGTGAGGGGTCCTTCCTTATTCATGGGGCGCTTCCTCGTTAGTGAGGCTTCTTCATTATGTGGTGTGTGCGCGTGCGTTCAACGGACTAAAACCGAGCTTGGACTCGGATTGCTCTCGGACTTGGACTCGTATGTACGTACGTACGCTGCCGCTCCTCTGTATATCTACGTGTAATTTTAATGAGACTCCTACTTCGACTGATTCCCCTCCTGGTTCAAGAAGGGCGGTCTGAAGTTGAAGGGGGCACGTACTCTCAGCGCGAATACAACCTTGTTCGGGAAATAGGAAGGAAACCAAAAAGAACTCAAACAAATGCCGCCTCGAGGAATCGAATCTCGGCCTCCCTCCTGCAATCTTTATTCCAGCCCTGAATTGAGCAAGGACGATCACCATGATCGACGGCGGCTCATGTGTATACCGAACGCAGTTGATAAGCAGGTGCGTGAATTAGGGATGGAAGGCAACTTTCACCGAGGAATTATGAATGTCGTCGGCAGTCGAACCTCCACCTCCCTCGTGCAACTTTGAGTCGATAGTGTTCATTAAATGAGGGCGACCGCCCCACACACTAAGAAATTTTCGCGCGTACTCAAGCTTCGGTAAAATCTTACGGGCCATAGAAAAAAACTACCTTCATAGAATATGCCGTCAAGAGGAATCGAACCCCCGTCTCCCTGTTCAAGCTAATGCAGACAACTTTCAATTAAACGAGGGTGACCACCATGGTCCACGACGGCGTATCTCTTTAGCTAGCCGGTTAGATAGGTGAACAAGTAAATTAGAGAGGTAGATTGATTGATGGGAGGAAAGGAGAGAACAGCTCGACCGGCATGCCGTCGGGAGGATTCGAACCTCCCGCTCTCTCATGAAGGTCATAGGATCATCTTGAACAACGGAATGAAGGCGACCTCATGGTCCACGACGGCTCAGCTGCAGACCCAACGCAGTTGATAAGTGGGTGCGTTAATTAGAGAGGGAACTGCGGGGAACTGCGGCTCCCGTTTCACACCGGACTATGCGGCTTATTGATCGACGATGATCGCCGTGGCACAAACATTGGCAACAATTTCCTCACGCACCTGAGCTTCGGTATAAGCTTACGGACCACATGAAAAAAGAAATAAGGAAATCCCTCATGCCGTCGGGAGGAATCGAACCCCGTCTCCGTCAAGCGAATGCGAAGAAGTAGTCTATAATTGAATGAGGGCGACCTCGTGGTCCACGACGGTTTATCTAGCTCGCCAGTGGGTTGAATAAATTGGGGCGCAGATTAAAGATTAAAGAGGTGCCTGAGACAAAAAGACGCGCGCGACAACATGCCGTCGGGAGGAGTCGAACCTCCGGCTCCCTATTACGATACTATCATCTTGGGTCATCAAGTGAGGGCGACCACCATGGTCCACGACGGCGTATTTGCCTAATAGTGAGCGGGATTAATAAGTTAATGCGCAGATTAGAGAGCGTAGGCAAAAAAACTCAAGAAGCTACTCTTAGTTATGCCGCCGGGAGGAGTCGAACCCCCGTCTCCCTCATGTAATTTGCTCGGGACCGAAAATTAACGGAGGGTGACCACCGTGGTCCACGACGGCGTATTTGGCTAGCTAGCGGGGTGAATAAGCTTGTGCGCAGATTAGAGAGGCGCCTGAGGCAAAAAAAAGTCAAGACCTCACTTCATGCCGTCGTGAGGAGTCGAACCCCGGCTCCCTCACGTAATTGGCTTGAAACGGACAATTGACGGAGGGCGACTTCCGTGGTCCACGACGGCGTATTTGGCTAGCTATGTAGCGGGTTGAGTAGGTTAGTGCGCAGATTAGAGAGGCGCCTGAGGCAAAAAAAAAGTCAAGACCTCGCTTCATGCCGTCGGGGGGAGTCGAACCCCCGTCTCTGTCTTGCATAGGGCGACCATATCCATGAATTGAAAGACAGCGATTGCCATGATCTACGACGGCGTATTTACCTATCTAGCGGGGTGAATAAGTGAGCGAGTAAATGGGAGATTGGAAGACAGAAGTCTCAAGAGCGCAGGATGCCAATTGGTGAAGACGACGGCTGGTCTTCATCAATATGTGGCCTTGGAGATAAGCGGAGTAGCGGGTAGAAAAAGATATTGGTAGCACAGAATGTCGGAGGAAGGAATCGAGCCGGCTCTCCTGGAGTTGGCGAGTACTTGTTCCGCCGCGGTCGACGCCTCGTGCGCTCCTCCCCTGCCACTAGCTTCAATTCTAATCGAAGGCCCATGAGTGGCAAGCCTCTTCAACCGGGGAATGCAGTGGCACTCCAAGTTTGAGCATGTGAACCGACTATCTCCAGGCAATCGTTTTCGACGGTGACCATGGAATGGTGGTTGAGGCAAGGGTTGAGGACGAAGTGCGTGAGAGTGACGTTGCCTTGCGTGACTGATCAGTGATCTCCGGAATCATCCGAGCCAAAGCCTTTTGCGCCTCCTCAAGATCCTCCATGCCTTCGTCAACGAACCTTCCTATATAGCCCTCCGCGAGCTCGGAAGATGTACTGGCGTGCTGGAGGTCGCCCGAAAACCATGACGCCCATCCTCAATCCACCATCTCTATTTCACGGCTCCAATTGAAGCAACGACGCCAAATCGACGCCCATCTCCGACGACAATTGGAATCTTCGCGTGCGCACGCCATCCCTGATGAACGCAGACGGCAGTGCCGCGAGCGACTTCAGCACGCGCGCGTACGTGGGCTCGGGCTCATTGCGTGGCACGCTCACCCCCGTGCCGTCCGACTTTCACTCGGGCTCCATGCAGGGGGCCACTTCCTCGCCGGGTGAGCGCTGAGCATTCGCACTCGCCCTCGGGATCGTCCGAAGCCCTGCAACACGCCCTTGTCGGACGCCTCCACCGGCGCAACCTCCGCCGCTCTACCTTCTCCCCTCGCGGAGAAGCACCGCCGCACGCAGCTCATAGACCCCGGTGTCGTGTCCCTCCCGAGCGTTGCGTCCTTCGTTTCAGCGCTCGTGCTCACCCATCCAACTGTAGCTACCTCTCCCTCCGTGCACGCCGCCTCCCCATCCGTATCAAGCTCCTCCGGCTCCGGCTCCGTCAGCTCGCCCTCCACCGCGAGCCCAATGACCACCCCACCCTCCTCGCCGTCCTCGCCCGCATCCGTAAAATCACCTCGGGCTCCAAGGCGTCCGCCGGGCCCTCGGCGTTCGCCACGGCCACCCTCTGCGCGAGCGCCGACAGCGAGCGCCGACGCGCCGCCGACGTACCAGTTCACCCCGATGGCGCAGTCCGAGGCGGAGGCGCCGCCGCGCGTCGCTCCTGCGCACGCTTCGCGGCGAGGCGAAGGTCCTGAGCGGGAAGATGCGGCGCGACCCCGCGCGCGAGGAGGCGGGGCGGCGCATGATGGGCGGCGCGTGAGCGGTTCCTTCTTTGGCTTCCGTACATATTCATGGGGCGCTTCCTTGTTATGAGGTGTGCGCGTTAACGGACTAAAACTGAGCTTTGACTCGGATTGCTCTCGGACTTGCACTTGTTTGTACGTACATCAAGTACGCCGCCGCTCCTTTGTTTACATTATAGGAAACCGCCTCCGCGTACAAAGTACACTAAGGTAGCATAAACTACCTCGACTGTTCACGGACGAATCATATTTGCATGGAATTCCAATGAGACTCTTAATTCGACTGTTTCACTTCCTGGTTCAAGGGCAGTTTGTAGTTGAAGGGGGCACGTACTCTTATCGCGAACACGATCTATTTCGGGAAATAGGAAGGAAACCAAAACAAATGCCGCCGCGAGGAATTGAACCTCGGCCTCCCTCCTGCAATCCATATCACACCCGAATTACTGGGCAAGGACGATCGCCACGATCTACGGCGGCTCATCTGCATACCCAACGCAGTTGACAAGTGGGTGTGTAAATTAGGGATGGAAGGCAACTTTTACTGAGGAATTATGAATGTCACGGGCAGCAAGTTGGCAGTTGATCTGGGGTTCCCTTTATACACCGGACTATGCGGCTTGATACGTGAGGGTGACTACGGCTCACAACAAGAAAATTTCTCGCCTACTAGTACTCGCGCTTCGGTAAAATCTTGCGGGCCAATAAAAAAACCGCCTTCACGGAAACCCAATGCCGTCGGGGGGAATCGAACCTCCGCCTGGCTCGTACACCTTCCACTCTTTCTTGTGGTTCATTAAATGAGGGCGACCTCGTGGTCCACCACGGCTCATCTGCATGCCTAACGCAGTTGATAAGTGGGTGCGTAAATAGGGATGGAACCGACCCTGTGGCTCCGTTTCACACCGACGCTGCGGCTTATTGGATGAGTGGGTGAGGGTGACCACTGTCCACAACAGCGATTTTCTCGCGTACTCGAGCTTCGATAACATCTTGCGGGCCATATAAAAACTCCCCTCGCGGAGCCTACATGCCGTCGGAGGGAATCGAACACCCGTCTCCCTCATCAAGCCCGCACAGTAGTCTATAATTGAGTGAGGGCGACCCCATGGTCCACGATGGCTTCCTCGCCTAGATAGCGGGATGAATAAGTTTGTGTGTAAATTAAAAGTGGAAGGCAAAAAATGCCCGAGCTCATGTATGCCGTCGGGAGGAGTCGAACCCCTGGTTCCCTCTTGCAATCTTGAAACTGGATAATTGAGTGAGGGCGACCACCGTGGTCCACGACGGCGTATTTGTATGGGCTATATAGTGTGCAATAATTCGGGCCTAAAACATGAAAAGACACACATGTCAGGTCGACACCAGAGAATTGCACACAGCTTGTCTCTGCTGTAGAGCTTCCCAAAATCACACACCATGTGTTGATATGAAAAGATGACACAACTTGATTCTGGATTCTTTCAGTCCTCTCCCATTGCACCACCTGACTTGACTGCTAATTAACAGTGACCAGGCTAGCATGTAGGTGAAAGCGGAGTCAGACCTGGTCCATCATTTTCCGTTTGCTATCTGATCTCCTTTTCTTGTCATCTCTGTGGCCAGCTGTTGGATTGAATAAAGGATTGCAGTGGGGAGGCCTTCCCTGCACCTCAAGATTTTTGCTACATCAAATATCCTCTCAGAGCTACTGTACCTCTTCAACTTACGAATGGTACAGTTCCCATGAAGTCAGATGATTGGTTTGATAATGGCACGGGAAATTGAACATCAGCAGATGCCTTATTTTATTTCATTTTTGAAAGGCTAGTGGGTATCGTGATATCCTACTGTTTTCCCTGACTTTGGCCTGCGTGTTTTTGCTAGCTAGAAAATGAGGGTGTGTGTGTTTTCACAGAAAAAGATGTGTTACCCTGCATCGTTTCGCTACTAGTTCTCCAAACTTGAGTGTTTTAAACCCATTGCGGCTGAGGTGTGCACTAATTTAATTATTGCACAGTATATGTGCCATATATTTGGCTAGCTCGCGGGGTGAATAAGTGAACGAGTAAATTGCGTTGAAGGGAAAAAATCTGGCGAGCATGCTGCCGGGAGGAATCGGACGGCTCCTGTATGCAATGTGTTTTTGGATGAATAAGAGTGACAGGACCAACATGGTCCATGACGGCTTATTTACCTCTGTAGTGGGCTGAATAAGTGACACTGGGGGCAAGGTCCCATGCATGTGGAAACCACATGCTTTAAATGCATGTGGTCCACAGGTGGTCTGCCAGTTTTCAAAAGCAGACAAAGTCTCTTTCATCGACAAAGGGTAGACAAAGAGCAGACAAAGGGCAGGCAATTTTTCCCGCCACCCCCAAAAAAATGCCTGCCCTTTGTCTGCCCTTTGTCCTCCCTTTGTGAAAGAGACTTTGTCTGCATTTGAAGATCCATTGACCACCTGTGGACCACATGCATTTAAAGCATGTGGTTTCCACATGCGTGGGACCTTGCCCCCAGTGTGAGTGCATGCAAGTCAAAAAGATCTCCGCGATGAATAGCCATTGCGCCGGGACGAATCGAACTCCGTCTCCCTTATGCAATTTGCTTCACCGTGAATTGGTGAGCCCGACCCCATGGTCCACGACAGATTATTTGCCTAGTGAGCGGGATTAACAAGTTTGTGCGTGGATGAGAGATGGAGGCAAAAAGGCTTACGAGCTCGGGAGGAGTCGAACCTCCGTCTCCCTCATACAACAATGTTGGCCTTGATGAAATGCTTGAGTGAGGATGATCTCCGTGATCCACAACGGCTTATCTAGCTCGGTAGTGGGTTGAATAAGTGAGTGAGTAAATTGCGTTGAAGGGGAAAAAAAAATCTGGCCGCACACTGGAGGCATGCCGCCGGGAGGAATCGAACCCCCGTCTCCCTCATGCAATGATCCAGCCTCCATTATTGATGGAGGGCGACCTTCGTGGTCCACGACGGCGTACCTAGCTCAGTAGCGGGTTGAATATGTGAATAATTAAATTGCATTGAAGGGAAAAATTACACGAGTTGACGCTTGCCGCCGGGAGGAATCAAACCTCCGTCTCTGTCTTGCATAGTGCGACCATAGCCATGAATTGAAAGAGGGTGACCTCCGTGCTCCACGACGGCGTACCTAGCTCAGTAGTGGGTTGAATGAGTAGGTGCGTAGATTAGAGAGATGAATTGAAGGAAAAAGATGCGAGCGACCACATGCCGTCGGGAGGAGTCGAACCTCCGTTTCCCTCATGCAATAGTTTCGACCATGACAATTGAATGCGGGCGACCACGATGGTCCACGACGGCGTATTTGCCTAGCTAGCGGGGTGAATAAGTGAATGCGTAGATTAGAGAGATGCCTGAAAGAAAAAGCAGGAGCTGGGCCATCACGCCTCCCTCGTGCAATAGATCAGACCATGACAATTGAATACGGGCGACCACGATGGTCCACGACGGCGTACCTGGCTGTACCACAGTGAGGTTACTTACTTTGACTTTCCTTCGTGTTGCCTGCATCTTCTGCCGTGAGTTTACATGCTTGTGATCTTTGGCTCATCTCTCACACTCTACTTGGGCTTGGGGGCCAATGCTCCGCATGGCAGTACGAGTCCCTGGGGGTTTTCTACAGTCTCTCATAGACAGACACTTCAACGAATGAAGCTCGTACCTCGCTCTAACCACCGCCACTAGTTGAGTCACAAAATTACTGACTGACTTAGTGGCTGTGGTTCGGCTTTAAATCTGTCGGCCTTTTCGGACTTCGTGTTTAGCCAAGTACACATCTCCATCCGCCCCACGCGGCTGATATGGAATGTTCAGGCTGTCTGTCCCGACTTCATCAGCTCACATCCATTCTCAACCCATTCTTGTACTGTGCACTGGGTTCTATTCAGTTCAGATTCACATGCAGATTCAAGGCCCTCACTCTCAACGGTGAATCTTAATGTGGTTTCTGGTGTAAGCAAAGGCTTAACCTCGACCTGAAAGTGCGTTCAGATATGAGAATTCGAACGTGTTCGAACGCGGGGGAAATCAAGGATCTCGGACAACATAAATTTGGACCATGACTGTTATGCAGCTGGTCTGCGAACAACTCATGCAAGAAAATAGCCGGTGGATAGGTGGATAGATTCCCACAGGCAGAGACTCGGATGGGCGGACATTGGATTAGGTCCAATGACACACTTTAAATCTTGATCCTGCATTTCTTCACCCTGGAGAAAAATCTCTCTGAAGACTATCTCAACATTCGGAACTCGAGGGATTTTTAGGTTCAGCCTTCGAGCGCCACCCATGCTGTGCGATAGTGTGGTCGCAGACTGAATTCCCTCCTCGCATCTGACGTGACCCATTGCTCTGGAGTCCCCAGCTGCACACGTAGATGACAGGGTTGAACATTGAACTCTTCCAGGTGCAGCAAGGATATAATGGACCCTGAGGTATCGCCGGCAGGGTCGGCGACTATCACGCTGCCTCTCTAACTTTTCTGGTCAGTTTCACACGTCAAACTTAGGCTCAACAGACTTTACGACATAGGACAGAATTATTTTTTGGTAGACGGGCATTTGCCCTGAATTCGAGGTCCTAGAGCCAGTACTAGTTGGGTATTGCTGGGTGCAAAAGATTTAAAAAAAACATAAGTGTGAGTACATACCGTGCTATGCAGCGGCCCTATACCCCTAAGTTGACCTATGGGTTGGAAACAAACGAGAGCGAGATGGCGTATTTGAGCATCATATATCGTTGCGAGAATGTCACACGGGAAATTTCCAGCATACTGTAAACGGCGAGGAGTATGAAGGTGAGACTGTAGGGGATCAAAGCCTCAATGACTGCCCCACCAGCCGCTGTGGATCAAGAAGCAACAGCCGCGGATGATATGGACATAGTTGATCTCTTTCATTTAGACGTAATGTTAAAGGGCTCAGTGACACTACTCCGTTGTCGACAACCACTTGCTTTGTACTTGAACTTTGCTCAAACTGTCATGACCAAAGTGCAACAGCTTAAGCAGTGGCAGACAGATAGGACTCCGAGATTTTTCATTGAGAATCATGTTGGAATCTGCACAGCAAGCCGAGGCACTGTTTCTGAAACAGTGCAACGGTTAGCATGGATATGCACAGCATGTTGAAACATGGGATAGTGTTTCAACCATGAAACGATTCAGCTGGTCTGACTCGTTCGAGTTCACTATTGTTTAGTATTCTCATTGTTCTATCTACATTGTTCTTCGTACATTGTTCTCTAGGTATAAAAGGCCTGTAGATAGTGGGAATAAACTAATCTGAACCATCTGCTCTTCCGCCCCTCACTTCTCCCCCATACAACATTTTCTACAAATCAAAACAGCCATAGTGCCTGAGGATTCCAGAGGATAAATCCACGAGTAGCTGTGCCAGTGTAGAGCCAGTGGCAAGGTTTCGAAACCGAATGAAGTGATACTAGGGCCTGGGCACCCTTAAGGAAGTCTCATGTAGTACACACCCATTAAGAAGGAAAATGGTCTATTACAACATTGCCTGATTCACATCGGGGTGGGGGAGGGGGTGCAAAATGTAAATGTTGTAGACACTCTACTCAATGTTCCCACGGTTCAACATAATGTCGAAGGGTGTACTATGCCGTGCGATCACCTTTCGCAGGTGGCCTAATCTCCAAAATAATAGTCAAGTCCCCCCCCTACATGTAAGTCTTACTCTCTAAGCCTCAAGCAAAGGGTAACAGCGTCAGGAGATTGAAATTATTGCCACAAGTACAGTTCGGACAAGGCTCTGCCAGGACATGGATCGGAATTAGAGCCATTCATACCAGGAAGTATGATGTTTAAGTTCGCATGAGGCTCCGCTCGTATCGGCGTAGCATCCCAGGCGACGTGACGGGTGAATTCCCAGTTCTGGTTCAGATGAATCTGTGTGCGCACCAGCGTAACATTCAAATCGAACAGTATCCTACAAAATTGAAGCGCAGATGCTCTCCACGCATCGGCACAGCCAACATGTTCTACCCACCAAGCCAGAGTATAAATTTCAAGTTCCTTGATATGCATCGGCATTGCATTCCAGCCAGTTCCAAGACTTAAAAAGAAGTATTTTACCAAGTTGAGCTCCCGATGCTCATGAGGCTCCGCACAATCGGTGCAGCAGCCATACAGGACTAAAGACCAGCAAGGTAGGTGTGGCTACGCTACGGATGCGTGAGGTGAGGGGAAGAGGAGAATGGCGCTGTGCGCCGAGCCGTGCTGTGCACGGGATCAAGGAGGAGGGGGTAGGAGTGTGTGGGTGTGTGCGGGGGGCTCGGCCGTCCCGGCCGACGGGGGGGCTTCGCGGCGCAACCGCGAAAGCCGGCGGGAAGACCGGTCGGAGAAGGCGGGGGCAGGGACGGCCGAAACCCATACGCAAAGGGCCACCGAGGGTCAGAGAGGAAGGAGACCCGCAGCGACCCCGAGCGTAAGTGAGAAAACAACAGGTGAGGGTGGGTGGGGCAAAGAAAAGGCTGTGGAGGATGGATGTGGTGAGGCAGAGGCTTTTGGTGCAGCGATGTGGTCGTGCAGAGGAAGTCGATGACAGGTGGCAGTGTACATTAGATGGGTGCAATCTAATCTACACACGAGAAAATACAGCGATCCTAGCTACGCCTACACTACCTTGCCTTCCACTCAGGCAGGCTCGCAAGCTCGCCTCGCCTGAGCTCGCATCAAGGTAGAGTTTAGATGATCGAGTGTCGGGCTGCCCCACACTCATCGGTATGCGTGGCATTCCAGTCAGCTAGAGATAGATTAAAATTATCCCGCCAGTTGAAGTCAATATGCTCGCGAGGCTCGGGACCCATTTGCACAACAGGTAAGTATAAGCAAACTTTTTTAAAGACATGTTATACATCCTAAGTTGAGGTTCCGACGAGGCTCTACAGGCACCGGGGTAGCAGACATGGTTTGGCCTCCTTCTAACTTTCAATTAGTGAATGGCTGCAAGTGACTCACAATTCCTCGGAGCCGCCATGCCAAAGCTAGACTCATGCCACCGCCGTGTCATCGAGGGAGTCGGACGCACGAGACCACCTAGCAGAGAGAGCCGGAGACCTGTTGGCTAGTGCCGATGATTCGTTTTCCCCCGCAAGAGAAAATCAAGGCCCCGGCATTAGCATAAAGCCCTGGGCTAAAATCGTGATGATCCGCTTTACTAGGCAATCCAATTGTCAGGGTTCAATCTCCGGCTTGCGATGTGCGAAATAGTCCGACAGAAAGGAAGCTTGAATTCACCTTGGGCTGAAGAAACTCGAATCTTCCTGAGCATCTTGAGGTGGAAGGTACAGTGATCCAACCGTCGAAATGGCATGTCTTAACTTGCTGATTGCGCCCACTTGGGCCGCCCTGGGAGTCTTGACTGGTGTTGACTCAGACTGATTCCTGTGGAGTTAGATGGCTATCTGCGCAAATATGAAAGGGCACGACGCATAGCGCCGGAATTGTTTACAGGTAGTCCCGTAACAAGTAAGTAAGCCCCAGACTGGGGAACAGAAGCAGTCAGGCCTCGCAAAAGCCGGACTATTAGTGAGCAGAGCTTGCGAATAAATTACAATTTATGCCTGTCACCGTTCTGAAAAGCAAAAAGGGGTCCTCCTTTGTGCCGCTCGTCGCCGACCTTCGGTCGCTCCTCGCGGCCCAACTAAATAGATCACATCACGGCATTCGGTTCCGAATGGCGGCAAACAAAAAGACTCAGGCGACACGCGGCCGTGCGGTTTGCTTACGATGGCAACAGCCTTCGGAGGTCCTGAATAAGTGTAAATTGCGCAGATGTTGAGGAAAGAATCAAAGACGTCATATGGGAAAAACGACTTTGGGGAGGCGGTAAAAAATCGCTAAAGACCGAGTCTAAAAATAAATTTTTAGGACTCGTAACCCCCGCACCCTTCCTTGTCCCTGATCGCGCGGCACCCCACATCGCTGCTCGAGATTCACCTTCTCTCCTGCCTCGTGAGCACGCAACTGCCCCCATTTCTTACCTTCCTCCGCTGTCTTCGGGTGTTCCGGGTACTCCACCCCACGCGGCGGCGCGGCGGCGCTGGAGGATCGCCTCATCCGGCTCAGCGCTAATACTCGCTTTCATTGATCTTAATTCCGCTCAGCCGGCGATCCGATCGCCGCCTCAGATTCAGCGCCAAATTCTGACGGCGTCTCTCTGGCTTCTTGAAACATCTGACTTCCGCATTAGCTCCCTAATATCCCCGATAGTAAGAGCTGTTGACAGAAACATACTTGGCCAGTGCGCGATTCCGCTGCTTCGGGGAACCAGAATGAGGACCAGCAAGCGTGTATGTGCTGAATAGCTGGAGGATAGATCACCGACCCCTGCACATTCACAACGTGGCTAACAACATGATGTCGATGGCACACAGCTTCCGTGAGCGCCCAAGACGCGCCGAACGAAGCGCTGGGTTCTCGGACAGCTGGTATTCACGTTGCAGATCCACTATTATTGGAGCAGATCTTTACAGCATCGCACATGGATCCGGAAATGAACCACGCCGATACTGCGTGGCCATCTGTTATATAAGATGAACCGCCCTGAACCCCATCCCCATCCCACACCGCCAAAGCCATGTCGAAAATGTAAGTGCCTCTGATGCCACGGAGAGCAATTGCTAATCCATACTGTCTAAACTAGCATCCACCTTCACAGTAACCATCCTCCATCACCTTTGTCCCGAGCACTCAATTTTCTCGCACAGGTATTCAAATCAGATCCCTGGCTAATCCCCATGGTGATCTTCCTGTGGATATGCAAATGTCCGCCCAACTTATCATCAATGGGAATATTTTCTTGCAAACTGTTCCACTACAGTCAGAGGCCTCTCAAAGCAGTTGGAAACTAGATTTTGGATGCAAGATGTCAGTTTCAGTGGTTTTCTTGGCTTTCTACCAGCAGACATCTGCTACAACACTGATTCCCTGTACAGCTCCCTATACACGCCTGTCTTCTTGGTAGCAATCTTGCGCCACAGTGAAACTGCGGGCACAAGACTTCTTGGATCTGTCACCATTGGGACAGGGGATGTTCTTGGATTGGTACAAGCAAATTGCCGTACGTTGGCCCCTTTTGTATGGGCCTGGCCACTGAGAATCACAATGTAGCTTTCAAAATCATGCTCAATAAAGTAAATCCTGATGGCCCACTGCTTGAGCTCAAGGCGGGCGTGTCTGCTTCCGATCATTATTCCACGGCACTATCTGGTTTTGATGTGATGGACATTAATATTGCAGAAAATCGAAGTGAGATATCATTGTAGTCTATTAAACTATTTGCTGAACTGTCATAGTTACCTCAGTCAATCCTTGCAGAATCGCTGATGATCTACAATCCATGGCGATGCAAGGTCCCACAGATCCCCTGGAGCTTTTGGTGATGCATGAGAGGCTTCTTTTGCTCTCCCAAAGGGATGAAACCCGTGCTGCATGCCTGAACGTGCTCGGACACATTTGTCTCAAGTGTTACATCCAAGTTGGAACTGTGGATGGCCTTAACCAGGGAGTCAGTGCCTACACTGATGCAGTGCGGGATGATCCTACATCTGCCACATATTTGTCAGACCTTGGCCAGGCTCTTCGTTGCCGCTTTGAGCGGCTTGGCAAGCTGACTGATCTCAACGAGTCAGTGTCCAAGTTGGAGGCTGCTGTCAGCCTGACTCCAGAGGGCCACCCAGCCAAACCTTCACTGTTGAGCAATCTTGGCAATTCCCTGTGGAGTCGCTTCAAGCAGCTTGGTGACCTCACTGATCTCAATGAGTCAGTGTCTATGTTGGAGGCTGCTGTCAGCCTCACTCCAGAGGGCCACCCAGACAAGCCTTCACAGTTGAACAATCTTGGAAATTCCCTGCATAGTCGCTTTGAGCGGCTTGGGGATCTCACTGATCTCAATGAGTCAGTATCCAAGTTCAAGGCTGCTGTCAGCCTCACTCCAGAGGGCCACTCAGCCAAGCCTTCACTGTTGAGTAATCTTGGCAATTCCCTGCAAACTCACTTTGAGCAGCTTGGTGACCTCACTGATCTCAATGAGTCAGTATCCAAGTTCAAGGCTGCTGTCAGCCTGACTCCAGAGGGCCACCCAGACAAGCCTTCACAGTTGAACAATCTGGGCAATTCCCTGCATACTCGCTTCAAGCAGCTTGGTGACCTCACTGATCTCAATGAGTCAGTGTCCAAGTTCAAGGCTGCTGTCAGCCTCACTCCAGAGGGCCACCCAGTCAAGCCTTCACTGTTGAGCAATCTGGGCAATTCCTTGCAGACTCGCTTCAAGCAGCTTGGTGACCTCACTGATCTCAATGAGTCAGTGTCTAAGTTGGAGGCTGCTGTCAGCCTCACTCCAGAGGGTCACCCAGACAAGCCCTCACGGTTTAACAATCTTGGCCATTCCCTGCAGACTCGCTTTGAGCGGCTTGGTGACCTCACTGATCTCAACGAGTCAGTATCCAAGTTGGAGGCTGCTGTAAGCCTCACTCCAGAGGGCCACCCAAACAAGCCCTCACGGTTGAACAATCTTGGCAATTCCCTGTGGATTCGCTTCGAGCGGCTTGGTGACCTCACTGATCTCAATGAGTCAGTGTCCAATTTGGAGGCTGCTGTCAGCCTCACTCCAGAGGGTCACCCAGACAAGCCTTTACAGCTGAGCAATCTTGGCAATTCCCTGTGGAGTCGCTTCAAGCAGCTTGGTGACCTCACTGATCTCAATGAGTCAGTGTCCAAGTTGGAGGCTGCTGTCAGCCTCACTCCAGAGGGCCACCCAGACAAGCCTTCATGGTTGAACAATCTTTGCAATTCCCTGTGGACTCGCTTCGAGCGGCTTGGTGAGCTCACTGATCTCAATGAGTCAGTGTCCAAGTTCAAGGCTGCTGTCAGCCTCACTCCAGAGGGTCACTCAGACAAGCCTTCACTGTTCAACAATCTTGGCACTTCCCTGGCGACTCGCTTTGATCGGCTTGGTGACCTCACTGATCTCAATGAGTCAGTGTCCAAGTTGGAGGCTGCTGTCAGCCTCACTCCAGAGGGCCACCCAGACAAGCCTTCACAGTTGAACGCTCTTGGCAATTCCCTGCACACTCGCTTCAAGCAGCTCGGTGACCTCACTGATCTCAGTGAGTCAGTGTCCAAGTTCAAGGCTGCTGTCAGCCTCACTCCAGAGGACCACCCAAGCAAGCCCTCCCGGTTGAACAATCTTGGCAATTCCCTGCAGACTTGCTTTGAGCGGCTTGGTGATCTCACTGATCTCAATGAGTCAGTATCCAAGTTCAAGGCTGCTATAAGCCTCACTGCAGAGGGCCACCCAGACAAGCCTTCACTGTTGAGCAATCTTGGCAATTCCCTACAGACTCGCTTTGAGCAGCTTGGTGACCTCACTGATCTCAACGAGTCAGTGTCCAAGTTGGAGGCTGCCGTCAGCCTCACTCCAGAGGGCCACCCAGACAAGCCTTCATGGTTGAACAATCTTGGCAATGCCCTGCGGACTCGCTTTGAGCAGCTTGGTGACCTCATCGATTTCAATGAGTCGATGTCCAAGTTTGAGGCTGCTGTGAGCCTCACTCCAGAGAGCCACCCAGACAAGCCTTCACTGTTGTGCAATCTTAGCAATTCCCTGTGGACTCGCTTTGAGCGGCTTAAGGACCCTCATGATTATGAGGATATGCTGATTCAATACAGTCATGCTGCCTCCTCCCAAACTGGTTCAGCTCAGACAAAATTTCAGGCCTCGAGAATGTGGGCACATTTTGCCCACACTCACCGGCATCCATCTGCTCTCCATGCATACGCCACAGCCATTGAGCTTGTGCCCCATGTGGCTTGGCTTGGTCTGTCTATACCTGATCGACATCACCAGCTTTTGAAGGTGGGCCACCTTGTGAGGGATGCTGCATCGGCTGCAATTGATGCCCATGAATACAGCAAAGCCGTTGAGTGGCTGGAACAAGGTCGTTCAGTTATCTGGGGTCAAGTTCTCAATCTGCGTACTCCAGTAGATGAACTGCAGATGCTCCATCCCAAGCTTGCAGCTGAACTTATCTCGGTTTCAAACCTGTTGGAAACATCCAGCACACGGAGTGATATAGAGGCAGCCAGCTTCAGACCCCCACAATCACTTCAGGCTACAGCACGGCAGTATCATGATCTTGCTGCTCAAAGAGACAAACTTCTCCAGCAGATCAGAGGGTTGGCTGGGTTTCAGCGGTTCTTATTACCCAAGCTAATTTCCGAGCTTTCTCATGCCGCGAAAATTGGCCCTGTTGTCCTGCTGAACACTAGCTCATATCGCTGTGATGCTCTAATCCTCATTCCTGGACTTGTAGATGAAGTTATGCATGTCCCTCTCCCGGATTTCACACTGGCTCAGGCACAGCATTTGACTGAAGCCCTGGGATATATTGTGAGAGGGGGTGCTCGCAGTGAGAGGTTGGATGGTGGCCCAGAGGGGTATTTGCCTCCAAATGAGCAATTTTCATATATTCTTTCTGTGCTCTGGATCAACATTGTTAAGCCTGTCCTGGATGGACTCGCTCCTATGGTAAGCTATGATAATGAGGCAAAGTAATTCTGGTTCTTATCTTTAATATAGAATCCCTCATATCAGGATCAAGGACGTATATGGTGGTGTCCCACTGGGCCACTTGCTTTTCTCCCTATTCATGCAGCAGGCCTCTATGGCCAAGACACAGCCTCCAGCTCAAAGTTGTCCAACTTTCTCATTTCATCCTACACACCATCGTTGTCTGCTTTAATCGAAAGCTTACATGCCAAACAGGAGTCACAGGATGGACTCCAGCTTCTTGCCGTTGCCCAACCATCTGCATTTGGACAGAACCAAATTCCTGGAACCATGAAGGAAATTGCCTCTATTGAACACCTTGCCCAAAGAGTAATCCCTGTTCTGCGGTTAGAGCAGGACATGGCAACTGTAGAAAGTGTTCAGAAAGCCATGAGGGAATCTCAATGGGCACACTTTGCATGTCATGGACTACAGGATATGACCACTCCAACAAACAGTGCCCTCCTCCTTGCTGGAAGTTCAAGGTTGACACTTGCAAACATCATCCAGCTACATTTGCCACATGCTGATCTAGCATTCCTATCTGCATGCCAAACTGCCACTGGATCCAAATATCTTGAAGATGAATCAGTTCATCTCACTGCAGGCATGTTGTTAGCAGGATATTGTGGCGTCATTGGAACAATGTGGTCCATAATGGATGCCGATGGGCCACAGGTTGCAGGTGATGTTTATGCCCACCTTTTCAAAACATCACCACCAGACTCCACAAGAGCTGCGGAAGCACTTCATCTCGCTGTGCGAAAGCTCCAGGACTCGGACCATGCTGGAGGAGCGAAATCATTTTCACGCTGGGTGCCATTCATACATGTTGGGGTTTAACCTGGGTGACAATGGTATCAAGATATGTAATATTTACGTAGGCTCAATCTTCTGTCTAGCCAATTTTCGATTTTCGATTTTGCATTCTGGAGCTTACATCTGGTGGGTGGGAAACATAAGTTATTGGGGCACTTTGATTTATGGTAGATGACTGAACTGGACACAACCTGAGAGTAGTTCACCTTCGTAGTACATGCCTGGAACATATTTCCCATGAGGTGTGCCTTGGGTGAACTTTTGCTTTATAAGAAGAGCGGGAGAGTGGTGCCAACTGTTGCCCAATGATATTGAACCTTGACTTTTTGTCTATCCTACCAGGAGAGGCTAGGGTATCCATCAAATCTCGCTACCGCCATGATCAACACACTTTTCTCCATTCCTCCAGTCGGCTCGGCGGTGATACGCTGGCAACTGACCCAGCAGTGTGGGAAGTGAGCAGGAATAGTGCGATGCAGGAGTGCTGAAGGTCGAGACCAACAACTAACTACCACAAAACCACCAACCAAACACTAAACCACTGCAAGACAGAAGTCATTGTGTTGTATGTTCGGGGATGAGACCAAGTATTAGGCCTATCAGACGAGATTTACAATGATAGTCTTTATCAAGAATCACTTGTGTAAATGGCCCTTGTCCAAGCGATCCCAAGGATGTTGTCTGCAATCGACTAGATTGTATACACAGCACACAGTAGGTCGGCGCTTTTAGGGCCTTCCGGGATACAATGGGGTGCAATTTGATTGTGATATTGGGTTTTATTCGGGCTCAAAGGCCCTTCAGCAATTGTATCAACTGGGCTCAACGGGCTTTCAACAATCGTAAACGGATCAACTGATTGTCGACAACGAGTACAACAGTGTATATGGCCTAGAGCAGATGCAAGAACGGTGTTTCAAACGGTGTATATGGTTGATTTCCGTAAAGGAGCACACAACCTACCAACAACTAACTGTGACTATATTCTAGCCTCCAACTAGTCGTGGGTGCGATTGGCTTGTAAACCCCCCAGAACGCACTGGCGAACTGTATAAACACGATTGAACAAGTATAAACTTGTAAGAACTTCCAGGCCAGGTAAACTTCCAGGCCAATAAAACTTCCAGGCTCAATGTATTGTGACTTCCAGGCTCAAATGTTAAACTTCCAGGCCAATGTACTTCCAGGCTCAAATGTTATAACTTCCAGGCTCAGGTGTTTATATCAATCCAAAGGTATATTCACACACTATGAAGCAGACTCTACTGAGCTATACCTCAAGGCGAACAGAGCACACAATCTAACCAAGCAGCTGGTTGTGACTATTCCTAGCCCACAACCAGCCACTGGTGCGATTCGCTCCCGTTCCCTCTCGTGCAGGTGCCCTTATATACTGTTTCTATACATGATTACAAACATTGATTACACTACTTGCTGATAAATAGAATCTGAAAATAGCACGCAATCCGGAATATCTCGTTCCCATAACCTCTATGATTGGTCGAGGGCCCTCCCACGTTTGTGGATGACTCCTCCTTGCTGATCCACAGCGGAACCGTATGACTCGTACCTCCGATCGATCGGAATATAGGTGCGAACGGTCATACTCCAGAGTATATAGTGTTCAGAACACCTTCGAGGTGTCTTATATTGTATTTAGGTTTCCTTCCCAAGTCTCATATATGCTTTATACAGACTTTAGGTGCTAGTTTACGGCAGTCGAACATCGTTCTGGAGTCTTCCGATCGATATTTGATTCCGTCGACAGAGTCATCCGTGTCTGTTCGGATCTGATCGAACCGGCTACTTGTGTTCCCGGAGCCTGGACCCTTCACGTGAGGTGTCGCAGCGCGAGGATCAGTGTCAACATGGTTAAACATCATGTCGTTCGACCGTATATGCCATTCTTAGCATGTATACAGGGCTCAGAACCCTTCCCCTTGGATAACTGGGTTGCAAATAATCTCTATTCCTTCCTGACTCGGTCTGACTCATATGGCTGTCAGGTGATGTCCGATGTCCCGGACGGCTTCAACCATGACCCAGGGCCTAGAACGGTCCAGAATCAATGCTGTAGAGGCCAGGCTGGGTGCCTTCGTTGGTCCTACTGAGTGTATATGCTGCTCTGATCATGGATACAGCCTTCGAGTGCATGTATATGGTGACTGAACACACACACACATATGGTCCTAGATGTGGCTTCTCATCTGCCCAGCAACCATATATACTCTTGGTTCGAGTGTATATGCTTGAGGGTTTTGTGTGTAGGCTCTACTGTGTACTCTCCAAGTGTCACAAGCTCAATCATCCGAATAGACTTGGATGGGTTTACAGCCATCCGGTCCTATCAGCAACAGAACAACCTCGTTCAGATCATCATATATGCCGACTGATCGTTGTATACACTATTCGACCATCGTATATGCCACTTTATAGTCAGCTATTGGATGTCGATGCCATATCATCTGATACAGTTCTGTCTCCGTCTCGTGTATTTATTGCTTATATGGCCTAGGGATGCAATATATCCCATCTCCTTGATATGGACTGGCACTAAGTGACTTGTTTACCCTTGGATAGAGGGTTTGCACTGTTCGACCTTAAGATATTATATCCTAGGTCAAGTCGTATATAGGCCTCAATATGAAGTACCTGATATAAGATCATGTCCCAAGAGTCCTCTGGGTGCCATATATCCTTGACTATCTGCTCGGAGATCACAATAGTCCTCTATCGAGAGTGCTAGTACTTTGTAGATATGAAGCATGCACAAAATGCAATTTTCACAGCCAGCTCAGTTCACTGCTTATCAGCGGCTGGGGGAGTCTCACTGAGACACGGAGCATCCCATCATCGGTGCACAATGCACTGGGCAGCTGGGGTTATAGGTGGGATGCCTCCAGTTAAGCTCACGATCATGGTCAGCAGTCTGTTTCCCCTCAACATACTTCTCCGCGTGGGCCCCTTCTGTATTTCCGGAGCTGGGACTCATGAATTGATGCAGTGCTGCAACCAATCAGGACAAGACTGGATGTTGGGGGAGTTAAATGAGTTCAGTTCCGTCTTCTCCTATGTGATAATTCTTTACGAATCTCCATACGTCCGGTATTCAGGATAATTCAGCGGTGCAAGTTGGTTCTGTTTAGTGTTTAATTCCTTCTAATAGTCTGGCTACTCTGGAATTCTTGTACTTATTCATCAACCTTTGGTATGTACTGTAGTTACACACTATATACCATCTTGTTCAAAATCCGAAAGGTCTAAAGGGTGGAGGTGACGGTTAGAGGGTGGAAGGGATAGATAAAATTTGTGGCATATAAATCTGACTGACAAATAATAATGCATCTACATAGTGTTCATCTGTGACGGCCCTTGTTAGTGATTTACTACAGAAGGTCCCTTCAATCGGCAGTTAGAATTCACAACACAGTGATGTGAGTCCCTTTTTTCGAATTTCATAAGCAGTGAGGTGAGCATCACTTCGCATGTGCAGATCAAAAGGTACAGTGTGCAAGCCTCTGCATTTTTGACTTGGAGGAAGCATAACACGGATAGAATCTGTGGCATATCATAATAAACCATCACTGGTGGAAGATTTCAAGTTTTGAGTGAAAAAATTGGTGAAAAATGTTTTGAGTTTTACAGAAGTTTTTTTGCCAAAAATGTAGGTAAAAAATTTGAATCATTTTCAAAAGTTTTCCAACTTTAGGTGAAATTATCGAAATAAAAAGGAAAACTGCTGAAAAACTCTTGAGTTTTTCACCTACATTTTTGGTGAAAAACTTGTGTAAAACCCAAACTAATTTTCACCAATTTTTTCACTCAAAAACTCGAAATCTTCCACCAGTGCATATGGCCTATAAAATACATTGTAGTATATTGAAGTTGCATTAGCTCGTAACAATTTTTCGAGACGCAACGTCCCCAGGAATACAAAATTTGTGTGTTTTTGACTGCCAGTTTGGTGCCGATTGAACCAGGCGCAGTGCATTCATTGGGTAAATGGCAAAAAGTGGATTTTCAAAGCATAATTTACTATTGGTGACTGGGTATTGGACCACCTAAGGGTTTTCACCCGTGGGCAAAGGCCATTAGTGCGTTGTCAGGGTCCGCTGTTGCTCAGAATCAAGGCATACATATTACGAATTAGACAAATCAATTGGACCGAATTTAGGTGGGGATTTGAGCGCGGGGTGAATTTTCTTCGGCAGGATGCCAAAAATAGCCAAATGCTAGGGTACTTGACCACCGCCGGGGGCGCGCGATTATGGACGGGGCGCCGTGACCTGCGTTGCACGATTGATTGCCAGTGGGGGGCACGAGCCACGACACGTTGCGTTAGAGCATGTAAAACCGAACCTTGATTGAACCAGTGCGGACTATCGAGATCTCGGACTTGACCTTCGACTCTGTAGAGTTGTATCGGACTTGTACACTACGCTCTACCTACTTTAGCGTACCGACCTTCGTTTGGACGATGTATCTTACCTTACCTCCGTGTACGTACTAGGAGTAGTAGCTCTAGATCCCACGTATAATAGACAGCTACTTCCCTCGCCGACCATGAACTAACAGACTAGTACTACTACTACCACCATGCTAGTAGTACCTCGGAAGACATTTAAATAAAAATACGCTTTCGAATCCCAATGCTGTCGCAATTCGGGTAGGAGGATGAGTACATTGCTAAAGCTGTTACGGCCCTGATGGCCTACCAAACTGACGAGCCAATTGGAGCTGCACTCAGTGCACTTCAGACTAATTAGAATACATTCACACAATAAGCAATCTTGGTACACTACTGAATTTGAACTACATTTGATTACTTTTGGCCATGACTTTGCGTGGTTCTTGACGACCGCCGACTTTGCGCGGGGATTTTGCGCGGGATCATTTTGCGCGGACCTGTCGACTTTGCGCGATTGCGGGATTTGCCGATTTCCCGTAAAGTGCAACATTCCATTATGTGCGGTATTCAGCTTACAGGGCCATAAATAGCGCGGAAATGAGTATTTAGGACATGTGTTGCGCGCGGGATTAAATGTGCATCGGGACACTCATACGTCCGGGGTAGCAATGGCGTTACGGTATTTCGATCAAAATTGATAGCGCAATGGTCCCTGCCATCAGCTGGCTTTAGCCCAGACTCTCATGACAGGGTTCCCGGAACGGGATGTCATGAGAGGATGGTCCGAGACTAGAGCTGCACGTGGACGTGTTCTTCGCCAAAATTGACAAGTACGTCGTCAAACGCCTCGAATCGATGACCTTCCTGGCCGTGCACATCGACATCGCTAGCAACGATGACAAGAGCAGAGCAAGCCTTCGCAAAGAGTTCTCTGAGCTCTTCGGCGTTGGACCTGGCGGCATCGCCATCCTTCTCCCCGGTCTCTCTTTATTCTACAAGGGCCTTGAGCGCATCCGGGGTGAAGGATTTGGCATGAACAAGGAGTCACTCAAGACGGAGTACCTCCTTCATGAGACGTCGAAGGCGTTGTTGGCGTGTCTCACCCACTTCCGTCTAACGTGCGATCGTTCCCTCTGGGATCCGAAGGGCGGCTTCCGCGAGCTCGCCCTGATCTTGTCCAAACACGACGCTCACCTGCCGGTATTTATTCTAATTTTATTCGAGTTTAGCGCACGGTTCACTGATTAGTACCTCATTAGGTTGGTGACGCAACCAACTCCATGCATGACCATCTCAATGCAATGGATCTTCGCTTGGACTCTATTAGCACCCTTCAGCAGGCCCTCGAGGATGCGTTTGGGCATGCGACTGATCCAGGCCAGATGAACCATACGGTCGTTGTTGGAGGCGAATTCGGCCTTGGCCGATTTTATGCTGTCATTGTTGAGCCCTTGCTGGACAGCATCGACAGATTCGACTACGACGAGGTGTTCAGACTTTTGAATGATACTTCCCGTGCTCTCGCACGGAAAGTTGGAAATTATATCAAAGTATTCGAGTTTTGAAGCTACTTCGGTCATGACTGACGGCCAATAGACGAAGCCAGGCCACGGTGCGAAGTCAAAGTCATCCCACGTGCCCGACAATGAAGATGCATCAGTAAGAGTACCAACCGTGCGCTGTTCCGAGCTTCCTGACCTGAAACAAGGGCCCTCGCACATGAGCCAAAGCTCGGGCGAATTCTACTGAGCGTAATACAAAGTAGGAATATGACTACTACCTTGTTGCGCAGCCGAGAATAAATTTCTTGATGTTCTATAGGAGTGGTCATTTCAAGACACCTCGTGAATCGAATGATCATTTCGACTATGCGGATGATTTGTACAGCGACACCGCAGAAGGTATTCATGACGTTGGTCAAGGAACATAGCTGTACTGAATCCTGCCTCAGATATGACCAGAACCGAGTCCGCGGCTGAAGATTGGTACAAAAATATCAAGCCCGGCCCTGGAATAAAGACACGTAGGAAGAGGAGACACACCACAGAATATGTTCCGTGTGAGTCTTGTTTCGTCAGCTGTCTCTCAATTTCTTTCCGACACTCTATATTTATCAGCCTCCGACACTGAGATTACGCTCCACCCAAGCCGAAGCCTGCACCCAAGCCTAAACCGGAATGGGTTGACGTCGATACTCCTCCTCCATCGCCTCGTCGTGCCCAGAAGCCCAAATCGACGGGCCATCAGAAGGATCTCGACGACGCGGACGGTCTACTCCTCCTGGGTTGGCACCAATTGCGGCGCAGGATTATCTCTCGTTTCCCCCATCCTAACATCAAACAGCGCAACTCATTGGGTAAGCTCAATGAGATGCCTGATGACATGCAATTCAAGCGCCTCAGTGCAGTAAGGTGATTCATCCAGGCGTATACCTTCAGTCACTTAATCGTCCTCCTGATTCAGGTTTATCATCCGGATCGGAACATGACACAGACTCGGGAATGGCAGGAAATAACTGCGAAAAGCGCGACCGCGATAAATGGAAAGCGCCGGTAGTTGAAGGTTGAGTTTATTGTGCTACTTTGGGTAGTTTGAAGTAGATTTCCATGCTCATCTCGAATCGAACCACCGTCTTCGCTGCATCAACTTCTGACTCAGCAATTAGACTGCTGGTGTGAAGAGGACGGAACATTGAAAATAAAAAATAAGCTCGCTTCCTAGAAGATTGAAGGTATAAAGGTATATCCTGGAGAACTCTGACAACGTGGGGGCCAGATTCTGCCAATGGGGGAGATTGAAATCGGTGGTGGAATCAAGCAATCAGGGAAGCCAAACATGAGCGCGCCCGAGGTCTTTTAAATTGTAGTTATGGGGACAAAACTTTACTGAGAAACATATGCTAAATATGAATCTGGCGCAGAGATTGGCGCACAATGAACAGATATTGCCTAGCATTGTTATGCACAATAGTTGTGGAGAAAGACGGCCGTCGAGGAAGGATGTTCAACAGCCAAACACAGCCAAGCGGGTCTTGTTCGGGTTTTAGCACTAAAAGCTTGGCATGCAACCCCCCTTCAAAAAAATTGAGGGCAATCTGAAGGGTGCGAAGAGTGGTAAAGTATAAGTATCCCGGTGTAGGCATAGATGAGATGGTTGCGGCGGAGTTCGGCTTTCCGGCGGGGATCCCGTGAGTACAGACACTGCCAAACCGGGATTTAAGCTCATCCCGCCCAGAGGGTGGCGTGCAGTTCCCCGTTGAAAAGAGAGCATTCGAATACATCGACTTGAATGATTTGGGAGCGACCAATCAGTAAAAAAAAAAATACAGGCAGAGATTGTAGATGCCAGGATGCTTGAAGTGTGGAGCGGCTCGCAACTAACATACGGAGAGCAGAAGCATATAAGTACCAGTCTTGAGATACAGGAACAGAGACAATTGGGATCCAAATCATATGAAGTAAATCATGAGCTACACCGTGCGGTCAACAGTAACACTGCCTGACAATAGACATCTATCCCCCAATTTTCATCGTCCCGCCCAAAGTCAAAGTCGGCCATCAGTTCTTGAACATTCTGCAGATCTTCATCGTCATTGACACATATCCCAGCTTCTCGTTCTGCATCGATCCCCACCGGCTCCTCAGACACCACATCAAGCTCACCGTTCTGTTCCAGGATAGGTGGAGGGGGTGCCTCGCCATCATATCCGTAAAGGGGATCAGCGGCGGTGCTCAAATCATCGCCCGGGTCGCCTGTCCAGTACCCTCGGCGGATGGCCGTTTCACGACTCAGCTCGAAAATCGCAATCGGAGTCTTGTTTCGAGCAGTGCGGACTTGAGATACATGAATATTTGGCGGTAGGACTCGAGGGTGTCCTTTCGTACATCCCGCCATAATCGCTCGATCCGTACATTGTGCAGTGACCTGTGTCAGTCAGTAAAATAATGCCGGATAATACAGAGAAAAGACACACCGGCCCCGAAGGTATGCACGATGATTTTCACCCCAGTGCTCTATCAAGAGTCGCTCCATCCCGTTGTTCTCTCGTCCGAAATCCCCTCGTCCTCGGCTAGGCCAGCCAAACTCTCGCACCGCTTTCATGAAGATATCGGAGACAGTCTTCGATCGCTTGTTTGACCGGCACTCCAGGTAGATAATCACCCTCGAATGCCCATCAATGCAGCCGTGTACCCAAATCCCCACGGACGAAGTTTCTCGTTCCCATCATTATGCCACAGGGCATTCGCCCCGCGCACTCGGTAAACTCGTCGCTTTATAATGCCCGACCAGCTAAAATTGACTGTTAGAGGCTATAAATGGATCGAGCCACGATGACCGCACCGGACGAGAACCCCTATGCGGTCCACTCTGCGCAGACTTTCCTGGACCCGGGCTCGTGGGAGATGGACCTGGCGCGCTTCAAGATGCCCCAAGACGATGGTGGTACCGACGAAGGGGTGAGCCAGAGAAATTTCAGAGACAAGCTCATCGATCTCGTCATCTGTCAGATCCGACCATTCTTTCCTCGCAGTAGGGAGCCCGCGATCTTCCATGTGCTTGTACAGCGTGGACCGCGAAACTCCAATCGCTGTAGCTATATCCTGCCAGGTGTTTCCCAAATCATGGAGTAGGATGGCTCTGTCGAGATCCAGATCATATGCGGGGCGGCCTCTCGCACCGGTCTTCCGACGTGGGATGTGTGTGTGAGGCGGGAGAGGGGGGCTGGACAGAAAGTCGTCAAGCGGATAGAGTAGGCTGTCGACATAGGTGATGAGATGCTCGAGGTCCGCAGGATTAGAATGAGGGTCATTCAGAGCGATCAGGATTTCGCGCATGGCATTTATAATTAGCTGCCGGCTTGCTCGCTCCACGGCTGCTGTTTCCACGTTGGGCAGGGAGTCAACCAGAAACTGGGCCTCATTCGAAATCTGATGGCACTCCATGAAGAAATGGCGGATCTCGTCATGGCCTGCGGTGTCATCCATGGCGGAGGGGAAAGAGGGTCAAGATCGCGATAAGATCAGGGGCTGACCGGACCACGCATGACTGATCCAAAATCAGTGGCGGTACAACCGAAATCACAAGCTATGTCCCGGGGCCACCAAGACACCATTGTGTTTTTTTTGGAAACTTTGCCAGGGTCATTGTGTTTTCGGTGTAAGTCAACCTACTCATTGTGTGTTTTCTCTTTTCTTTCCTCCGAGTTGGTTCATTGTCATTTCCTCTTCAGGGATCCGCTCAATCGTGTCATTTCCATGCGTGATGCGAGATGATTGTTGCGCAAAACTCAAAAACGGACCAACATTGTTACTTTTTATTTTTCGGACAGTATGTGTGCCATATATTTACCTGGTTAGTGGGGTGAATAAGACATCATGTAAATGTGTTTAAGAAAAAGTTGACTTCTCTCACAACATGCTGTGACATCATTTCATGGTTTACATTGAAATACATCAAGTTTGCACTATCAATTGTGCTCGTGGGATATCATAAATCAACCACAGATTGTGTCTGGCCACTACGAGACACTTGATCCAGAACCATGGCTTTTCGGCGGTCTGCCGAACTCAAGACGAACCGTGGGAAACGATTTGATGGATTGATCGTGCACTTCTCAGAATTTTCCTCGGACCCCTCGACATCGCAACAACCATGCAAACCATGTGAAAGCCCTCGGAACCCCATCCGCTCCATCAGAGCCCGAGTATGAAATTTTGTTCAGCCTCCATGTGCTGCAAGAATCCAATTTGTCCGTCACTGATGCTTACCATTGGTTGGACGATATTTCAGGGTGTTTCACCACAATGGCAGATGAAATAGGCCTAAGCTAACTCTCCCAATTCCCAATAATCACCATGGTTTCACTCTCATTGGCAGTGCATTCCACATGGACATTCTATATTTATTTTTACAATTTCATCTTACTTGGTCCGATTATCGGCATCAAGAAATGCATTTAAGCCCTTACTTCTTTCTTCTATGTTCGTTACATTGTCCCCCTGTATTCTGCCAACGTAGATGGAATACAACAGTGTCACCATCGAATCTCTCACCAGCTTATTGAGCAAATACACTCACCAAGCTTTCTCTTCTGCCCAAATCATCCTCCGGTCATTAAAGACCAAACTGCCTCACAAGTATTTTATCTTCACTGTCTGCCACTGACTTCCGCATTTTACAGGACCAAGTTATTGACTTACATTCCTCCCATACCCCACAAATTATCCCTACATCCCCCCGCTCCCAAAAGACACTTGCTGTTTTCCCTTTCACCCAAAAGTTGTTCAGTCACTGCGGCATACGGAGCTCATCTTGTCTCTTGACCCACTCACCCAAGTATCGAGACTTACGACCCATCTCATCGATATTTCGGGGTATCTAATATACGTTGTCACAATGCCGCCGGGAGGAGTCGAACCCCCGGCTCCCTCATACAATTTCCTTGAACCCGACAATTGATGGAGGGCGACCTCCGTGGTCCAAGGCGGCTTATCTCGCTCTGTAGCGGGTTAAATAAGGAGGTGCGTAGATTAGAGAGATGAATTGAAGGAAAAAGGCGCGGGCGACCACATGCCGCCGGGAGGAATTGAACCTCTGTCTCCCTCATGCAACGGTTTGGCCTCGATAATTAATGGAGGGAGACCACCATGGTCCACGACGGCTTATTTGCCCAATGAGCGGGATGAATAAGTTAATGTGCAGATTAGAGAGCGTAGACAAAAAAACTCAAGAAGCTACTCTTAGTTATGCTGCCGGGAGGAGTCGAACCCCCGGCTCCCTCATGTAATTCGCTTGACACCGACAATTGACGGAGGGCGACCTCCGTGGTCCACGATGGTTATTTACCCAGCTACTGGGCTACATAAGTTAATGCGCAGATGAGAACTGGAGGAAAAAATGCCGAGGACCTTCACCATGCCGCTGGGAGGAATCGAACCTCCGGCTCCCTCTTATGTTGGACACTCCACGTTTAATTAAGTGAGACGGAGACCACCGTGGTCCACGACGGCGTACCTACCTAGCTAGCGGGGTGAATAAGTGAGTGAGCAAGTTGCGTTGAAGGAAATAAAAAATCTGGCCGCGCCCTGGAGGCATGCCGCCGGGAGGAATCGAACCCCCGTCTCCCTCTTGCAATGGGATGGATACTCTCGTATTGAAAGACGGCGATCGCCATGATCTACGACGGCGTACCTAACTCAATAGTGGGGTGAATAGGTTAGCGCCTTGCGACTGAAATAAGTTCGGGAGATGGAAGTATAACAAAATGGCACTACAACCGCATACCAGGGCGGAATGGGGCTCAAAAAAGTGCGTTAAGGGACCGCAGACTTCATCTAAGTCCACGACAGCTCAGCGTTTAATCTGGTCAACAAGAAGTGATGTGTTGCAGGTCTGAAGAAAAGAGGTTACTCCATATTTGGGCGGCGTCGCGCACTCATCCGAGTTTTCAGTGGACAGGTAGTTTATGAGAGACAGAAATGACTTTACTTTGACGCACAAACCTCGTGCGTGCCACTTGAATTCTAATCGAGAAGCCCGTCAGTGGCCAGCCTCTTCAACCGGAGAATGCACTGGCAGTACTACCGAATTTCAGCATGTGAACCGACCATCGTCATGCAATACACAAAATACTAGCAGTTCGTTTCCGACGGCGACCTTGGAAGATCTTGACATGGCAGTTCAAATTTCAGCATCTAACTTCCGACCATGTGCAGGCAAACAGTTCGTTTTCGACGGCGACCTTGGAAAAGTTCTTAAGTCTTGACATCATGGTCGATGACAAAGTGTGAGAGTGACGTTGCTTTGCGTGACTGATCATCGATCAGTGATGTCCGGAATCATCCGAGTCAAGCCTCCTCAAGATCTTCAATGCCTTCACCGATGAACCTTCTTATATAGCATCCGCGAGGATTTACCAGCGTGGAGGTCACCCGAACCCCATGACGCCCATTCTCAATCTACCATCTCTACACCGCCAACGGTCGGCCATGTAGTCCCCACCTGGGCGCAACATGTGTGCGAGATGTCGTGAGATGATGGCCACCAGCTGGTTTTCGGGTGGGTGCCAGGTTCAGGAGCCAATAGGTCCAGCATGGAACCAGGTCAAGCTGACCGCCAGCTGGAGTTCCAACATGGCTCAGAGCTGAGCGGGCACAGGTCATATTTCTTGCTGACCAGCAGCCCATACCACTTTATTTTTCCTTTGCCCGACCGATGTATGAATGAATAATGATTGAATTCAAAATGTATCTTTACGTGCGCATACAATATTTATTCGGCCTCGACGGAGGTTGCCACGTCGATTGCTCCCGCATCAATAACATTGTCGACGGACTCTTGGAACTCGTCGACATTCTCGTTGTCGAGCTCGTAGTCTTTGACGCCGTGGTGGCCTGATCTTTCTCGAGGAGATGGGTAAAAGCCCTACAAGAAGGCGGTTAGATATCATAATTATGGTGATAGTTGCGACATACTTGATGATCTTCTTGGGATCGCCGTCCGCTTGCTTACGAATCTTGGCCAACTGATCATCGACTTTGTTCCAATGGTTTGACCCCGAATGTTTGAGGAGGACACAGCGCTGACCTCGAATTAAGTGACTGAGAGGAGTGTGATACATGAGAACATACCATCAACGCCACACGGGCGCACAAAATAATGTTGACGGTACACTTAGTTCCTTTGACCAGTGCGACAGTCAGATTGAATATATTCTGGCGCTGGGCCGGCGGTGCGTATTCTTTATCTTTCTTGTTTATTTTGAGGCTCCATTTGATCTAAAAAGACTGATGAATATCGAGATCCGACAACTACAAAGGACGGACCAATTTTTTAATCTTGGATCTCTGCTGGGTGAGGGACTCTTGCACGGCGTCGACGATCTTAGCCCAGTCGGCCGGTATGTTCTCCAGGCCTGCAGGAACGTCAAAGCGGTACTTCTTGATGATGGCCTACGGAGGATCTGAAATGAGTACAGAGCAATGTCAGAGACCGAACATACCAATAGAATATTCTTAGGTCCGTCCCCCTTGTAGACAGTAATCTTGTTTGAAAACAGGACAGCCGTACTGTAGTTATGGATGTTCTTCTGCGAATGAGACATAGGGGTCAGCGTGATTGAGAACGGACGAGGAAAGGAATAGTACCAGGAGGTCCACCGAAATCTCATAAGCTGACTTGGTTGTCACGAGCTTGTCGAGCTTGTTGTTGAGCGTGAGCATATAAGCAAAAAGCTGAGCCTCTCGGAGCGAGGCAGGGGCCTCGAAGAAAGCTGAGATGTGTCCGAGTGAATGACAGGTGGACTCACTTTCACGAAAACCTCGAGTTCCGTGACTTGCTCGGTCCGGAGTCGTTTCCGCTCCCCATAGAGCTTGGCCGCAGTAACGACATTTTGGTTGGTGAGGGTAACCGGAGCAACAGCAGGGGCGCTCTGCTCTTCCTTGTCCGAGTCATTGCCGCCGCCTGCCATCGTCCCATGGCTACGCTTTGCAGTGCTGGTAGTTGGTACACCCGGCGACTTTTGGGCCATGGCGGCTGCGATCTCCTGAAAGTCGTCGTCGTCGTCGTCAAAGTTCGGAGTACTGGCACGAGAAGACATGGGGGGAATATGGTGGGGAAGCGTCTTTGTTTAGGTAATTATATGTCTTCCGTTCCTGTTTGGGAAGCCGGGCGCTAGTCTCCAGGGGCTGCAAAGTTTAAGTCAGATAGACTTGAAGGATCGGCGGTTGCTGACTGCCCAGCACAGCTCCAGGCCACTTGTTCGCCGCAAGCCTCGTTTTGTCTCTTGCTCGATGCCGCCAAAAGGAAGTGGGATAAGCGAAGAAGGTACGATTGAATGAGAAGCAATGGACTTGAAGTGACTTCATGGCCGCCATATAGACTTCAGCTTTAACGAGGACCGCACGACGGTACAGTGCAAAGTTTGCTCGAGCACGGTCCCAGCGGAGCTGCGCACATGGATCACAGTAAAGAATGCTGCGAGGCACTTGCAGAGTAGGCCTCATTTGCAAGCGGTGGACCAAATTGAAGAAGCCAGGAGGGCGCGGGAAAGACTGCAGAAGGAAAGAGAGACCGATTCCGTGAATGCTAAACTTCAAGAAACACAGTTTGCGGCACGGAACTACAGCGGGCCTGTTGCAAGTGCATCTTCAACCAGGATGAGTGACACAGAAGCCGAGATGTGGGCGGACTACCGGCTCAACGGAGCTGATTTCACCGCCGGTGACGACAACGAAAGTCCAGACCAGCAACTCAAGCAATTGCGGCAAGCGGCCGTGTCTTTTGGCATGTGGAATCCCGGTGCGACGGCCAGGAAACTGGGGTTTGGGCCTGAGGATGACGAGATTGTTGCTGCGGAGGATGAGGAGGATGATTTCCTCGCCGATGTGATGCGTAATATTGGTGCATTCAATCCTCTGGCAGTCGACATGGGGGAGCGCGTCAAGAAGTGTCTGGTTCGTTTCGGATCACGTGATAGCTCTACACGCTCACGTGCATCTGTCAACGACTTTTTGGACCGCGACGCGCATGCTCTCACTGCCTTTTGGGCATCCACAATGCATGAGAGCCACAAGAGCTCATAACTCTTCTTAAAACTTCTGTCCCACTGATGCACCACTTGATCAGACCTTCGAGAGCCGGAACCGGATGAAATTCAAGGTGTCGACAGACCTGATTCATCGAACGAATGGTTTCCGTACCCATCGAGAGTGGTGTGTATTGATTTGGAGACATCGAAATCGGTTGACATTGTTTTTCAGATGTTTCTCCTTGACACATTGGACAATCTTCCGTGACTCCGCATCTCGAGCTCATTAATGCGCGTATTTCTGTGGGTTTTGAAGGAAGCCAAGTGCAAGGATGTACCTTCCTTTGATCACCTTCGTCGAGTGCAGAAGGGGATTCGCAAGCAATGTGGGGTTACAACGATCCCGTGCAAATCGGTCCAAGGCAATGTTTTTTTTTATGAATGACCCTACCGCCATCATCGCAAAGGTATTGAGGAGGTTATCTTGTGCCTTCCGACGGGCTAATGAGCATTACAAGGACTGGGTGAACCCAACCACGCGCAAACTCATTCATGTATATCCAGAAATCCCCGAGGATGGGGTTATTCGTGAGATCTGGCATGCTCAAAAATGGCGCAAGGTCATGGATCTTGATATCCTGAGTCCCATGTACGACGCTGGTGGGGTAACACACTACTACGTTAACGAAATTTCTCGTCTCCGCAATGGAAAATTTGTCATTCCTATACGCTGGGTCAAGTTTCGGGGCAAGGTGTATGCTGATGCATTTTCGGTCACATTCAACCAACAGGTATGTGATGTTTCCTTTGCAATATACGGCCGGCTCAAATGGAAATAGGGCGAGGCAACAATCCTGGATACAGGGACATCGCTCATCTGTTCTGAAGACTTGACCGAGAACTACCACGACCTCGAAAAAGCGGGCAAGATTCCAAAATGGGCAGGCACGTCCACATGGGTTAATATCTTAATTTTGACTCATCGTTCTCAGCCGCTACCATCGAAGCTGGCCACCCTTCCCGCATGCCAAATCCGAAGCGCACCATAGCTAATGGACGTCCAATATACTCTAGCTTTGTGAACTATTTCGGTGATGATGTGTCCGGCAACCGAACCAAGTCTTGGAATAAACACTGGAATGCTTACATGACACACGTGAATCTCCCGCGCCAGCTCCTCCAGCAAGAATTTCACACCCACTTTGTTTCAACATCCCCGAATGCTAGTGTCTCGGAGCAGTTTCGTGAATTCAAGGCCGCACTGGAGTACGTTCTTCATCTCAAGGTCACGGTATATGCTGACACGCGCTAACAATATGTTCAGGACGACCCATACAGAGCCTATCGAAGTTGAAGACCCCGAGACTGGCTGTGCAACTTGCTTATGCATCTATGTCAATGCCGGGCCGTCCGATAATCCCATGCAGAGTGAGGTCTCTGGGCATATCGGCGGCAAGGGCAATTGTCCTTGTCGGAAATGCAAAATGGGCGGAACACAGCAGGAGAAAGCTACAAATGAGGGCTATCATGCGATTTTCGAGGTATGATTACTTGCTCAGAGATTCAGGGACCTAAACAATTCTTCAAGGCTGGTGAACCTCGAACAAAGGAATATATCCTTGAAGAACTGGAAAAGCAGGTCAAGCTTGCCTGCTCAGGGGTTGTAACACATGTAAAAGACTCACAGACAGAAACTGGAGTCAAAGATGTCTATACACAGTACTGGATCGACCAGTTAATTTTGCGCTTCAAGGAAATGAAAAAAGACGAGCCAAATCGTTCTGTTCAAGACATTCAGGCAGAACTCGTCAAGTGGACTGTCGACAACCGAGACACAATATATGGCCCTTTCTTCACAATGAAGGGTGTGTTCCTTGGAGTGCTATGCGGGGCAAGTTAATAGATCCTTCTAGGTTTCGATCCGACAAGAGACACGCCAGTTGGAATCCTGCACACAATATTGCTCGGAATCATTAAATATATTTGGCACATCACCCACACTCCCTGGTCAGCGGAAGAGAAGAAGACATATGCAATTCGACTTCAGGCAACGAATACAGATGGCCTTTCGATCCATGCGATTCGGTCAAATTACATTATGCAGTACGCAGGCTCCCTCATCGGGCGTCAATTAAAAACTCTGGCTCAGACCAATCTTTTTCACGTCCGCAGTCTGGTTTCGGACGACAAGTTTCGAGCTTGGAGAGCTGCCGGAGAGCTCTCGGCATTACTATGGTTCCCCGAGATACGGAACCTCGTTGAATATCGGGTATGACACAGATTGTAACCAAGAAGATTTTACTGACTTCCAGTTCCATAGCGAGATCTAAAAGTCGCTGTCGCCAATGTGCTTGACACATTTGCGATCATCGATCCTTCAAAAATCATTTCGAAGATTAAATATCATTTACTGGTTCATATCGACGACGATGTCGTCCAGTTCGGGCCTCTCGTGGGGGCCATTACCGAGGGTTTTGAATCTTTCAATGGGGTATTCCGATATTGCTCCATACTTTCTAATCACCTTGCTCCAAGCCGAGACATTGCTATACAGTTAGCGGACCAGGAAGGTTTAAAACACCGTCTTACAGGTGGACGGTGGGCGACGACGGACGGAAAATGGGAACAGGCAGGCCCGGGTGTAAGGCATTTTTTGGCGGAACACCCAGTTCTTCAAAAACTTGTCGGATGGACGGAGAGAAATGTGGTCAACCACGGTATTGTTATTCCAATTCCGTGCTGGTGACGTCTGACCTTACACGTTCATCACACAGGAGAAATTAAATTGATGGCCTTGAAGCGGGGCGAGAAGGAGCGTCAGAACTTCCCACTAAAATCCACAAATGCCGCGCGCGCCCTGAACTACGGGCTATACCCTGCCAACTCTATGTGGAGGAAGTGCATCCATGTAATCAGTAAATCACTCGATGAGTGTCTGGTCGGCTCGTGGGTTTTTGCAGCCACCAACGAGGTCCGTCATTTGATTTCTCGAGATGATGTCTAAGTTTGAGGAATTTCTAGGAGCCTCCAGCGACAAAATCTGGCCGAATCTCGGACATCTTGGTCAATTCTACAAGCAGCGAAGTCTTGATTGTTTTGGAACTATTTCGAGTCCTTTCTTCTCGAGATGAGGTATATGGCATGCCAGTCTTGGTGCGCCGAGACTCTGAAGTGACATTTTCCATTGTGCCGGCCAAGGTAATATATTTTGCGCCTAAATTTCCTCGTCGGTGACTAATTAATGGTGTTATCAGAGTATACAGTTTAAGTTCAATGTCCAGCACGACTGTTTTTCAGCAAAATGCGATGCTAGCGGGGTCCGCTTGCGTATGCAAGAGCGCGTCGAGTCGGACCAAATAGAGAACCACATTGTCCACAAATCCCTCGACCGGTTCTTCATCAATTCACATGCATTCCATAATGCACACCTTCTACGTGAAGCTCTTCCTAGAGAATTACTCGCTCCTATCCCGCTCTTCACTGACCGCCAAGCAAAACATCACGAGCTCGCTGCCCAGCTCCGCGGCAACATTGCAACACGAAAATCTGCTGCGGCAGCGAAGAAAAGGAAGCGTTCAGAGGAGGACGAGGAAGGACTCGAAGGGAGGCCGAAAAAGAAGAAAAAAACCAAGAAACGAGGGCAGGGAGGGGGGAGGGGAAGGGGACCAAGGATTGTTCCCCCCGCAGAATCCATGGTTGCGAACCGAGCAAAGCGAACAATTACACAGACTGAAAGAGCCAAGGCATCGGCATGGAAATCAGACAGCGAGGAGGAGACGGAGGACTCGGATTTGGATGAGAGTGATTCAGATGTCTCGTATGCTGGCTCCGAAGGCGATTATTCCGATTAGAAAGCTGTATTATATTATTGAAGCTACTACCTTGGACCAGCTCATTCCACAGCATGGCCGATACATGGGAGAAAGGCTGGAGGGAAGCTGGACACAAACCTGACACCGCAAGCTGGAAGCCACCTGACAACCAGCTGAGCTCAGGTTGTACTACAGCTGTTCGCTGCGTGATCGTGTCAGCTGCAGGTGACCTGGCCGCACTTTGGCGGTGTATTTCACTGCTCTCCAGCTGAAGCAACGACTCCGCCCATCTCCGACGACATTTGGAATCTTAGCATGCCCGATGAACACAGACGACAGCGCGACAAGCGGGTTGACCACGCGTGCGGCATGCTCACGCCTGTACCATCCATTCGGCCTCCACGCAGGGGGGCCCTTCCACGCTGGTGAGCATTCACACTCGCCCTCGGGATCGTCTGAGGCCCCTTGTCGGATGCATCCACTGGCGCGACCTCCGCCGCGGCACCCTCGCCCCCCGCAGAAGAGCACCGCCGCACGCAGCTCATTGACCCCGGCGTCGTGCCGCTCCTGAGCGTCGCGCCCTTTGTCTCCGCGCTCGTGTCCACCCATCCAACTGTAGCCACCTCTCCCAGCGCACGCTGCCTCCCCCTCAGCATCAGGCTCCTCCGGCTCTGCTTCCACCAGCTCGCCCTTCGATGCGAGCCCAGTTACCACTCTGCCCGCCTCGCCTGCATCTGTAAAATCTCCCTCGGGCTTCGCGCGCTAGGTCTCACTCCGCCGGCCTCCTGATTCAAAACGTCAAGCCCGCAGACTCTGCGGGCCAGCCACGATCCGGTCTGTATCTCAACCTCGCCATTGAGGAGGGGGGTTGCAATGCAAACAAAACCATAATTGTAATTGCAGTGTGTTTCCGCTTTGAGGGAAAAACGAAATAGAAAGTGAGATCCAATTTCCCCTAGTGTATTATGGATGACTTTCGCTGAGAGGGTGGTTTCAGCCCGTAGCGAGGACATGCCACGCTGAAACCAGATTTTCATTCACTTCCATTCCCTCCGCCTTCCCCGAGAGATTGGCATCGAAAACAGTATAGGTAAATAGAAAAACAGACGACACGGCGATCACCACCCGAAACGGGCAGCTCCCAAGAAATTAGAACAAGTATCACAAATGCGAGCGGCAAACGGGTCGGTATCTCACCCTCTCCATTGGGCGTTACAGGACGATTACGATTCCACCGAAATTCTTATTTCTGACTTTGCGCACAAGCTACCTATCTCATTGAGCTGGAAGATTGGTTCTTTGTTGCAAAGGAGGTCTATCCCACATTTGTTAAATCCACAGAAGTCAATAAGCCTACTAGAGGTGGGCAGCGAGTCCGGTCGCGTTTCAGGGCGGGTTAAAAGAGACGAATAAAAATAAGAACGATGCATGGGAGTAGGATGAAGCTACTCAAGATCGCGATGACTGAAGACTGACGATTCATCATGGGTCGATTAAGTGAAGGTACATACATGGATGACTGCGTAAGCCTACATCAAGAAAGGAAAACGTAATTTTACTTCAACGATCAGACAGTGGAGAATGATGGTAGCGTAGCGGTGGGAAGGGAGGGATGTAACGAGTCCGCTGGATTTGTGTCAAACGGATACTGGGTACAAAGATGAAAAACGTACGATTCAAGCGGAAGACAAGGTCTTCGCAGCCTTCGCCGCTCGCCTGTCCTGCTGCTTCCACACAGCCGCATAAAGTTCCTCCGTATCGTCAGGAAACTGGTGGACCGCGCCCTTGATAGGAGGGTACCGAGTGAAGGCTGCGAGGAAATCATCATGCGAATCAAAATCTCCTCCGAAAGGCTCCAAGTAGTCCGAGGCGGTGTTGAGATAATAATACTTGCCGGCAGCCTCAAACGCGACCCAGGGATCGACGCCGGGCAGGTACGCAAGTGGGCGGATGGTGCCGGCTACTTTCGCCACTCGCTTGACGAAGAATTCCATCGCGGTGAGGTCGTACCACATCGGATGGACGTCAAGAAAGATTTGATGCTGCCATTTCTCCCAGTCGCACGAAAAGGGGTGGAGGTCGAGTTTGGTACGGTAAAGCTCAGCGAAACGCTCCCTTTCGCGGCGAGTCTTCTTCTTGGAGGAAGATTAGGCCAGGAGTATCATTTATTTCTGCTTGAAGCCTACATACCTTATCCGCAGGCTGGGCCGATGTGCTGGTCTGCGACACGGTAGACAGAGAGCTGATTATTCTGCGGTAAAGTCAAATGTGAGCAAAGGAACACTCGGAGAAGGATTAAGCACCACTGAGAATGGCGAAAGTGCAAGATTTGAGGACGGAATGGCATACGGCGCAGAGTTAGCATGGTGGCGAAAAGGAAGGAGGGTGACAGAAGCGTGATCACCAGGTGCGAGTCAAGCCTTTTGCGCCTCCGCGTTGGCTGGCATGCTGGAGGTCACCCGAAACCATGGTGCCCATTCTCAATCCACCATCTCTATTTCACAGCTCTAACTGAAGAAAGGACACCAAATCGACGCCCATGTCCGACGACAATTGCCAGTGGAATCTTCGCATATATACCTGATGAACACAAACGGCAGCGCCACCAGCGACTTGAGTATGCGCGCGCACGCGGGCTCGGGCTTCTCGCGCGGCACGCTCATGTCCATGTCGTCCGATTTTCACTCCAATTCCACGCCGGGGGTGCTCGGGTGAGGCAACACCCGTTGTCGGACGCCTCCACCGGCGCAACCTCCGCTCCGCCGCCCTCGTCCCCCGCGGAGGAGCACCGCCGTACGCAGCTCATCAACCCCGGTGTCGTGCCCCTCCCGAGCATCGCGCCCTCGTCTCAGCGCTCGTGCCCGCCCATCTAACTGTGGCCACCTCTCCCCCCGCGCACGCCGCCTCCCCCTCAGCCTGAAGCTTCTCCGGCTCTGTTTCCACCAGCTCGCCCTCCGACGCGAGCCCAATGACCACCCCACCCTCCTCGCCGTCCTCGCCCGCGTCCGCAAAATCCCCTCGGGCTTCGCGCGCTGAGTCTCCCTCCGCCGGCCCCGAGTCCAAGGCGGCGAGCCCGCCGTCCAAGGGGCCCGCACCGCCGTCGGCCTTCGCCAAGTCCACCCCCGACAACCCCTCCGCACCTGCGTCCGCGTTCGCAAAGTCCGCGCGCGCGAGCCCCGACGCGCCGCCGACGTAGTAGTTTACCCCAAATGACGCAGTCCAACGCGGAAGCGCCGCGCGTCGCTCCTGCGCACGCTGCGCGGCCAAGCGAAGGTGCTCAGCGGGAAGATGCGGCGCGACCCCGCGCGCGTGGAGGCGGGGCGGCGCGTGAGCAAGGGCGATCACCATGATCCACGGCGGCTCATCTGCATACCCAACTCAGTTCATAAATGGGTGTGTAAATTAGAGGACGGAAGGCGAGATTTCAAGAGTAGAGGAATTATGAATGTCGCGGGCAGCAAGTTGGCAGTTGATCTGGGGTTCCCTTTCACGCCGGACTATGCGGCTTGATGCATGAGGGTGACTACGGCCCACAACAAAAATTTTCCACTCGAGTTTCGGTAAAATCTTGCGGGCCAAACAAAAAAAATGCTAGCGCGAAACGTACATGCCGTCGGAGGGAATCGAACCCCCGTCTCCCTCTTGCATTATCCGAGGGGCCCAGATATTGGAAGAGGGCGACCACCATGGTCCACGATGGCTTCCTTGCCTCCCTGGTGAACGGAATAAGTTAGTGCGTAAATTAGAGAGGGCAGGCAAAAACTGAAGAGACGTAAACATGCCGCCGGGAGGAGTCGAACCTCCGGCTCCCTCTGGCAGTATCTGTCGTCTTTAATGAATGTGAAGGCGACCTCCGTGGTCCACGACGGCTTATCTCTCTGGGTAGTGGGCTGAATAAGTTAGTGTGTAAATTAAAAGTGGAAGGCAAAAAATACCTGAGCTCCCTGATGTATTCCCCTTGCAGCTTCGTGCTGGCTGCATTGAATGAGACGCCATATCTCCCCAGTTAACGGCTCAAATAAGCGAGTGATTAAATGAGGGGTTGATGCAAAAAAAAAAAAGAATACATCATGAATTCTCATATGCTGCCGGGAGGAATCGAACCTCCGGCTCCCTCATGCAATAGAATTCGACCGCGATGATTGAATACGGGCGACCACCATGGTCCACGACGGCGTATTTGCCTAGCTAGCGGGTTAAATAATTTAGCGCGTAAATTAAAGGCGGAAGGTAAAAATGGACGACCTGAGACATGCCCTCGGGAGGAGTCGAACCTCCGTCTCCCTCATGTAATTCGCTTGACACGGACAATTGACGGAGGGCGACTTCCGTGGTCCACGACGGCGTATTTGGCTAGCTAGCGGGTTGAGTAGGTTAGTGCGCAGATTAGAGAGGCGCCTGAGGCAAAAAAAGTCAAGACCTCGCTTCATGCCGTCGGGGGGAGTCGAACCCCCGTCTCTGTCTTGCATAGGGCGACCATATCCATGAATTGAAAGACGGCGATCGCCATGATCCACGACGGCCTACCAACTTAGCTCGGTAGTGGGGCGAATAAGTGAGCGAGTAAATGGGAGATTGGAAGTCAGAAGTCTCAAGAGCGCAGGATGCCAATCGGTGAAGACGACCGCAATGGTCCACGACGGGTGTTCTTCAGCCGTGTGCGACCTTGGAGATAAGCGGAGTAGCGGGTAGAAAAAGATATTGGTAGCACAGAATGTCAGGAAGGAATCGAGCCGGCCGTCCTGGAGTTGGCGAGTACTTGTTCCGCCGTGGTCAATGCCTCCTGCGCTCCTCCCCTGCCACTAGCTTCAATCGAACCGTCTTCAAAGGCCCATGAGTGGCAAGCCTCTTCATCCGGCGAATGCAACGGCACTCCAAATCTCAGCATCTAACTTCCGACCATGTGCAGGCAAATAGTTCGTTCTCGACGGCGGCCTTGGAAGTTCTTGACATGGCGGTTGAGGACAAAGTGTGTGAGAGTGACGTAGCTTTGCGTGACGGATCAGTGATGAGTGATCTCCGGAATCATCCGACTCGGAGGCGAGCCCTTTGCGTCTCCGACTCGGTTTATGCAGAACTTGTACAGAACACAAAATCACCGCCTTAACCTACCGCGAGCTCGGAGGGTTACTGGCGCACTGGAGGTCACTCGAAAACCATGGCGCCCATCTCAATGCACCATCTCTATTTCACGGCTCCAACTGAAGCAACGACGCCCACCTCCGAGTGTGACGACAACGGGAACCTCAGCGTGCGCACGCAATATCCGATGAACATAGACGGCAGCGCGACGAGCGATTTTAGCACGCGCGCGTACGCGGTGCGCGGCACGCTCACGCCCGTGCAGTCCACTCGGCCTCCACACCGGGGGCCCTTCCACGTCGGGTGAGCATTCACACTCGTTCTTCGACGCCTCCACCGGCGCAACCTCCGCCGCTCCGCCCTCGCCCCCCGCAGAGAAGCACCGTCGCACGCAGCTCTTCGACCCCGGGGTAGTTCCCCTCCCGAGCGTCGCGCCATTCGTCTCAGCGCTCGTGCCCGCCCATCCAACTGTAGCCACCTCTTCCCCGGGAGCCTCGCCCATTCCTTCCATGCACGCCGCCTCCCCTCGGCCTCAAGCTCCTCCGGCTCTGGCTCCGTCAGCTCACCCTCCACCGCGAGTACGATGACCACCCCGCCCTTCTCGCCCGCATCCGTAAAATCCCCTCGGGCTCCAAGGCATCGAGCCCGCCCCGCCCTCGGCGTTCGCCAAGGCCACCCCCTGCGCGAGCGCCGACAGCGAAGTCCGCGCGCACGAGCCTCGACACGCCGCCGACGTACCAGTTCACCCCGATGGCGCAGTCCGAGGCGGAGGCGCCGCTGAAGCGCCGCGCGTCACTCCTGCGCACGCTGCGCGGCGAGGCGAACGTCCTCAGCGGGAAGATGCGGCGCGACCCCGCGCGCGTGGAGGCGGGGCGGCGCATGATGGGCGGCGTGTGAGCGGTTCCTTCTTTGGGGTTCCGTACATATTCATGGGGCGCTTCCTTGTTATGAGGTGTGCGCGTGAACGGACTAAAACTGAGCTTGGACTCGCATCGATCTCGGGCTTGGACTTATCTGTGCGTCAAGTACGCTGCCGCTCGTTTTAATTGTTGCTGGAACATGTATGTTGTGCAGTATCTCCGTGTAATTTTAATGAGACGTTTAATTGGAGGACTGATAACCTATCTCGTTGTGCAGTTGGAGTTCGAGCGAGCTCTTTCTATACTCCTCAGCGCGAACACAACCCGTTTCGGGAAATGGGAAGAAGAAGAAAAAATATCGACCTCACCAATGCCGCCACAAGGAATCGAACCTCGGCCTCCCTCCTGCAATCTCTATTACAACCCATGTGAGCAAGGGCGATCGCCATGATCCACGGCGGCTCATCTGCACACACAAATAAAGCTACTTAACACAGTTGATAAGTGCGTGTGCAAGCTTGCAGAAGCAACAGGTAAAAACCTCCATACGCCGAAGTGATGCCATCGAGAGGAGTCGAACATCCACCTCCCTCGTGCAACTTCGAGTTGTTAATTTTCATTATATGAGGGCGGCCGCCCTCCATAATCAGAATTTTCTCGCCGACTAGAGCTTCTACATAAGCTCACAGGCCCTATAAGCTTCCAGCCGCATAAAAAAAAGAGGAGCTATGGAACTCCCACATGCCGTCGAGAGGAATCGAACCCCCTTGTCCCTCTTGCGATGACGTACAGATCTCCAGTATCGACGGAGGGCGACCACTATGGTCCACGACGGCTTATCTCGCTCTGTAGCGGGTTGAATAATTTACCGAGTAAAAATGGACGACCTGAGACATGCCTGCGGGAGGAGTCGAACCCCCGGCTCCCTCATGTACTTTTCTTGACGCCGACAATTGACGGAGGGCGACCACCGTGGTCCACGACGGCGTACCTACCTAGCTAGTGGACTGAATAAGTTAGTGCGCAGATTAGAGAGGGTAGGCAAAAACCCAGGATCTTCATCCATGCCGTCGGGAGGAATCGAACCCCCGTCTCCCTCTTGTACTGGATTCTGGAAACACTATGAAATGAGGGCGACCACCATGGCCCACGACGGCTTATTTGCCTACTAGTAGCTTGCGGGTTCAATAAGTGAATGCATGTAAGACAAAAAGAAATTATGAGCGCGAACATGCCGTCCGGGATCGCGATGATCTACGACGGCGTACTTACCTAGCTAGTGCGGTGAATAAGACGTCAAGTAAATGCGTTTAAGAAAAAAGTTGACTTCCTCTCAAAACATGCCGCCGGGAGGAGTCGAACCTCCGGCTCCCTCTGGCAGCGTCTGCGGTTGTCAATGAAGTGAGGGCGACCCCTGTGGTCCACGGCGGCTTATTTACTTAGCGAGTGGGATGAACGGAGTAAATGAGAGACATGCCTGAAAGACAAAATCTGGTAAGAGCCTGGCACATCGCCGGAAAGAATCGAACCTCGGTTCCCTCATGCGATGATACCGCAAGCGTAGTGAATGAGAGCGACCAACCTGGTTCAAAAATATCGAGCTCGGTAGTGGGTTGAATAAGTTTGTGCGCAAATGAGAGATGGTGGCAAAAAGGCTTACGAGCTCGGGAGTATTCAAACCTCCGTCTCCCTCATACAACAATGTTGGCCTTGATGAAATGAGTGAGTGAGGATGACCTCCGTGGACCACGACGGCTGATTTCCTTAGCTAGTGGGTTGAATAAGTAACTGAATCGATTAAGAGGTGCCTGAGGGAAAAATCTGGCAGGAGCTGGGCCATGCCATCGGGAGGAATCGAACCCCCGTCTCATGCAATAGATCTGACCATGACAATTGAATACGGGCGACCACCATGATCCACGACGGTCCGCCAGGCGTACTTACCTAGTTAGTGAGGTGAATAAGTGAGTCAGTAATTGCGTTGAAGGGAAAAAAAATCTGGCAAGCGCTCGATGCATGCCGCCGGGAGGAGCCGAACCCCCGTCTCCCTCTTGCATAGTGATGATGACGATATTGAAAGACGGCGTCGCCAAGATCCACGACGGCGTACCTAGCTCGGTAGCGGGGCGAATAGGTTAGCACCCGGCTGAGTGCTGCATTCACTGGAATAAGTTCGGGAGATGGAAATGGCACTAGAAACGCATACCACGGGGAGTGGGGCTCAAGATAGAAACGACTTGAATTTGTATCACGAACCTCGTGCGCTCCTCCTGCCATTCTAATTGCGATTATCCAGCCGTCTTCAATGGCCATGAATGGCAAGCCTTTTCAACCGGAGAATGCAGTGGCAGTACTACCAAATTTAAGCATCCAATGGCGCATTGACAGGCCGGCCACCAGAACATGTTCGGCTGTAGCAGAGCGGAGCTCCGGAACTCCGGGGGTATGTCATTCAATATACGTACGTATGCGCAATTCCACGCCACAGCCTACTTTTAACTGTGGAACTGATATGAAGCGGTACATATTTTGCCGACACAGCCTGAGCGGGAGAAGAAAATGGATATCATGATAGCTATCGTTGTACTTCTTGAAACATCTGACTTCTGCATTAGCTCCCGAATATCCCCGATAGTAGGAGCTGTTGACAGAAATATACTTAGCCGGCATGCGATTCTGCTGCTTCGGGGAACCAGAATGAAGACCAGCAAGCGTGTATGTGATGAATAGCTGGAGGAGGATAGATCACCGACCCTTGAATGTTCACAACGTGGCTAACAACATGATGTCATTGGCAGACAGCTTCCGTGAGCGCCCAAGACGCGCCAAACGAAGCGCTGGGTTCCTGGTATCCACGTTTCAGATCCCCTATTATTGGAGCAGATCTCCACATCATCACACAGGGATCCGGAAACGACCCATGCCGATACTGCGTGGCCGCCTGTTATATAAGATGCACACCCCCAAACCCGGCCCCCATCCCACACCGCCAAAGCCATGTCGAAAATGTAAGCATCTCCGATGCCACAGAGAGCAACTGCTAATTCATACTGTCTCAACTAGCATCCACCTTCACAGTAATCATCCTCTCATCACCTTTGTCCCGAGCACTCAATCCTCTCACACAGGTATTCAAATCAGGTCCCTGACTAATCCCCACGACGATCTTCCCACGGATATGCAAATGTCCGCCCAACTTATCGTCAACGGGCATATTTTCCTGCAAACTGTTCCATTGGAGTTGGAGGCCTCTCAAAGCAGTTGGAAACTAGATTTTGGATGCAAGATGTCAGTTCCCAGTGGTTTTCTTGGTTTTCCACCAGCGGACATCTGCCACAACACTGATTCCCTGTACAGCTCGCTATACACACCGGTCTTCCTGGTAGCAATCTTGCGCCACGGTAAAAACACCGGCACAAGACTTCTTGGTTCTATCCAGATTGGGACAGGTGATGTTCTTAGATTGGTACAAGTGAATCGCCGTACGTGGGCCCCTTTTCTATGGGCCTGGTCACTGAGAATCATAATGTAGCTTTCGAAATCGTGCTCAATAAAGTAAATCCTGATGGCCCACTGCTTGAGCTCAAGGCGGGTGTGTCTGCTTCTGATGGTTATTCCACACCACTGTCTGGTTTTGTGACGGACATCAAAATTGCGGAAAATCGAAGTGAGATATCATTATAGCCTATTGAACTATTTGCTGAACTGCCATAGTTACCTCCGTCACGCCTCATGGAATTGGTGATGATCTGCAATCCATGAAGATGCAAGGTCCCGTGGACCCGCTGGAGCTTTGGACGATGCATGAGAGGATCCTTCTGCTCTCTGACACCAATGAAACCCGTGCCAGATGCCTGAATGTTCTCGGAGACATTTGTCTCAAGTATTACATCAAAGTTGGAACTGTGGATGGCCTTAACCAGGCAGTCAGTGCCTACACTGATGCAGTGCGGGATGATCCTACATCGGCCATGTATTTGTCAGACCTTGGCAAGGCTCTTCATTGCTGCTTTGAACAGTTTGGCAGGTTGGATGATATCAACCAAGGCACAGACCTCTGTGAAGCCGCTGTCAGGATGACTCCAGAGGGCCACCCAGACATGCCTTCACTGTTGAGCAATCTTGGCAATTCCCTGCTGACTCGCTTTAAGCGGCTTGGAGACCTCACTGATCTCAATGAGTCAGTGTCCAAGTTTGAGGCTGCTGTGAGCCTCACTCCAGAGGGCCACCCAGACAAGCCTTCATGGTTGAACAATCTTGGCATTTCCCTGTGGGCTCGCTTTGATCAGCTTGGTGACCTCACTGATCTCAATGAGTCAGTGTCCAAGTTGGAGGCTGCTGTGAGCCTCACTCCAGAGGGCCCCCCAGACAAGCCTTCATGGTTGAGCAATCTTGGCAATTCCCTGCAGACTCGCTTCAAGCAGCTTGGTGACCTCAGTGATCTCAATGAGTTAGTGTCCAAGTTGGAGGCTGCTGCCAGCCTCACTCCAGAGGGCCACCCAGCCAAGCCTTCACTGTTGAGCAATCTTGGCAGTTCCTTGGGGATTCGCTTTGAGCAGCTTGGCGACCTCACCGATCTCAATGAGTCAGTGTCCAAGTTGGAGGCTGCTGTCAGCCTCACTCCAGAGGGCCATCCAGACAAGCCTTCATGGTTGAGCGATCTTGGCAATTCTCTGCTGACTCGCTTTGATCAGCTTGGTGACCTCACTGATCTCAATGAGTCAGTGTCCAAGTTTGAGGCTGCAGTTAGCCTCACTCCAGAGGGCCACCCAAACAAGGCTTCATGGTTGAGCAATCTTGGCAGTTCCCTGCAGACTCGCTTTGATCGGCTTGGTAACCTCACTGATCTCAATGAGTCAGTGTCCAAGTTTGAGACTGCTGTCAACCTCACTCCAGAGGGCCACCCAGACAGGCCTTCACAGCTGAACAATCTTGGCACTTCCCTGCACACACGGTTCCAGTGGCTTGGTGACCTCACTGATCTCAATGAGTCAGTGTCCAAGTTGGAGGCTGCTGTCACCCTCACTCCAGAGGGCCACCCAGACAAGCCTTCATGGTTGAACAATCTTGGCATTTCCCTGCAGACTCGCTTCAAGCAGCTTGGCAACCTCAGTGATCTCAATGAGTTAGTTTCCACGTTGGAGGCTGCTGTCAGCCTCACTCCAGAGGTCCACCCAGCCAAGCCTTCACTGTTGAGCAATCTTGGTATTTCCCTGCAGACTCGCTTTGAGCAGCGTGGTGACCTCAGTGATCTCAATGAGTTAGTGTCCAAGTTGGAGGCTGCTGTCAGCCTCACTCCAGAGGGCAACCCAGATAAGCCTTCGCTCTTGAGCAATCTTGGCAGTTCTCTGCGGACTCGCTTTGCATTGCTTGGCAACCTCACCGATCTCAATGGGTCAGTGTCCAAGTTGGAGGCTGCTGTCAGCCTCACTCCAGAGGGCCACCCAGACAAGCCTTCACTGTTGAGCAATCTTGGGACTTCCTTGTGGACTCGCTTTGAGCGGCTTGGTGACCTCACCGATCTCAATGAGTCAATATCCAAGTTTGAGACTGCTGTCAGCCTCACTCCAGAGGGCCACCCAGACAGGCCTTCACAGCTGAACAATCTTGGCACTTCCATGCACACTCGGTTCCAGTGGCTTGGTGACCTCACTGATCTCAATGAGTCAGTGTCCAAGTTGGAGGCTGCTGTCACCCTCACTCCAGAGGGCCACCCAGACAAGCCTTCACAGTTGAACAATCTTGGCAATTCCCTGCAGACTCGCTTCAAGTGGCTTGGTGACCTCACTGATCTCAATGAGTCAGTGTCCAAGTTTGAGGCTGCTGTCAGCCTCACCCCAGAGGGCCACTCAGCTAAGCCTTCACTGTTGAGCAATCTTGGCATGTCCCTGCAGACTCACTTTGAGCGGCTTGGTGACCTCACCAATCTCAATGAGTCAGTGTCCAAGTTGGAAGCTGCTGCCAGCCTCACTCCAGACGGTCACCCAGCCAAGCCTTCACTATTGACCAATCTTGGCAATTTCCTGCTGAATCGCTTTGAGCGGCTTGGAGACCTCACTGATATCAATGAGTCAGTGTCCAAGTTGGAGGCTGCTGCCAGCCTCACTCCAGAGGGTCACCCAGCCAAGCCTTCAGGGTTGAGCAATCTTGGCAATTCCCTGCAGACTCGCTTTGAGTGGCTTGGAGACCTCACCGATCTCAATGAGTCAGTGTCCAAGTTGGAGGCTGCTGTCAACCTCACTCCAGAGGGCCACCCAGACAAGCCTTCACGGTTGAGCAAGCTTGGCATTTCCCTGCAGATTCGCTTCCAGCAGCTTGGTGACCTCACCGATCTCAATGAGTCAGTGCCCAAGTTTGAGGCTGCTGTAAGCCTCACTCCAGAGGGCCACCCAGACAAGCCTTCACGGTTGAGCCATCTTGGCATTTCCCTGCAGACTCGCTTTGATCGGCTCGGCGACCCCACCGATCTCAATGAGTCAGTGTCCAAGTTTGAAGCTGCTGTCACCCTCACTCCAGAGGGCCACCCAGGCAAGCCTTCACTGTTGAGCAATCTTGGCAGTTCCCTGCAGGGTCGCTTCAAGCAGCTTGGTGACCTCACTGATCTCAATGAGTCAGTGTCCAAATTGGAGGCTGCTGTCAGCCTCGCTCCAGAGGGCCACCCAGACAAGCCTGCATGGTTGAACAATCTTGGCATTTCCCTGCAGACTCGCTTTGAGCGGCTTGGTGACCTCACCGATCTCAATGAGTCAATGTTCAAGTTGAAGGCTGCAGTCAGCCTCACTCCAGAGGGCCACCTAGATAGGCCTACACGGCTGACCAATCTCGGAAATTGTCTGCATGCCCGCTTCAACAGGCTTAAGGACCCTCGTGATTGTGAGGATATGCTGATTCAATACAGTCATGCTGCCTCCTCCCCTACTGGTTCAGCTCAGATAAGATTTCGGGCCTCGACAATGTGGGCACAGTATGCCCACACTCACCAGCACCCATCTGTTCTCTATGCATATGCCACAGTCGTTGACCTCGTGCCCCAAGTGGCTTGGCTTGGTCTTTCTATAAGTGATCGACATCATCAGCTTTTGAACGTGGGCCACATTGTGAGGGATGCTGCATCGGCTGCAATTGATGCCCATGAATACAGCAAAGCCGTGGAGTGGCTTGAACAAGGTCGTTCAGTTATCTGGGGTCAGGTTCTCAATCTGCGTACTCCGGTAGATGAGCTGCAGATGCTCCATCCCAAGCTTGCAGCTGAACTTATCTCGGTTTCAAACCTGTTGGAAACATCCAGCACACGTAGTGGTATAGAGGCAGCAGGCTTCAGGCCCTCACAATCACTTCAGGCTACAGCTCGGCAGTATCATGATCTTGCTGCTCGAAGAGACAAACTTCTCCAGCAGATCAGAGGGTTGGCTGGGTTTCAGCAGTTCCTATTGCCCAAGCTAATTTCTGAGCTTTCTCATGCTGCGAAAATTGGCCCTGTTGTCCTGCTGAACACTAGCTCATATAGCTGTGATGCCCTAATTGTCATTCCTGGACTTGCAGACGAGGTTATGCATGTCCCTCTCCTGGATTTCACACTGGCTCAAGCACAGCATTTGACTGAAGCCCTGGGATATATTGTGAGAGGGGGTGCCCGCAGTGAGAGGTTGGATGGTGGTCCAGAAGGGTATTTGCCTCCAAATGAGCAGTTTTCATATATTCTTTCTGTGCTCTGGATCAACATTGTTAAGCCTGTCCTGGATGGACTCGCTCTTACGGTAAGCTATGATAATGAGGCGAACTAATTTTGGTTCTTATCTTTAATATAGAATCCCACATATGAGGATCAAGGACGCATATGGTGGTGTCCCACTGGGCCACTTGCCTTTCTCCCCATCCATGCAGCAGGCCTCTATGGCCAAGATGTGGCCTCTGGCTCAAAGTTGTCCGACTTTGTCATTTCATCCTACACACCATCGTTGTCTGCTTTAATTGAAAGCTTACGTGCCAAACAGGAGTCACAGGATGGACTCCAGCTTCTTGCTGTTGCCCAACCATCTGCATTTGGACAGAACCACATTCCTGGAACCATGAAGGAAATTGCCTCTATTGAACACCTTGCCCAAAGAGTAATCCCTGTTCTGCGGTTGGAACGGGACATGGCAACCGTGGAAAGTGTTCAGAAAGCCATGAGGGAATCTCAATGGGCACACTTTGCATGTCATGGACTACAGGATATGTCCACTCCAACAAACAGTGCCCTCCTCCTTGCTGGGAGTTCAAGGTTGACACTTGCAAACATCATCCAGCTACATCTCCCACATGCTGATCTAGCATTCCTATCTGCATGCCAAACTGCCACTGGATCCAAACATCTTGAAGATGAATCAGTTCATCTCACTGCAGGCATGTTGTTAGCCGGATATCGTGGCGTCATTGGGACACTGTGGTCCATAATGGATGCTGATGGGCCACATATTGCAGGTGATGTTTATGCCCACCTTTTCAAAACATCACCACCAGACTCCACGAGAGCTGCAGAAGGACTTCATCTCGCTGTGCAGAAGCTCCAGGACTCCGACCATGCTGGAGGTGCGAAATCATTTTCACGCTGGGTGCCATTCATACATGTTGGGGTTTAATCTGGGTGGTATTGAGAGAATATGTAGTATGTACTTCTGTTTAGCCAATTTTTAATTTTCCATTTTGCATTCTGGAGCTTACATCTGGTGGGTGGATAACATAAGTTATTGGGGCACTTTGATTTGTGTTGATTTATGGTAGATGACCGAACTGGACACAACCCAAGAGTAGTTCACCTTCATAGTACATGCCTGGAACATATTCCTGCAAGGAGCATCTTGGGTGAACTTTTTCTTTATAAAAAGAGCGGGAGAGTGGTGCCAACTGTCGCCCAATGATATTGAACCTTGACTTTTTGTCCATCCTACCAGGAGAGGCTTGGGAATCCATCAAATGTCCGCTATCGCCATGGTCTTTTCTCCACTCCTCCGTTGGCTTGGTAGCTGGGGGAATCTCACTGAGACACGGAGCATCCCATCATCGGTGTGCAATGCACCATGCGACTGGGATTATGGGTGGAATGCCTCCAGGTAAGTTCACCATCGCAGGCAGCAGTCCGTTTCCCTTCAACATACTTTTCCGCGTAGGCCTCTTCTGTATTTCCGGAGCTGGGACTCATAAATTGACACAGCACTGCAACCAACCAGGATACAACCGGACACTGGGGGAGTTTAATGCCCGAGCTAGGTGTGCTCGCTGGATTCCCTGTTCGACACCTCACTCTCTGGTGGATACCATGCGAATAAATGAGTTCAGTTTCATCCTCTGCTATGTGATAATTATTTACGCACCTCCATACGTCCGGTATTCAAGATAATTCAACGGTGCGAGTTGGTTCTGTTTAGTGTTTAATTCCTTCTAATAGTTTGGCTGCTCCGGAATTCTTGTAGCTTATTTGTCAACCTTCGGTATGTAGACTATATACCAAATCCGAAAGGCCTATTTTCCCAAGGTCTTGAGTGGCTTCTGAAGGCAAAGGGCTAATTCCAAACATGCCTTAACTAGATCTGCTTGGGGGGAAAACACAATGAGATTGTCAGTTACTGTTTGGAGATACTTGGGAATTCTTGCCTCTGGCCTGCTAAAGACCATGGGTCATATAATTGGACAGTCATATTCTTGGTCCACAGCCTCAAGTTCCAGCAGCAGTTTGAAACACATAAAGCTCTTCAATTCCATCTGGCAGAATGAGGACCAGTAGACAGCAATTGTTCTGTTCACTGTTGCTCTCACGGGATTTTCCCAGATGGATGTGGACCACAGCAAAGCGGAATGTATACTTCAGCTGGGGGATATCTCAGGACTGCATGGCCGTCTTCCTAAGGCAGTTGAGTTTTGGAAAACAGCTAGACCGTTATTTAAAAGCTCATCCCAGACAAAGCAAGTGTCCCTTATCAACAATAACCTTGCAAATATCTCAGCCCTGAATACACCATCTGCGACCACCAACATGCTGAATGTTGAAGATCGTGTTACCTTCTTATCAAATATTGAGCCCACACAGGACCTTGTCTCTCCTACCACTCGCCTGGAAGCATTGAATTTTGGTTCAGAAGTTGACAGAGACTGGTTTTGGTGGAAGATGCAGAGCCGGTTGGCAGACCTAATCATGTCAGCCGATGTAGTTTCAGATTTGAAGGGTGGAGATGATGATTAGAGGGTGGAAGGGATAAATAAAATTTGTGGCATATAAATCTGACTGACAAAGGATAATGCATCCACATGGTGTTCATATGTGACGGCCCTTATTAGTGAATTACTACAGATGGTGCCCATTTGATTCGTGGTTAGAATGAGCAAGATGATGTGAGTCTTTTTGTCCAGACTTCATTAGTCACGACGTAAATGTGCAAGGCAAGCAGCGTCTTCCCCGAGAGGTACAGCATGCATGCCTCTGCATTTTTGACTTTGAGGAAACGTAATACGCGGATCGAATCTGTCGGATATAATAATGAACCATATGGGCTATAAAATCACCTGGTAGCACATGAAGTGCATCTGTAGATTGTACCTTGGAGGTGAGTATGTTGTGCAGACGGTCCCCGTTATTCGGGGCAGGTATTCACGAATGTCAAAGGAATCCTGTCATTTTTTGTCCCTAGGAGGGAGCTTAGCGAGGTGCGAGGTGCATTTTCTGGGCGATGGCATAATTTTGAAGGGGAGCAATAAACGTGTGCTGTGCATTCATCCCATGTATAGCAGGGTATTTTTTTGGAGCAGGATTCTGGGATGATGGACACTGAGGCACAAAGATGAAATCGACACCAGAGCAGAGAGAGAGAGTACATCACCTGGTAGCACATGGAGTGCATCTGTGGACTATATTTCTTGAGGAATGCTGCTGCATACAGTCCCCGTTCAATCTGGGGTCAGGTGAATGCCGTCTGTGCGTGATGGATCCTTGTTCTGTACGGTAGGGCTCTGTTTTTTATTCCGGTTTATAAACATGTTTATAAACAGGTGTTTATAAACCGGTTTTTATATGGTCAGGCTAGAACACCCTGTTTTTAATTCAATGTGGCTGTGCTCGGCAAGGCGAATAGTGCATGAAGTTCTCAGCTTTTGGGTTTCCTCTGACCTAAGTCTGGCAGTTATAATGAATTATTCGGGCATTTTGGCCTAGAATCTGCCTGGGATGGACCGGATGGTACCCATTTACCCAAGGATAGGCATTAATTGTTAGATTAAGGGGCAAACTCGTGGTTGAATCTATAAATGACGGATTCCGTGCGCTGGCCCAGGTCCTCCGAGGGCAACGGCGCGAAAAATCATCCAAAACCGCGCTGTCCAGGTGCTTCTCATGCATTTTGCGGGACTGTTTTTAAACACGTTTATAAACACCCTGTTTATAAACGAGAAATTAAAAACTGTTTATAATTGGCTGAGGAATTATAAACAGAGCCCTACCAGTGTACGGGAAAGATCCTTTTTCATGTGGATGACACAAAGAGGAGATGGCGAGGTGAGTTGACTGGATATTCAAAAGTATAGAAATCTCTCTAGCTTTCTTGACGTTTTCGATCAGACTTGATGTTGAATGAACCATTTCAATGCTGGAGAAATAAAATTGGTAGGGTGTTATAGCCTGTACTGAATCACCTGGTAGCACATGGAGTGCATCTGCGGACCATCACTTTGCACGCACTTGATTGCTGCAGACCCTCCCCATTCAATCTGTGGCTAAGTGAATGGGTGGAAAACAAAATGCTTTCTGAATGCTACATGAGTGATTTTCTTTTACCACATTGAATGTCGGAGGCACCATCCCCATCCCGTGTAATTCTCTGAACTGTGAAAATGTGTTCTTGGCTTGGCTTCTAAATGAGAATCTGGGGATCGTAGTCACAAAGTAGAAAGCCTGGATGAAATCAGGGCCATATAAGACAGAGTAAAGAGAGATATCGGATCACCTGGTAGCACATGGGGTGCATCAGCGGAAGATGTTCGATGGTGAGCGACAAAGTATTACTGCAGAAGGTCCCCGTTCGATTTGGGGCCAGGTGAATACTCGAGGGAAGTGATCACTTTTGAATGCCACATGAATGATTTATTACCAAATGATCGTCGGGCGGTGGCATTCCCATCTCATGCAGGTCTCTGAACTTGCGAGAGGTGGTCTTGGCTTCTAAAATCGAGAGTCAGGGGATCGTAGTCACAAAATAGAAAGCCTGGATGAAATCAGGGCTATACAAGACAGAGTAAAAGGAGATATTGGGGCACCTGGTAGCACACGGAGTGCATCTGCGGGCCATTAATTGATAGTGCGCTGTGCAGAAGGCCCCCGTTCGATCCGGGGTCAGGGGAGTGCACCATTGCACTTACTTTTTTTTTTTTTTTTTTTTTTTTTCCTCATAGGCAATCAATGCGTTCATTTTGGCTCGAGTTTACTTTAGGAGAGAAGAGAGAAAAAGAGGATTGGATCAAGGGATGATGCATGACCGCGAGACTCGACGGAAAGTTCTGGGGACCGCGGTCCAGGAGAGCACCCGTGGGTTTGGCAAGGATATTATACCGAAGGATAGCGTAACGATGGTAAAGCACCTGTCATGGAATGCCTCCCATACCGGTGGGGAATAGCACGGGGATGGACCCTGTTCGGGGGCGGGTGCATGAGGTCGTTTGTGGATTCATTTTTTGCCTCTTTTTGGCAATTCTGCGGCTCAGTTGCACACGCCTCTGCGGTATTGACAGCTAAATCGAAAACGATAGACGTTTTCGATTTTCGAGCTGAATTCAGGCCGCTCCCAACGCGTCATACTCCACTCCAACGCCACCCACCGTACCATCTCGCCAGAACGCTGTTCACGATTTTCCTCCTCAAACCCTACTATACTGCTGGAAGGGCATAGACTATACTGACTGCCTCTTGCTGAAAAAAACAGCCGATTCTGAGACCCCGGACATGAGAAGGAAGTGGGAGTGGACTAAATTTAATGCGGATGACGCATTGCCGAGAGCTCCGCCGAATTCAACTCGAAAATCGAAAACGTCTATCGTTTTCGATTTAGCTGGAAGCCTCGGGCACTCACATTGAACTGCAGAAGGCAGGCATCAACTCAGAAGGCGGAACATGCAAAGCCGAACCGTGGGAACCGGGTGATCGTGCCTCAGATGGCATCAGTTGAATCCCGACGTCATACCCCTGCGCCACCTCCGCCCCACAGCGCCGCTACTCGCCGTTGAGCGTGATATAAAGCCCCGAATTCACGGGGATCTTATCGCTTCCCTCCCACACGCTCCCCTTTTTTTCCTTTTCTTTTCCACCGCCTCCTCCTTCAAGATGGCCTCGACTTCAACCATGGCTTCAACTTCGACCGCCCCAGATTCGACTTCCGCGCACGCACGCCCGCCACAGCCGCCTCTGGAGTCGATGCCGTCGTCTCCAGGGCTTGACGTTCCCGGAGGGTACCCGCGCAACAGCACCGTGTTCGCCGGGAACAAGTGGGAGCGCGGCAGCACTGGCACTGGCACGTGCGGCGGCGGCTCGGGCTTCCTGGCGGCCGCGAAGGCGTACCTGCCCGGCGTCGCGCCACCGATTGCAAAGGCGAAGGCCTACCTCCCACCAAAGGTCGCGTCGTACTTCCGTGCGTTACTTCCCTTCCTTTAGCTTCTCCGTCTCATGAATCGACTTACATATGACATCGATTGCAGCGCCCGACGCCTCGACGCGCATCGCGGCCGCCAACGCGAACGAAGCCGTGCACACGCCGTATCCGCTCAACACGGACGGCAGCGCCGCGAGCGAGCTGGGCGCGTACTCCGACTCGGGGATGCTCACGCCCACGCCGTCGGAGTTCCCGCCCGTGCCGTCGACCTTGGGTGCGCAGGAACAGGCGGAGGCGCTCCCCGAGGTAGAGGCTCACCCAACCGCGCCGGGTGCACAGGAGGCGCAACCATCCGCCGCGACGCAGGAGGCGCCCGAGCCACCAGTTGAACGCACCCCTGCTGCTGCGACTGCAAATCCTCTTTCCCCAATCGCTGAGCACCCTCGCACTGAGCTCATCGATCCCGGCGTCTCTTCCCCCTCCTCCCCCGAGCCGCTCCCCTCTTCCTCGAGCGCCACCTCCTCCCCACCAAAACACATATCCGTCCTCCCGCTCACCACGCGCCCCGCGCTGACCTCCCCGCCCGCCGCCGCTGTATCGCCTGCTGCGTCCGCATCCACATCCGCGTCGAGCTCCTCCGGCTCTGATGCGAACACTCTGAGCAGCGGGACGCTCAGCACCCCGCCCGCCTTGCCTTTCTCCCCCGCGTCCGCGACGAAGTCAAAATTCGGACTCGCGCGGTTCGCCTCCCTCCGCCGCCCCGCCTCATCATCTTCTCCTATGTCCCATGCGCCGCCGTCGGCGTTCAACGCGAAATCCACTCCTTCTTCCGCGGCCTCTCCGGGACGCACGAGCCTCGACTCTACACCCGCACCCACGTATCAGTTCACGCCGATAGAAGAGGTGACGCCACGCCCAAGGCGCCGCGCGTCCCTCCTGCGCACGCTGCGCGGCGAGGCGACCGTGCTCACCGGGAAGGTGAGGAGGGACCCCGCGCGCGTGGAGCGGGGGCGCGCGATGATGAGTGGGGGCGCGTGACGCGCGCGAGGTTGCGACGCATTGCAGTTGAAGTGTGAAAAGCCTCCAAGAGGACATGTAAAACCGAACCTTGACTGAACCAGTGCGGACTATCTAGATCTCGGACTTGCCTTGGACTCTGTAGAGTTGTATCGGACTTGTACACTACGCTCTACTACTGTGGCGTACGACCTTCGTTTGGACGATGTCCACTTATCCTATCGTATCTTACCCCCATGTACCTATAGATCCTTGGTATAATTAGACAGCTACCCCGCCTTGCTCGCATCGAAAACGTTAGCGTTTCAAGACAATTTAAAAAATATGATACCGAATCCCAATGCCGTCGGGGGGAGTCGAACCTCCAGCTCCCACTGGTAATATTGTATTGATAGGACCATCATAGTCCACGACGTATCTCACTCTGTCGTGGGGTAAATAAATTGGCGCGGATGTCAGATGGAAGGCAAAAAATGAACGAAGCAGCAGATGCCGTCGGGAAGTGAATTATAGAGGGTAGGCAAAAAAGGAGGATGCCGTCGGAAGGAGTCGAACCCCCCGAATCCCTCCGGTAAGCCTGGCTCATATTGTATTCAATGAGGGTGGCCGCCGTGGTCCACGACGGCGTATTTACCTAGATAGCGGGTTGAATAAGTTAGCGCGTATGTTAGATGGAAGGCAAAAGATGAGCGAATACGTCCCGAACCCCCCGTCTCCCACCCGCACTTCTTATCCCCTCTTCCACCATTGAGGGAGGGCGACCACGACGGTCCACGACGGCGTACCTACCTAGCTAGTCCGGTGAAATAAGTTAATGCGTTAGGGCATAGATGAGAGATGGAGGCAAATTTATGCATGAGCCCTAATCTATGCCGTCGGGAGGAGCCGAACCTCCTTCTACCTCCTCCACAAGCAATTGAGTGAGGGGGACCACCATGGTCTACGATGGCTGTTCTTCATCAGTATGTTACCCCGGAGATAAATGGATGATCGACTAGAGACAGACTAACCGCGAGTAGAAAAAGATATTGGTGGGATAGAATGCCGGAGGAAGGAATCGAGCCGGCTTTCCTGGAGTCGGCGAGCCCTTGTCTCGCCGTGGTCGACGCCTATTTCATACCTCACTGAGTGAATAAGCCCGCGGAAATAGAAGCGTAACCGAATGGCGCCAGAACCGAATACCAGCGAGGAAATGGGGCTTCTGTTTGGTAACGAATGAGTTAATGGCCGAATATTTACTCTACGCTCCCCGACATCTGGTCAACAAGAATTCGAAGTCATGCGCTTCAGTCGAAGAAAAGAGATCATGAGTTTTTAGATCGATTATTGATCAGAGACGAAAATTACTTGACTATAACGCACGAACCTTGTGCATTCAGATCCTGCCACTGGCTTCAATTCTAATCGAGCCGTCTTCCAAGTAACAAGTCCCAAGTAGCAAGCCTCTTTGAACTTTGAACCCTCTTCAACCTGGAGAATACAGTGGCAGTCCGAGTTTTCGGCGTCTAAGTTGGTCGACCATATTCAGGCACTGCTCTCCCGTTTCTCCTGGATTCTGGAGGACGACCTTGGAAGTTCTTGACATGGCGGTTCAAGTCAAGGTGTGTGACAGTGACGTTACTTGCGTGATTGATTGCGGCTACAGCCGAGTCAGCCCCTCTTTGTCTTGTCTCTTGAGATTCCACCATGGCTTAGTCTCCCCAGTCAGACCATATATAGTTTTTTTTTTTTTTTTGGGTGAGGAAAAAAAAACTGATATATGACCATGGCTGCTCTTTGTTGGCCACTTGCCATTATTACTGATTTACCTAGGACCTGAGCTTCTTGCTTGACGAAAACTTCCATGCCCAGTGGTCGGATACCCAACTGGAGGCACTCGCTTTGGCCATCGGCGGGCAAACAGGCTTAAACGAACAGAAGCGCTTTCAGGAAAGCTTAAGGAACAACACATGGCAAGAGAACTCCGCCTTTGTATGCAGTTCTTTCATATCTACATCCCCTTCGCCACTGATATACGAGCACTGGCAGGGCTACGGATCCCGCCATCATCCCAACATCCGTGTGCAGCCCGTGAACAACAAGTACAGCGTGGTCTTCTGGGGCGGTCGCTCCGTCACGGCCCATGGGTTCTGGAGCATCATGTTGCGCGCGCACGCCCTAACGGGAGCAATGCGGGCCCAGAATTCGATGAGCATCTCGACAAGCACGTTAACCTAGCCCAGGAGCGCCTCCGCGTCTTGGTGGATGGAGAGCCCAAGATGATCGATCCCGTCACGGTTGAACCCACGTACATAGCCCTCAACGAGGGTGCATTGGGCGCGCTGGAGGGGGGAACTGTGTACCTGGAGCACTCGCCTGTTGATGGCCCGAAAACTATGACGCCCATTACATTTCCTGTTCTCATCCCAGTGACGGCACGCCAATTCCGGCCGAACGAGATTCTTCTGCGTCTCTAGGCTGGTTTGCTGTGAAATATTCGACTTCATAATTGAATGCTGAACCATCTGGATCAGATTATCGTGGTCCGACTAAGAACGACCGGTGAATTTTACTCTCAAGAACCACAGCCCAAAGAGCAGCGAAAGATGCTCATTCAAGTTTTGTCTGTTGCCCTTCCGCTCACTAATGTACAAGTCCCCGGTCCACTTCATCCACCGAAAGTGTGTGTAAAGTTGGCTCCCGGAAATTTCGCTCTAATGCGCTGGTACTAAACACTCTGCAATTCAACAGCATTTTGTCGATCCGGCGACTCCGGAATCGGGACAACTCTTCGCGAGTGCCACTTGTACTTCCGCTCACTTCTATCTTCGAAGAATTTCTCAGCTCGCCGTCTGTTCGGGAACGCCCAGGGCAGTCAATGATCTCCATGCGGTGGTCAAAATTTGTGGATGCAGTGGCGGATCCAGTTGCATCCTACTTCTAAATAGAGGGCTGATAATCGGCTCATAAAGATACTCCGCTACTTGGTTCTCCCACACTAGGATTACTGACGAATCGGCAGAGTCACCGTAAATACCGCTGGATTTTCTCGAACCATATCTGATTCCGGGAGCAGAATACGTAGGGCATCTTCCGTCCTCGGCCCACGGATATCTCTGATGAAATGAGTGATCGGGTAAGGGTGCCCTCGGAAGCAATCAACCTGGGAACGGCCAAATCTCAGTATTCGTGATCCATAATTGCTGCCCATTATTACTCCAGAGATCGCGATGTGACATGGATCCACAATTCAAACCCAGAAATCCGCCACAAAGGCTGCTTGCTTGTGGCTGCCGTTGATCAAAAAAGCTGGAAATCACACAACACCGTCTGCTCCCGCAATTTGACAGGCGACTCACAATCTTTCTCACCAGCTCTCTTCCCTGCATTCACATGTGGATATTGAGCACAGGAACTCCAAGTCTCGGATCACTTTCAACGTAAGACTGGTACAAGTTATACTTATATCGGTTGCGCAGCACTCACCTTCTCGCACTGGCAGCCCCCACCGGGAAACCCTCAGCTCATGGACCCTGGATCTGTATTTCCCCCAGGTCTCAAGATCGTGGAGGTGTTAGTTACGTTTCTCTTTTGGCGCTTGACTATCGTATCTGACAAGGCGTAGCTCCGGGCCCCTGGTAAGTCATGTCGTGTTTCCTGCCTTACATGATAATTGACATGCGTAGCTTCTTGCTCATCTTGCTCATTGGGGACTGTTCGGTGCCCTGTCGGTTCAGCTGTGTAGGTCACCTTCCGCCCCGTCCATCCATGTACGACTCGAATTCTTCAGATCTCTATTATCAGGCTTTCCCCAATGACAGGCCGTTCACCAAGTGCCTGGTGTACGGCGTATATGTCATCGAGCTAGTGGACATGATTTTGGTAACTCGCGACGCATTCGAGGCGTTTGGATATGGATTTGGCGACGTTTCGGCGCTCACTAAGATCAACCTGGGATGGCTGGATATCCCTATCATGAGCGGACTGGGTGCTGTACATCCTCAATTAATTTGCTTAACACTGACGTTGTCTCTTCGCATAGTTTCTTTCATCGCCCAATCGTTCTACGCATACCGAATTTATGTGTTATCGAAATCCTGGTTCATTCCTGTCTTGATCGTGGTCGTGCGTGCGCGTTCCCACACATCATCGCATCGCATATTCATATTTTAATGCAGGTCTCCCTAGTAAGTAGTGTTGGTGCATTCCTTGCCGGCATCTTTACTTTGGAAGGTACGACATCCACCCGCTGCAAATTTAGACTGAGCCGCCTAAAGCGAACAATTTCGCACGCTTGAACACCACAAAGTTTTTCGCAGCTTCTGGGGTATGTGTGCACTACCGCACTAGGGCCAAGGCATAAAAACTTATATTTGTTCGTGTTCAAGGTCTGGTGGGGAGCCTCAGCACTGAGCGACATGATTATTGCTATTTGCATGACATACTATGTGAGTTTCTTCCTACCAAGATTAGTTTCGTTTCTGATTTTCATTCAAGCTATCCAAACATATCACTGGATTTCGCGAGACGCGGGCATTGGTCTCGAAATTGATGCGACTAACCTTAGAGACCGGATCATTGACGGGTACGCAGTTCGATATAGCTCATGTCCCAGCCGCTCACTACTTCCACACAGCTTTGGTAGCAATGATCAACTTTGCTATCTTCTACGCAGTTCCGAGCCGGACATACTACTTAACCCCGACTACGCTCATGCCAAACCTTTATGCGAACTGCATTCTGGTGGTCTTGAATTCGCGTTGCCAAATCGTGGGCGGTCGTGGGACCGATGCGCCGCCCACGGATATCCTGTCGGCTCCTACTTTCCTCCGTGATCTAAGGACACACGCGGCTAGTGTGAATTCCGCGCCCATGGTCACCATCGATCGGGAGGTTTGGTCGGATGAACCTTTACATAATCATGTTGAAATGAAGCGCGTGGAGGTATCGTCCTTCTCTCGCTATGAGCATCGGCAGTGCTGAACGTTCAACAGGCCACCGACCTTGATGCTTCTGTTTGAGTTTAGTTGCTGTAGCAAAATGGAGGGGAAAATCGGTATATTCCACTCAACTACAGTACTGTATTTATACTGTTCAGAGAACAATGGGTATGTTGAAACAGGTAAATACTAGAACAAATAACAGGGCTATGTGTTGCTCAACCAGACGCGTTTCGACGCGTCTCAATACACTGATACATGTTTCATAGAGGCCAGCTCTATGGCAACATGCCTCGAGGTGTTTCAACCTCGTGTCCTCCACGTACGCTCCTACGTGGTCTTGCCGGGGCTGACGCGATCACGTGCCAAATCCCAACACTCCCCCTCAGACCGGCAAGAGCCCCAATGCGCGCGTGAATTTCTCATGCTTGGGTCTTGCCAGAGGCTTGGTGAAAATATCGGCGAGTTGATCTTCGGTTGTGCAATACACGGGTTCGATAATGCAATTCTCGATCTTCTCCCGGATGAAGTGATTCTGCACATCGAAGTGCTTCGAGCGTGCGTGGAACTGAGGGTCCCGAGCAAGCGCCAAAGCGGCTTGATTATCCTCGTTTATCACCGTAGGATCCTTCTGGGCATAACCTATCTCATCCAAGAGGTATCTGCTCCAGATTGCGAACCGAGTTGCATGCGCGAGTGCGTTATATTCCGCCTCCGTCGAAGATGTAGCGACCGTTGTTTGCTTCTTTGAGCTCCATGCGTACGCGGCTCCTCCGAGCACGAATGCATATCCCGAAATCGACTTTCGGTCGTCTGGGTTTGCGGCGTAGTCCGCGTCGCTGTAGCCAATAGAAACAACCTCGTCCGAGTCGCTTGTGTTGCCGTAGACAAGACCGTAATTCCGTGTGCCAGAAAGATAGCGAAAGACGCGTTTACAAGCGCTCCAATGCTCTGGTCCTGGGTTCGACGAATACTGGCTCAATGTCGTGACGGCGTACGCGATGTCTGGACGCGTACAAATGGCGGCATACATGAGTCCGCCAATCATTGATTGGTACTGCCCGCGCAGATCTGCTGGCGCTTCCGGTGCGTCGGCTGGTACTTTGCGTAGCGCAGCGTTTGGGTCCATCGGAGTTGCGAGCGGTTTGGCGTCGGTGAGTCCGTACTTGGCCAGCAACGTCTCGATATAATGGCGTTGAGAGAGAGTGATTGTGCCGGCATCGCGATCACGGGCAATTTCGATGCCGATGATCTTACGCGGCTCTCCAAGATCTTTCGTCTCAAATAATCCCTCTATCTCCACCTTCGCCTTCTCGGCCTCCTGCCTTGAAGTTGACAGGATAAACAAATCATCCACCCAAACAGTCACCCAAGTACGCTCGTCCTTTCGTTCACGAAAATAAACGCAATGATCGACGGCTGTCTTGATGAGCTGAATGGAGGTGAGTTTGCGGTCGAACTCGCGATTCCATTCGCGGCCCGACTGCTTTAACCCGTAGATTGTCTTCAACAATCTCCAAACACGTCCAGTTCCGTCTTCAAAACCTGGTGGCTGCCGCATATAGATTTCCTCTTTGAGTTCGCCGTTAAGGTATGCACCCCGAATATCCATTTGGATAATTTCCAGATCTTCTAGGGCTGCAATAGCGAGTGCGGCGCGCATCGATTCGAGACGAACCACGGGAGCAAACGTCTCCGTGAAATCTATCCCGGGGATCTGCGAGCATCCGAGTGCAACGAGTCTGGCCTTGTGTCTTGACACTCTGCCTAGCTCGTCAACCTTCTTAACAAAGGTCCATTTACTCCCAATTGCTTGGCGATCCGCCGGCAGTTCCACAAGCTCGTACGTTCCCTTCTCTTTCATCATCTCTATCTCCTCTCTCATCGCTTCTTTCCATTCCAGTTGCTCACTCGACTTCAGTGCTTCACTGTATGTGCGCGGTGTGCCGGCGGCTTCAAGCGCGGATTCTCCTAAGAACGCAAACTCCGCCCTTTCCCTCGCCTCTTCGTCCGAGATGTCCTGGACAGTTGGGCGGGGGTTCCGTGGACTACTCGGCAATCGCACAGCTGGGTTGTTTAGCTTGCGGTAGTCAGTGTCTTTGGTCGGGCGTGATGAACGTCTTGGCTGATCCGGTTGGGCTGGTGGGTTTTGCGATGGAGCGGGTGCCAGTGGAGGTGTGCCTGTTGGCTGCGAATGGTTCTGCGACTGCTGCTGCGACGTTCTCGTCTGCGCCTGCGTCTGCGATCCTATCTGCGCCGTTGGCTCCCCCTCACTTGGCGCTGTCTTCTGGTTCTCCATGGAATCGGGTTTTGCAGGATCTTCTGCGGGAGATTTCTGGCTCGGCGTTCCCAACTCCCCCTCGAGCTGCAAATCGACAAGGGGTCGGGTGCTCGGCTCTACCCATACGATATTTCTTGACTCGCGAATGCTGCGGTTCTTGCCGTTATAATATTTGACGATATCTGTATGGTCCCCGAATCCCACGAAGATAAATTTCTCCGCCTTCTCATGGTCTCTGCCTAGCTTAGACAGCTTTTGCACAGGTTCACGCTTGACCCATACTTCGCACCCGAACTCCCGAAGGTGCGATACATTGGGTTTTTTTCGTGTCCATGCTTCCAACGGCGTCTTTCCGTGTAGCGCGCGTGTCGGTGAGCGATTTCGGATGTACACCGCATACTCGACCGCTGACTCCCGAAGAAAGGCCGGCAAATTTCGCGCTATCAACATCGCACGGGCAAGCTCGATGATTGTCCTATTAAATCTCTCGGCCACTCCGTTCGACGCATGCGCATATGGTGCGGGGTTCTGGAGCGTGATCCCACGGCTCTTCAACCATGCTTTCACAGCCCCACTCGTGAGCTCCTTGGCATTGTCCACTCGGAGGACTTTAGGTGTGTATCCGAATTGACGTTCAACCCATGCAATATATTCCTTGATTTTTTCGAAGGCCTGATCCCGGCTCTTCAAAAAATCAGGTCTACAATGCCGCGTTGCATCGTCGCTAAACAGGATGGCGTACTTCGATTTTTTCAAAGATTCAACTCGGGCGGGCCCCCAGATGTCGCTATGCGTAAGCTCCCCTGGTTCCTCACGTCGGTCTTTCGCCTCCTGCGGATATGGCTTCGTTGTCATCTTTGCTTTGACGCAAGCCTCACACTGGCTGAGTGGTGGCGAATCCTCATCCACAGTGAGTCCTTCAACGAGGTGCTCCCTCACGAGCTTCTCTAATCCACTCTTAGCCAGATGGCCCATCCGGCGGTGCCAGGCATCCCACGTCTTGTTGCTCGCCTCCGCGGCGGCGTGCGCACCCTCACGCGCCTCTGTTTGCACTTGCTTCCGGGCTCGCGCTGCTAGCGGGTACAGACGTTCAGTCTTGCTCCCCGTAGCCATTACTCGACCATCAGTGCGTCGCACAAATTCCACCTTGCCGTGACTAAACTTGGTTTCCAAACCAGCATCGTCAAGTCGGCTAATTGACAGTAAATTGTGCGCGCAAGTTGGCGCAAATAGGACGTCGAGTAATCTGTGTGTAATGACCTTCCCATTGACTTCACAGTCTAACAGAACGGTTCCGCGTCCCAGAGCCTGCAGTGGTGCGTCTCCAACGCCCTCAACGGGTACATCTGCCGCCCGCAGCTCGATGAACACGCTGCGGTTGTTGCATATGTGGGAAGTGGTTCCGGAATCGGCGAGCCAAGAGTAAAGGGAAGACGAATTTAGTTTGGCAGCGTACGCAGTTTCAACAAAGTCGTTTCCTACGTCCTCTGCCTTGTTTGCCCTCTCCTTCCTCTTTGCCTTTTTCGGGCCCTTTCCTTCCTTCCCTCCGCCTTTTGACCAGCAATCGGCGGCGATGTGTCCGTTCTTGTGGCAATTGTAACACTCCACTCTATCCTTTCTTCCTCCTCTTTCGTCACCTTGCTTCGTTCGTCCATACATCGCAGCGCTTCCATCCCCATTTTTCTCTAGCCTGCGACGGTTCTCCTCTAAGACCAGTGAGATGAACTCGTGCGACGAGATGGTTGGAGCATTGCTTGATGCGCCCAAATATGCGGACGTGAAATTATCCCAAGACTCCGGGAGTGAGCTGATAATCAACAGCAGGAAGTCTTCATCTGACACCAAGCTGCCGAGAATCGCGAGCTCTTCTTGAATCCTGCGCAACTCCGTTACGTGTTCCGCGATATCCGTCGCGTCGTCGGCAATTGTACGGTACAAACGGCGTCGATGCGACAAAACTCCCAATTTTCCTCCCCTCTCCTTGACCTGCTTCAGCTGCGACCACATCTCGGCTGCAGTCTTGGCGCCCGCGATGTGCACCATCTGTGAGCCGCTCAAGGTGAGCTCAATTTGTGTCTGCGCTTTCCCGTCTAACTCCTCCCAGCGTTCCCTCTGCTTTTTCTCATCTGACGTTGGCTTCTCCGGGTCGGCGGCGACGGGCTTCGGTGTGGTGCCCTCGACGATCTTCAAGAGCGCACGCCCGCGGAATATGGCGGTAACGCGGCGCTTCCACGGAACCCAATTCGTCTCGTTGAGTTGTTCGATCCGGAACAACGACGATGGTGTAGCTTCGGCGGTGGTGGTAGTTGACATGGTAGTTATGGTTCAAGTTGTGTGAGGGTAAGGTGGTGAAGTTGGGGTAGATCAGTTAAGGGCGGGGCCCATAACCTGTAGCAAAATGGAGGGGAAAATCGGTATATTCCACTCAACTACAGTACTGTATTTATACTGTTCAGAGAACAATGGGTATGTTGAAACAGGTAAATACTAGAACAAATAACAGGGCTATGTGTTGCTCAATCAGACGCGTTTCGATGCGTCTCAATACACTGATACATGTTTCATAGAGGCCAGCTCTATGGCAACATGCCTCGAGGTGTTTCAACCTCGTGTCCTCCACGTACGCTCCTACGTGGTCTTGCCGGGGCTGACGCGATCACGTGCCAAATCCCAACAGTTGCACTTTCCATGTATATTTCTCCGCTCTCCGGACTGAGTCTCTCCTTGTCTGTGACAAATCCTTTCAATGAATTTTTTGACATGACTCCTTGACAGATTTTTTAGCCGCGGCTGTGATTGCTATTCAGACATCTCGTTTAGTTGTTTGAATTTAGCAGAGCAGAGTCATGCAGTTGTTTATCCCAGACTCCCGGAACATGACACAGCGGACAATCAACTCTCGTTTGTCGTTTGTGGATATGCAGTCACCCGGACTGTCATTTTTACTGTTATATGTACTTTTAGCTGGTCACTTTGGGCCACCTTTGTCACTTTGCATTGTCCTCTTTCTCTTGAATAAATTTTTCGAACAAGCCGGCCACTGGCAAATGATTGATGGTATCTGCGGCTGATATGTCTGATGCGAAAATTTTTCGGTACCAGTTTTTGTCTGCTTGATAGCGCGGAATGTACATTGAAAAGCTGAAACTTTCACCTGTCATATTTTACAGGGGCCCTCGGTAGAGACATCAATTAAATATCATGCCGAGTCCATGATTCTGTATCGGGTGTTAATTTATGTTCATATAACTTACTATTGCCTGGACGGACTTTCCCCGGGGTTGGACTAGGAGCTTATATATCCTACGCAATGGTCAAGGAGAACAAGTTGGAATGAAATTTGCCAAGAAAAATAGAGCTTCCGATAAACTATATCGGAATCTGAATCTTCTTACGGCAATTCCTGGGGATGGTTCATTTAAAGTTCCCTCGGCATATACGGCCTACTGTGTGTTAACCCATGGCCCTCAGTGGAACCAAAAAACTATGTGATTGTGACCGCATATGAATGAAATAAATTCCCTATACTACGTACCTCCACCTCGCGGCTTTCTGTTCAATATTGACTGAACCCGGCCAACCAGCACCGTTATCTCACAATGCCCATCTTCTGATGTTCATGAGTGAGTGTCAAATACCACACTGGGCTCGTCCGAGTCACGCATGCATTCTTAGGAAGATCACTGAGTATAAACAAATACGAATAGTGAAGTCAGTAGCACAGTGTTGTTTGATATTCAAACAACAAAACCCTCCATATAATGCTGTAGGCTGCTATAATCCCAGCACGTGGTCAATGACGCGTCTCATGACTGAGCATGTTGTGATGGCCTGAATTTCATTCCGGCTGATCCAGCAACATTTTTCAGATGAACCACGACCCCAGGAAGCTAAACAGATCCACAATCTATTCATTGATGTCTCACCGACGCACGGACCATTAGCGCGGCTTTCCAGCGCTCTGGCCGACCCCAGCGTCGACATTTTTGGACCCCTTTACTGTATCCTCAATTTTTTTTTGCCTTTGTCAAGTTTTGATAGAATGCTAAGAATCGCGGATTGGGTTCAGATCAGCCGGCATTTCGAGAAGGTTCAGCGACCGCCATGCCAGCTTTCTTCTCTAAATGCTTTCAACATGTAAACCACAGCCAGTTAAAATTATTTCACCCCAAACCCCCCGCAATTTTTGTCATGGACGAAATTTCAGGTAGGAGGATCCGAGCTCGACGAATGCTCGGCTGATATCGGCTCCGCTCGACAACACCCAAACCGTAGTCTCGGACCATCCTCTCATGACATCCCGTTCCGGGAACCCTGTCATGAGAGTCTGGGCTAAAGCCAGCTGATGGCAGGGACCATTGCGCTATCAAAATTGATCGCAAAATCTCATGGTTCGCTTAGCCTACCTTGGCTCTCGTTCGGGCATTTACTTGGCCTTTCCTCACAAAGTTTGGAGAGTGAAAGTTTCTAGAGGGTAATTTAAAGTCTTTTGTTTCCTCAAAATTATTTATTTGCTGGGAACGAAAGAGAGAAAAGGCCAAAACTTTGAGAGAGTGGCAGTGTGGTGGCAGTGCACTCGGCAAGTCGCAAAGCCTTTTTGTGCCGTTCCAAGCCTCCAGGGGAGGCAGGACATTTTCAGGAACCGACCTAATCATGTACCTCTCCAAAACTCAAGACACACCGGGTCGAAAACAGTGAAATGGGCACATAGTTTGAGATACGGAAGAAGCCGAAAATACGATCAATTTTGATAGCGCAATGGTCCCTGCCATCAGCTGGCTTTAGCCCAGACTCTCATGACAGGGTTCCCGGAACGGGATGTCATGAGAGGATGGTCCGAGACTACCCAAACCGGTAATCCTTAGCCTTGTATCAAAAGTTAAGCGTCGCCAAAAAATTGCACGCGGTGTCAAGGTTTTCGGAAGCAGCTGTAATCAAATAAGAGAAACTAGAAACTGAATGAAAGGAACAATGGGGTCGTTAGCTGAAGCAACTAAAATATTGCTTCGACGAGGTGATTTCAAAATACAGTAAGGGATGCTACATAGGTAGGTAAAATTGTTTCACCGTGTTTGTTTCTACCGTGTATATTTACTTCGAGAAATATGATGCCGTAGCAATAGAATTTGCTTACACAGCGGGGAATACCTGTGACGCATTAAGCATTGAACAGCCTAAGAGATCGATTTTCTGCGAGCGAGGGTGGTCAGATGTGTAGCAAAGTTGAAGCATACTGTCAACTTGCAGTGGAGGAAATAGCTCCGTTTCCTGAGTCTCCACTTGCAGGTTGACGGACCTGCAAGGTGCTCAGTGCGAGATTGGTATCTGAGGCCTTCTGAAGTTCTTCCCGCAACGAGTCCCTCGTAATCAACCTGAAAAATAATATTAGCTCCAGGCATCGCTTCAGGGCACAGCACCATCACGTACATGCTAGTGACTGAAATCACATAGACTACCGGACAGAAGGATTAATTAGTCTTGAGAGATTGTATGAACCGCTCACTACATACATTGTGTGCTTGCAAAGAAAAAGATCATGCTATTATAGCATACAAGCATTGTTGGGTCTCACGAGTCGAAGACAAACAAAAGCTGCTTACAACAAGAAGGTATGAGGTTTGGCCACAAACTAAGGAGGAATAAGCCTTTATTCTATCTTCGAGGCTAAACATGTCACTTGCCAGTATCAAGCCAATAACAGCTGCTGTACTGCACATCTCTGTTATTAAATTTCGTCCAGGCCGTTTGAAATACAACACACCTGGTGGCAGCACCCCGATTGATAGCGTACATGATGAGTTTGTCGATGACAGTATTCGTCCTAATTGTGTTCAAGTCGACTTGAGGAAAGCACCAACAAGATACATTAGCACTAACCTGCGGCTCGTTGTACGGGAGCTGTGGAGAAGCCAACAAAAGCTGGCAGTTATGACAATGTCACAAGCCGCCGACATTGCCCCTTGAGTGCAATTATAACGCTCAAAGAGTTGTGTATCAGAGAGCCATTACTATGGGGAGATGTGTGTTACTCACTGTGGTTGAGTCCAAATTACTGAATGTCCCAACTCTCATGCTGAAAAAGCTAAGTTACGGATGGAAACATTACGCGGATACCTCTTCTCACATCATAACACTGATAAGCAGTGTACAATTCTGGCCGTGAAAATCACATTTTATGCATATATCATGACCATATACACTAAGGACATCTGTATAAAAGGACTATTGTGAGCCCGAACAGTTAGTCATTGAACGCCGGACACCTTAGGGGAGCTTCGAAGCATGTTCGTATAGCGGTACTCCATCTGAGGCCTATATACAACTTGCACTGAGGTACAACACCCCATAGAAAATAGTGCAGCCCAGCATCCGAGGGTTATCAGTCATTTAGTGTCGGTTCCCAACCAAGGGGAAGGGTTCTGAGCCCTGTGTACATGCTAAGAACGGCATATACGATCGAATGACAGGATGTTTGAACATGTTGACACTGATCCTCGCGCCGCGACACCTCACGTGAAGGGTCTAGGCTCCGGGAACACAAGTAGCCGGTTCGATCGGATCCGAACGGACACGGATGGCTCCGTTGACGGAATCAAATATTGATCGGAAGACTCTGGAACGATGTTCGACTACCGTAAACTAGCACCTAAAGTCTGTATAAGGCATATATGAGACTTGGGAAGGAAACCTAAATACAATATAAGACACCTCGAGGATGTTCTGAACACTATATACCATGGAGTATGACCGTTCGCACCTATATTCCGACCGATCGGAGGTACGAGTCATACGGTTCCGCTGTATATCAGCAAGGAGGAGTCATCCACAAACGTGGGAAGGCCCTCAGCCAATCATAGAGGTTTCGGGATCGATATATTCCAGAACGCGTGCTCATTTCATATATTATTTATCAGCTAGTAGTGTAATCATCGTTTGTAATCATGTATAGAAACAGTATATAAGGGCGTCTGCACGAGAGGGAACGGCAGCGAATCGCACTGACAGCTGGTTGGAGGCTAGAAGATAGTCACAATTAGTTGTTTGGTAGGTTGTGTGCTCTGTTCGCCTTAAGGCATAGCTCAGTAGAGTCTGCTTTATAGTGTGTGAATATACCTTTGGATTGATATAAACACCTGAGCCTGGAAGTTATAACATTTGAGCCTGGAAGTCATTGGCCTGGAAGTTTAACATTTGAGCCTGGAAGTCACAAAACACTGAGCCTGGAAGTTTTATTGGCCTGGAAGTTCCTACAAGTTTAACTTGTTCAGTCATGTTTATACAGTTCGTTGGGTCTGTTCCCATTGCGTCCTGAAGGGTTTACAAGCCCCAAATCTACCATATACATGGTTAATACCGTACTTGTCGTCTGCTCCGGCCCATATATACCGTTGTACTCGTTGTCGACAATCAAGTCAATCCGTTTACGATTGTTGAAACTCCGTCGAGCCTTGTCGAAACACCCTATAAATCGTTCAAACACAATTAAATCTCATTCTGAGAGTCTAATACTTGACTCATCACCCCCGAACAAACAAGGGACATGTGTTTGAGTGCAGTAGTGGTTAGGTGGTTGTTGGTGGGTTGTTAGTAGTTGGTTTATACCATCGACTAGCTATTCGCAGCTAGTACATTGCTCGCGCTGCTTAGGCAGATACCAGTCTTATCAACACATTGAGCTGGAAATGAATGTCATGCCTTTCTGTATAATGATGCAAATTTCAGTGAACTAACCGACACCGAAAGCTAAGAATGTCCACTGAGACATGTGGGTGCAAACATAAACAAAATCGAGTACTTACCCAGCTGACCCAATGAGAAAAGTACCTATGCCAGATGGCGAAGATCTGAGTAATGGAAACACAGAAGATAAATTGGAGCTCTTACCACTGGTACAACAAATAGGGCCTTCTTTCCATGAGGCGCCACTGCGTTCTTAAATCAGACACCAGGGTAACCTACAATTGAACCAAAACTGATGAATCCAGATTCTTCCGGCAAAAAACCTAAACATGTCAATGTGAGCTCCACATGAATCTTACAAAGGGTATGAGGAGCAATGGAAGAGATTAGCTCACATTTGAGCAGTGAAAGCCGTCATGTACTCGAAACCCATATCAGCCAATGCATTATTGTGGGGAGGATAGTATATTCACAAGCGATGTGAGAAGGCCCTGCAATTATGTACGCAATTGTTTACCTGACCCTGTAATATGACTCACTGGACCGGAGCTAAAGTGCAAGGCAGAACACTTCAGTGGGGGGACAGCAGAAATCTCGCAGGTAATACGCTCACAATACTTGCCGGTCAAGTCGCGCAGGGTTGGAATAGTCTGTCACGAAGGCAGTGAAATTCTGGTGGCTCACGAACACAACATGCATAGTGGAAAAGAAGCTGGATAGAAGTGGTTTTAGATTGAGAGTAACATTTTGAAACCAGGGTCATGAATTACAGCAAGAGTCCAACCTGTAATAAAATTTGGTTTAAAAGATAAGGTGCGGTCAGTCTGTTGCTCACTGTGGTCTTTGTAGCAGTGGTGTCTTTCATACTGGGAGAATGGAAATACAGCATGACCAGCATCTTCCAGGGTTTTCAATTATTTACCATCTACCTGAGATGATTGATGGGAATTACCAGTGCCACTCCATACAGACTGTTCAAAGAAGTGGTAAGCAGAGATTTTGCCTATCGAGTGAATGAAAGTAAACTGACACAAGATCTATCGCGTATGCTACCATGTGCAGTCCCCAGGTCTCCGTGTATGCTGAAGCAGATTCTGGCGCGGCTGGGGATGTCATGATGCGGGCTCTTGAGATGCGAGTTCCGCCAGAGAGACGAATGGGAAGGTTATAAAACAGATTCACTTTTCTGAATCCGAACTTCACCTCCATCATCACACTATGCAAATTCACACTATCAAACCCGGATGCTATTCACATGAAAAGATCTCAGCCAACTCGAGCTGTTGCTGATAATCAGAAACAGTTTTCTGTTTGAATCTGAGACATTTACAGTCTTGAACCCTGGGCCTCCGGTAGAGAATAATTCCAAGTATGATAAACGAGCATTATACTGGATGGGAGAATAAACATTGTACTAATTCGAGGTCCAACGATAGCTATCATGATATCCATTTTCTTCTCCCGCTCAGGCTGTGTCGGAAAAAATATGTACCGCTTCATATCAGTTCCACAGTTAAAGTAGGCTGTGGCGTGGAATTGCGCATACGTACGTATATTGAATGACATACCCCCGGAGCTCCGGAGCTCCGCTCTGCTACAGCCGAACATGTTCTGGTGGCCGGCCTGTCAACGCGCCATTGGATGGTTCGAATCGGTTGGAGTCAGCCTGAGTGGAGGTTTACTGTGACTCGTCAATAAAACAATTTTCGGCCAGGAAAATATCTCTCGGAGTCAGAGGAATACCTTGTTCGGTCTTGCTACAACGTCTCTCAAACTGAACCGAAACTGATGCGCGGCTGTATAATCAACTGCTCAACGCTTCAATTTATTACGAGCATATTCCATGGTCCGTTGATCCCACGACCACTCGCATGACAATCTGAAAAAGGACAGTGAGAGCCCACGCGACGCTTTGAAATCACACCACCGTGATGAATGGTGCGGTGTTTTGAACGTTGAAACTGGCCAGCATGGCCGCGCATCACTGCAGGGGCAGTGCATTTACTCATTAGATTCTTGCAGAGTGCACATTAATGCACTAAACTCCGTGTCATTGTGCTCGAGCTCTACGAGGCGAAGGAACCGGGGGAGTTCGTTCTACAGATCTTCGTGAATGAGCGCGAGCAACATCTCAGCGAGTGTAGGGGAAATGAGGAATAAATATTACAATTTTGATGAGGAAGGGGAGGAGAGGAAACGCTAATCGTTCGTCGGGTCCTTCGGGAGAGAAATAAATTCCTTCTTAACGTGAACCTGCACTCCGCACTCGACGGAGGCTCTACTTGCAGCGACCGGTACATACTGGATGGACTCGGCACGATATCTGATTGTTGTCTCTACCGAGGTTCCCAAACCCTCTGTGAAATATGAAAGGACACAACTTCAGATTTTTAATGCAACAGCAAAAACCAGAAATACTTGCATCACACATATCTCCTGCGGCCATTATTGAGACGATAACAAAGCAAAAAAGGAGAGGAGGATGGATATAATAGGTGACAAAAGGGACAAGGTAGCCGTGACAGTACAAATGACTGTCCGGGTGACTGCAAACGGCAAATGACGGTTGATTGTCCCGTGTGCGAATTCCGCCCATGGTCACAATTGATAGGGACGTTTGGTCGGATGAAGCAGTGCATAATCATGTTGAGATGAAGCGCCTGGGTGTCCGTTTTTTCTCTCGCTGTAAAGCATCAACCCACCGACCTTGGTGCTTCTGTTTGAGTCTGGTTGCAGTTTCCCTGTATATTTCTCCGTTCGCCGCAGTGAGTCTCTCATTGTCTTAGATGAATCCTATCGACGACCTATTTGACATGACTCCTTGACAGATTTTTTAACTGGAACTGCGACTGTTATTCAGACATCTCGTTCAGAAGTTGTTCGAATTTAGCAGAGCATCTGTCATTAAGCCGAAGGGACGAAAGAGCGTGAAATATTCCAACTACTTTGGAACGCAGTGAATTCTGCGATCCCCGGTCCAATGTAACACGAGTTGTGGTTTGCTTGTGGTTTCGAACCTCACGCGTTCGATCACGCCGTGGGAATCAGTCACGTTATGGGCATCGATGCCGTGTCGCTGTTCTGCGACGACCTACAAATGTCAGAGTCCAGCGCGCTTTGCTGTGTCATCTGAGGCGCGCGTAGCTCGTCGCCTAACTCTCAAATTCTCGTCTCGCCCCAAGTTTACCCGCGCCGTTCCTAGCTTGGCTCCGATCTGAAGTCGCAAAGTTGACGCTTCTGACTGGCATCTCAGCATTTCAGCGCGCCACCTGCGGGATTCTGGAATGATATCGGGATCCGGGAGCTAGCTGTTGCCAATTTGCCGCTCAATGAGCATCGCCTCCCTCCCACCTAGTTTCATGCTCGTTGGATTTCTTTGCGGACGGACAAAATTCTGCAAGTTCGAATTCTCGACATCAATTGTGCTAACGGACTGGGACGTTGGATTCACTCTTCCACGACACAGCGAGCGAGGCACCGCGCATCAGCATTTTTTGGCCTAATCTTTCCTCTGGATCTTCTCCCGCCCACTCGACGAACAATATCTCCTGGCTCACCTGTGTAAGATGCTATCTCCGAACTGGCGTACTCCACTCTTCCTAATATTCCCCACGAATCGCCAGGAATATTCCGGATTCTGTCTTGACGCTGGGAGCTATAGCTGCCAGTGTGGAACAGGGAGAGAACATCTCACGACGGCCTCTTCTGCCCGCTGGAGGTTCAAGACTCTGGGAAATGCTCGAGAGCGGCCAACTTGGGGAGAGGTCAAATCCTAATAGTAGCTAATACTCTCGAGTCGCAATTGCCTCGGTGTTGTGTAGAGTGCACGGCTCGTTGTGCTACGGAATTGAAGGCTGGATAGCTACCTACTTAAGGTACGCCCTGGTTGCCGTGATTGAACTGACTTCGCCACTCACAAGAACTCCCGTCCTAGGTTTCAGGTTTCTCCGGTCCCGATCACATCTGAAGTGCTGTCCCGCGGGAAGATAAAGCCCTGTCATTCGATTCATCCGATACTGACTGACTCACCGCTTCAAGTTCCTGGCTACTGCGGAACCGCGGAAGGTCTGTGCTCGAGGAAAGCGGCACGAGAATGTTGCGAGAATGCCAGTATCAGGACTCAAAACCTGTAACCATCTAACTTGAAAATATCTGAATCTCTTGATTGTGGCACCTTCTCACGCAATTCGCTTCCTAACCAACGATCTCTCGTATATATCAGCGCGAGACGGACTCAAATCAGTCATACTTAAACCACTGGTTTGGAAGACAGTTTTATTTCAACCCCCGTCGAGAATCGTTCGGCGCCATGGACCCTGTTTCGGCCCGTTTCGAGATCGTGGAACTGTTCGTGTTATTTCTCTTGTGGGTTACTGTTGTAGCTGATAATGCGTAGCTCTGGACCACGGGTAACTGCTCTGGGAAACCTTGGATTCAGCCGTACATGTTGATTACCATCCGTAGCTGCTGTCCTATCTCCTGCAATGGGGACTTTTTGGCGCCCTTTCCGTTCAATTGTGTAAGTCATCTTTTTCCTTACCCATGCAGATATCTACTGAATTGCTTCAGATCTCTACTATCAGGCGTTCCCCAAGGACAGGCTGCCGACGAAGTGCCTGGTTTATAGTGTATACACCATCGAGTTGGTGGCGACGATTATGATAACCCATGATGCTTTTGAAACGTTTGGATATGGTTTTGGTAACGTTTCGACCCCCAGCAAGATCACACTGGGTTGGTTGGACATTCCTATCATGGGTGGACTGGGTAATCAAGGTACCACCTCGAGCTTCCCCAATATTGACGTCGTCTCCATCATCTATAGTTGCTTTCATGGGCCAGTCGTTCTACGCATACCGATTGTATGTGTTATCGGAATCACGGTTGGTTCCTATGTTGATTGTGGTGGTAAGTCTCCATTCCCATCGTTCATCGTATCATTCACAATGTCCTGCATGTAGGTATCCTTAGCTGGTAGTGTCGGTTCATTTTTGACCGGCGCCTTTATTTTGGAAGGTGCGACATTCACTCAAGGCCTATTTAAGCTCAACCATCAACAGCCGGCGATTCGACGCTCCTGTACACCCAAAAGATTTCGGCGGCGGCTGGGGTACGTATGTGGCACTTGTGTATGATCTTCATTCATTCATGTCCCAGGTGTGGAACGGAGCTTCAGCGTTGAGTGACACCATCATTGCTGTTTGGATGACATATTATGTGAGTTGTTTCTCTAGGTTGTCTCTAGGAAGGATTTTCTCCGATCTCAGTTCAAGCTCTCCAGACAAGTCACGGTGTTCCGTCAGACTCGGGCGTTAGTGTCGAAATTGATTCGATTAATCCTAGAGACAGGATCGCTCACAGGTATGGATTATTCCCTATATGTCGAATGGCTAGGGGTGCCCAACTGATTTTTTGGACACAGCTTTGGTAGCGACCACAAACCTCGTCCTCTTCTTTGCCTTCCCTGGCCGGATGTACTACCTAGCCTCGACTGGCCCCATGCCGAGGTTTTATGCCAACTGTATCCTGGTGATTTTGAATGCACGGTGTCAAATTGTAGGCGGTCGTGGAGATGATGTGTCGCCCACGGACCTCTTGCCGTCAAACCCCAGTTTCCTCTGTAATCTCGGGACGCATGCAGCCAGTGCGAATGACACACACCTGGTCAAAATCAATCGCGAGGTTTTGTCGGATGAAGCCTTGAATAATCCCCTTGAGATGAAGGGTATGGATGTATGTCCTTTCTCTCACGAGTGACGCGAACAGTCCTAAAGATTTAACAGGCCTCCGACCTAGCCGCCTGTGTTTGAGTTCAATTGCCTTATCCATGCATACCTCTCTGCCCACTGGCGTCCAATCCCTCCGTTTGTAGTACTTTGATAATAACTTCTTGGATCACTTCCTAGGAGCTTACGGAATTTGAAAAGAAACAAGTGCCTTCTCGCGGGAAGAGGTATATGTAAGAGAGGATTTTAAGTTGGATGTTCAACCAGAACGCTACATATATGCGAACCACATCTTCGGCGTTGTGCTGGAGATGGGTAGACTCCGACGAGCCCGATGAGAACTTACAAATGCCTAAGACTCCAGCAGATCGCGCACAGCCTGCAGGAGAGCGATCTAGATTCGCGGGATGCGCGGAGCGGCGGATGTAAAGGTCTCAGCCCCTATCCTGATCTACCGTATAAATTGCGGGGACTTTGTGGGCCGAAATAAAACACAAACAACCCGCAAACACACTCGCACGAAGTGAATGGTAGGTCCCCTATTTGCCATCCCTCCTTCGTTCGCTGACCATGCCACAGAATATTTTTAACTCAGCGTTCACCCAACCCACACATAAATTCTTGCGACGTGTACAGTATGTCCCAGATTTTTCAGCTCATGTTCGTTCATTGACGATCCTGCAGAACATGGCTGAAATCCAAATCACGACGTTTGACTTGCCCGCATCCATCCTTCCGTCCGTGTCGACCTCCAACGTGTCGCGGCGTCGCTCACTCCGCGAGCGCTGTGGGTTCACCCTCTCGCTATCATTCGCGCCAGCCTTCCCCAACATCCCGGCAAAAGGCCACATCGGGCCCACAGCAGGGAACCTCCCCAGACGCAAGCGTAGTAGCATTACATCCTTGGACCTCCCCGCGCCCGTCGACTTGAATGTCAGTCGCCAGGAGTACTTCGCGTAAGGGATTTCGGGGCTTGGAGCGAAGGGTGAGATGAGTATGTGTATGCCACGCGCAAAGACAGTTTCTGGTGAGTTCGCATGGTCCTGATATACAATAATCCATTATAACTAAATTCCGGTTGGTAGCACATTCTGCGGAACATACCGAAATTCTCAAGTTGAGTCCGAGATTGCCCTTAATCTCGACCTTCAAGTTGAGCGAGGTGGCGAGATCGAAGGAGCACTATACTTCCACAAATGTAACATCAACCATGTATTTCCTCATCCGCCCGCCGGGTTGTAACATGCGCACTGCGTTCATCAACATGTACCATTGTCGCCTGTGATTAGTTTTTTCAGATTTGAAGACTCGATACTGCGATTAATCTGGTCGCCGGAGTCGCACAATTTTTCACCCGAGACTCCCGGAATATGAATGGTCAAGTGTATAACACCGTTGGATGTAACTTGGGTTAGGGTTAGGACCGTGGGAGGTCGAAAAAAGGCCTGCGCAGCCGAGCGGCTATCGCAGGACGGGAAAAGATTCAAATAGTGGACGGGCCGAAGCCCGCCCAAACTGCAAGTGCACTCTGCGGGGACGTGGTCGCCGTGCGATGGAGAGAGCCCGCAGTCCATGGACCCGGGCAGTGAAGGGATCCATGCCATCAAGGTAAGTGAAGGTCTGAGATGTGTGGGTCAGCGTTATATAGCGCGCGGGGGAGTGCACGGACCATGCCAGCTTGTTGGGCTATTTGTTGTCGGGTCTGTTGCGGTCAAAGTGAAGGGCGGTGACTCATCGGTGCCGCGCACGAAGAGGAGGACAAGCCCCGGAAAGCGCGCGAAGAGGGGCATTGGGGTCGAGGATGTCCTCGTCGTCAGTTGCGCTCCTCACTTCTCTTGCATCCCGGCCATTGTACCCGCCGCTGCCCTGCCCGCCAGCACTCTCCATCCGCATTCAAGTTCTCCATGCGCACGAGAATGGGAGAAAGGTCCTCGATGGCTATCCGCATACAACGGTCGTCTGGATGGCTTCAAGCACCTCGAGTGGATTCGGAACTCTCGACTGGATACACGGAGCTGGAGGAAGGACGTTGGGTGGAGCGAGTCGTGTATCCCACAGGCTGGGACCGGAGGAAAAGTGGGGAAAGGATGTTGCCCGCCAGCGACAGTGGGAGAGCCAGTACGAAGGAATTGAAGCTCAAAAGAAGTCCACATCATTGAGCACCCGCGACCTGAGGTAGCAGATGTGGTGGCGGCAGTCGTGCGGTGCGACGTAAAAGTGGTGTCGAAGAACGGGGGACCGGCAGACATCACGGCACACCCACAGCACCTTCTTCGCCAACGTCGCGCGCCACCCGACCCAGCCGTCGTGCTGCATCATCAGCTGCACCGCCGCGCCCTTGACACGGCGGGGATATGTAATGCGCAGAGGACGAGGGCGGGCCCGCAGGCAGCGGGTACCGGCTCCCCCCACACCGGGCGTACGAGCGACTGGTCGTCGTGGAGCTGTGGGCGGAGAGCACCCTCGCTCGCTCCTGCACGGAACTGAGCTTGGCCCACGGAAGGCTCCAAGACTCTGCAGCTAGAGGCGACCACCATGTCTGTGAAGAAGGGCTTGTCCCGGAGGGAGTGGCAGTACTTCGAGATGATACGCGCGCTGCTCGCGCCCGTTCGTCGTCACGCACAACGTGAGGATCCGAGACAGCGGCGGGCCACGGCATCGATGCTGACGACCTTGCCCAGCTGGAGGGCGAACGGGATTACGGGTGGCGGGCGGCAGACGGTGCGGGGTGGTGGTACGGCGCAGACCTGCTTAACTCGACGATGAGCCAGAGGGGGAGCGCGGCGAGTATCGTGGCCGAATACAAATGGCGTACGCGGCGGTCGTGGACCGCGTTGCTGTAGAGTATGCTCTACTGGCGCGAGGGGCGCCTCGGTGCTGGAAATCGAGTACCGCCGAGTCAGCCCTGGGAGGCCCGCGAGGCGTCGGACGGTACAACGCCAGGGACGAGTATGCGAGAGCTTCGGCCAAACAGGATGAAACGCGATAGGGCGGGCACTGCGATGGGCGACACGTCATCACGGCGTAACCTTGAAGGGAGACGGAGTCACGGCGGCGGCGGTGGCAGTGGAGGCGGATGGTGCAAGGTGGGTGGTGCAGCCCAACGGGACGGACGGGAGGCTGAGGTGAGCATCGGGTTCCCGCAGATCGCTTCTGTAGGGGATCGCGGTGTGCCAGCGCGCGCTCCGTGCGGCAAGGGATCCGCGCACTTGAAGGGTACGCGTTGTGGAGGCTATAGAGCGCATGAGACGTGCGCATGACATCGGCGTTCGGGAGAGGGCGGGTACCTGGATCTCCCAGAGCCGCTGGATCGAGTGACTGAAGTGGAAACTGCGAGGTATGAACGATGGGCTGGCCTGGCAGATGAGAATAAAGACAGGTAGAATAGCAGAATGCGCACCTTTTTGGTCCGCTTCCACGCATTCGCGAATTCTTCTGGATGTGGCTCATGATAATGCTGATTGATGAGGGCGGGCGAGGGTGGACTCTGCCGCTAGGATCCTGAGGTTATGCAGTAATCTGCATCTGGGACGCCTGTATCAGAACAGAGCACGGAAGTAGAGTCATTCTCATAACGCACCGCTTGGGAATTCTCATAAAAGCGGGGACTTACCTCACTCGAAAGATCTTAAGCAAAGAGCGAGGAATGTACGCAAACTGCGCGAAAATATGTGTCAGAGATCTGGTCTGGGATGAAATGCAATATGATTCGTACTCGATGATCCTAGCTATTGCACAGTAATGGGGGCGCCCTCGCCGAATCTGGAGTGTAGACTGAGGTCCTGCCTTGGTCGTGTGAGAGCTCGGTTGTGCTTACTTCAAGTTTGGACGCCGAGTCGCAGAGACGTGTAAAGGGTGCAAGTCGTTCAGTGAACGAGGGCCGAATTGATAACGTTCAAACTAAATTAACCGCCGTGAGACACCAGCCCGTTGGACGCAATCCGCCGTTCGGTGCTTCATGGAAGGCCTTCGACATCGTCCGTGTCAGAGGAGGGTAGGCTTTGCATGGATAGCAAATTTGAGCGATGTTTCGCTTTGGATCTCCCTTATTTAGGGCCGGGCTGGATACAGAGCCCGTATAAAGAGCTCGCAGAGAATAAGTAGTTGTCTGGCCAGTTGCTGGGCAGAATTGGGCAGAGTTTTGGTGAAGGCGCGTGACACGTGACCTGTCACACGAACCTTGACGCGAACGCCCACTTCCCTTGTAACCAGGCCGCTCCTCGACGCGTCTTCCGACCATGTAAGGTCCCCTTTTCCCTCCCCTATGGCCAATGCGAAGCTCCATTTTTAACAAAAAATCCTCTTAACAGTCAGCCGGGCGGCCCGGGCAGCCTCTTTCGCAGTCGCACCTAACTCGTCTTCAAAACTTTAACTGGCATCCTCTCAAGTTTGAGCGCAAAAATTTCATCAAATTACTTCTACACCATCGACCCATCACATCCCCAGTCCGATACGAATAAGGAACCGCCGCGTAAGTTAATCGATATATCCATCCAGATGACCGACCGAACCCCTTACCTCTAGAATGTCTACTGCAACCGAACGTGCAGCAGATCGCGCACGCATCACAGATATAGAGACCCAGATCTCGAACCTGAAGCGCTCTATTGAGGTGTTACAAGCTGAGATGACGCTTGCGCAGGAACGGCTCGACTCCTACGCGTATCCGGTCTTGACCTTGCCGAACGAAATCATCTCCGAGATCTTCGTCCACTTTCTCCCTGTCTATCCCCTCTGCCCACCAACAACTGGGCTTGACTCACCGACTCTTCTCACACACATCTGCCACAGATGGAGAGAAATAGCCCTGGCGACGCTCGCGCTCTGGAGGGCAATATCGCTGACAGGTGATCAAGACCTCCACATACTCGAATCTTGGTTGAACAGATCGAGGAGTTTACCGGTCTCCCTCGAAATGGACACCATTTTTTCGTCAATCTCCGAAGAATGTTTGGAGAAACTCGCTCTTCACGCTGCGCGCTGGGAAAATGCCAAATTAGGACTCAGAGTTCTACCCCAGTTGCTCACCATACCAACCGCGATGCCCCTGCTCCAGGAGCTAGAACTTCGCGTGAACAATGGTGGCATCTTTCCTCCTGTGGCGTACCGCGCGGTACCTCGTCTCCGTGCAGTCACCCTCTGGGATTTTTCGTATCCGGCCGATTTTTTACCATGGGCCCAATTGACATCATTGACAATGGTGAGCATAGGGCCAGCCGTTTGCGCAACTGTTTTGCAGCGCACGGTCAATCTCGTCCATTGCGAATTGGTCATGGAAAATGGTTTGGTCTACCCACCCGATATCAAGCTCGAGCGCTTGGAATCATTGGTTTTGATGAAGTTTCTGGATGAAGACGAACCCCCAACACACTATCTGAAAACTCTCATCACACCTGCTCTCCGCACGCTCCAAGTCTTGAAAGGATTTCTTCAACCGGACCCCATCCATACGCTCACTTCATTCATCTCGAAATCCGGCTGCAAACTGGAAAATATATGTATCGTTGGGACGGGATTATCACCCCCAACCTACCGCGAGGCCTTCCCCTCAATCCCGAACATTTCATTTCATAGCTCCCCTACAAGTTATTACACCTTGATAACTAGGTGTACGTCTGCCCTTCTTCTTTGTCTTCGCTCTTACTTACCGATGTGGTTGATAGAGCACTTCAAAAATATTTCGGCATAGTTTGTCCAGAGACTATGTGTGTCGTGTAGTTGGCATTATTCTTCTAGGGCTACGTTGAACTTTATCGGATCCATCTTTCAATTGCGTATAATGTTTTCCGTGAGTTCTTCAACCCTGGCTTCGTTGCACTTTCAGCGATGTGGCTTCCATTTCTCCCACTTTCATCCGCTTTCAATTTTCATTCGCCCATACATGCGCCAATCCGATCAATTCTTTAACTACCTCACGCCGTGGGAGCCAGACGATGTAGCTAGACCCTCTTTTTCTTTCCGAATTGCGACGACCTTTGAGATAAATGTCAAGCCAACGTCAAGCTTCAACTTAAGCTCCTTCGTATCATGGCGGCGCGCTGCCCTCCTCTTTATCCGACCTCAGTTCAAGCTATCCAGACAAGCCACTGGCTTCCGCCGTACCCGCGCGTTGGTTTCAAAATTAATTCGATTAATCGTAGAGACCGGATCACTGACAGGCACGTATCGCATCTCATGGTCTACAGTCGGCAATTGATCCTTCGCAGCTTTTGTAGCGGTGACGACTCTTATCCTCTTCGCAGCTTTCCTGGCCGGACATACTACGTGATTCCGAGCGGTCTCATGCCAAGGCTGTATGCGAACTGTATCCTCATGATCTTGAACGCGCGTTGCGGCGGCGTTGCCAAATTGTAGGCGGCCGTGGGGCGGAGGCGTCATCGGCGGACCTCCTATCGATCAGCTTTCTCCGCAATCTGGGGACGCAGGGAGCTAGTGGGAATGACGCGGACTTGGTTGCAATGAATCGGGAGATTTTGCATGATCGTATTGAAGTGAAGGGCATGGGTGTACGTCCCTCATCTCACCACGAGGATTAAGGATGCTGATATATCAACAAACGTCCGCCTTCAATGGCGCCTGTGTCTGAATTCGTGTGTAATTTTCCATGTATATTTCCTGGCGAGCCCCTCTTGCTGTATGTACCGCTGAAAATGCTAGAGTGTGGTGGGCTTAACGGGTATGCTTGTGGAGAAAGACTCTCAAATATAGCCGGACAAAGTGCAAATGTCCGTCATGACGATATATTTGTGGATGTAACTTGGGTTAGGGTTAGGACCGCGGAAGGTCGTAAAAAAAGGCCTGCGCAGCCGAGTGGCTATCGCAGGACGGGAAAAGATTCGAATAGTGGACGGGCCGAAGCCCGCCCAAGCTGCAAGCGCACTCTGTGAGGACGTGGTCGCCGTGCGATGGAGAGCGCTCGCAGTCCATGGACCAGGGCAGTGAAGGGATCGGAGCGAGTCGTGTGTCCTGTAAGCTGGGACAAGAGGAAAGACGGGAAAAGGATGTCACACGCCAGCGAGGCTGGGAGATCCCAGTACGAAGGATTTGAAGCTCAAAAGAAGGCCACATCATCAAGCACCCGCGATCTCAGGTAGCAGATACGGTGATGCCAGTCATGCGGGCGAGAGCGACGCAAGAGTGGTGTCGAAGAACGGCCTGCAGACATCGCGGCACACCCACGGCACCTCTTCGCCAACGTCGCGCGCCGCCCCACCCAGCCGTCGTGCTGCGTCATCAGCTGCATCGCCGCGCCCTTGACATGGCAGGGATGTGTAACGCACAGAGGACAAGGGCGAGCGCGCAGGCAGGAACGTCCGGGTGGTACCGGCTCCCCCCACAGCGGGCTTGCCGGCGGCCGGTCGTCGTCCCGGAGGGAGTGGCGCTCAAAGAGACACCTCGAGATGATACGCGCGCTGCTCGCGCGCGCTCGTCACGCATAATGTGAGGATCCACGACAGCGGCGAGCCACGTCATCGATGCTGACGGGCACAGGCGTCCCTCAGCTGAAGCGCGAAGGCGTACTCGGATGCTCCCGCACGGCGATATTGCGGGCGGCGGGCAGTGGACGGTGCGGGGTAGTGGTGCGGCGCAGACCTGCTTAACGTGACGATGAGCCAGGGGAAGAGCGCTGCGATCATCGTGGCCGAATATAGATGGCGCACGCGGCGGTCGTGGACCGCACTGCTGTAGAGTATACTGTGTTGCCGCGGTGGGCGCTCGGTGGAGGAAATCGACTATTGCCGAGCCAGCCCTGGGGCGAGGATCTGAGGTCCGCGAGCCTTCAGGACGGTACACGAGTATGTGGGAGGTCTTGAGCTGAAGCGCGCGTGGGCGCCACTCTGATGTGTGACACGTCATCACGGCGCGAACTCAGGCTTAACGGGAGACGGAGCGCGACAGCGGTGGCGGCAGTGGAGGCGGACGGTGCGAGGTGGATGGGATAGCACAACACAGCGGACGGGAGGGAGGCTGAGGCGAGCATCGCGTTTGCGCAGATCGGTTCTGTACGGGATTGCAGGGTGCCAGGGCGCGCTCCGTGCGGAAAGGGATCCGCGCGTTTGAAGGGTACACTTTGCAGAGGCTATAGAGCACATGAGACGTGAGCATGACATCGGCGCTCGGGAGAAGGGCGGGCGTACGTACCTCCAAGAGCCGCTGGATCGAGTAACGCTCCAATGCGTGTTATCGTCGAATAGCGTGCGGTATCATACGCGGCAAGCGCGTGAGGACGCCGCGCAAGGCACCGCGGGCTGCGGAAGACGTAGTTCTCGCTGTAGAATCAGACTTGAGCGGCGCTGGGCCTGGGGACTGGCAGGTAGTGAAACACAGTGGAGTACGTCCCAGGCGTGAAGCAGGCACGCTATTGGCTCGCGCGGGAGTGGATGATAGGTCGGGCATCTGAGTCGGCGACCGACGACAGGATAGTAGTGCTGGGGCCGCGCCGGGCATTTCGAATGGATGGCGGGGTACGTAACGCGCTCTGCGGATGGGGCGATCGTCACCCGTATTGGGAATGGCGTTTAATGGGGTGCTCGTGAGTTCGGAGGAAGGGCTGCGGTGGCTCGGTGAGGGCGGATGCGGTGGCGATATCAAATGGAGTCGTATGATGCGCGCAGACCATCTAGCGCACGGGAAGCACAGTGTTGGCTGGCTTGCGTGTCGATGAACGACTGGCTAAAGTGAATTCGAGTCTGCCGCTCGGATTCTGAGTCTATGGAGCAATCTGGATCTGGGACGCATGTATCAGAACGAGCGCGGAAGCAGAGGCATCTTGATAACGCACCGTTTGAGTCGTCGGACTAGGGGGACTTCACACAATGACTCTGAGACTTTGCAGTCCAGCGCAAGGTAGAATGAGGCCTAAGCCCTGTCTTAGTCGTATGAAGCTCGTTATGCCTACTTCCAATTTTGGAGACTCCAAGTCCCGAATCAGTGAGAGAAACGTGGAGAGAAGCAATAGTTCAAAGGACAAGGAGCCAGTTGGTGACGTTGAACCGCAATTGAAAAGCCCATCTCGACTCTATTAGGCGGGCCAGCCGCGTCGAACTGATTATGGACCATTCGGTGGCGGGTGGCCCATAGAACCCGTTCCGGACACCGTATCAGATAAGGGTGAGCTGGAAAGCGTGATAATTGGAGCGTCTTTTCTTCTCGTAGCTCCTGGCCCTCAAGAACGGGCTGAATACAGAGTCAGTGCAGATGGAGATGGAAGTCGGTGCGTGATGCGTGACTATGTCACGTGAACCCTCTTGACAGAAGCGTCCTCACTGGTGTACCCCAGTTGCTCCTCGCGTCCTCAGACATTGCAAAGTCCCATTTACCCTCTCCTGTTGGCGCATGCATTGCTCATGTTTTTAGCAACAGAAAAGAAGTCGACCGGGAGTCGCACTCGGCTTCAAAACTTCAGTTGGCATTCTCTCCAGTTTGGGCCCAAAATTCTCGTCCAATTATCACTGGACCTCTACACCATTGACCCATAACATACCCAGTCCGATAAAAACAAAGAATAATCACGTAAGTTACTCGATACGCATAGTACCTATGATTAACCGAACCCTTTACCTGTAGAAGTAGAATGTCTACCGCAGCCGAACGTGCAGCAGATCGCGCACGCATCACAGATATAGAGACCCAGATCTCGAACCTGAAGCGCTCCATCGAGGTGTTACAAGCTGAGATGACGCTTGCGCAGGAACGGCTCGACTCCTACTCGTATCCGGTCTTGACCTTACCGAACGAAATCGTCTCCGAGATCTTCGTCCACTTTCTTCCTGTCTATCCTCTCTGCCCACCAATAAATGGCCTTGAATCACCGACTCTCCTCACCCATATCTGTCGTGGATGGAGAGAAATAGCTCTGGCGACGCCCGCGCTCTGGAGGGCAATATCGCTGACAGACGATCAAGACCTCCACATACTCGAATCTTGGTTGAACAGATCGAGGAGTTTACCGCTCTCTCTCAAAATGGACACCATTTTTTCGTCAATCTCCGAAGAATGTTTGGAGAAACTCGCTCTTCACGCTGCGCGCTGGGAAAATGCCAAATTAGGACTCAGAGTTCTATCCCAACTGCTCACCATCCCAACCACGATGCCCCTGCTCCAGGAGCTGGGACTTCGGATTCGCACGGACAATGGTGGCATATTCCCTCCCGTGGCGTACCGCGCGGTGCCTCATCTCCGTTCAGTCACCCTCTGGGATTTTTCGTATCCGGCCGATTTTTTACCATGGGCCCAATTGACATCGTTGACAATGGCGAACACATGTCCAGCTGACTGCACAACTGTTTTGCAGCACACGGTCAATCTCGTCCATTGCGAATTGGCCATGGAAAATGGCTGGATCCGCCCCCGGGATGTAAAGCTCGAGCACTTGAAATCGTTGGTTTTGATGAAGTATTCCGACTTCTCTTTCCCCGCGACACAATATCTCGACACTCTCATCCTCCCTGCTCTCCGCTCGCTCGGAGTTCCGGAAGATTTTCTTCATCCGGACCCTATCGGTACCCTCACATCGTTCATCTCGAAATCTAGTTGCCAGCTAGACACGATGCGCGTCATTGGGGCGGAACCACAGTCGCAAGGCTTGTACTACAAGGCCTTCCCCTCCATTCCGGAGCTTTCATTCGATAGCCTCCCAACAAGTTATGAAGCCTTGTATGACTTATAGGTGCGCACCGGTTCTTCTTGAGGTCCTGCTTACCCACCTGGTTGATAGAACACTTCAAAAATATCTGGGCATTGTTTGTATTTAGGTCAATCTGCGCCCTGTATTCCACAGCATCATCCATGAGTAGGCTGCGTTAAATATCAGGAGCAACGACCACCAAAGATTGTTCCTCCCACGCGCAGTTCTCCGCGAGGCAGATGGCGTGTGCTACCACGCAGTTCACAACGTATCGAGCGCGATGCTGTTCAGTAGTGATTGTCAGAAATAGCATAATCGAAAAACAAATCATCTCTCATGTCGACTTCATTCATGGTCTGGAGGCAGACACCCACCGATCAACGGCGGCGTCCGGAACCAAGTAGCGCGTGAAGCTAGGCTCGATTCGATTCAAGTTAGAACCAATTTTTGATCGGACCCGCTCAGTGAAGGCCACCATTGCGCCCCCAGTGGGCGACATGGTGGGCGGTGCAGACACCCTCCTGTGGAAGCTGATTAGGTCGAATTAATTGTGTCGAGTCTACACGCGACGTTGGCGCCTAACTCGGTTCTATTTGCCCCTGGTGTCAAATTGGGGATCATCGAGGTGTTCTTGACAAGACCGAAGTTGAGCCACGCTTCGGGCACTAGCAAGTGACTCGGCGCTACTACCTGATTTTTCGGCCAGCAATTATTCAAATCCAAATTGTTTCCGTCGAATGAACGAATTACTAATGAATACATTGAGGTATACTATGCAAACTCCAGCAAGATCCCTCGAAGAGCTTCGCAAAATGAAAGGCCGAAAGCAGACCCTGGACAGTACTGGGGTATCTAGGAATTCTGCGAGTATTTCCGCTTCAGGATACCGAAGCCACATCGCTGTACGCTGGGGGGGCAGACCGAACACTCCTCCCTGAACTTCGTCCACTTCGCCCGCTAGCCCGTCGCAGAACTGATGCCAGAGCCTTGATGCCTTCAACCACACTGGATCCAGGTTCATTGCTGGCGGGCTCGCGGTTCGAACCGGAAACTGCAGTTTCGTTGGGAGCAGACTGGGACACTTCAAGTTGAAGGGGCGTCGGGGCATCTGCAGCTGCCGCGACACGCGAGGGCGATTTCTCTTTGTCCATGGGGAAAGGTTCGGCCTCGAGGTTCCTCCAACCTCGTGCTCTTCGCCGCAGAAGAATGACAATCGAGAGAGCAGTCAAAAGCAGGAGGACTACGGCTCCAACCACACTGCCGATGATGATGGCAGCATTTCTGTTCGATGAATGACTAGACCTTGAGGGGGCACTGAACGTAGGCGATGGTACTATAGAATTGCTTGCCGAAGCTTCACCGTCGTCAGATCTAGAAATAAATTTTCATTTTAAGTTTCTCTAAAATTTTGAATGGGTGGCGCACAAGTATACGAGGCCGTCGAAATCCATGAAGGCACCTTGCTCAGATATAATAGAGAGTGTGTGGGGGGTATTCGTGAGGGAGTTGTTACTATATCCGAGGAGATTCCCCTGCGCTGGATCGGTTGCGTTGTGGTGAAAGCTACTGACGTCCCTGCCGTCGATATGGAACGCGCAGCCGATTTTATGCATTGTGGCGAAAAAAACAGTGACGCCCGTTCCTAGGATTACAAGAATTACGAAAAAAACGCAAAGAACAGCGGCACAAACACACCGGTAAAAGGAATGGTGATATTACCAGCGATGGAAGTCATGGTTCCGTTGATCATTTGGCTGTAATCGTTGCTGTCTGGTTTCGACGCAGAGGAGCATCCATTTGAGCTACATCGGATGGGCGCCGTACCCGGCTTGTAGGAGTTGTACTTCACCGATGGGTGTGTATCATCAATGGTGTGGCTGGTCAGCCCTGCACTCGCAAACGAGTAAATAGATCCAAGACACACAAGGGAAGAGAATAGCTTCATATCAAAGGAGTGGAAGTGGGATGCAGGAGGAAGCAAACATACAAGACGGCGAGGAGACTTGCAGTATTTAAATGAGCTCGAGCATCACCATACTTCAGCTGTAGGTAGAGACGGAGATCTTGGATGCGACGCACTTCAAGTTTTGGCAGATCGTATCTGTCCCAACCGAGATGTGACCTATCTCCATATTAGCTTCGAATCGATTAATTTTAGGTCGGCCAAGCATGGTCCTGGGAAGAAGAAAAAAGCACTGCCGTTGGAGATGTGCTGGGTCCCGTCAAGGCGAGAGCAAGAACGAGTGGATGCAACCTAAACAATCGTGGCATGGCCTGCCATCAGCTCGAAGTTCGGATGGGTGGGAGTGCGAAGAGGATGCTCGATGCACTAAGACTGAAACACCTTCGGCCGCTGCGCACGTTGGGGTCGCGGTACCGCCACCGGCAACAGGTACTTTCCGTCCTTCATTACCCACTTGGATCCGGTGCTTGCGGATGCACTTCGGTTCACAGCATCGCTGGGTACCGTCAAAGCGAGGGCGAGAACGAGCACACACAACCTGAGCGCTAACCGAGCGTGGCCTGTCATTAGCCGCGCCAACAAATTGTACAATCACATTCGCAAAACACTGGTCAAAGCGATATATTTTTGGATGCAACTTGGGTTAGGGTTAGGACCGCGGAAGGTCGTAAAAAAAGGCCTGCGCAGCCGAGTGGCTATCGCAGGACGGGAAAAGATTCGAATAGTGGACGGGCCGAAGCCCGCCCAAGCTGCAAGCGCACTCTGGGAGGACGTGGTCGCCGTGCGATGGAGAGCGCTCGCAGTCCATGAACCCGGGCAGTGAAGGGATCCATGCCATCAAGGTAAGTGAGGACTGGGATGCGAGGGTCAGCGTTATATAGTGCACGGAGGAGTGCACGGACCATGTCCTGTTGCGCTATTTGTTGTTGGCTGTGTGAGTGCGTGTCGGTGACTCATCGGGACCGGGGATGACACTGAGTGGAGTGCAGGAGCGGCCAGTGGCGTCCATTCAATACAACGCAACGAGCCTCTTGAGTCCCACAGGCCCGCAAGAGGCCGGCACCTAGCTCCCACCCTACGGTCGCTGGTACACCCACAAGCTGCGGGGAGTACGGGGCGGGGGCTCAAGACGAGCGCGGTGGGGACGGCAAGCGCCTATTGCGAATCCGCGGGCTCGAGGTGAACTTTAGCTCACTGAGGACGCCCTCGTCTTGAGGCCCTCGATTGGGCACGCAGCAACGCGCGCCGCCTTGATGATCACGAGGGCGGGTAAGGGATCGTTGGTCCTGTAAGCGGCGGACAATGCGGGAAGTGCGCATACAGCATCCCCGGTGCCTTAGTACGCGATTGCTGGGCCCGTGTATCTTGCTGGGGAGCAATACAGTCAAAAGCCTCGAGGAAGACGAAGAGCCGAGTCGGCCATGCTGGTCCGCTAGCTGCAGACGGGCTGTATGCAGCACGACATTGATTCACGGCAAGCAGAAGAAGGCGGAAGGACGGGAGTCGGGGATCCCGCAAACTGGGGCAGGAGGGGTGCGGGCCAGCGAAGGCCGCAGGTCTGAGCGAATTGAAGCTCGAAGGAATGCCACGTCATCATGCGCCCACCGCGAGCGACGCAAGAGTGGCGTGGAAGAACAGAGTTTGGGAGAGAATGTGCGATGTGATGAGGATGAGGGCGAGCGCGCCGGAAGAATCGTCCAGCGGAGGCCTACTCTACCCGCATTCGAAGCCGGTACTCGTTGGGCTGGGCATCGAGACGCTCAGTCACCAGTGACACTCAAATTGAGCGCTTGACTTGCAAAGCGACCGCCACGAGGCTCCGATCTCGAGGGAAGTGGCATGTCGGTGAGCAAGGGGCGCGCCCCCGCAGGCGGTGGGTGACGCTGCTCGTCATGGATAGTGCGAGGATCGGAAGTATAGCGGCGGGCTGTATTAGCAGAAGGGCGCCAGGGCGGACGCTCCCATGCGACACGTCGACGTGGCGAGGGATCGTAGGAGATCGCACGATAGGATCAGGGCAGCGGACGGTGCGGGGTGAGTAGATCCTATTCGAGAGCGACGAGCCGGAGGCTCGAGGATCCGGCGAGGATCCTGCGCGCACGCAGATAGCGTACGTGGAGGTCGTGGGCCGCGCTGTTGGTACCGCGATGGACGATCGTTGCAGGGAAGCGGGTGATGATGAGTCTGAGCTAAGCCTGCTCTGGGGGAGAGCATCCGACATGTGCGGGTCTTCGAGCGGTACAGCAGTGGGACAAGTATGCGACCATTCTTCCGCCGAAGCGCTCTAGGGCGGCCTGTAACCTTCGAGGGAGTCCAAATAACGGAGACGGCGGGGGCGGGGAGGCGGACGATGTGAGGGGGGGGTGGTCCCAAAGCTGCAATGAGCCGGACGAAAAGGTGCGGGGGTGCCAGTGTAGGAGCTCCATGGAGAGGGCGCGCATTGAGCTGCGCCCATCAGCGAAGGTGACGGTGTGCGATGGAGAAGTCGCGCGGCCTTCGATATGGAGAGCTTGCCAGATGAGGGGCGTGTACCGTGAGCACAGAGCCGCTGTATCCAACGAATCACGAGCGGCGGGAAAGCAACAGCTGCGCTCCAATATGCGTTGGTGGGAAATCGCTATCGCACGGGGACGTGCAAGGGGCGTCATGAGCGGCGCGCGTGCGGGAGTAAACGTCGGCTTCATACTAGGGACGACGTGGGTCTGGCAGATAGCGTTGACCGTGGATCGTGGCATGGCAAGTGCACGTTGAGTGCACGGCAGCCAGCGGCAAAGGTGTGGCATGGACCCAAGGCGGCGTCGAATCGGTCATCTAGCCGGCGGACGGATGAGTGCCGTGTCGAACACCTGGAGGGGGCAAGGCATCCCGATGCGATGATGGGTGCGATATGCAGGGTGCTCTGCCGCGGTAAGGGATCTGGTGACACGGAGTGGTTGGGGGCTGTATTGATGGAGCGGTATGGTACGGGCGGCGCCCATTCGTGTCACTGTACGTGTACGCAGGATATCTGGAGCACGCAGGGACACCGCGGGTCGGCCATATGAACGTCGGTGGACGAGCTTGAACTCTTGTGTCTGCGCTGGCAGATGAGAAACCCGCAAAAAACCAGACTCGCAGAATGCGCACCTTTCTCATCCGCGTCGATCCATTCGCTAATTCGTATGCACGTGCGATTCGAAGCGGAAGGCGTGAGGGTGAAATCCGCCAGTTCTCTGACTACACGGATTCGGAGTCTACCCAGCAATTCGGATCTGGCTCGCGGGCAGGACAAGCGCGAAAGTATAGGCATTGGGATAACACACCGCTTGGAAATCCTTAGACGAGCGAGGACTTCACGCAGTCGGGCGACATCAAGCGTAAATGATCCCCCAACCTGCGCGAACACATGCGTCAGTTCTGGTCCGAGATCAAACAAAGAAGCGCGTCGTACTCGATGTTCCCAGTTATTTTACAGTCCTCTGGTGTTCGCCCCGAATCCGCAGGGTAGAAAACTGTACAATGAGGCCTTGATGCCCCGATTTAGAGCTCGACACTCAATGTCCGTGAAAAGCATATAGGTTTCGCCGCTCGAAGACGTTGAAACCAGGGAGAAGACGCGTAAAGTGGGCGAGTCGTGCGAGGGCCCATGGGGAACGTCTGTCCTGCTAGCCGTCCCATTCGGTAGTTCGCGGAAGACCTTGCGGAACATTAGGGTTACTGCGTAAAAAATTGATCGCCTGCATTGACGACCTAAGCAGGGACTAAGTAACACTGCGGGCAAATGCCGAGGCATGTGGACATCACATGTGCAATATGCATGTGATGACCATATGTTCCTCATGTGTTCGGCATGCTCCGAAAAAAGGCTTTTTGGGCCTGGATCGATGCATGCCGAACACATGCCGAACACATGCGTCATCACATGCATATTGTGCATGTGATGTCCACATGCCTCGGCATTTGCCCGCAGTGTAAGAGCAGAGAAGGGCATCGTGACGTGACATCGTGACATCACCTTCTTCACGGCAGACGGCCATATCGCTTTTTAGCCGTATCGTTCCTCGGGTCTTTCAGGCTTCATTCAGAACGCGTAAGGTCCCGTTTGAATATTCTGGCTTACCCGGGTTTAATCCTCAATAAAAACAGCCAGCCGAGTGCCTTTTAGATGAGCCAAAAAAAATAAACTTGAATCTCGTCTAAATATTACTGGACTTCATCATCGTCCAACCATCCCATCCAAAGTCGGGCGGAAACGAAAGATCGCTCTGTAAGTGGCTCGATACGCATAGTACATATGATTAACCGAACCCTTTACCTGTAGAAGTAGAATGTCTACCGCAGCCGAACGTGCAGCAGATCGCGCACGCATCACAGATATAGAAACCCAGATCTCCAACCTCAAGTGCTCTATCGAAGTGTTACAAACTGAGATGACGCGAGCGCAGGAACGGCTCGAGTCCTACACGTACCCGGTCTTGACCTTGCCGAACGAAATCGTCTCCGAGATCTTCGTCCACTTTCTCCCCGTCTATCCCCTCTGCCCACCAATAAACGGCCTTGAATCACCGACTCTCCTCACCCATATCTGCCGTAGATGGAGAGAAATAGCTCTGGCGACGCCCGCGCTCTGGAGGGCAATATCGCTTACAGGCGATCAAGACCTCCACATACTCGAATCTTGGTTGAACAGATCGAGGAGTTTACCGCTCTCTCTCGAAATGGACACCATTTTTTCGTCAATCTCCGAAGAATGTTTGGAGAAACTCGCCCTTCACGCTGCGCGCTGGGAAAATGCCAAATTAGGACTCAGAGTTCTACCGCAGCTGCTCACCATACCAACCGCGATGCCCCTGCTCCAGGAGCTGGAACTTCGCATGGACAATGGTGGCATCTTTCCTCCTGTGGCGTACCGCGCGGTACCTCGTCTCCGTGCAGTCACCCTCTGGGATTTTTCGTATCCGGCCGATTTTTTACCGTGGGCCCAATTGACATCCTTGACAATGGTTAACACATGGCCAGCTGACTGCGCGACTGTTTTGCAGCACATGGTCAATCTCGTCCATTGCGAATTGGCCATGGAAAATGACTGGATCCGCCCCCCCGATATAAAGCTCGAGCGCTTGGAATCGTTGGTTTTGATGAAGTTTCTGGATGAAGACGAACCCCCAACACACTATCTGGAAACTCTCATCACACCTGCTCTCCGCACGCTCCAAGTACTAGAAGGATTTCTGCGACCGGACCCCATCCATACACTCACTTCATTCATCTCGAAATCCGGCTGCAAACTGGAAAATATACGTATCGTTGGGACGGAATTATCATCCCCAACCTACCGCGAGGCCTTCCACTCCATCCCGAACCTTTCGTTCCATAGCTCCCCCACAAGTTATTATACTTTGATACATCGGTGTACGTCTACCCTTCTTCAATCTTTCATCGTACTTACCGATGCGGTTGATAGAACACGTCAAACATATTTCGGCGTAGTCCGTCCATAGATAAATATGTGTCATCTACCTCGCGCCATTCGCCCTCGTTGGCCTATGTTAAATCTCGCGAGATTAAATCCGATTCCCCTGCAATGGTTTCCGTCAGTTTTTTCCAAGATGCGTTGCAACCCGGAATTTTCCCAAGGGCGACTTGCTAGAATGCTGTGCGTATCAACTGGATGAGACGGTTTGTCTATAAAGGGATCTCCTTCGCCGCGTACACCACACGGGCACGCAGCCACGTTTGTAAAGTTGTTAAAGGGGACTTCGTGCTGTATACAATTAGCGAGTTCTGCGTTTTCTTTCAAGAGTGGTCGAATAGGATTGATCTGAACCATCTCGCTGACTTCATGCCGCAAGTCTCTGCCGGACACACGGGGTGTACGAAGGTGTGGTTCTACGTGAAAATTCGGACGTTCGGAGGTCGTCAGAAACAGGACAGTCCAAAAAGAATAGATGATTCGCTCTTCTTCCATCTGATACCAATCCGTCTATCGAGACAAACTGAATACCGAATCCCAGCAAATCAAAGTAATGAATGAAAAACAATGGACCTAAGAGTTATCCTTGTTCATTGGTGATCATGTTAGATCTAGCTGGTAGCGAGTTTATTCAAACGGTCAAAGGTATATTGGATGTAATTAAGGTTAGGGTTAGACGGCCGGAAGATCGGAAAAAATGGCCCACCCAGCCGAGTGGCCGTGGTGGGACTGGAAAATATTGAGACGGTGCATGAGCCTAAGCCCATACAAGTCGCAGGCGCACTCTGTATGGACAGGGTCGCCGTGCTATGGAGTGTTCCCACGGCCCACAGACCCAGGGATGTGAAGGGGCCTATGCCATCAAGGTAAGTATGAGGTGCAACGAAGATACGACTATGCATTTATACGGCGCGCGCGCGCACGGACCATGAGGTGTTTGCGAACGCTATTTGATCGATAATCGATATTTGATGTACTCTGTGCTACCTGGCGAATGTGAAATGTTACTGGACGGTTATATTATGTCGAAGAAGGCATTCTGTGGGAGTCCATTTAGGCTCCTGGGAATTCCAAATCGGGTCACCTACGCCAGTGGCCAAATTAGGCAAAAACAAATTGACACGTGATATCCTGGCTCTGGCTCGACCTTTCGGCCTCTAACTCAAGTCCTTGTCGCTAGGGGAAAAATGAACAGCATTGAATTGTTTAGATCAAGCGACCTCCGGGTGACTCTGTCAAGATATGGACCCGATACGCTTCCAGCTGCGTTACAACTTGGTTACAACGCTGTGATGCGCCTGGCCGTGCAGGCAAGTTGTAGCCATGATTCATAGAAAACTCATTTTATCAAGATGCTTCGAATATGGCCAAGTTGTCCGGCACCGATATAGGTTCCGTCGGACTCCACAGGGTCCCACATTTCAACAACAATTGCACGAAAAACTTGACTAGCGAGCAATTTAACAATACACCGACCAATTTTTTATGGTCACTCTCCCCGTTCGCTCTCAGAGGTTATCTCAGAAGTTGTTCATACTATGTTAAAGTCCCATGAACGACGTTATTTGGGGTCGACGATCGCGCGGGGTCATTAGAAATTAATTAATTCCACACGTCGGGTGTCTCGAATGTGCCGTGCGCGGACCGATAGGGAAGCGCAATACGATAACATGTAGCATGGCGATATATTTTGTTTTACAAGGAGGTACTGATGTATAGGCAACTGGGGCGTCGATTCATATCTCTGAACATTCGCAATTTCACGTCATTCTCTGCAAAAATTAGCTCGACAGCCTCCCGAAGCGAATTGCTGACTTACGAGTTCCGTTCCTCCCCATCGAGGAAGGTAGGCCCTCAATCTGGTATCCACGATAACATCGGTGGATGGGGAGGATCAAGCACCGGCGTCGGAAAAGCGACACAGCTGGACATGGAGCTCGCCATCCCCCAGTGCCCTCCGCGAGGCATCGAGGTATTTGCTTGGGGGTACACCCATCGCCGCGGTGGATCCTGGTTCATTCGCCACCGTGCTCGCAGTGCTGAGCTGCATGGATCTACGCAAAGGAAAGCAAAAGAAAAAATGATGACTAAGGACCGTGGTTACCAAAACGGAAAACGACGCACCTCCCGAGCCCATCTTCGTGAGCACGATCTACGGGTAAGGCACCGAGCGGACGGCAAACGGAGATGGAGAGTGTCGCACAGCCGTCTTTTCCGCGAGCGCACACCTCCCTGCGCTGATCGGCGGCGGATCAGCACGTACAGCTTTCAGTCCCCACTCCCCACCCTCCGCCCTCCGCTCTCCGCCTTCCGCCGCCATACAGACCGTCCGGGGCCGAACGGTAAGAGGAGCCCACGCAGGCTCGAGGCGCATCTCGCCCCGAGCGTGCAACGCGCGCTTCGGTTGCTGACACCGCTCCCTTTCCGCTCAGGTCGGAAGTATTCTCCTCCCCGCGCGACTGAAGAAGCGAAAGGGAGGAGAAGCGCGGACGTGCTTCTCCGCATCGCCCTACACGCACGCCTCCTCCACCAGTTAGCCGCGGCGACCTGAAGGGTCCGTATGCCGCCGACGAGGGCGACGACGCCAGAGCTTGTGTCGCCCCCGGCGAGCTCCTCCGCAGCGCGAGCGAGGACGAGCGCGGGACGTGTGCGCCACTGAGGGGAGCATGAGCGCGGTGTTCGGGGGGGAGAGGATACAAGAAACTTACCCAGCCGAGATGTATCGTCCGCGCTCGTACTGAAGTCCTCCACGCACTTCTTCATGCTTTTCCGCAGGTCCATTCCCCCTCGACGAAGGCGCGAAGAAGCGGCGGGCCACCGAGGAAGTGGAGGGAGAAGGAGGAGTGCGGCAAGGTCATTCTACATGCACACCGTCCTCCACCAGCTGCCCGCGTCGTTCTCCGATGTCCGGATGGGGCCGACAAAGACGTAGAGACCCCGGGGTGCCGAGCTCCTCCAGGACCGGCATCCGGGGCACGGGACGCGCGCGCTACTGAGTGGATCATGAGCAGCACGATCGGGCGACGGAGGGTGCAAGAAACCCACCCCGGATATCCTCCCCGCTCAACCGGAGGCCGCGCCGCAGACGCGCATCCTCGGTGGCTTCACCACCTCCTTCGTCATCCTCTCCCGCACGTCCGTCCTCCACTTGTCAAAAACACGAAGGACCCGCGAAGCCGGGAGCCACCGCTGCGTAAATCGCAGGCCTCGTATCGTCGGTGGCGGAGGGGGGCGGAGAAACGGTGAGGCAGGTGCTCGCGCACTCCCCACCGCGTATCCTCGCGCGCGAACATCTCGTCCCTGGGCGCGTAGTGCCGACACGAAGCGCGTGCGGGAGCCCCTCCGAAAACGCGGGACCTGCGCGGTACTGGGGAGTCGCACAGTGTCAGCGCGAAAATCAGCTGAGTGATAGCATGTAAGGCTTACCCATCCGCGTCTCAGCGTGATCCCCGTCGTCTCTCGCGCTCGCGCTGCCGTCGCAAAAACCTCCTATCGCTGCTCCCCTTCCCATGCGTGCGTTCCCACTCCAGCTCCATCTTCTCCCTCCATCTGCCGACCGCGGGGACGACTCACGAGTTTCATCCTGCTCCTCTGCGTCGCGGTGAAGAAAAAGGGTAGCGCGGAGGGTATCCTGACAGCGCGCGCATAGATCAAAGAAGAGGGTTAGGGGGGAGAAAGAAGAGGGCGGGGAGAAGATTTGAAGGGTTCCATCCCACGGACTATCGCCGCCGTCCTTGCTCTCCATCCTCTGCTCCAGGCGCCGACGAAAAGGTAGAGTGTGTAAGGTGTGATGTGACGTGTGACTGACCGATTTGGCATGTCTGCGCTTCCTCCTTTTCAGCCCCCAGGCATCCCAACCAATCCCCCGCCCCTGGCGACACTATCACCCTACTCGTTGCAGGACGAGGTTCCTGTCGGGCAGCCTTTGAAACGCGGTCCTCCTTTAACTTCGTCCACCCCCGGAGCAACAAGTATCAGGGGCGTCGGAGTATCGCAGATAGAGCATATTGTGGGTGGTGATGCACCCCAGTTCAAGGGCTTCCTGGCTCTCCTCGTTGCGATCAATGCACAACCTGGGATACTGAACATCGAAGACTCGAATTCCCAGCCGGCAGTCTCCGGCTTCAATGCGTATAATGAACTGTACCAGTCGCCGAACCAGGGCGGGTGGAGTGGGAACAGCCGCTTGACCAGGGCAGCCGGGAAGAGCACGCTCCCCCGAGTTGTAGTAGGGCCAAGTTTCTCGATAGTCCTTCGTCTTCCTCACCTCTCTTTCCCTCAGATCTTCCAATTCGAGCTTGATTTCCTTTCACAGGTGCCCCGCCTCCTCGTTGAAATCTCCCCGGATGCCCTCGAATGCCGCTCTCCTCGAGTTTCCCGGTCTCCATCCGATTACTCCGCCCCTTCCCTTTTCAGCCCATCCCACCTCTTCGTTCATGCCTTCATTAATTACAACCACCAAGCATACGTCTACCGTGGGAAGCTTGATGGGGAGACAGTCATTGTCAAGGCGTATGAAGAGCTCGGGTTCGACGGCCTCCTCCGTGAGATCAGTGCGTATGACCGCCTGCGTTCTCTGCCAACCGTCCCCAGGGCTATTGGTGTCTTTGGACCACCGGATAAGGCCTGGGCAGCACTGGTAATCGAGGATAGAGGAACACCCTTGGCCTCTGAGCATCGCTGGGAAACCCTGCCCCTCAATGATCGGTGAGGATTTTGCATCTCGATTGAAGGTGCTTTACCAATACTCTGAATAGCATGGCGATTTACAATGCCGCAGCCAATGTCCATCTCGCCGGCGTTCACCACGGCGATTTAGACGCCAGAAATTTCGTACGCGATACGGAAGGTCACCTTTCGATTGTGGATTTCGGCCACGCCACCGTTGACCACGCTTGTGAGCCTGGCGTCTGCGTGGAGCTGACTGATCTCCGTCGAAATCTGGGCTTGTAGGACCATGATCTCCTCCCACCTTTCGTGATTCTGTCTTTCGTATTTGTCGATAAGTATGCCACAAAATCGAGGATTTCTATTTCGAAAGTTCGGCGTGGAGGCCACCACGACTTGCGACAAATTGAATGCGCAGAGAGCGAAATTTGTGAGTTGACAATTTCTGACGCCCTGGAATGCGTAGAAGAATAAAGGGCCGCGGATGGGATAGATAAGCCAAATACAGTGGATCCTGAGAAATATGAATAAAAGGGTAGAATGGGCCTCAAAAGAAAGAGCGTTCATTTCTGGCGATATGGGCCTTCAATGACGGCCCCTAAAGCCAGGGCCACGGATGGGATAGATAATTCGATGCGCTGCGAGTGAATTTTCTCGTTGGACTGCGATGATTTGTTGAAGCTAGGAGGATCTTATCCGGTTACCCTGGGATTTTATTTTAGCGTTGAATGCAACCGGGAAACACCGGCGCGGGATCCTGTTCCTTCCTTACATTTCCATTTTAGATTGCGCTGTGGACGTCGAATACGCCAGCTCAAATTTCATGGAATCTTGACCAACATTCTCGGATTAGAATGATAGCTTCCTATGCCTGCTACCGCACCCGGCCAACAGCCTTCTTCCGCGCCAGATCCGATTCCAACCACTGGTCCTCGCAATTCACGGCCACGCTCATGAAAGGCGGCTAGGGGCTCTCGAGGCAAGGAGCCCAGGGTAAAGAAGTCGATCAAGTTGCGTCTCAGTGTTTATAGGTTCTGTTAGTACACATGTCGTACAATCAGCCACTGTGCTCGTCATTAAGTACCCCATGGAACTTAGCCTCAGACAGTATAGATTCTCTGTGCTTCATCGCCTGGTGCAGCAACACGTACACACTGTTACGGTCGAGCACAACGACTCCCCGGATCCAGGTAACCAACCTGCCGAAGATTATCTTCGCAGTCTACACCGCCGCTCGGAAAAGGTGTTTTCGAAGTAGATCTGGACAAATACTGAGCGCTCAGATGGGATCCCTGGATCCTTTTCCCAGCATGTTGGGACCGACATCTATTGTACTACCTGTAGGGGAGCAAGGCGGGGTCACGGCTGCGCGAAAAAAATCGCGACATACCGATAAAGTTTTCGAAGCTTTGGAGCCCGGTCAGTGACTCTAGCCTATAATAAAAATGACAACAGAGTGTTTTTCTACCCATGACCCGGAGACGCAATTCGACTGCAGTGAAAATGTTACCAATCCACTGAATCACTCGGATATTAACAAAGATTAAATGGTACCTATGCACGGCCGAATTTTCGTGTGCTCGTTCAAACGACTGGAAGTGGGGGGTCCCATGATCTTCGGTAGCAATCCACGAGAAACCCTGTAGCACATACGGCAGCGAGTCGGCGCTCAACATCGTCAGCGAACGTAGCTCTGGGATAGTTCACAAACTGCGGGTGCCCGCGATAAAGGCACAGCCTGCGAAGGAGGGGGAATGCGGTATACGGCTCTCCGACGTGGGTTGCGAGAGATTCGGCCATCGTCGCTACGGTGTTGCCTTCGAGGGCGTCGGTAATGGGGTGTATCTCCAGTGTCGTGAGGTGCGGTAGTTGGACGATCGAGTCGGCGGAGGCGCCGAGAAGCTCGAAGAGAGCATCCACGATACAAGTGCACTGGTGGATGTTGAGCGTCCGGAGGGCGGGCATGACGCGCAGGAGTGAGAGGAGCTCTGACGGGGAGAGCTTCTGGTGCTCAAGCGAAAGATGCTCGAGGGCAAAGTGCGACCGTGCATGGAGCCCGAGAAGTACGGGCGTCGGGCGATCCGGCGAAGAGATGGATAAGGATGTAAGCACTGGCAAGGAAATTGCCTCGAGCAGCATATCGGCGCCGGTACCAAGAGACCATGCAATGTCAAGTTGGTGCAAATTGTGCAAGGTGGAGCTTTCTACCCGTGGGGGGAGACCAAGCTCATCGTCAAACTCGAAAAGACTGCCAAATTTGGCGATTTCGAGCGACGCGCATTGGACCAAGATGGCGCGTGCCACATCGCTGGTGAGAGGGAGTGACATATTGAGCGTGGTCAACTGACACCATGGAAAGGTGGCTTGAAGAATCGCATCCGAACAGTTGTCCACGGCTAGCTCTATGGATCGAAGTAAGGGAGCATGCCGGAAGGATTGGAAGATTGCGACAAGATCCGGTTCATCGTGTCCGGAGATAGAGATTGTCAGAGAAGAAAGGTTGGGAAAGACGGTGTGTCGAGGGAACATATGTGGTGTGTGATCGTCCGACGTGATATCCAGAGTGAAGGACGACAAGCGAAAGTGGGTATTCCAGACCACGTCGAGCCAACGGTCATGGTAATCATTCGCACCGTCCAGGCGCAGCCAGCTGCCGTCCGGGCGGTAGATCGAAGGTGGAGTTTCGATACTGATAGACAACGGCAGGTGGTGGGAGTTTTGGAGGATTTCTTGGATGAAAGTGTGTGTTTCGCGGGCGAAAGCGGGCGTGAGGAGTTGGACATGGGTCCATAGTCTCGGTGTACCACGCGCGATGATACGCCAGCGCGAGCAGACGTGAGTCAGCACCATGGGTGCATGATTGACATCGGTAATGGTGTACTCGGCGAGGGAAAGAGCGTCATCCCGGCAGAAAATGAAGATGTGGCTGAGAATCTCGGGAGGAAAGCGTCGAATCGGGGATAACGATCCCCTGAGAATTCCCAGAAGCTGTCGGCGCCTATGTGCAGAGGCCGTGGAGTCGTAGGAGCGATTTTGATTGATCTGTAACCATATGCGTCGAATCTGGAGTGCCTGCGCGTCGGTTGGGACATCATTGCTGCGGAGAATGCGGAGCAGAGCAGGATCCATCTACATAAACCCGATTAGACAATACTGTGTACATGAATTCCTAACCTTACCGTATCGGAATGTGGCCGAGAAAGAGAGTGTGTGACGTTGCGTCACATCATTCTTTCTTCTTTTCCATGTCATTCAAACGAGAGATGCACCCAGAATTCACGGTCAATCGTTTCGAGCCCTCTCATCGGAGATTTGAGTTTCTGTAGCCAAAATCAACTCCTTGACGAAAGAGCTATATACAAAATCTGCCCCACGGGTGCGTCAAAAACCCCAGTGGGGAAAAGCTACCGGGGCAGTTACAAAGCGAAATTGAACAGGATAGGAGTTCAAGAGTTCAAATGAAAAGAACAAGGGATGGGAGTCGTATATGGAATTGCCAAATTCGAGTAAGTATCTGTTATTGTGACTATCCGGATATGCTTGATAATTTCCGCATCGGGACGCACAATAGTAAGGTTTCCGTAGCACCCTTGTGTCTCTCGTGCGCTTGGCCCCCAACCAATTGTTGAGCCAAGGGGCCCAAGCGCATCGGTGCTCTCGCTTTGGCCTCCCTTAAGTAGCCGTGCTGCGGCCTTGTCTTTCTCGCGACTTCCTCTCTTGCAATTCCTCGCCTCGTTGACCAGGTGCTCTCTCGAGAAATCTAGCTAAGGACAAGTAAGCCTCACGCGACCTCCAACACCGTTTTATTCATTACCCCCTAGTGCCTCATCAAGATCCAATGCATAATTCTCTCCATTTACGCAACTTTTATCGCCTGCCCATTCGATTCCGAGTACGTCACCGTCATATCACCTCTCTCAAATGTCAATATAAACACCAGAGCACGGCAACGGCGGCTGCGAACGGTTCTTTCCATGCTATACAAAGAATCATGCTAGCGATCGCCCGCGCGCCGACTGCGCCAGAGGCGATCTTGTTCTTGCCCCTCTGCTGGGCTAATCTCGATCCGGCGGGGATTCCGAGTCTGCAGCAACTCGATATCTTGATTGCCAAATCCGACGCGTTCCACATCCCCAAGGGACCGTTCCTGGCGCTGCAAGTTATGCAATTCCTTCCGCACATCCCACAACAGGCCTTATTAGACTTGTGGTCTCGCACCTGGCCGTGGATGCACTTCCTCGACACCTACCGCGAGATCATCCCGACTTGCCCCGAATACCTGGACCTGTACTGGGTGTTCTTCGCATATATTGATCGCATCCCAACCAGTCTCGTGGGCAGCACACCCGAATTCCGGACCCTCATCGCCAAGGCATGGAGGGAGTTTATCGCGCATGGAGACCCAGACGCCCGTGGATTTCGCGAGCTCCTCCATTTCGTCGATTCCGACTCCAGCACCATTTCCGACGCCCATGTCACAGAGTACTCAGCAGGTGCGGGGGGCTCTCTCGATGACCTGGCTGCACTCGTTTGCGACCATTTGACAATGGCGCAAGCGGAGAAGAACTCGACGTATATCTGGAGCGGCGTTCGTTTCGCGTTGGCCATCGAGTCAAGTGTCGATTCTGGGACTAGCATTTTTCATGGTTCGCTCCGCCACCGAGGAGTTGTTTCGCTCTTGACCGAGATCATATGGAAGCTTACTTGGGATCTGTTCGCCAGCGACGAAGACGAACACGCAGCAGCCGAAGGCTTACCAGAGATGTTAACTGACTGCCTCTCGTTGCTGGTCTTTGAGCTGTGTCATCCCGCCGGGCATCTCTGGATGCCGCAAGCCATTCGCTCACAACTCCTGAAGGTCATCGTGTACCTCGGTGCCACGGACGCCACGGAGGAGCAGGTCGATTACCTTCTCCGGCTACTCCAGGGAACACAGAGATTTACCGTATATTACTCTGTGCTGCGCGAATTGGAGCGCACCCTCCCCCAGGTAATTGGGGAGGTGAAGGCTCAAGATTTGCCAAATTCCCCCATATTTTACCAGTGGGGCGAATTCATTTCATTGGCGCAGGACCGATTGAAGCTGAAGGCTCATTTGGATTCGCCGGATTATATAACCTATCGGGCCTGTGATAACCTCGCGGTAAATTATTCCACTCCCGGCGTTCAAAACTGTATTAATGTCTCTCCAGTGCGGTAGAATCATGCAGAAGGCCAAGTTCCGGTCCTGCGCCCGCTGTAGTATGGCGTACTACTGCGATAGTTCGTGCCAACGCCTCGCTTGGACCGAACATCGCACCTTATGCGGAAGCCTTCGCTCGCTTCACCTCAGTGAGTTATGGATCCTCTCTCTCTTTAACGGAACTTTGACCTTTCTGCAGGCGATCCTCTAACGGGGCACAACAAATCCTTCATGCGTGCCCTCGTCCAACAAACCTACGAGCGAAATAAGCTCGACATACTCGAGATGCAGGTCGAACACAGGTGCTGCTCTGACGGACGGGAGTTCCTCATCACCTAGGACTATAATGCATGCGCAAGCATGCCCGTAATCAAAGCTCATGGTTTCACGGCACCCGAGTGCTCCCCTCGGACAGACTTGGAAGTGCAGCAGGCGCACTATGGGCCCCGCGCACGGAAGGACCCGCGCATACAGTTGCACCTTGTGTGGTTCCCAGGGCAGCCCCCGCGCATTTTCGCGATGCAGTCATCGGATACCCAAGTGCAAGAGGGACTGGTACGGATTGCGCGGGAAATCCGTGATCGCCGCCATTGTGACGTCTTGCGAGGATGAGACAGCAGCGCAGAATCTGTGGGCGTAGTTTGATGGACTGTCCACATATTTATACCCAACGGACACGCTATATCAGTAGTTCGCAGGAAAATTAACTCGGAACGCCGTAACCGCCTGAGCTTGTGAATCCATCCACATCCACGATTTTGGGTGGGAAATTCAAGATGAAAATCAGGGGTACATCATGACCCGGCAAGACGACTCGATGCGCGCGAGGGAAATGTGGGGAGATGCACACCGACTCGTTGAGTCACTGAAAGCACCGTGGATGCGGATGCTTCGCCGCGACTGCGAAGCGCGAAAAGCTGCGAGAAATTTCATACCTTCGTAACCATCAAACGAGCAGAATGCATGAGGATAACGTTTGAATCTGAGCCCGCAGAATAGTATAGCCGAGAACTTGAATCCATTACGGCGTTTCAAGCAGAAGTTCGGAGTTGGTTTGGAGTCAATTCAGGTGCGACGGGCACGGAAAGCTAAAGGCTGATATTCCACACTGTCGACGTCGGGGCTGATGTAAAGGCATCAGACGGACATGGTTAATTTTATAAAGAAGTAGACAACGAAGGCGACATTGTGTTTGTGGATATTCTTCAGCTGTGGTTTAGGTTAACATGAGCTGTACACTAGAACCAGTGCCACTGCCCCGTGGCCCCCGCCGACCTGAACAATTGACCTCGCAGATACAGAACGGGAACAACTTATCTGAAGTCCTTCCACTTGCAAGTCTTTTACAATATCCGAATTTCCACCGATCGGCGCTTTGTTCTAGACTTGGTTCACACTACGAGTAAATTCAAAGGCAGCCGACGAGGACGGGGTTGGGACAAGGTTGGGATCCAAATTGATTCTGCCCGCCGCCTTCTTCCTCCTGATTTGTTATCTTCAACCTCTGGTGTACCAGTACATACGCAGCGTATCATCCGGGTGAGCTGGTCTATCCGATTCCAGGGAATCCAGCGTTAGAATTACATTCCACCTGTGCCAAATAAATGGGGATTACAGTAATCTGAACCCTTCCAGGACGAGTCTGATGAGTCCCCCGACGATGCAAGCGGCGTATTTCGGACCAACTGACGCAGTGAATCAAGATCACGATTCAATCCCTCCCGTATTCTTCCCCAATGCATTCCATAATCATAATCCACACGCCCCGATGTTGGCACGCTCAATTCATCATTGATGGTCGATCCCAACTTGGATAAGAGTTTGGCAGCAGACGTAAGGACATCTTTCAAATCCTGATTTCCATCGAGTCCCTCAGCGGTAGCTGCCGCATTCGCCATTTCCGCCGACCGCGCGAGGGTATCTCCGAGACGGACCATGGTGACCCTGAAGAGATCGAACATGTGTAGCTGACGCGTGCGGAAATGACACATTCTGGCGTGAAAGACCGATACAATAGTCCACTGGGCGAGGAGAATGACATGGTGCATGTCCCATGTTGTAGAGGAATTGAGCTGGTGCAAAGCATTTGTCAGTGCTCCGAAAACCATAACCAGCAGCTTTTCCTCCCCAAAGTACTGGTGTTCTGCCGCATGTGGTCCCCACACTCGAGAAAGGACGTTGCCAAATAATTTCTGCGTTGGTTCAAGCTCTGTCCCCTCGACATCCAACAGGCTCCCTAAATGTGAAAGCCAGCCAGTCAGATCCTGCGCAATTACGGGTTTCCACTGGGGCAATTGGGATAGTTTGTCGCCCAGCGAAATGTAATGAATGGTGATGTCCTGTGTCAATGCAGAGAGTCGAACAGCTCCGAGCATGGCCCATACAGCATGTTCTTGCAGTACCGGACCCAGTTCGTCGTCTTGGAACCAGTGATCCGCAGATGAAAGTACGCGGAACGCGAGATACTTCAGTGTCTGAGTCGAGTCGGCGGGGTCTCCGACGCCAGACGTTATTATCGACAGGATGGCTCTGAGGGCTGTGGGAGATGGTTTGTTCCGTCGATGTCTGTAAAGAAAGAGGGCTTGCACGAGGTCACCTATCGCTGCAACATTCTTCGGCGTTGAATTATAAAGCTGCTCCAAGGAGCTATACACCCAACTAACATCATCAAGAGAGTCGAATGCCAGTGGGAATGTCGCAGGGGAATATATGACAAACGTGGGGGGCGTATCCGGCTGAAATCTCACGAATGGGAGCAACGAAGTGATAGTGGACTGCTCTAGCCCAGGGCTGGCGCAAAGGTGATATACCGCATGCCTGAGGCGATTATAGTCGAAGAAGAGATGGGCACGGTGTTCGTACTTGAAAGAGCGATGTTGAAAAGATGCGAGGTCGAACTTGAATTCAGCGATTCGGTGGACAATTCTCGTTGCGACGAAAATTCTCGCAGGGGCGTCTGAATGATACGAACTTGAACTTTCTCTGAGATATTTGGCGAGGTTCTCGCACAGGATGGTAAGGAGAGAAACACCATATTTTCTGAAAGAAGCCTGAGTGCTGGGGATCCGATAGGAAATAGGCTCACTCACGATTTATCCATCAGAGAGAGATCCCGAGGGGCCATGGGAGGCATAAAGAAAGAATTGACAGAAAAAAGGAAGTCAGCGAAGAGTGAGGTATTGCTCGGTGAGGTTCCATCAGGGCAGAAACGGGCCAGGACAGTCCTTATGTCGATTTGTGCGGTCCATCGGGATCCTATAAAGCGGAGGGTCCATTGCGTGATCGCTGCAGACACCCGCATATCTTTAGTCCTTGGCGCCCGGAAAAATTTGACCATGGACCGTAACTCGGGTTCCGCCCGGGAGACATCAAGGTATGGAAAAGTCCATTGACCAGACCACCCGTCGAGTCGTTCAGTAACCATCTCGAGTAATCCGAATGCTTTCATACAGCTGGTGGCGCGATCATTCATGCCCTCGCGGACAGCCGGACCATCGAAGCACCCGTTAAATATGTCTGACAATCGACGAAGTGATGGACGAAGGTCAAGGTCGACCGGCCACTGCAGGTCGGGGACCATGGCTGCTGCAGTCTCCACCAGTCGAGGATCTGTGGATGTTTCCAAGGCCCATACAACGGCGGGTACTTGTGATGATGGTTCGGGGATTTCGTCAAAGATATAGCGAGGACAAGACTTCCTAAGAATAAACCGGGGCAGAAGAGGGTAGATGGGCTTCGTAAAGACTGAAGTGGTGGACCGGATGAGCGAAAGGGAATGGCAGAGAGTCACGGCACCGAATTTCTGCAGTAACTGGAGCGGAACTAATTTCATGACAACTCGAAGAAGGGCTGTGAGGGATGTCTGAAACGGGGAATCTGGCGCTGCGAGAGCCGAGACAACCATCAGAGTGTAGAGGACCAATCCTAGAGCCGTCAGACCCAGAACAATCCCGGCTATGACACGGTTAATTGTCCATAGATAAACGGACAGCGCCGCTGCAAATAGCAGAAGCGAGACCTGCAGGAGAAGGGGAAATATCTGCATAATTAGGTCGAATTTCCAGCGTCGCAATCCGTCAAATTTGCGCTGACGCTCGAGCCCACGTTCCTCGATTGTCCCTCTTTCGCCGACCGAATCGTAATGCAGAAGCCACTGTTTCCCAAGGACAGCGAGCAGTGCCGCGAGAAGAGTAGAGAACAGGCTGAAATATAAAAGGCTCTGAGCGAGCACAACAGTGGTAGGAGGTCCAATCTGTGGAGGAATCTGCATTCCAGGAAGGGGACCGGTGATATTCTGGATGAGAATGAGGAGGAGAGCCTCGGTCGTCGCATTTGGATCCGGCTGGAATTCAGGCTGGATCTGGATAATGAAGGCAGAACTGACGGCGGAGAAGAGACCCGCCTCGTATCATACGTTAGGATGAAGGACTGGATGAAAGATGCGGTGACGCACAAATATCAACGAAGTATCCAAATCGTTCCCATATTTTCGCAGGAATTCCTTGTCGAACTCGTCGGCCAGTGTTTTGTACGCCGTCCAGAATGCGGTCTTTTTATCGCTGGACTGGGGTTGGCCCTTGAAGACTTCGATCGCCATACTCAACCTTCGGAGTCCAATGAGGGACGAGAAGAAACGATCATACTGATGCTCACCTCTCGAGCGCAGCCTTGAGGCTTCGGGGCAGTCAGCGGTGAGGTGAAAAGGAATGAAGATGCCGACTTCACCTATTGGACTGCTCGTTGCTAGTCTCACGCAATTCGGCGAAGGATGCCTTGATTGTGTTGATCAGCCTTGATGAGGTTGTCAGCTCACAGCGCTCATAGACTCAGATGGCTCACTTCTGGGTTTCCGATGGGCTGCCGGGCGTACCGGGTTCCCCGCACGGTTTCGGTATGTCAACGGGACTCTCGAGCATTCCTGCAATTTCGAGGCGACTCAGGGCTCGAAGTTCGGATGGGTGGGGGGGTGCGAAGAGGATGCTCGATCTAATGCTACGCAATAAGACTGAAACACCTTCGGCCGCTGCGCAAGTTGGGGCAGCGCTACCGCCACCGGCGACAGGTACGTTCCGTCCTTCATCACCACTTCGGATCCGGTGCTTGCGGATGCACTTGCGGTTCACAGTATCGCTGGGTACCGTCAAAGCGAGGGCGAGAACGAGCATACACAACCAAAGCACTAACCGAGCGTGGCCTGCCATTAGCTGCGCCAACAAATTGTACAATCACATTCGCAAAACACTGGTCAAAGCGATATATTTTGGGATGCAACTTGGGTTAGGGTTAGGACCGTGGAAGGTCGAAAAAAAAACGGCCTGCGCAGCCGAGTGGCTATCGCAGGACGGGAAAAGATTCGAATAGTGGATGGGCCGTCTGTAAGGACGTGGTCGCCGTGCGATGGAGAGCGCTCGCAGTCCATGGACCCGAGCAGTGAAGGGATCCATGCCATTAAGGTAAGTGAGTGTCTGGGATGCGAAGGTCAGCATTATATAACGCAAAGAGATGTGCACGGACCATACGTTGTTGCGGTGTTTGTTGTCGGCTCCAAATGAGGCTGAGTAATATCGGGGCCGAAGCGAGTTTCTGGAGGACGAACGGAAGAACAGCCAGTGCGAGATTAGCGCTGTCGCTGCTTCGTCGATCGTGATGGGTATCGAGCAGGTCTGCGTCCCGTCTGTCCCTTCCGAAGCGGAGGTCCAGACGATCTTGGTTGTCTGCCGCAGCCCTAGCATCTAACGCTCCCCATCCGCATCCACGAGAGCACGACGATTTGGGCAGCTGCGCAACTACTATGACCGTCGCTGCGGCTTCAATGGGCTTGGGACTTCCAGCGGCGAAATGGGTCCATGCACGGCCCCGAGAGGGAGCGTAAGGAGAAAGGACGGTGGAGGAGGCGAGTGGTGTATCACTGGAGACAAGGTGTACATGCAGCGGAGTGGATCGAAGCTGCAAAGGCCGCGTCATCGAGCAAGTCGGGGCGACCACCGCGACTTGAGACGACGACAGATGGGAGCGGGGCTCGCAGCGCGCGCGTGGCGTGACACAGCGGGACGCACCCACAGACGAGGGACGGGTCACCTGGTCCACGAATGCTTCCAGGCGACTCTTGTGCGTGCGGAAATAGCACTAGATCGACATCGGCACTCAAATACGTGGCAGGGCGTCGGTCGCGACAGAGACTAGGCCCCGTTCCCCGTGAGAGGGACGGTCAGCGCTGAGTATAGGCCATGTCGGGTAGAAGGGCGTACCCCGACAGCGGGTGAGTTGAGACGATACGGTGGGCGCTGCACGCTCATCGTCGCGCGTCGTGCGAAGACCCGATTAAAGCGGCGGGCCACGTCATCGCTGAATATGCTGATGGGCATGTGGGCCTTCGCCAGCTGGAGCGCGAAAAGGCGAGGAAGTCGAGGCACAATGCCACGACATGGCGGGAGATCGCACAGCGGAAGTACGGGCAGCGGCCGCGGACGAAGCGAGGTGGTGCCACGGAGAATCTGTTCCAAAACGACGTAGCGGACGGGAGGGGTCTGGCGAGCGTGCATGCAGACAGCGTACGCGATGATCCTGGACCGCGCTGGTGCCGCAATGGGCTCTCCGTGCAGAGAGGTGGGTATCGACGTGGGCCAGCGCTCGGGCGAGGCGGCGAGCGTGCTTCAGCTGAAGCGCAAGAAGGCGGACGTTTGAGTCTGATGCGCGACACGTCATCGCGGCGTGACCTTGGAGGGAGAGTCGCAGACGGTGCGAGGCGGGTGATGCAGCACAATGCGACGGAGGGGAGGATGAGGCGATCTTCCTGTCGTGCAGATCACGGCTACAGGGTATGGGTGCCGGGGCGGGCGCTCCGTAGCAGCGGTCTGTAATGCAGCGGCGCAGCGGGGTGAGCTTGAAGAGGATGAGCGCAGCGTCCGCCTGCAAGGGCGCGGACCTCGGTACTGATGGGCACGATTCGCGGAGGCTGCAGGGCACGCGAGACGTCAGCATGACATTGCTCCTTGGATAAGAGAGATGGGTACCTTGAGCCCGTCTCGATGGGCGACAGAGCGAGCAATACCTCCGAAGCAGCAGCTGCGCTCCAATGCACGTTCCAGTCGAATCGCGATCGCGCGGGTGCTGGTACGCGTTGCTGCGAGCAGCATTGTCAGAGACAGCGCGGGGACATTGAGGTAGCGGACGACGCCCCAAGCGCGAAGGAGATGTGGCATTGACCCGAGCGGCAGGGGTAGAGTCGGTCATCTGGGGGGCGGAAGGAGACCTGACGCATGGTGCTGCGGTGTCGAGTGTCTGGATGTCGAAGGGGCATCTGAGGCGATGGGTCGCCGTGGAGGGTGCTCTGCCGCGCGGTATCGAGCTCGAAGGAGAGGAAGCGGTGGTTTGGGTGAGGGTGGGTGCGGTGGCGATATTGATGGAACGATGCCATACGGTCGGCGTCCCACTGGAGTCGCTGTACGTGCCCGCGAAGGATCTGGAGCACGCGCAGACACTGAAGATCGGCGATTTGAATGTCGGTGGGCGCTGACGTGGAGGCTCCGCGATATATGCGCGTGGCTGCGTCGGCAGATGAGAAGATGTGAAATCTGCCCCACCCAGATTCAGAGCCTACCCAGCGATCCGGATCTAGGCCTCCTGTATCAGAACGAGCGTGAAAATAAGAGAATTAAGATAACACACCGCGCAGGAATATCTGAACAAGACAGGACTTCGCGCACTCTCGCGATCTTTAGTGGTGTTCCCAATCTGCGCAAAAAATATGCGTCAGTCATCTCGTCCGGGATAAAACAAAAATGCAAGACGTACTACTCAACGTTTCCAACTATTCCGCTCATGCTGTCGCGGAATGCAGAGCGTAGAATGAGGCTTTCAAGGCTCGTGGTATGAGAGTTCCGTTTTCCTTCGTACTTCGCAGTTTGGAGACAATAAGGCCACAGAGAAAAAGGCGTAAAGGGTGTGAGTTGCTCGAGGACCATTGGTCGCTGAAACGGAACTGAAACGTCTGTCAAGAGACTCCAGTTGGCCGATTATTGAGATCCATTCGGTGGTTCGTAAGACGCCTTATAGACATCAATCGTGGGCGGGCGGTGGGCTACCACGATGGGTTGAGCGATGGGTCGCTCGCAGGTCCTTGCTCATGAACAGCCTGATTCGTACTTAGCAGAGAGAAGGACAGTCGAAAGTCAAAGGAAACGTGACGCGTCACATCGTGACATCAACCCTTTGACGAAAACCGTCACCTCAACTTTTGGACTGTGCCGTCCTTCGCTTCTTTCAGAGAGGTAAGTACCAGTTTCGTTCAGTTGGCCCAGTAAATCAACCCTCTTTCGTCAACCGTTGGAGCACACCGGCTCCGAGTCGCCTCTCACTGGCGAGCTTTAAGTTCGAGCGCAAAATTCCCGTCTAATTATGGCCGGAATTCATCGACGTCTACCCATCAGATGCGAGCAAGGGATCACCGCGTAATTTTTTCAATATCCACTACGACGACCGACCGACCTCTTTAGCTCTAGAATGTCCACCGCAACCGAATGTGCAGCAGATCGCGCACGGATCGCAGACATAAAGACCCAGATATTTAACCTGAAACGCTCTATCGAGGTGTTACAAGCTGAGATGACGCGAGCGCAGGAACGACTCGACTCGTACGTGTACCCGGTCTCGACATTGCCGAACGAAATCGTTTCCGAGATCTTCGTCCACTTTGTTCCTCTCTATCCTCTCTGCCCACCAATACATGGCCTTGAATCACCGACTCTCCTCCCCCATATCTGCCGTAGATGGAGAGAAATAGCTCTGGCGACGCCCGCGCTCTGGAGGGCAATATCGCTGACAGGTTATCGAGACTTTCATATAGTCGGATCTTGGTTGATCAGATCGAGAAGTTTACCACTCTCTCTCGATATGGACATCTTTCGGTTGACAATCTCCGAAGAATGTTTGGAAAAACTCGCTCTTCACGCTGCGCGCTGGGAAAATGTCAAATTAGGACTCAGAGTTCTACCCCAGCTGCTCACCATACCAACCGCGATGCCCCTGCTCCAGGAGCTGGAACTTCGCATGGACAATTGCGGTGTCTTCCCTCTTGTGGCGTACCTCGCGGTACCTCGTCTCCGTGCAGTCACCCTCTGGGATTTTTCGTATCCGGCCGATTTTTTACCATGGGCCCAATTGACATCGTTGACGATGGTGACCACGTGGCCAGCCGACTGCGCGACTGTTTTGCAACACACGGTCAATCTCGTCCATTGCGAATTAGCCCTGGGAAATGACTGGATCCGCCCCCCCCGATATAAAGCTCGCGCGCTTGGAATCGTTGGTTTTGATGAAGTTTCTGGATGAAGACGAACCCCCAACACACTATCTGGAAACTCTCATCACACCTGCTCTCCGCACGCTCCAAGTCCTAGAAGGATTTCTGCGACCGGACCCCATTCATACGCTCACTTCATTCATCTCGAAATCCGGCTGCAAACTGGAAAATATACGTATCGTTGGGACGGAATTATCATCCCTAACCTACCGCGAGGCCTTCCCCTCCATCCCGAACCTTTCATTCCATAGCTCCCCCACAAGTTATTATACCTTGATACATCGGTGTACGTCTACCCTTTTTCAATCTTTCATCGCACTTACCGCTGTGGTTGATAGGACACGTCAAAAATATTTCGGGATAGTCCATCCATAGATAAATGTGTGTCGTGTAGTTCGCGACATTCGCCCTCCTTGGCCTATGTTAAATCTCGCGAGATCAAATCCGATTCCCCTGCAATGGTTTCCGTCAGTTTTTTCCAAGATGCGTTCCAACCCGGAATTTTCCCAAGCGCGACTTGCTAGAGTGCTGTGCGTATCAACTGGACGAGACGGCTGTCTATGAAGGGATCTCCTTCGCCGCGTACACCACACCCCTGCACGTTACGATTTAATTGTCGGGCACGCAGCCACGTTTGTAAAGTTGTTAAAGGGGACTTCGTGCTGTATACAATTAGCGAGTTCTGCGTTTTCTTTCAAGAGTGGTCGAATAGGATTGATCTGAACCATCTCGCTGACTTCATGCCGCAAGTCTCTGCCGGACACACGGGGTGTACGAAGGTGTGGTTCTACGTGAAAATTCGGACGTTCGGAGGTCGTCAGAAACAGGACAGTCCAAAAAGAATAGATGATTCGCTCTTCTTCCATCTGATACCAATCCGTCTATCGAGACAAACTGAATACCGAATCCCAGCAAATCAAAGTAATGAATGAAAAACAATGGACCTAAGAGTTATCCTTGTTCATTGGTGATCATGATAGATCTAGCTGGTAGCGAGTTTATTCAAACGGTCAAAAGTATATTGGATGTAATTAAGGTTAGGGTTAGAAGGCCGGAAGATCGAAAAAAAGGCCCACCCAGCCGAGTGGCCGTGGTGGGACTGGAAAATATTGAGACGGTGCATGAGCCTAAGCCCATACAAGCCGCAGGCGCACTCTGTATGGACAGGGTCGCCGTGCTATGGAGTGTTCCCACGGCCCACAGACCCAGGGAGGTGAAGGGGCCTATGCCATCAAGGTAAGTATGAGGCGCATTGAAGATGAGGCAATGGATTTATACGGCCCGCGCGCGCACGGACCATGAGGTGTTTGCGAACGTTATTTGATCGATATTTGATATTTGATGTGCTCTTGAGTCTGGGCTACCTGGCGAATGTAAAATGCTGCCCGGTGGTATGCTGCATGAAGAAGTTACTCTGTGGGAGTCCCTGGGATTCCATTCAGGCTCCTGGGAATTCCAAATCGGGCCACCTACGCTAACGGCTAAATTAGGCAAAAACGAACTCGCACGTGATATCCTGGCTCTCTGACTCGACGTTGGCGGCCTCTGACTCGAGTCTTTGTCAGGGCAAAAAGAAATACATTGGCTTGTTTCGATCAAGCGACCTCCGGGTGACTCTGTCAAGATATGGGCCCGACTCGGACACGCTTCCAGCCGTGCAGGTAAGTTGTAACCATGATTCAAGGAACACTCATTTATTTGAGTAAGATGCCTCGAACATAACCATGTCGCCCGGAAGCTCCGTCGTACTCCACAGTTCGTCCCTCCCACATTTCAACAATAATTGCACGAGAATTTGACTAGTGAGCAATCCAACAATCCACCGACCGATTTTTAGGGACACTCTCCTCGTTCGCTGTTAGAAGTTATTCCTACTGTGCTGAAGCCCGGGAGCGTCGTTATTTTGTGGAAGTGCCCAAAGGATAGTATTTCTCAACTGACCGGTCCAAATGTAATAATGACCATACATCAGTCTCACACAACATCTGATCTCACCAAGATGAGCGTACCAAGCGGGTTTCCAGGCGCAGCGGGGTTCTGCAGCCTGGAGGAATGCAACCCGGTGTTCCGACGCCAGAATCTAATAAGTATCCTACCACTCGAACGGCCTGGAGAGAAGTAGTGTCCTAAAATGAGCGAAGAAATATCCCCGAGCATTAAATATCAAGAAGTCGAACCAGTAAAATGGAATTTTATAATGGTGTACGAAAGTCAACATCATAAGCATCACAGGGGCTGCGGTTCCTACTGCTCCTTTTTATCCAACTGGGCACGTTTGGCATCCGTCAATCCAAAGACCTCGTCGCAGATCAGCACGGAGAGCTCCTGATTCACTTGCTTGGCTTTGCAAAGCGTATCGAAATCCACTGTCTGCCGACCGGGGGCGATGACGGTGTCCTTGGCGCGGATCACCCAGCTTTCCCAGTCAGCGATCTTCTCAAGCTGCAAGGCCACGCGAAGTGAATGAAGCATATCACACACTCGCTTATGCGGGAAGCTGGGGGCGCGCCACGCAGGCCTTTGACACTGGTAGAGAAGAGTCCATTAGAACTATAACGGGAGAGCGAAGTCGATCGTCCGTGCGTACCTGGGCATCGCAATAGCACACGATTCCGCATCGGGTGCACACTGAAATCTTGACGCCGAGAGGCTTCGGACAATCGAGATGCATGCACTGATTCAGGTTCCGGATATAAACAATTTGGCTGAACATGACAGCGAAGGTCGGTCCATCCCGTGGTGAGCGAGAAGGGAGAGGTGACTGGTTATTCCGGATTAAATCCTCCATCCGCTTGAACCTCGCTCTGCGCGCCCAACATCCCTACCTACGGCCTTCAACATAGGGCGGATTTTCACGGTAATCCGCGCCATCTGGTCGAATACCGGGTCCAGAGCTATGAGGGTTGCCTTCGGGTCTCTTACCGACAGCGTAAAGAAAAATCCATCTGCGCACATCAAGAGGGGGAGACTGAAATGTTCCATGGTAACCAGGTACTCGGCGCGTGGGTCATAGCGGTCGACGATGAACTGGAGATAATTCGTGGCAAGCGAAAAGGCCAGCGGGGTGCGGAATAATTCCCGCGCGAATGGCTCCCAAAAGCGTGCCATTTCCCCGAGCAAGCTGAAGACGGGATGACATCCGTCTGCTGGGGAAGCAACCCACGTAAGAAGGGCGCTCACGGTAGCCTTGGCACCTCCTGGATTCGCTATGACGTCGCTCTGGTTGTTTGGCCAAGGCTCCGCGTCGGATTCCGCATTCTTCCCGGCCTTTCGGAACTTGCCCAAAGGCAAATCGCCAAGACTCCCTATGAGAAAAGGGCAAAGGAACGTTACTAGAGCATGTAAGTTCGGTGGGGTATTTTGGTGGAGTAACGCGACTGCCGGGTCGCGAAAGTTGCAACAGCAGGTGGCGAGTTTTTGTATGAGAGCCACCTGCTCCTGTTCGGAGCGATGACAGGTTAGGAAGTGCATTATCGCCCGAAGTATCGGCGTTTGGTGGGGATCTTTGGCCATTACGTCGGGTCTATCAAGTGTCATAAGATCACTCGCGGCGGCTGTTTGGATGGCCTGAGCGCATAAAGAATTGGTGTTCATTGGATCGCGCAAACTGCTCTGGAGCATTGTGGCGATCCTGATCGCAGCCGCAGAGATCTCCATTTCTGCGCGCGGCATTAAGTTGGCCTTGAACAGAGTGAGCTCAAAACCCTATGTGGGGCATCGAAGAACACTACTTTTTTTTTTCACTAGTGCCGTGGCTGTAGAAAGGATTGGGCTAAGGAAATCTTGAAAGGAAATCGATGACTGGGAGAGGAAAGCTTGGCAAGATTGTAGAGGCTAGAGCGAGGTCGTGTCATTGTACATAGACCCAAAGACGCCGAAGGGGGCGCACCTTGTGGGATTGCGGCCTACTGACAAGATCGGACAGCACCTTGTGTTTTGCTGTCGAGTCGTTAAGCGGTTTGAGAAGAGGAGTTGTGTTTCCTTGTTTGCATCGTCACGGCAGGTCACTGTCAACATGATTGGCGCATCGCTTGTCCTCCTTCACAGGCCCCGTGGGTGGCGCGCACATTACTTGACCGCAAAAGCTTGTCTTAAAGTCGGAGAACCCCCCGAATCTCCTTTTTATTCTCTCACACGGTTCTGGATTTCCACACTCGGGCCGGCATCTCATCTGGCCCTCAGCCGCATTCCTCCGATGTCATGCACCAACGGTCAACCTACTTGCTACCTTAGCGCTACATTCGACAATATTTAATCTTTGCGATATTAAGATCAAGAATCCTGTTTCACGATAATTTCTGTAAGAGCAGATCATGGCTGAATGATTTGAAATCTGAGTCAAGCAGATGACAGTCGGTAGAGCGTCGTTTCTTAGGGTTCTCCTTCGCTCAAGATACTAGCACGAATTGTGCCAGTTTAGATTCAAGGAATAAGTGCTGCCTTCGCTGATCCGTAAATTGCACAGGATGTCGACTGGCTAATTATTTGTTATCGCCAAATTAAGCTGAAACAAGCCTATCTTCGTCGGGTTTCCCCGCTGACACATGCGACTTCAGGCTCTGCAGCCCAAACCGGAACTTACAATTCTGTGCGTAGCGAAGACCGGTAGATATTTTTGCGGAGGGACTCAATTTATGGCAGTGCACCGCGATCAGGCGATGCTTGTTCAAACCCATCAACTCCTTGAAACCAAGTTATTTAGTAGACCCAGGTATTAGATGGATTCTACTTTTGTATATTGCTAAAAGCAAAGGAAGGTGGCAGTGACAGTAAAATACAGTCGAGGTTGGCTACAGTGCTGGCGTCCGAGTGTTATATTCTAGCGTCCGTAGTCCGTGCTACTAAAGCGTCCATAGTCCATGAGATAGGTCTGGTAGTGAGAGTACAGCGGTTTAAGTCCGCCCATCATTAAAGCGTCCACAATGCAGCGTAACTGTTTGTAGCGGCGCCGTTCAGGTCATTAGTCGATATTACGTCCGGATTGGAGAAGAAGGGCGGCGGCGACGCAGATTTCCAGGAGGCCAATTTGAATAGCCTCCTGGGTAAGCTCGAGCACCACTTCCCCATCCTCCCGGTGTACCCGTGCATAAGTTTGGGGCGCTCCCAGGCCAGCTGAGTACAGCTGAAGCTCGTGGTTAGAAATCATCGAGTGGATAATATGTATCGCTACACGTACGCAAATATACTTTCCGTCCGGGGCCCAGACGAAAGTCTTCCCTTTGGCCGCCATTTTCCGATAACTGCGTTGCAAAAGGCGCGTACGTGTGCTGGTCCATGCGCGACAGAATGAGGAAACGTACGATTTATCCGGCGACAGAGCCAGCCAGTGTGATGTCCGGCTTTTGGGCACAATGTCGCGAATTTCGATAATAGGATGTTTTGACCACTCGATTATGACCATAGGTTGGTCGGCAGCCGTGTGGATAATCGTGAATCCAACCGTAGGAGAATCGGTCTTGACACGGAAATACGTCCGCGATTGTGGCCCAGTGACAGTGGAGTCCAAGATCGTCGGACTGAACGAGGTAAACCGGAAAGACATGAACGTCGGGGGAGTAACCGGGGTGGGGTAGGGTAGCGCGCCGAAAATCGAGGGCTGTGGGACCGTCCGACCGGAAGAGCTTGCGTTAGGATTTGCCGTATTCGCCCAGCCGCCTTGAGCATAGGGATTGAACATCCTGAGGTACCCGGGGGAGGTCGATCGCTCGAATTCCAAAGAATCAGAAGCCTCTGCATAACTTAAATAAGACTGTCCATCGTGCCCCACACTGGGGATGGGATGAATTTCATGAATGATTACGGCCAAGGCATTGCCCGAACGCATGAAAGTAAAACGGCAATTCAGTTCGCGAGGCTTACCGGTGGCAAACCGTACGGTGTGGCGGTGTGCCTATATTTTACGCGGATGCGTGAAGGAGGAAAGACCACCGGGTCCAGTCAAGCGGTGCCTCTTTTGATGCCGATGCTGTGCATGCTCAGGTGGAAGCAACTGTGGATCAGTGGCAGTGGGGTCAAAATACATGCGTCATCAGGATCGACGTGGCCAGCAATCCGAGGGCCGCAAGAGGATCTGCAGTTCAGGAATTTGAAGGCTTGAGATGATATCATTATTTTTAGGTGTTTTTCCGAGGCACACACGAATTGATTGATGCGTTTGGAAGATACTCTCAGCCACGCCAGCACTGGTTCAACAGTTTTCATAGAGTCTAATTTAGGCTTCACGGAGCTGTTTCGCCGGGGTTTGAACAAACCTCATTTAGTTCACCGCGGATCGGAGGACGGAATCTTGTCAGAATCAAGAAGGTTGAAATTGACAATTGAAAACCCCCGCGTCGCACATGAGACGTACCGGATTTTCGACGGGAGCCATAGGGCGGCGTGACGCGGAAGTCGCCTAAGCCGGCATGGTTGATAGTAGATCTGCAGTCGAATTGACGGGAGAGATGATGAGCGACCTGGCGCTTGTTTCAAGGCCATTTCGGGGAACGGCGTCTTGGCACACTAGCTGCCCGGGCGCCTATTCGCGAGGTCACAGACTTTCCTTGTCTTCCACACTCCATTCTGGCTGTCGCTTTTCGGGAGCAGGATTTCGCAATCCCCCTTCCGACCAAAAATTCGTTGCTCTCAAGTTTCATGCGGTGTGATTCTCTGAGTCAGCGCTCGCCCCAACAAGAACGTAAAAGCGCAACCTGGGACAGCCTGGGACTATCGAAGATATTTTGCCACGTAGGTGGCGGCTTAACGGCACTAGACAAGGCAAACCCGGAGTCCCCAGAGCAGGAAGCTAAATATGACAAGCTCCCATATTTTATTTTTCAAAAGCTAAGCTTGTGGTACTGCTTGCTCGTAGTCTATTGGCTGATCCACCGTTTTGAGCTTGTGGGCGACGGAATTTGTCACTTTGCTGAGGTATGTATAATGCCGGTACTGGTCTTTCTTTCTCCCGCTCAATACCCCATGGATCATGAGGAGCACAATGTGGGGTTGCAGATCAGTTGGCAGTGCTTCGCCTCTGTTTTAACCGAACTCCCCTCTGCAACTGATTTAACCCAACTTAGGCTTCCGTGCTCCGGATTCAGGTCCATGTGGATCCATGATGTATTCATAACCCACTCAAGCACCCACATGGCGACACGGTAAGTGAACGAGTCATAGTATCGAATACCGGTCGAAGTAAAGGGGTGGTGATTTTATTTATTAAGAGTAATTCAGCAATCGCACATCGACAATCGGGTGTGTCGCATCTCCGATGGCGAGGGCGTGAACCCATGACCATCGACTCCCTGACGAAACGAGTCCTCCAAGATCTCTTGCAGCCGGATCTCCCGAAGTACCTGCCCATCACGCCTACAATTAGCTTCCGCGAATGCCAACCTGGTGAGCCCATACCTCAATTCTATTCTTGAGCACTTTGATATCCCATATGCAGCGCAATATCGCCAACGACTGGCCATTAAAGATGTCCAATACTTCGCACCACGGCCGAAGCGAGTTGTGAAGCTGCCGCTCTTGAATCTGCGAGACTCTACGCTGAAGGCTATGCGTAACCACCTGTTAAAACTTGGACGAAACTAGCATCCATAGGGCGCACCGGTGGAATAATTGAGCCGCTTCTGGATCACAGGACAGGCTAACGAGCCCTGCGATTATGGAACCATGGTATAGCCGTTCGGTCATGTGGAAGCAGGCGTCCATCTTTCTGCAGATCCGCGTGGGTAACATGAACCAGATAAAGAAGGTGACAATGAGCAGAGCCGACAACCCGAGTAGCATGCAGCGGGCACAGGGCATGTTCTTTAGCGCGTGGGATGCGAGATTCACCACCGCTTGGCAGTCGGCGCTCACTTCGAAGGAGGCGGTAGGCGGCATGGTTTTGTTGGTTTGCTCTTCTGGATGATCCATGGTGTCCTACTTATACATTCTGCTCCTGCTGTACGTGAGATCTGAGATCTAGAATTCTAGGATATATATGTAGAAGCTGTAGTTGACTAAACATGGTGTCCGACTTATTCCTACTTATACATTTTGCTCCCGCTGTATGTGAGATCTAGAATTCTAGGATATATATGTAGAAGCTGTAGTTGACTAAAACCCTCAGACCTGGATTTCTGGATACCAATGGTAGCATCCAATGAGGCGCCCCCAACTAGCGAGGAGTTCAATACGCCGGCCAGAACAGCGTTCCAGGTGCGTTCGATTCCCCCCCCAATAGGAGCATCCAATAGGGCAGACAAATTAGCGAAGAGACCAAGATGACGGGACGGGCCGGAAGTAATCCTCGACCAGCGTTCCAGATAGGTTCCAGGTGAGTCGCGATGCTTATCATGGTCTGGAGCTCAGTTTCCTAAACCAGTGAGTCCCAAATCAGTACGGGGACTGACTGCGACTTGGTTTCACAGCCTGGAGGCTATACGTTTAGTGGCGGCCTCCGAACGCCTAGTTCCTCATAGACAAACGCGATAACAAGGAAGCTTACGCCTGGCCTGTTGGATCCATTGCCTGGATTCATGGCTGTTTGGCATCGAAGGGTCGAGGTCCGCCATGAGATTACATGATTGCAGCAAACGCGAAACAAACAGAATTCACTGTGGTATTGGCAGAATCGCGTTTTGCTTGTGCATGTATCCTCCCGACGCGACGCGAAAATAGAGCACGTGAAAGGTCGGCGATCAATAGGATGCCGACGTGGCGTCATTCATGACTCGGACCACCACGACACCGTCGTCCAACGAACAGGGCTTCACGCGTCCGCTCACATCCTCATGCTCTGATACCAATTCACCCAGTATCTCGGCAATCGTCGGCGGCTATCCCGGGCCTCGTAGGAACTCGCAACTTCTCTGGCTTTTGCTGTGTGCGAGGCTCGTTGTAACATGCATGTACGCGAGGATTCCCTAGCACTAGTGCTGAAATGGTCGAACAGAAATAGATGCACCGACTAACTACCCCATGGTTCACTCGCCGTGTGTGTTCTGGTTTCGGGAGAACTGGCCTAAAATATCCCACCGAGCTGAATCTATCTCTGGGTCGCATAAATACGATCTCCGAAGACTCGGTCGCGGAAAGGAATAGGCACTCTCCTTCTTTTCTCGCCCGACACGACACTTTGGCTGGCCCAAGGATCTACAAACGCGCGCGCGCTTTCAATTCCCAATTATGCTTCTGGGCCTCTCTTATACATTTCTACTGTTCGGCGCCAAGCTGGCGGCATCGGCGCCCAGTTCCTCCTTGACAATGTTCTCAAGCCCGATCGCATTGGCAGTGCCAGCGATGGCTCTGGGCTTGATGAACTCGTCCACCGTTGCAAGTACAACTCAAAACCCAAACACAACGCAAGGGGCGCCGCGATGGAGCCGCCGTACTTTGTCATCTACGCGATGAGCACCTTCCCAGGGGAGCTCGGCCCGCCACCGGTGGAGAAATTGACTGCTAGTGTGAGTCCCCGCTCACATCTACAACCCGTAAGACTAACTCTATGCAGGGCTTCAACGTGGTGTACTTCCCCTCTCCCTGCTACCCCCACTTGATCGCAACTCAACTGCTCTAAATTATTCAGCTCCAAGGCATTTCTCCTTAGCGAGGGCACCCCCGCGGCATACTCGCAGGCTGAGCAATGGCATAAGATGACGGCGCTGCAGCGCGCAGAGGTCAAGGTCACGTATGTACAGGCTGGCATCAAGCTGTTCGTCTCGGTTCTGGGGAGCACGGAGAAACCAACGACATTGGGGTCAACCCCAACGATACAGCGACCGCGATGGCAAACTGGGTCAAGGAATACGGCGTGTATGCGATTGATGTCGACTACGAGGTCTGTCTGTCTGTGATTTTTGTGAAATATCTGTTTTGTGAAGCACAGATGCGGTATAGGACTACGAAGCGATGTGGGTTGGAGAGAGCGAGCAGTGGGTCATTGACTTCACTACGCAGCTCTATAACGAGTTGGCGGGTGAATATCTCATTACACACGCTCGTAAGATCTTCCTTACTTCTTTTACTTATCATCCCGGCTCCGGTCGTCGAACTCTATTCGTGTATTCGCAGCTTTCGCGGGCTGGTCCGTTCTACCTGACTTTCTCAGCCGGCGGATCATATGCTGACCCTGCCTCCAGGTTCACTCCGCCGTGCGATCGAACGATCGACCAGGCAGTGGAAAAAATGGTACACTGGGTATTTTATTTCTTGCTCGTCGCTCTGTGCTGTGGGGCTGATCGGCTTTAACATTCAGGTAATGCACACAACTTCCTCCATGGAGTCATCACTCAGTCGCCCGTGCTCTGGCAGCTTTACAACAGTACGTTCAGTACGTTCAATTCTACGACGTCACTCACAGAGACCCTTACCCTGCCCCCGGGGAAGACGCTACCTGCTCCAATCTGTTGGAGAAATTAGGAAGTATCTGACGCAGAGCTCCGTCTTCGGGATTTACGAAGACGCGCAGATCCCGCACGAGAAAATCGTACTCGGACCGCGACGCCGGCGGACGCCGATGCGGGGCATATGAACGCTACGTCTTCTTTTTTGCAGGAGGCCTCGCAGAAGGATTGGAAGGAGTACTCGTCCCTCTGTTTTTTGGTACCGCGGCGACTAATGGGTTGGATATGTGCAGACACGGGCATTACGTCTCGGAAGGTATGTCTTGTGCACGATTATGAGAAAACCTCACCGCGTCTTCTAAGTATTCGGACGCTGTCTCGGGGATAATGCAAGGTGCGTTTCCTTGAACAATTCCAGTGTCCAGCGAATCAGGGTATATGCATAACAAGTGGTAGCAACAAAGTGATCGTGAAAAAGTAACTAGAAAATCGGCGAGGCCACCGATGCGACCGAGGGCGCAGCCATCAACAATTTCATCGGGAACTCGACAAACAATTGAGAGCGATTAGGACTGACATTTACAAGGGATTACGCTGTGAGACTTCCAGCTGCTCCGGGAAGGCGAAAGTGTCAAGAAGAACAGAATTCCGGTGCTCTCCTTGCGCCCGGATGCGAGTCTGCAGCCCGCCCACGGCGAGATCACGGAACTGCGCCAGTGCAAGTGCCGGGAGGGGGGTCGAGGCTGAGGGAGAGTCGGGATTTATATCAAGCTGGAGGGACAGCTCGAAAGATGTGAGATGGGCCCGTCCGGTGCGTCGGTGGCGCAGCATATCCAACAGCGAATCGTAATAATCGGTCACCCGGGGCGCTTCGATACACAGATGCCCCATCAGCGGGAGAGTGTCCGGTAGGTAAGAGGACCGACTGCGTGATGGAGATGTAGAGAGGACCGAACTGTCAGCGTGAGATCGGTGACGGTAGGGATGACTTGGAGGAGTGAGCGAAGCCCGGCGGGGCTCGAATCCTCGCCTCCATCGAGGATGACGGACATGCGCAGCAATGTGCAGGATGAGCGCCACAGCAGCGCCTGGAGATGTTCCCTCGTAGTGGTAAGAAATTTCCCAATCAGAGTGAGGTGTCGGAGGTGGGGAAGTGTAAGGTGAGGCATAAGACCAGAACTATTGACACCAAGGGTCAATGATTGGAGTGAATCCAATGTCGCATGCGGTAGCGCGAACCCGCCACCGCGGTAGGCGACCGCCGAGTGCGTGAGATGGCGCAGATTAGAGCAGTGGATCAACATAGGGAGACAGTCTGACGCATGCGCAAACGTTTGGACTGCGAGGGATGTGAGCCGAGCCCATGGAAGTGCCACGACGAAGGTGGGAACTGTCCTAAAGTTCGCTTGGCGTAGTTCGGGAGCATTGTGAATCACGACGGTTCCCCCGATGTGTCGGGCCAGCGTCACCTTCCGAAGAATAGGAAAATGCGTGTGCGGTGCTGTGAGGGTGACGTGAGAGGACAGAGTTATCTCCTGCCACCGATGGCAGTGAATTAGACTGGTGTCAATTAGGCGCTGCATCTGCACCTCACACCCGAAGGAAAGGAACAGTGGGCGAGTGGCTGAGTACTGGAGCCACATCTGGAGTAATGCAGTGCAATGGCATCCAGTCGGCTGCCAGACATGCTCCAAGGTTATAGATTGCCAGAGGCCCGGCGTTGCGAGAGCAATCGCGCGCCATTGATGGCATATCTGCGTAAGGAGCAGGGGAGAAGCATGTCGCGACGGCGTAGCATCCTCTGGAATGGATTGGAGGAAGATGTTGGAGGTGATCTCGGGTGGAAGGGTTAGGACTGGATAGACGACAGAATCCAATGCGGTTTGTAGGAGTTGGCGCTCAGTGGTAAGGGTGTCAATGAGCTCGGTAAGTTGGGCTAGACGTCGGCGAACCTGACCCCAGTCAGCCGATGGGTTTTCAATAGAGCCTAAGGCGATATGGAATGGGATGGTCGTCGACATGAAGGTTTTGGACGAAGTCGTGAGCACCACTTCGGCCTGTCTACAACATGCGAGTAGCGTAGAGTAGCTTCGGTCCGGGTAAGCGACTAGGCATGTACGGCATTTCCATTTATATCTCTTTGGTTTATCCCCGTAAGGCAGAGTGACACTGGCGCCAGTGTGGCGCCGAATCCCTCTTCCTCAGCTGCTCTCACTCATCCGACTTCCTGCAATGTTACAGCTGTTTCCGAAAACCTCGACACTGCGTTGACACTGCCTACAATTTTTGGCGATGCCTAACTTTTGATGCATGGCTAAGGATTACCGGTTTGGGTGTTGTCGAGTAATGGACGATACCCGTGAACACTGTAATGTTGTGCAGTGATTTACCAGGAATTTGCAAGCCACAGAGGCCCGCATTGTCTGTTCAACTCCAAAAATTGCCACCACTGCTTGGCGTCAAATGGCGCTAATGTTCGCTGGTGCCAGTCGGCGCCAGCTCGGCTTGAGCTCGGCGCAGACTCGGTGGCAGTTTCAATCGATGGGCGCCACTTTTTCTGCGTGACCCATGACGGGTTGGCGCCAATGTCAGTGACAACAATTGACGCCTCGATTTAGCCCGCATGATGAAATACTGCTAAAATCCTGCATGAGGTTTGTGGGGATTGGCTCGGAAGGGCTGTGGGCTAAGTTTTAATGAGCGATCAGTTGACGACGACGCTTTCACAGCTATTTTCAGCTTATCCCCTTCATCTTGGTCAACTGACCCACACCCATCTTCAACAGTAGACCCCTCTGGAGCCATTATTGTACTATTAAGACAGAATGTTCACACTATGTCACCCGTCACATAAGGTGTTCACTTTTTTCGAGCGTTCATTTTTCGGCCTATTTAGGCCTCGAACCTCAACCGTCATCACCTACATTCCGAATGTTCAGTTCACGACCCTCCGTCACCCATCTGAACATTTGGTCGTAATAATACAGTATTATTCTTGACTTCTCACTGAGGGCAAAGGCCAAGGCATGTGGATATCACATGCACAATACGCATGTGACGACACATGTGTTCGGCATGCGTTGATCCGGGCCCAAAAAGCATTTTTTCGGTGCATGCCGAACATATGAGGAACACATGCGTATTGCGCATGTGATGTCCACATGCCCCGGCCTTTGCCCCCAGTGTCTATTCCTCATATCTACCTTATCCCCTTTCTAGTATCCCCTTTCTTCCGATTTTTTTTTTCTCTCCCGGCGCTCCGGCCCCAGAACTCTCCACAATCAACAACGTGGCCTCGACGGACAATTTATCCCCATTCAATTACTAATTCGCACCCTCCCCGAAGTTCTTGATCCCCTGGTAGCCTGGAGCAGCTGCAAGATTTCAACATGCATTAATATTGAGATCATGCAGGCAATCAGGCAAGTCCCGCCGTCGTGCACAGTTCAGCAGCTTTTCCTGATATTCATCTATGAATTAACTGAACTGCGGACACGGATACTCCGAATCGGAAAGTTCGTGTTCTCTACTATTGCTCTCCCGCGCATTCTGTTGTGATATGGCTAAAGCGTACATACATAGTGGACCAGATTCACGTCGAATACGATATGTTGAGACGATGTTGGGTTTTCGAAGCGGATCAACCCGCGATTACGGCGGTCGCTGTGGCGGTGCACCGGCCTCGTCATGACCACGACAAGCTTCAGCGCAGAATATGGACAGGATCTCCAAGAAGCCAGTCGGGCCTCAGTATTAGTCCAAGCTCGCCGGATCTACCTACGTAGCCGGCTCGCAGAACTTGACGCATCGATCGCCGCTCTGTCGGCTGAGCGTCAAAGCCTCCAGACTGAATCCGACTCGATTATTTATCCCGTTCTATCGCTGCCACCAGAAATAATCGCGGAAGTCTTCCGCCGATGTGGTTCCTCCAGTGGCCCACCAAGTCCGTCTCCCGCCGAGGCGCCATTGCTCTTGGGGCAGATCTGCCGTCAATGGCGCCAGATCGCGATAAACACCCCCGCCTTGTGGCGATCTCTGCGGTTCTTCGGGGACGTTTCGTCGGTGGAGCTTCTGAAACTGTGGTTATCGCGCACAGGAAATCTCCCGTTGGAATGCACTGTATACTGCACCTCGCAGCCGCAGGCAGACAGCCTCGTCGAGGCGACCATGCAGCATTCCGATCAGTGGCAGGATATGTCATTTGGGCTTCCCCTCGTGTCGCTGCCAAAGCTACATATGCCCCATGGCCACGGATTGCTCCCCATTCTTCGGACGATTTCGCTCGAGAACCACGCCTGGTCCACCGACGAAGAGGCTCGCGGCCCGGATTATCATCGCCGATGCCCCGGTGCTCCGCGAGGTGCACATATATACACTGCCGGAGGTCACATTCGAAGTTCCCTGGAGGAACCTGACGACTCTAAAACTATTTCGAGAGATGGAACTGGTGCAATGCCTTGCATTGCTTCGCGACTGCCCGGACCTCGTGCATTTGAGCGTCGACACTACGGGTGCAGCAGACACGACCGTCGCTCCTCTCACCCTGCATCATATGGAATCCTTTGCATCTAACCTTGAGGATACTTATCTCCTGCAGCACTTGACGCTCCCGGGACTTCGCCGCCTTACTGTCACGCGACCTCATATTGCTTTTGAGCACGCCACGGACCTGCAATTCTTTGTCCGGCGCTCGGCATGCGCGCTCGAATTTCTCTCAGTTCCGGTCTGCGGAGTTGCCGCCGACGCATTGCGCCTTTGGGTACGCGCCGCGCCCGATTCTGTGACGGCGGTGCAGTTGACGTGGCCCGCTTCACGGTCCTGGTCCGGGGACATCTTGGCCATCCTGGAGGAGGCGGACGTCCTGCCGCGACTCCGAAGCCTTCATCTCCGGGGCGGCAGGCTATCCACCACGGCGTATGACGTTCTCCTCCGCATGCTGCTTGCGCAGCGCACGGCGGTGTCCGGACGCGCTGTGATTCTAGATTCGGTGACGCTGGATCTCACGATGTTGAGCCCGCGACATACCACGATGCCCGCGGCCGCCATCATAGCCCAGCTCCGCGGGCTTGCAGCCGAGGGTATGGATATCAAGTTTACGATCGACAATAGGACTGCGGGCCGTACGCGTGATATGCTGGATTCGAATTTGCGTGCAGCCTAGCGTGCATGTATGTAGCGTGTGCGTGTGCGTGCGCTTTCGTCTCGTTCTGTCTTGTCGTCGGCATGGTTTAGGTGTCATTCTCTGTACTTCACTTTCTTTTTAACGGCCGGATTAATTCAATGCTTGATTCCGCCGGAGTCCGAGTCCGGGTCGCTCCGAACAGTATCTCGGCAACGAGCATGAACATTACCACATCAGAATCCGATAGCACTTACGAGTGTGAATTTTAAAAACATCCTACCCAGAAGAGAGCCTGGATGAGCATGAGTGCAAGCTGGGCGCCGATGATAATCTTCCGGGTCAGGGATGGCTCGGATATCTCTACCTCGCAATGCAGAAGGTTTCCGCGAGGGTCAAATCCAGCTCTGAAATCGTGGTCATGAGCCCCATGGGAGAGTAGTCAAACGGCACGGCGCACCAGATTCCTCCTGTGCTCTCTCTCGACAATGTTCGTCAAATGCAGAGTCTTCACTACAATTGTTGGTTCCTTAATTTGTTCAAAATCAGGGTGCTGATGAAAGTGTTTGAGTTTTGTAGCTGGTGACCCTGACGTACACCGTCTTCTTCGTATTTTGTATTTTCGTGTCCATTATAGGCAGCGCTCTCTCGAACTTCAACATGATTAGGGATACAAAGTAATGCAATCTCAGCGCTCAGCTCAACATGTGCAAACGCATCATCGAGCTCAGCAGATACCTCGTACAGCGCATACCCTAACTCTCTGGCGACGTCCTGACTTCCTGACTGTCAAGATCGTATCCTTTGGCCTGGTGAAATTGGCGGATCCCGGAGTAAACACTTTCTTCTCATGAATATGTTGAGACGCTCATGGTCAACTCCTCCGCCTTTGCCGTGTTGAGGCGTTCAACTCCCGAATGATCGAGGGACCAGTATGCTGGGCACTCCGGGTGGCGCAAACGTCAAGGAATGTCTTCTTGCATATCCGTCAGTGGACACAGAAATAGATATCCCGGAGGGATGCTGGCACCAGTATGCTGGGCACTCCGGGTGGCGCAAACGTCAAGGAATGTCTTCTTGCATATCCGTCAGTGGACACAGAAATAGATATCCCGGAGGGATGCTGGCACCACGGTCGGATAGTGCTAGTCGATATGTGATACTGTCCACAACGGTAAGCGGTAACAGTAGCGCTGTTCACAGTAGCCATTTTTGGCTCCTTTTTCGTCCCCTTTTTGAAAGTTTCCCTCTCCTTTTTGGTGTTCCCATCGTTTTTCGTCCGGTTTTTTTTCCCTTTTCCATTTAGACATCTAGGAACATGTCCCTGCCAAAAGGGCTAAGCCCCAGGTCAAAAACTGGCGGAAATCGCTCAAAAAAGTGAAGAAAAATGGGCCAACTGTGAACACCTAAGCACAAAGATTCCGCAAAAAGGAAAGAAAAAGGAAAACGAGAGCGGCCAAGATTTTGGCCCGTAAGATGCAGTTTTAAACAGTCTTTCAGACGGTCTTAGAGGTGTATTTGATGGCAGAATCACTACTTATTCCCGCAAGAATCAAGCGGAGAGCTGAAAGCATTCCAAAAAAGGGAAAATAAAAGGAACACAAAAAGGGAACTTTGGCGAAAAATGAGCTATGTGTGTCCCTTTTTCGAAAAGAGCCCCTTTTGTGTTCCTTTTCTCTCTCCTTTTCAGTTCCCACTTTGAAAGAGGGGACAAAAAGGAATGTAAAAAGGAACAGAAAAAGGAACGAAAAGGCCAACTGTGAACAGCCCTAGTATCAGGATTGGGATAGCTGGTCTACTATGCGGGCGTACCATAATCACCGTGATTGGAGGGTATCCCAAGACGATTAAAAATGTAATTCGCCTGAGCCAGCCATCCATTCCTTTGGCTGGAAAAGTCCGGAGTGAAAATTGGACGAAATATATAACGAACCACGAGTTCGTTGGAGTTTACACTTCTCACGGCAAAGATGGTCAAAAGTATCCGGGACAATGGAGATGAAACACACCGACTCCACCCACTCTCCATAACCATCGGCTGCACTCCGCTGATCACCCCCCAATGGCCCCACTGAGGGGAGCTCTGGACCCTCAAATGGGGGATACATGCGATCTCGTTCCACTGCGCGATATCCAGGCCGGGGGAACAGGAACTGGCTGCCTTCAGATGCACTCCTGATCCACTTTCGTGATAGTTGGACTGATGCGAGAGATGACCATAACATATTTCACGATAGTAGTCCAGCGGAAGTGAATCTACAATTTTCCGGTCTTCGGCAGGTGCAAAAATCGATGGGATGGGCGAGAATAGGCTGAGCGGAAGGGAATTCCAAAGAATCAAGCCATTATGACTGCGTGAAAAGTTAACACAGAGGCGACCAGTTTATAGGCCGTATCCACATCGTACAGGATCCACTATATATCTTGAGATGATGGTGTGCATAAATTGCAGGGCCAACTCACCGGAGCTTCCTCGGAAATAGATGACATATATTGGGCGAAATCCTACGAATACGTCGACTGATTGAATAATAAAACTTACTCCATGTCGGGAGTCTTACCCTATATTCTGCATCCTGTAAGAAGTCAGCGCTACGAGCCGCAGCTCGAATTTAGATCGTACAAGATATGCTCAGAGATAGACTGCTCGAAAATGAGAACTGCGGAACCTCTGTAGCAGATGGTTCGCAAGGATAAGTTCTGCGGGAACATCGCAATCATCATTCAGCTGATTCGGGACGCGAATGGGTGCCAACCGTCGCAGAAAATTGCAGCGTGGATACCGGACGAACTCGTCGTGTCATAGAGTTGCACTAAATTCGGATGGCTATAACTGAGCTTTTTGTCACCTGAGCGAGTGGGAAGATATGTGCTCACCGAAGCCGTGCATGTCGTGATATATCCTGCCGCCGCTGCTGTGGAAAGCAATGTGTGCAAGTTTTCTGGAGGAACAAGTTCAATGTGAACACACCTCTTCGGCATTTTCTCCCTGATGTAAGGCAACGGTCATGGGCGACTTGCAGCCGTGAATCCGTGCAGAATAGATCCGTCGTACTGAGTTGCGTTGAAACCGTCGATCGGGGATCAGTAAGTAATAAACTCGGGGACTAAGTAAGGGGGAGCAGCTTTCTTGAGCTCCAACAACCTGTGGGAAACCTGGTGGGTTTGGGGTTGATCTAGTGCGTGTTGGGATTGATGTGTTGGGATCGGCTAGCAGGTTAGGATGATGGTAATTCGGCAAGTTACCGCAGTGTCTCGGCAGTTGATCCAAATGGTGCAAGCATGATGGCACGTACAATATTACCATGTTGAATGTCGAAAGGTAATGTAACCCATGAACATGTTGTAGTGAGTATACACAGTGCATGCATTGGTCCTGCAATGCACATCGGACCAGCTCGCAGTTCATTTAAAGTGTACACATACCTCAAATGGAAACACACATTGAATGTACGATGTGCACTAGAGTCTAGAGTTAGCAAATAATTTTTGACGATAAATACCGTCATAGCCGAGCGAACGTTGAGCTAAGCGGTCTGACGTGGCCTGTTCTGATTCCTAAGTTCACTGGCCATACATCATTTGACACCCCATCAGACTTTCTGCAAATTTCTGGACACGCTCTTGACAGCTCTTGATCGCTCTGGAATCGGCCGTTCCAGACCTCAAGTCGCAAGAGGTCAAGGTAGGTCTGATTTCCCTCAAGTCAAAAAAAAAACTTTTGCCTACGGGCTGAATGCTCGTTTTCTTCGCTGATGGCAATATATATTTTTCCGAAAATTTTCAATTCCAGAGGAAAAGAGCTCCCAGAGCTCAAGAAATTTACGGAAAAGCTGATGCTGTGTTATAAATCGACTTGAGAGATGAACAGTATGATGGACGTTTAACGTTTAATGCGTACATTTTTTAATTTGGCCTGTCACACTACTATCAGCAAGCATTTGAGCTGTCCAGATTCGAAAGTAGTAATGAAGGAACCAGCTTCCATGTTGTCCGAAACTCTGGGTTGGAAGAATAGCTGTTTCCAAGGAGTTTTTGGATGAATTAGGAAAGCACCCATCAGCCTTTCCGCAAAACTCTGGAGCTCTTGAAGCTCTTTTCCTCTGGAATTGAAAAGTTTCGGAAAAAAAAAACATATTGATGAGCATTGACCCCATAGGCAAAAGGGGGTTTTTTTTCGACTTGAGGACAATGAGACTTACCTTGAGCTTTTGCGCTCAAGAGCAATCCTAAAGCAATCAAGAGCCGTCAAGTGCCAATCAAGAGCTGCCAAGAAGTTTGTAGAAAGTCTGATGCACTGTCTGAAGAGAATGGTCAATATCATTCAACACTGACACACCGGATAAAGCTAAATCTTGACATATGTCAAGAGACTAGCTGAAAGTAGATAAATCGAGAGACAAACAAAAAATTGTAGAAATTTAATATATTCATTTAATACAAGACTACAATGGAAGTAGCGGCAATCAGCGGCTGTTTTGAAACCGATAGATTTATGGATTGTAGCTTGCTATGAAAGGACTGCTGAAAGATGAACTTTAAGCAGTCCCTGTCCAGTGACAAGAAAGAGTGTCTTTTCTAAATTTACAAGAGTCTTTGTTTCAAGCAGTGCTTTTAGTGAGAAGAAAGAGCTTCTTTCCAAAATTTACAAAAGTCTTTGTTTCAAGTGGCATGTTACCCTAGTTTAACATGACACTTGAAACAAAGACTCTTGTAAATTTACAAAAGAAGCTCTTTCTTGTCACTGGACAGGGGCTGCTGAAAGTTCATCTTTCAGCAGTCCTTTCACAGCTAGCTACAATCCATAAATCTATCGGTTTCAAAACAGCCGCTGATTGCCGCTACTTCCATTGTAGTCTTGTATTAAATGAATATATCAAATTTCTACATTGTTTTGTTTGTCTCTCGATTTATCTCCTTTCAGCTAGCCTCTTGACATATGTCAAGATTTCGCTGTATCCGGTGTGTGAAGTCCAAGTTGTTAATTACGGTAGTGGGCTGTGCCGCATGTCGGCCCCACCTGCTTTATTTTAAAAAGTGTTTCAAATGTAAGCTTAAGGGCATGGTGCAGCCAGAATCTGTATTGCCACGCTTTCCCGACTTCTCCGAACATTTACGACACTGTACTTACCGACGTCTCAAGATTACCTCACCTGTAGTATTTAGCTCTTGGTTTGTCGTCGCACGCGCCATTCAATCAAAGCCAGTCGCCAGTTGCCTGCTCCAACTCGTTCTGCCTCGCACCTCGATTCAATTCACGGAGCAACCCGCACCGTGACATTTTCTTTGTACCGCGACATTCACTTTGCGTCCCAGTGTTCATTCTCCTCAAATACACTGCCATATTGAAGTCCCATGTCTTCCTTTGGACAGCAACTATCCGATAGCGAGTATGCAAGCCGACGAAAGGAGCTGCTAGCGTTGATGAGCCGGTTGCGAGCTGTGGGGGCCCAAGGCGAGTTGGACCTGCCGCGGATCGCGGTCATAGGCAACCAAAGTGCAGGTGCGTATCTCTGAAATACTTGCCACCATTGTTGGACGACAATCCAGGGAAATCTTCCGTGGTGGAGGCGATTTCTGGGGTACGTGGGGCACCTCCAGTCTAAGATAGAAAGCTCACAAAGATTTTATTTAGATCAAGGTCCCCAGAGACTCGGGGACGTGTACGCGTTGTCCAATGGAGTGTTGCCTGGCGTCTGCCCCAGAATGGGCATGCCGCATCTCGCTCCGATACGAATTCGACGCGGCGGGCAAACGGCGCCCTCAGGCTGAGGTCTTAAAAAAACCTTTCGGTGGCATCATAAGCGAAAAGGACGAAGTAGAGGTGATGCTCCGACGTGCTCAGCTCGCGGTTCTGGACCCCAGGACCGCAATCCCTACTATCATGAAAATGGGTGTCGAAGAACTGAAGGAAAAGATGCAGGACGGAAAAACCGCGTCGTTCTCGAAAAATGTAGTGTGCATCGATTTGGAAGGTATGAACTCTTCCCTCTCCACGGTATTGCACAGCTGAAGCGGACACCACAGGGCCTGACTTGACAGACCTTCAATTCGTCGATTTGCCAGGTAAACCTTGGCTGCTTAGGTTTGTTGTCAATGGAATTTCTGACAAACACTAGGGATCATTCAAAACGCGACCGCCGAGAGCGTGCGTTTGGTGGAGGAGATGGTCGTCGAAAACATCAGAGGGAACTGCCTGATTTTAGTAGCTATCCCTATGACGGGTGAGTCTCTCTGCCCTTTGACGCTCGACCCTTTACAGATGGCTTTGCACCGTAGACGATATTGAAAATCAAAAGGCAATGACGTTGGCTCGTGAACAAGACCCAGATGGTACCCGAACTATAGGCACGCGCTCCATCCTTATGATCTGGTTATTATATTGAGTACCTGTCCGAAGGCGTCCTCACGAAACCGGATCTCCTCTCTGCAGGCTCCACCAAGTCGCGCGCGCTGTGGCTCGACGTGATCGAGGGCCGCCGGCATAAGCTGCACCACGGGTACTACTGCACCCGCCAGCCCGACGACGAGGAGCGCGCCAAGGGCATCACGTCGCCGGGCGCGCGCAAAACAGAAATTGCCTTTTTCGCCCGCGCGGCGCCATGGGCGACGTCCACGCAGCAGCAGCGATTCGGCACAGATAACCTCATCACAACGCTGAGCCACCTTCTGGTCAACATCATTAGGGAAAAGTATGTGCGGTTGAGTTGTTTGGTGTCGTGCGGGGAGCTGACCCCGCAACACAGGCTCCCTACGATCATCCAAACTGCGAACGCCCACTTGGAGCAGTGCCGCGCGGGGCTGGCCGAGCTACCCCAGCCCACGACCGAGGAACCGGCGACGTACCTGCTGATGCTGATCACCGAGTTCTGCACGCAGATCAAGCAGTATGTGCGCGGCTCGCTGGACCCGAGCGAGCTCATTCAGAAGAACAACGCGGCGTTCGGGGACTTCAAGAGGGCCATCTGGCGCACTGCGCCCGGGTTCGTTGCGATTGTTTCTGCTGACGGGGGTGCGACTGCGCCGGTTGAGATAATAAACGACGACGAAGACGGGGGAGAGATTTCTGCCGAGGACGACGCGCACGATGCGCAAAAGCCGATTTACTTGACTGATGTCAGGGAGACCTTGTTCAAGTGCGTTTCTGTCTTGTCCACATGTCAGGCAATCTCGTTTACATTCATGTAGGGCGAAAGCACGGGAGCTTCCTGGCGACGTCCCACCGGCCGCGAAGGCATCATTGATTGCCGACTTTCAAGAATCATGGAAGGCGTCCACGGACATATGCTTTGAGCGTTGTTGTAGTATTGACCGCGCTATCCAGTCCCGATGTGGACGGTGGCGGGTCGAGGGTCTTGTTTGGTTCGCGTGGGTCATGTATTAGCTGGAGCCTGTAGCCGATCTCTTCAGTCTGAAGAGAACGGTTACAGGTGCGTAGTATTACTTCCTAATATATTCAGTCTGAAGAGAACGGTTACAGCGGAACCCTGAACTCTTGACCTACAACAGGTTATGGGCACCCAGGACGTTTCCACGACGCGTTATGCTTTCAATTTGCTTGATAACAAAAACTGGAAGACCTTTTCGTTCAAGGCAAAGTCCAAGTTTGAAGATGAAGATCGATGGAAGTACATTGCAGAGCCTGTCGTCCTGCCGATGATGACTGTCCAGCGGCCCGCCGTGTCACCAGCGACGGGTACGGTTGCCACCGAGATTGTCAATGCAGATTATGCGGATTGGAAGAAGGGCAACGACAAGACCATGCGCAGGATCACCGAGATGGTCAGTGATGAGCAAGTGGCGTACATTCGGGACGCACAGACAGCCGCGGAGATGTGGAACAACCTTCGCGCGATTTACGAACCCGTGGGCATGCAGTCGATGATTGCGACACAGGAGAAGCTCTCCACAATCAAGTACGCGGGGATCGAGAGTGGACCCCTCCAGGATCACCTGGACATTATCTTGGAATATGCCAATGACTTGAAGCGGGGCAATGACGCTTTATCCGACTACAAGCTTCTCCAGCTTGCCCTCAAAAGTCTTCCGCACGAGTTTACCTCGCTCATACAAAGCATTTCCGTCTTAGGCCAGACGGGCAGCTTAGCAAAAGTAACCCCAGTTCTTCTCGAGGAAGAGGTCCGCCAGCGCACCGCTCTCGCAGACAAACTTCGCGAGGAACACGCACTCAAAGCGCAGACAGAGAAGCTCGCATTGGCGAAGGCACACGAGGAAGAGATTGCCGCGAACGCTGTCAAGGCGTACGTGGCGACCCAGAGAGGATCTTGGCGTGGACGCGGCGGACGCGGTGGTGGTGGACGTGGTGGTGCTGATGATTGGAAGAAGAATGTTACATGCCACGGCTGCAGCGTGAAGGGACACATTGTGCGTGACTGCCCGATGAGCAAGAAAAACCAAGCAAAGGAGAAGTTGCGCCTTGCGCAGGTCGCGTACGATGCGATGACAGATGATGACAGTCATCCAAAGGTCCTTCTCACGAAGAAGACCACCAACGCCCTTCGGTCCGACGCGATCTTCGTTGACTCTGGAGCGTCGCGTCACCTCACCTCTGACCGCTCGTCATTCGTCACCTTCACCATTCTCGACAAACCAATTCCTATCCAGCTCGGGGATAATAGCGAGATCTACGCCACTGGAGTTGGAACCAGTCGAAGGTGTGTGAAGAAGACATCGGGAACCCAGACCATGGACTTCAGGCGCACGCTTTACGCACCGAAGTTAGCCGGGTCCCTATTGTCTGTGGGACAGTTGACAGCTATTCCTGGTGTTAAGCTGGAGTTCGAGGGCACATTCTGCCTTATCAAACTGCACGGAGAGACTCTCTGTCAAGCCGCATTCAAGGACGGCCTCTACACCCTCAATCTCGCGCATTCTACCGGTTCGGCCGGAGGCTCCCCATCCGCTCTCAAGGCTAAAACCCCTGCGCCTGCCGGTAAGCGCCTCGACATCCTCACGCTACACCGGCGCTTTGGCCATCTAAACATCTCTGATCTCAGAAAACTCGTCGCATCCGAGATGGTTGACGGGCTGGAGATGGGCATTGATGGAGAGGATTTCTCGTGCGAGGCTTGCCTTAGCGGAAAGACTGCGCGCAAGCCATTTCCAAAAGGAGGGAGGAGGCGTGCGACTCGTGTTCTAGAGATTGTACACTCCGATATCTGTGGGCCGCTTCCGACTTCAATTGGCGGGAGCTGTTATTTCATCACCTTTGTCGACGATCACACCGCGCACGTTGACGTCGACTTCATGAAGAATAAGAGTGATGCCCTCTCACGCTTCCGTGCATGGAAGGCCCGAGTCGAGAAAGAAACTGGGCAGAAGATCGGACTAATCCGCACAGACAATGCGGGCGAGTTGACATCAGACGAGTTTGAGGCCCTGCTCGAGGCTGAGGGAATTGTTCATCAGACAACAGCCCCGCATAGCTCGCAGCAAAACGGTGTAGCAGAGCGCATAAACCGTACACTTGAGGAGGGTGCCCGTGCCAATCTAAAAGAGGCCGGACTCTCCATGGGTTTCTGGGCCGACGCCGTTGCGTACGGTGCGACGACTCGAAACTTCTGCCCGACACGGTCCTCGTTGGATGGGCGCATCCCAGAGGAAGCCTGGACGAGCCAACGGCAAGATGTGAGCCACTTGCGGCCATTTGGTTGTGAGGTGTGGGTTTCGACGCTTCCGGCCAAAGGCCGCCCCAAATTGTCGGACACAGCAGTAAAGTGCATTCTTCTGGGGTACTACACACTGCCAGGTACACAGTCCAAGGCCTACAAGTGCTACGACCGCGTGAACCGCAAGGTCTGGAAATCTAGGGATGTGACATTCTTTGAGCGCGGAAGGAGCTCTGGATGGACTGAAGTCATCACAGACCTTAGAAACCTGCCACCCATCGTTCCGAACCCTCCAGCAACTCCGATTCCCGCAGCTGAGGCAGCCCCCACTGCTGACCGTCCACCTACACCGCCTGCATTCGACGACTTTCCCGAAATTGATGTGTCCGAGCCCGAGGAAGAGGAGGAGCAGGTGTATGCACCAGAGGTTGTCGTAGACCAGCCAAAGGAGCCAAGAGTACGCAAGCTTCCTGCGCGCTTCCAAGGCATGGCGGATGAGCGTGCCAATCTGCCGAAAGGTCGCTATAAGCCGAAAATAGCACCAGTGGTGGAAGCTGCGGACGTACCTGCGCTTGAGGAGGAGGAGGAGCCCGAGATTCAAGCGCATGCTCGTCCTGCGCGCATCCCAGAGTCTCCAATTGTTGTCCCGTTGACGTTCAAACAAGCAATAGCCAGTGCGCACTCGGAGGACTGGGCAGACGCGATGTCGAAGGAGTTCGGATCGCTGGCCGAGACAGGGACATTCGAGTATGTGGACCGCCCAGAGGGACGCCAGATTGTGACGTGCAAGTGGGTGTTCAGCGTGAAGTACAATCAATGGAATGAGTTCGAGCGATTTAAGGCTCGACTCGTGGCACGTGGCTTCACGCAGATTTACGGCGTCGACTATAAGGAGACTTTCGCTCCGGTTGTAAAATTCACCTCCCTCCGCATCATGTTTGCCGTCGCCGCCCACTTCGGACTCACCATCTATCAAATGGATGTCGTCACCGCTTTCCTCAATGCTGACCTTGACGAGGAAATCTACATGTCTCAGCCCCCAGGTCTTCCTCCGAAGCTCAACGCGCATGGGGAGGAAATGGTCTTGCGACTCCACAAATCTATCTATGGCCTTAAGCAGGCTTCTCGCCAGTGGTACCGGCTCATCGATTCCATATTCAAGTCCCTCGGCTTCACGCGCCTCCAGTCCGATCACAGCATCTATCTTTGCCGACGCGACGATATCATCGTTGTCATCGCACTTTATGTCGACGACCTACAGGGAGCCACGAATGATGAACCTACGTGGAATGCCATCAAGTCAAAGCTCTCGGCGCGTCTTAAGATGAAGGACCTCGGTGTCGCCTCGTATTGTTTGGGCTTAGAGATTTCTCAAGATCTCGAGGCTCAGACCGTCCGCATTTCACAAAAGAAATACTTCCAGGGCGTACTCGAACGCTTCGGGATGGCGGACTGTCGGGCTGTGTCCACCCCGTTCCCGGTTGGCACGAAACTGACTAAGGACATGTCACCCAAGACAGACGAGGAACGTCAGCTGATGGTCGGCAAGGACTACCTCGGTCTCCTGGGCTGCGTGATGTATGGGATGCTGGGCACGCGTGCAGACCTCGCCTTTGCAGTGGGAGTGGGCAGCCGATACAGCTCGAATCCGGGGATCGAGCACTGGAACGCGCTAATTCATCTTCTGAGATATATCAAGGGCACGCTTGATTTGGGGATTACGTTCCGCGGACCTGGCCGTTTGACAACACCCATAGCCGCGACACTACTCTGCTACACGGACGCTGACTGGGCTGGCGACAAAGACAAGTTGCGCTCTACTTCTGGGACTGTCGTTCTTCTTGCCGGAGGTGCCGTGTCATGGATCAGTCGCTTACAGAGTGTCGCGGCTCAATCTACGATGGAAGCGGAGTACATCGCGGGCAGCCACTCTGGTAGGGAGCTCATGTTCGTCCGAAATCAGCTCGGCGAACTGCTGGAACAGCCATTGGATCACCCGTCACCAATGCACTGCGACAATCAGTCCACAATCTCGGTCGCTGAGAATCCTGCCATGCACGACAAGGCAAAACATATTGCATTGAAATACCATTACATTCGTGACCTCATCGACGACAAGGATATTACCATCCACTACTGTCAATCCGGTGAAAACCCTGCCGACCTCCTCACCAAAATCCTACCCCGCGATACAACCTCCCGATTACGCCGTATGATCGGTCTAGACACCTCATCTGGATAGCGAGGTCAGGGGGAGTGTTGTAGTATTGACCGCGCTATCCAGTCCCGATGTGGACGGTGGCGGGTCGAGGGTCTTGTTTGGTTCGCGTGGGTCATGTATTAGCTGGAGCCTGTAGCCGATCTCTTCAGTCTGAAGAGAACGGTTACAGGTGCGTAGTATTACTTCCTAATATATTCAGTCTGAAGAGAACGGTTACAGCGGAACCCTGAACTCTTGACCTACAACAAGCGTGTGCGCAGTGCGATGATGCATGTGCTTCTCCAGACCATGGACCACTTCTTCTCGCGCTTCAGCGCATTCAAACACGCCCTTCAGTGAGCCCATCCCCACGCTCCGATTGGCCACGGAGGCTTAATGCACGTCCCACCAGTACCTGTCTTTTCAATCTCGTCATGCAGCATTACGAGGAGTGCACCAAGTACCTCCAGGCGGTGCTGGAAATGGAGACCACACCGATGACGCAGAATGACCAATACCTGCTCGCGACTACCGAGAAGTGGTTGAGCAAGTACAAGGAACAGCGGGCGGGGAAAACGCCAGAGCGCGCCACGCTGGCATCGACTAGCAGGCGACAGAAGACGGCTAAATCGGCGCAGCCTACTACGACTCCTTGTATGTTGCAGCTCTCGATACACACATTTCTGTTCACTCGCGCTTGGCAGTTGGAAGGCTCGCTGAGCCGCTCGAAGCCATCACGACTGCTGGGAAAACTCCCGTTCCACCGCCAGCTTTTCCCAGTCTCTTTGGTGCGAGGTTCCCGGGGTTGAACACGACAACTCCAGCTGCGCCGGCGGCTTCCCCCAGTCCCTTTGGCGGGTCCGCGCAGACCGCCGCGCCGCCGTTGGCAGGTTTTGACGTGAAAACGCCCGCTCCACCGCAAGCTTCTCCCAGTCCCTTTGGTGGGCCTATACCGACGCCTGCGGCATTCTCGGGGCTCAACACGACAACTTCAGCTGCGCCGGTGGCTTCTCCCGGTCCCTTTAGCGAGTCCGCGCAGACCGCCGCACCGCCATTGGAAGGTTTTGGTGTGAAAACACCCGCCGCCCCGTCGGCTTCTCCAAGTCCCTTTGGCGGGTCCGCGCAGACCGCCGCGCCGCCATTGGAAGGTTTTGGTGTGAAAACACCCGCCGCCCCGTCGGCTTCTCCAAGTCCCTTTGGTGGGCCTATACCGACGCCTGCGGCATTCTCGGGGTTCAACACGACAACTCCAGCTGCGCCAGCGGCTTCTCCCAGTCCCTTTAGCGAGTCCTCGCAGACCGCCGCGCCGCCGTTGGCAGATTCTGGCATGAAAACACCCGCTGCACCGTCGGCTTCTCCCAGTCCCTTTGGTGGGCCTATACCGACGCCTGCGGCATTCTCGGGGTTCAACACGACAACTCCAGCTGCGCCGGTGGCTTCTCCCGGTCCCTTTAGCGAGTCCGCGCAGACCGCCGCGCCGCCGTTGGCAGGTTCTGGCGTGAAAACGCCCGCTGCACCGCCAGCTTTTCCGAATTTCTTTGGTGCGAGGTTCCCGGGGTTCCCGGGGTTGAACACGACAACTCCAACTGCGCCGGCGGCTTCTCCCAGTCCCTTTGACGGTTTCGCGCACACCCCCGCGCCGGCGTTCGGAGGTTTCGGCGCGAACACGCCCGCCGCAACGTCGACTTCCCCTAGCCCTTTTGGCGCGACGCGCCGCCAGCCCTCGCTCCGCGGGACGGAGCGGGATTCCGCTGCATCGACGCCTGCAGCGGCGTTCGCACCGTTCACCACGACAATCTCCTCCTTTCCGCCGCTATCAGCAGACAAGACGGAGGTCAATGAGGCCCTCGCGCTGCTCGCGAAGCTCGGATATACCGGCCTCAAAGAGGAGGATCTAGGCAATTTGCGCGCCGGAGATGAATATGAGACAGAGATTTTGCTCATGAGCGGCGTCCGCGCCTATTTCCAGGTATGTTATGCCACTTGATATTTATTTTAGGAGCTCAATTCCAATTTCTGCGACAGGTTTCGTATACGGTATGCTCTTTCTACGTCCGTTACAACGAAGGGATTTGACGAATAATCTCCAGCGCATCATCGACAACGTGCCGGGTCTCATCGATACCAAGTTCGTCAAGGCACTGGCAAACGGCCTCTTGGCGAACCTCATCCGGGAGTTCAAGCTTGGGCAGCCGGAAGCGCATGTCAAGTGCGCGGAGTACCTTACAGAGGACGCGGCCGTCGTTGCGAGGCGCGCAGACTTGACGCAGAGGATAAAGATGCTGCAGGGTGTTCAGCAAGATCTGCGGAATTTTAGAAACTAGTTCTTGGCGGCGTGGGTGGTCATCCTCATACTACTAGACTTGTAGATATGATAGACTTCTCTTTCTGTCTCCTGATTCATTGTGAGTTACATCATGTGCATCTTGGGACAACGCATTCGGTGCCCCGCTCAAGTCGCGCTCTAGCTGACTACCCTGTTAATGAGGTACATACAGACTACAGCGGAGACGGCGTGGTGCGCATCTGCAAATTGTATCTGATACTATACTCGTGTGTAGGCAGAGAGCCCATTCGATTCGGGAGCAGATCATAGTGTGGCTGGATGTCCAGCTTTTTAGTCAGGTGCATACTTGTTACGTGCTCAGCTCAGCAAGTAAGTAATAAATATATGGCTGAAGGAGGCGGAAGGAAGACCTCTTGGCACGTGGGGCGCATCTGCATATTGTTAGTCGTTCGCGATGGCAGTTTTCAAGCAGAGAGCCCGTTCGATTCGGGCATGGGCTATGGTCCTCTTCTGTCCATCCTTTTAAATTTATTTAGCTGGTTGCATACTTTGTGCCTGTTTAGACGGTCTTGAATAGAGGGATTAAGGAGGTGGAAGGAAGACTTGTTGGCGCGGTGCGCATCGGCATATACGATATTGTAGAAGCGGTTTGTCACCGGAGATTTCAAGCAGAGAGCCCGTTCGATTCAGGGGCAAGTCATTGAATAATACAACCCCCTTTTTTTGATAGCACTGCTCTTAAGCTCGAGCGAGGTGCACTAAGTGGTGAATAAATCCCGGGGGCCAAGTAGGTGGAGGCCAGACCTGCTGGCGCGTGGCGCGCATCTGCAAACTGTATACCAGAAATATACTCAAGTGTAAGCAGAGAGCCCGTTCGATTCGGGGGTGGGTCATAGCTGCTCTTCTACCCAGCTTTTTTCTCTAGCTAAGTACATATTACGATAATAAATACAGGCACCAAGTAGGGGTAAAGAAGACCTGTTGACGCCGATGCGCATCTGTGAACTGTAGCAGTGCTTGGTTCTGACCGTTTCAAGCAGAGAGCCCGTTCAATTCGGGGGCAGGTCATTCCAGGTTGTCCTTTTCTTTTTCGTAGTCTGTATTTTGCTCGCCGCGGTGCTGTAATAAAGAGAGGCACCAAGGAGGGTGAAGGAAGAACTGCTGGCACGGAGTGCGCCTCTGCGCCTTGCGAAGTAGTCGACACCGTTGAAATAGAGAGTCCGTTCGATTCGGGGGCAGGTCATTTGGAGGTTCTTGAAATTCTTTTTTTAACGCTGCCGCGCTCCAGTCTGTAAGGAATAAATTGTATGGCTGAAAATTCTGTGCAGGTTGTTTGTGTTGCGAGCAGCTTGAACATGGATGAAATGGCCAGTTCGTTCCGGCCAAATCGAGTTGAGAGCCTGTGGGCCGCGGGAGTTTGAACGATGGTTGAATTTTTCGCGCGAAAACGGTCGTGGGAGGATGGGCTCCAGAAGGTAGAAGAAAGACCTGTTGGCGCGTGGTGCGCATCTGCAGACTGTAGCAGTAATTTGTGACTGAAGTTGCAAGGAGAAAGCCCGTTCGATCCGGGGGCGAGTCATTTGGGTATCTTTCCATCCATTTTTTTAAATCTAGTTAGGTAGATACTTCCTATGCGTGCTCAGGAAGTCAGTAATAAAGAAACTCGGAGACCAAGGTGGTACGAGGAAGACCTACTGACGCGTGGTGCGCATCTGCATATTGTAGTAATGTTGCATAGGAGGTTTCAAGGGGAGGGCCCGTTCGATTCCGGGGCAGGCCATTCACGTTGGACAGTAACCTTTTTAATGCTGTTGCGCTCCAGTAAGGAATAAATGCTCCTAAAAATTCTGTGAGGCATCCCTTGTTTTGCGTGCAGAATGCCTATGAATGGAATGGCTCGTTCGTCCAATTCGAATTGAGTCGAGCCGAGAACCAGTGGCAGTGGGACACGGGAACTTGACCGATCGTTGAGCTTTTTTAGAGCTAACAACGGATGTAGGAGAAAAGCAAGACCGGCTGGCGCGTTGTGCGCATCGGCACATTGTAATGGTGTTTGGTGACCGAAGTTTCAAGCAGAGAGTCATGTTCGATTCGGGGGCGGGTCGTAGGTGAGCCGTCAATCGCCTCTTTTTCCTAGTATGCTTCCCGCGCTGGTTCTGCCAGTCATAACTAAATTCAGGAACAGAGGAGGGGTGAGGAAGACCCGCTGGCGCGTGGCGCGCATCCGCTCATTGTCCCGCGTTGCCTTGAATAAATTCAAGCGGAGAGCCCGTTCGATTCGGGGGCAGGTCGTCTCGTTTCTCGCCCTTTTTTTTTGTGGATGGGGGATTAAATAGTTCTGTGAGGATCTCCAATTTTCTGAGCAGCACACACATGAATAGAATGGTTGGTTCGCTCAACTCAAGTTGATGGTTTATTCACGAGTTGAGAAGTTGAGAACCCGTGGGACGCGGGAACTTCAACAGTGGTTGAGTTTTTGAACTGCACGAGGACGGGCTGCAGGAGTAGAAGGAAGACCTGCTGGCGCGTGGTGCGCATCTGTGCACTGTAGCCAGGTTGACTGGGACTTTGCAAGCAGAGAGCCCGTTCGATTCGGGGGCAGGTCATGGCTACCTCTTTTCCCTTGTTTTTTCTAAAAAAAACTAATATACGCGTACGCGCGTGGTTTAGATAGTAAGTAATGAAACTTAGGAGCCAATACTGTGTACTCATGACCTGCTAGTGAAAACCAGCAGGACATGGGAGAAATGGTTGAGTTTTTGTGATATCTTGCGCCAAAATCGGGTGTACGAAGATGGGTCGCAGCAGGTACAAGGAAGACCTGCTGGTGCATGGAGCACATCTGTAACTTGTTAACGGTGGTAGACATTTCGAGCAGAGATCCCGTTCGATTCGGGGGCAGGTCATTAGCTTCCTTCATCTGTCTTAAAAGACACCAGTTCGCCGTAAATAATAAATAATTTTGAATATAATTAGTGCAAGCGGAGAACCCGTTCGATTAGGCAGTGGCTCATAATCATCTTCTGTCCATCTTTTTAAATTTATCGAGCTAGGTACATGCTTTCTGCTCCTGTTTAGAGCATAATACATTCAGGCACCCAGTAGGCAGGAGGACGACCTGTTGGCGCGTGGCGCGCATCTGCATATTGTAATCCGGTGACTGTGAGAAAATTCGAGCAGAGAGCCCGTTCGATTCGGGGGCGGGTCATAGATACTCTTCAGGGTCTTTGTATTTTATTTTATTCTGGGGAGGAAGGAGGGCGATATGTGTCGAGGAATGCAGTTCATACGAGAAATATATTTATAAGAGGAGAAGGCGGTTAAACACCGCCAGCAAGGTGAATGCAACCTTCAGCCTGAGGTTGAAAATCCTCTCGTGGCAGTGCTCCCTGCGTGCGCCTATTTGCCCTGGCGTCTGTCGCTGACAAAGCCGCCACCTCCTCGACTTGACTTCGACACCGACGACGAGGATAACTTGCGGCCACAACAACAACAGCGTCGCCTTCGATCCTGAACGTGCGAATGGACCAGCGCGTCGACGTGCTGGTCACCAAGCGCTACGTCCTGCCCCCGTCTAAGCCCTTCTCCGGCCCCGGCAACCGCCTCGGCGCGCCTGTCGCTGCCTCCTCCTCTGCCTCTGCTACCTCTCCCTCCTCCAGCTCTTCTACCTCTGGTACGGGCGCAGCGGGAGGAACGGACAGAGTGGGCATAACGACGCGCTTCGCGGTGGACACGACGCGGCCCACGACGAGCGTGCAGGTGCGCCTCGCGGACAGTACGCGCATCGTGGCCCGTGCGAATTTGACGGAGTTTATCAATGCGTGCGTCTGCTTTTTTTTTGTTCTCTATTTCCTCCCCTCACCTCTTCCCCCCTCTCTTCCTGCCTTGTCTCCCGTTATCTTCCCACCTCACCTTCCTCCCTTACTAACGCACATCCAGCGCCCGCCGCGAAAACCTCCGGCCTTACACCATTGGCACCACCTTTCCCCAACCGCGTGCTCGACGACGACGCGGCGACGATTGAGGGCGCGGGGCTGGGGAATAGCGTTGGTGTGCAGCGGTGGGTTTAGCTTGAGTGCGCGCAGCACGCGGATGAGTGGATATGAAGGCAGAAGGGAAGAGCGTTCCATGCGCGCTCGATTTTTTCTCTTCCCCCAGTGGGAGCATCCAATAGAGTAGACAAGCCGGCGGGGAGACCAAGACCAAGACGACAGGCCGGAAGCAATCCTCGACCAGCGTGCCACATGGGTTCCAGGTGGGTCGCGATGCGTATCATGATCTGCAATTCAGTTTCTTAAAAAGTCGAATTCTGGAGTGTTAGAATTATGGGCTGCGACAATTGGTCCGTAGTGCATGGACCTATAATTGACCGTCCTACTCACGCGATTTTAGGTGGCGATCTTGAAGTTGTACGACGATTCAGGTTTGAACCTTTCCCCCTCCGTAAAATCAGCTCGTTCCTTTGCCCACCTATGTTATAATCGGGCAACAGCCGTGAAACATGCACATGACGCAACCAGGAGCGAACTAAGATAACGGCCCAATCACCATCGCGACTAGATGATATCGGGACACGGCAATGTCGAGAATGCCCTGCATCAGACCTACAATTATAGCTAGGCCTGGCGAGAAACTATGTCGCTCTCTGCCCCTTCCTCCTTGCCCTCATCTTCGTTTCCGCCGCCGCGCCGGACGCGCCGTCAAGTCACAGGTCGCCTTCTATCCCCTTCTTCTACCCCTTCCACTCTTTACTATCCTCCCACTCCTTTCATCTCATCGATCAGCCATGCGCTTCTCGTCTGCACAGTTCTACGTCGGCGTGGTGGTTGCTGCCGCCACCGCCGCGCTCGCTGCCCCCGCCCATGGCAGGCTCACGCGCCGCGCCAACTGCACGCCCACGGACAACGACGGGTCGGCGCTCACGGGCTCGAGCGTCGATGCGGACAGCTCGTTCGTGACGTGCTCGTACAAGGACGCGGGGGAGTGCACGTACTTCTTTGCGGTGCGCCGACTGTTGCTTCGGATGCGCGAGTGGCTGGCTGATGCGGTGCGCGCCGCCGCAGGATGGAGCGTTCTCGTCGGGGTCGAGCACATGCCCCCAGGGGCTGCCGCAGGACTTGGCGTCGTCGAGCAACAGCATCTCGTACGCTCATCCTCGTCCACGTATTTCGACGCAATCTGACGTCCAACGGTAATTGTATAGCACGGGCATCAACTGCGCAGCTGTCGACGACGACGGCTCGCCGCTGACGGCCTCGAGCGTCGAAGCAGATGACTCGTTCGTGACGTACTCGTACAGGGACGCGGGGGACTGCACCTACTCCTTCAAGGTGCGCTGGTTGTTGCTTCGGATGCGCGAATGGCAGGCTGATGCGGTGCGCACCGCCGCAGGACGGAAAGTTCTCGTCGGGGTCGAGCACATGCCCCCGGGGGCTGCCGGAGAACGCGTTGTCGTCGAGCAGCAGCATCTCGTGCGCTCATCCCCGTCCACGTATTTCGACGCAATCTGACGTCCAACGGTAATTGTATAGCACGGGCATCAACTGCGTAGCTGTCGACGAGGCCGGCTCGCCGGTGACGGCCTCGAGTGTCGAAGCGGATGACTCGTTCGTGACGTGCTCGTACAGGGACGCGGGGGACTGCACCTACTCCTTCAAGGTGCGCTGGTTGTTGCTTCGGATGCGTGAATGGCAGGCTGATGCGGTGCGCACCGCCGCAGGACGGAAAGTTCTCGTCGGGGTCGAGCACATGCCCCCTAGGGCTGCCGCAGAACGCGGTGTCGTCAAGCAGCAGCATCTCGTACGCTCATCCCCGTCCATGTATTTCGACGCAATCTGACGTCCAACGGTGATTGTATAGCCCGAACATCAACTGCGCAACTGTCGACGACGACGGCTCGCTGCTGACGGCCTCGAGCGCGGACGCCGCGCACAAGTTCGTGACGTGCGAGTACCAGAAAGCCGGGAACTGCACCTACTTTTTCGCGGTGCGTCGCGTCTGTACTCTTCCCCGGTGGGTGGAGGCTGATGAGTTTGGTGTGCAATGCAGGACGGCGCGTTCTCGAGCGGCGTGAGCACTTGCCCCCCGGGGCAGCTGCAGACCGGAGGCGCTACGACTACGCTGTGCGTCCAACGTGCTGTTGTGTTCGTGTGCCCCCGCTGATTATAGATTACCCCGTCAACTCTAGCTCGACCCTCGCCGAGGCGAAGACCTCCGCCGCCACTGCGCCCGCCCCCGCGCCCACGCCTACGACGACGAATACGACCAGCACCCCGCTCCCCCCGCCGACGACCACCAGCTCGACCGAGCCTACCTCAAGGTCTGGTCATTTATCGAGCAGAAATGCTGCCATCATCATTGGGACTGTGGTTGGAGCTGTAGTCCTCCTGCTCTCGATTGTTCTCTCCGTTGTCATCATTAAGCGGCGAAGAGCACGAGGTTGGAGGAACCTCGAGGCCGAACCTTTCTCCATGGACCACGAAAAATCTCCATCGCGCGTCGCGGCCGCTGATGCCCCGACACCCCTGCAAGTGTCCCAGTCTGGTCCCAACGAAAGTCGAGTTTCCAGTTCGAACCGCGAGACTGCCCGCAATGAGCCTGGATCTGGTTTGGCTGAACAGCTATGGGGACTCGAATCCCGATTTCGCCGCATCGAGGCTCTGGTATCAGGTCTGCGACGGGCTAGCGGGCGAAGTGGACGAAGTTCAGGGATGAGTGTTCGGTCTGCCCCCCCAGCGTACAGCGATGCGGCTTCGGTATCCTGAAGCGGAAATACTCACAGAATTCTGTTGGAGTTAGTGCCATAAGAGGCAACCCGGCATCATAGCCGAAGTAATGAGTCGTACGGAGTCAGTGCGAGTAGTGTGAGTCAGTGAGAGAACACAGGAGAACACGGGAGAATATTATGGAACATTCTAGTTACATTGGGCAATTTAGTATACAAGTAGCTACAGATTGTATGTAAAGCTCAAGTGTTTGCAGAGCTCAGCCAATCACTTATTATTATCTTGGATTCTTTCCCCAAACTCTGTCTGATTCCGTAAGAAACTACAACAAATTCATAAATACTCCAGCACTTGATGTTAATACTGTCCCTGGTCTGCTTTTGTCCTTTCATTTGCGAAGCTCTCCGAGGCATCATGGTGGAGTTTGTATGGTATTCATCAGTTCCGTCATTTAACGGAAACAATTTGGATTCTACTACATGTAAAGAATAATTGCTCGTTGGAAATCAAGCAAGTAGCAGGCCCGTGTCACTTACTAGTGCCTGAAGCGTGGCTCAACCTCGGCCTCGTCAAGAGTGCCTTGATGGTCTCGAATTTGTCACTATGGGCAAAGAGAACCGAGTTGGGCACCAGCGTCGCAGTGTAGACTCGGCACACTATGTAAATTCAACCTAATCAGCTTGGTGTCTTGGACCGCCTCGAGGTTAATACTACTTAATCACAGGCCCTGGAAAGCCTTTCTTGTTCTAACGCCTTCTGTACACGAGGATTACGGCGATGACACCTTTTCATTATCACAGCCACTCAAAAATGAAGGCCCGGGGATGACTTGGGCAAAAACGGTTGTAGGAGGATGCGCATGCATTGCAGGGAGCAGGAGGAAGACCTGCTGGCGAGTGGTGCGCATCTGATATTTACAGTTTCTGGTACCCCATAGAAGCAGAGTGCCCGTTCGATTCGGGGGCAGGTCATGGCGTCCCAGTGACTATCGAGCCTTTTTTCTTTAGTGCCTCCGCGATCCAACAGAGAATAAATACGAAAGATTTGTGCAGGCAGTTAAGTTTTTAGAAGCATCCGCATGGATATAATAACTGGTTCGTTAATTCGAGTTGATGGTTCACCTGCGCGGGGTTCAGCAAGTGAGCAATAAAGTAAGGGACCAATGAGAGGGGATGAAGACCTGCTGGCGTGTGGTGCGCATCTGCACATTATAACAGTGTTTGGCTATAACAGTTTTCAAGCAGAGAGCCCGTTCGATTCGGGGGCAGGTCATTCACGGGAAAAGTCCTCTTTTTTCTTCCAGTATGCTACCTGCGCGGGTTCTGCAAGTAGTAAATTTCGCGGGACAAGCCTGTTATATCCAGCTCTTTATCTAGCTGCACAGAACTAGTGATAAATAAATAAAGGCACCGAGGAGGGGGAAGAAAGACCTGCTAGCACGTGGTGCGCATCTGCAAACTGTATCTTGTGAATGTAGCTGATGTAAGCGGAGAGCCCGTTCGATTCGGGGGCAGGCCATAATTCTCTTCTCTCGAACCTTTTTATATAATTATCTAGTTAGATACATGCATTCTACGTGTTTAGACGATAATAAACTCAGGGACCTGAGAAGTGTAATGACGACCTGTTGGCGCGTGGTGCGCATCTGCAAATTGTTGTAGTATTTTGTACAATTCAAGCAGAAAGCCCGTTCAACTCGGGGGCAGGTCATTTGCTCCACGGCTCGGTTTTTTTTTTGCTATTACAGTATGCTACCCGCGCGTGGGGCTGCCGAGTGAGTAATGAATTAATTAAAGGATCAAGAGGATGGGAGGAAGTCCTATTGGTGCGTGGCGCACATCCGCACATTGTTATTGACGGGCTGTTAAATTTCAGGTGGAGAGCCCGTTCGATTCGGGGGCAAGTCATAGAATGGCTGGTTGTTCAGCTTTTGGTAACACTGCTAAGCTCGAGCGAAGTGCAGCAAGTAATGAATAAATGAAGACACCGAGGAGGTGGAAGGAAGACCTGCTAGCGCGTGGCGCGCATCTGCACATTGTGCATGCTGTATGTTGGGCAATTTTACAGAGAGCCCGTTCGATTCGGGGGCAGGTCATATAGTAAGTCTCATCTGTCGAGCCTTAATTATCTAGCTAGATGAATCCTTTCTGCACGTTTTTGTGACCGGAGTTCAAGCAGAGAGCCCCTTCGATTCGGGGGTAGGTCATTTAATCCACACCTCGGTTTTTTGCTACTACAGTATGCTACCCGCGCGGGGAGCCACCGAGTGAGTAATAGTTAAATGGAGGGCACAAGTAGGTAGAAACAAGAATACAACTCCTTTGTTAGGTAACACTATTGTGCCCGTGCCGCGGGGTTCAGCCAAGTACGAAATAAATTCAGGGACATTTTAGATGGGAAGAAGACCCGCTGGCGCTTGGTGCGCATCTGCACATTGTATCTTCTGGGTGTAATCGAGTGTAAGCAGAGAGCCCGTTCGATTCGGGGGCGGGTCATTGTCTACGTTTAACCACCTTTTTGTGCTAGTATGGTCCAGCCAAGTAATGAATAAATACAGGGGAGGTGGATGGAAGACCTGCTGGCGCGCGGTGCGCATCTGCGAAATGTGATCCATGCGGATGCTTGCAAGCGGTCAGCCCGTTCGATTCGGGGGCAGGTCACAGCGCGGAAACATCTTGTTTCTCGTATGCTCCTCACGCGGTGATCGGTAAGTAATAAATAAATGCAGGCACCGAGTAGGTTTGAGGGAGACCTGCTGGCGCGTGGCGCGCATCTGCATATTGTAATGGTGTTTTGTCAACCGAGTTTCAAGCAGAGAGCCCGTTCGATTCGGGGGCAGGTCGTCGGATTGTTCTTTCGATCTCTTTTTTTGGTTAGTATGGTGCCTGCGCGGGAATCAGTAAATGGGCTCAAGTAGGCAGAAGGAAGACGTGCTAGCGCGTGGTGCGCATCTGCAAACTGTATCTTGTGAATGTAGCTGATGTGAGCGGAGAGCCCGTTCGACTCGGGTGCCATAGATGTGGCTTCGAGTCCAGCTTTTTCGTTAGGTGCGTACTTGTCACGGGTGGGCTGTGTTCAGTGAGTGAGTAATAAATAGAGGGACCAAGGTGGCGGAAGAAAGACCTGCTAGCGTGTGGCGCGCATCTGCGAACTATATCTTCTTGATGTAGGTGAAGTAAGCGGAGAGCCCGTTCGATTCAGGAGCAGGTCATTCCCACAGTAACCTCCTCTTTTATTCTTGTATGCTGCCGGCGTGGGGTTCAGTAAGTGATGAGCTCAAGAGGGTGGAAGGAAGATCTGCTGGCGCGTGGTGCGCATCTGCACATTGTAGAAAGGGATTCCCGAAGATGCAAGCAGAGAGCCCGTTCAATTCGGGGGCAGGTCATATAATCGTCTTGGTCCATTTTTGAAATTTTTATCTAGCTAGGTGAATCCTTTTGGCACGTGCGTGAACGATGATACATTCAGGCACCCAGTAGGTTGAAAGAAGACCTGTTGGCGCATGGCGCGCATCTGCACCCTCATACGCCTTTCAGATGTCAAGGCAGAGAGCCCGTTCGATTCGGGGGCGGGTCATGGGTATCTCTCAAGTTCTCTTTTTCTTGGGAGAAAGGAAGAGATACGTGTCGAAGAATGCGGATCATGCGAGGAATATAGATAGAGAGCAGGGAGGAAAGAGGTGGAGCACAAAACCTCGGTTCAAATTCTAAACCCCGTCGTGGCGGTGCCCCTGCGTGCGCCTATTTGCCACCGGCGTCTATCATATCGCTGACAAAGCCGCTACCCACTCTCCATCCGCTCTACCTTCGACACCGACCACGACGATGAGCGGCCACAACAACAGCAGCGACGACGACGACTCGCTCTCGAACGACGAGCAGGAGACCTGGTTCGCGGGCGGGGAGCGCAGGTGCGCTTGTCCTTTCCCTTCGTCCCTCTGTGTACCCTACGAATGGGCTGACATGTGCTTGTGCGATGCAGCGGGATATCGGTGCAGAACCCGGGGCGGGGGCGCGTGCCCGGTGGGGACCTCGTAAGAGATCTCCTTAGGCGGGCAGAGGTGTGCGTATCCTCCCTCATCTCTTCCCTGCGCATCGATCGATTGATTTGCGTCTTTTAGGGAAGGCGCAGCTGCGCCGGAAGGCTCGGGGCCGCGGAGCGCGGTGTTCGGCGGCGGGGGGCACACGCTCGGCGGAGAGGGCGTGCAGAGCGCGTTCGTGCCTGGGCAAAGGGCGCAGGTCGAGGGTGCGTCCTCTCTATGCTTCAATGCGATTGTCGATAGAGGCTGACACTGAGGGCATGCAGAGGAAACGGTGACCCGGCGACTCACGTTCTGGCGGGACGGCTTCACGGTCGAGGACGGCGCGCTCATGCGCTACGACGACCCCCAGCACGCGGACGTCCTCGCGGCTATACATGCTGGGTACGTCCGTCTCTCCTGCCTTTATTATCTACTCGGGATTACTTATCACCTCACGGGCGAATGTAGGCACGCGCCGCCCTCGATCCTCAACGTGCGCATGGGCCAGCGCGTCGACGTGCAGGTCACCAAGCGCACGGACGAAGACTACGTCCCGCCTCCGCCTAAGCCCTTCTCCGGCGCCGGCAACCGCCTCGGCGCGCCCGTGCCCGCTGCGGCATCGTCTAGTTCCACGGCTACCGCGGCCACCTCTGCCAGTAGTAGTGGGGCTGAGAGAGAAGGCATCACGACGCGCTTCGCGGTGGACACGACGCGCCCGACGACGAGCGTGCAGGTGCGCCTCGCGGACGGGACGCGCATCGTCGCGCGTGTGAATTTGACCCACACCGTGCGCGATCTGCGGGAGTTTATCAATGCGTGCGTCTGCTTTCTCTCCTTGTGTTGCTCGCTCTCCTTCTGTCCGTTCTTCCATCCTCCTTCGTGCTCTGATATCACCGCACTCGCACTCGCACTCGCACTCCCTCTTCCCCTCTCTCCCACTCTCATCCGTTCGTCCGTTCGTCCGCCTTCGTCTTCTTCCTCTTTCCACTCCTTCCTCCTTCTCGCACTCCCCCCTCGTCTCTCCCTGCATTGTCCGAATCATCTTACGTCGCTCACCCCTTCCTTCTCTCCCTCTCCTCTGCCCCACCTCTTTTTACGATGTGCTGACGCACGCACCTAGCGCCCGCCCCGAAAACCTCACCCGGCCCTACACCATCGGCACCACCTTTCCCAACCGCGTGCTCGAGGACGACGCCGCGACGATTGAGGGCGCGGGGCTGGGGAATAGCGTCGTTGTGCAAAGGTGGGTGTGAGTTGTAGATGTAAGCAGCACGGAAACAGCGCGAAATAGGCGTTTTGGAGGGTTGTACGATATCGGATAGGAGAGGATAGTGAAGAAGATGTACGGGAAGTGAAGGCATTTAAATCGCACCGTTGATTCATGTTCGAGATGGCTCCGAGAACGCATTGAAACGCACCGTACGAACCCTCATATCGAGGGTAGAATTAGGGGGTACGAAGGTCTGGAGGCGCACCGGGTACCACTCATGAAAGGAGAGTCAAATGGCATGTGCCCGGCGAGGGTTCGATTCCCCCAAGACCCCTTCGCTTGATGCTGCAACTTTTTTGTAGTCGGGCATTCAACTTGCGGACGAACTGTCGAGTAGAGACTAGAGAAGAGGGTATACGTAGGAAGGTCTGCAGGCCACCTTTTGTCTCTGTCTGTAAATTGTCGATGATATTGATTTTGTGAGTACGAGTTTTTTTTCTCTACTTATTCGGGCATTCAAGTTGCGGGTGATTCCACAAATAGAGGGGAGAATAGAGATTGATAAGGGTATGCTGGCGCACCGGGCACCCGCCATTATAGTTTCTGAACTGCCATAGTATGTACCCGGCGGGGGTTCGAATCCCTCTAGACCACTTATACGGGAGATGAGCGTTTTTTTTCTTTCTGTGCTGTTCAACTTACGGACGTACCTGTTCATTGTGGGCAGAATAAAGGGTAGTACGGGCTGCAGGCGCACCGGGCACCTCCCATATGTGGGCGATTTGATGTATGTGCCCGGCGTGGGTTCGAATCCCTCAAGATCCTTGGTCAGAGTAAAAGGGGTTTTTTTTGTTCCCAGCATTCAACTTGCGGACGAAGCCTCCTATACAGGAGCAGAATAAAGGATACGAAGGTCTGCAGGCGGACCGGGCACCACTCATGATGTGTGCTCCTTGTGTATGTGCCCGGCGGGGGTTCGACTCCCTCAAGACCCCTTCGTCCGCATTGATTATTTTTATTTATTCGGGCATTCAACTGGCTGACGAACCGTCTTATGGAGGGGAGAGAAGAAGGTAGTACGGTCTGCAGGCGCACCGGGTACCCACAGTAGGGCGGAGGTCATCTCGGTATGTGCCCGGCGGGGGTTCGATTCCCCAAGACCGCTTAACACTGGTTTCTGACCTCTTTTTCTTTTGTCCTTCAGTATTATTATTCTTCACTCTCCCAGTCTCGTACACCGCCCCTCATGGCGTTCCGGGAACTCTGGTCTGGACGGCGGTCGGACGGCCTTGTGTGCAATGACTGTTGAGAGCTTACTGTAGACTTGTTTTCCTATATACATTCTGAACGGAGGCGTGTTAATGGAGCGGAGAATAAATGTGGGCAGAATAAAAGATAAGAAGGTCTGCAGGCGCACCGGGCACCACTCATATTGGGGCGATTTGATGTATGTGCCCGGCAAGGGTTCGAGTCCCCCTAGACCGATTCGATTGCTCCATTACAATTTTTTATTCGACGCACGAGCTGGCGTCTCTCTTTTTATCACGGACGAATATAGGGTCGGACGGTCTGCAGGCGCACTGGGCACCACTCATATGCGGAACCTGGTGGTTTGTGCCCAGCGGGGGTTCGATTCCCTCAAGACCTCTTAGCCGTGAGCTCTCCATTTTTTATTTTATTCCTGAGGCACTGCTGAAGGACCTTCGTAACGTAGAGAAGGGAGTCGGGAGGAAGGTTTGCAGGCGCACCTGGCACCTTCTATGAAAAATATTTCGCTGAGAACTCAGTCTGTTTCCGGCGAGGGTTTGATTTCCCCGAGACCTCTCCCTTCTTTGCTTTGACTTGTTTTTCGTGCCTTTCAAGTTGCGGAAGAAGCGTCGTGTACAGACCTGCAGAGAGGGTAGTACGGTCTGCGGGCGCACCGGACACCTTCTGTAAACAATGATGACGCAAGCACTAGTACGTGCCCGGCGGGGGTTCAATTCCCTCGAGACCTCTCCAATCTTCGCCTCTTTATATTTCCATTCAGTCCGCGCCACTGACGAGCCCATTTATAAAGGACATAGACAGGGTAGACGGTCTGCAGGCGCACCGGGCATCTCCCATATGTGCATAATCCTGGTGTTTGTGCCCGGCGGGTGTTCGATCCCCTCAAGACCCGTCTTGTTCTGGTAATACGTATTCGGACTCTTTGTTACGCCATTCACGTTGCGGAGGAAGCCTCCTATAGAGGGCAGAATAAAAGGTGGGAAGGTCTGCCGGCACACCGGGCACCCGCCGTACAGATCTAACTTCAAACCCGATGCATGTGCCCGGCGGGGGTTCGAATCCCTCAAGACCCCTTCGTCCGCATTGATTATTTTTATTTATTCGGGCATTCAACTTGCGGACGTACTTTCATAATGAAAGAGAAGTGAGAGGGTAGGGAGGTCTGCAGGCGCACCGGGTACCCACAGTAGTGTGGAAGTCTTCCATATTGGTATGTGCCCGAGGGTTCGATTCCCTCAAGATCCCGTGAAACTTGTCTTGGTGACTTTTTCCTTGTAGTCTGCGTTTCGGCGAACTTGCTGACGAACCTACTTATCAAGTAAAGAGAAGAGGGTAGGAAGGTCTGCAGGCGCACCGGGCACCTTCTATAAATTGTTGAAAGAATGGCATGCACCCGGCCCCAAGACCGCTTCACACTAGTTTCTGACCTCTTTTTTCTGTTGTCTTTCAGTATTATTATTATTCACTTTCCTAGTCTCGTACACTGCCTCTCATGGCATATCGTTCCGGGAACCCTGTCATAAGGGTCTGGACGGCGGTCGGAATGACTGTTGAGAGCTTAACCTTGTTTATGTAAATACATTCTGAACGGAGGCTTGCTAATGGAGGGAGAATAAAGGGGTACGGTCTGTAGGCGCACCGGACACCGCTCGTAGAAATTTGTAGCCGTCCGCAGTATGTGTCCGGCGGGGGTTCGATTCCCTCAAGTCCCCTTCAACCTCACTCCGCTTTTTATTTATTCGGCCATTCAACTTGGGGATGGATGTTCGTATAAATTTGTAGAGAAGAGAGAGGGGAGCTCGAGGAAGGTCTGTAGGCGCACCGCGCACCCACCATAGAGGTCTTTTAAGGCATAGGTATATGTGCCCGGCGAGGTTCGAGTCCCTCAAGATCGCTTCGTTGAGTGCATTGATCACACTTTTTATTGTTCGCTTTCAAGTTGCAGACCAACCCACCTATAGAGGGGAGAGAAGAGGAGAGGAAGGTCTGCAGGCGCATCGGGCACCCTCCATCAAATGTCACTGAAATAGGGATGTCCCCGGCGGGGGTTCGACTCCCTCAAGACCCCTGTTGTCGAATTTGACTTCCTGTTTTTTTATTTCGGCGGACTCGCTGAAGATCCCACTTATGAAGTGTCTAGAAGAGAGAGGGGAGGAAGGTCTGCAGGAGCACCTGGTACCCCAGTAGTGTGGAAGTCCGCCATATTGGTGGCGGGGTTCGATTCCCTTAAGATCCCTATGTGCTGGGTTAACTCCTTTTTTTGCTTCTGCCTGTAGGCGAACTTGCTGACGAATCTTCTTGGTCAGTGTCGAAGAGAGGGTGGTACTGTCTGCAGGCGCACTGGGCATCGCTCATAAAAGGGGAGTCGAATGGCATAATGAAGGAGAAGGGAGAGGGCAGGAAGGTTTGTAGGCGCACCGGGCACCTTCTATGAAAAAAAGACACTCTGAGAACTAAGTCGGGGCCCGACGGGGGTTCGACTCCCACAAGACCTCTTTCTTAGCCGTGAGCTTTCTTCAGGGATTCCACTTGCGCGGACGACCCTTCGCAAGACCATCGAATTCAAGTCAGTACAGTCTGCCGGCGCACCGGGTTTTTTATTTTTATTTTTGATTCTGCCATTCAACGGACGAGCTAAATTAACGAATCCTCCTATAGAGAGAAGAAGGAGGGGTAGGAAGGTCTGCGTGCGCACCGGACACCCCTCATACGAGTAATTGCAGGAAGTATGCGCCCGCCGGGCGTTTGAGTCCCTCAAAACCGATTCAGCCTTCCGAGATACCTTTTGTTTTTCACTTCCCCGTCTGACGCACGGTCGTATACAGTGCTGAAGCAGGGCAATAAGGTCTGCAGATGCAACGGGCACCCACCATATACGATACGTTAACCGTTGTGGTTATGTGCCCGGCGAGAGTTTGAGTCCCTCAAGACCCTTTCTCCTCTGGTTCATATTTTTTTTTAAATCTGCCGTTCAACTTGCAAACGAACATTCCTAAGAGTAGGTTCACAAGGTCTGCAGGCACATCGGGCACCTTCTATAAATCGATCACGGAGTATGTCTCCGGCGGGGTTCGATTCCCCTGAGACCCCTTCGATTTCGATAATCTTGCTTTTTTTTTTTTAGTCCGCCACTCAACTTGCGGACGTACCTTCGTATAAACTGCAAAGAAGAAGGTAGGAAGGTCTGCACTCATATCGATAATTGCTTTTAGAGACAGTATGTAGCCAGTGGGGGTTTGATTGTCCGTAGACCAATTCAGCTGGCGTTCAGACTTTTTTATTCCTAGGATTCAAAACACCCGCTGGTACAGGAAATTTGGGAGTTGGAAAGTCCGGCATCAAAGTCCGGCATCAGGCCCGGCGGCACTGCCGGCAGGCGCAGCGGACTTTTAAAATAATTGATACAGGCCCTCTCATCGTATCGTATTTTTTACTCCTGCGCTTGATGTCCCTCGTGCCCACAGTTCATAGAGAGGGGAGACTAGTTTCCTTGGATCCCTCCGCTGTTTCCCGCCGTGCAGCAGACACCGTGACACGTGACGGAACGCGTGCAGAGAATCTATGCACAACATGCTGTCGGCAGCGAGGATACACCAACTACCGCTTGTTTCCGACTCATATGTAGCTACCCCAAGCAAACCCAATATTGAGGGTGGCACCCAGGTTTACCAGAAGTTTTTTTATGGAATACACACGTCAAAGTTACAGACATCAACGTATGTACATACATTTTTCATCAGAAATTCTCGACGCGCATGGGCCGTTAACCTATTTATTGGGTGCCATCTCCGTCTACGTTGCCGCGCAAGGCGCCAACTATGGACGCGTCGGATTTGCTTGCAGATGTTAGCCGACGGCCTCAGCTGATCAATATTGAAACTCCGACGCATTTTAGGTATGTCATAGGTCCGCCGATCACATCCGCCGGACCTCGAAATCCCCGGACTTTCCAACTCCCAAACGGACTCCGCTGGTAAGGCTCGCGCCATGTGAGGTCTTCTACCTCCCGGGTCGAATCCCCAACATTTGTATTGTCTGGTGCATCGATGCTGTACTTGTTTCGGCACTTTCTTCAGCTCACAATGTGGCTCGATACTGGTGGCGGTGGGCTAAAAAAATAAAATAAAATAAAGATATTAAAATATTGCACGTGCATACGAGATCTTTGGCCCCATTTGACGAAAGTTTCTCGGCCCTTTCCGCTCGCACGTGGGAGGCCCGATACTAAGAAAAAGCGCGAAAAATACTATTCCTGGACTCAAAAGTTCCCAGAAAAAGTCTCAGACCTTTATTAATACATTCTCTTCATGCCTGAATATAATCAGCATTTTAGGTAGCCTGAGACGTGCTTACTTTATTGCGATGGATACTGAGCGGAGTTTCAGGATACTGAGCGGAGTTCGCATTTCGCATCAGTTCCGCGGCCCTCTCCGGATGCTTCAAGTTGAGGCTCTGCAGGGATCGGCTGCATTGGGGGTGCACTACCTGCTCTCTCTGCAACTTCTATCTTTCACCAGCTTCCAAAGTGGTGCTTTCCCCTGCAAGATTTAATCACAAACTTGTCAAAAACTTCAGGATTTTTGGTGGTTCTGATGCTCCGACACTCCACATTTTGAGCGACTATCTATGCTTACATGTCAATGGAGTCCTCACATTCAAGCATGTCTCTAGTCTGTCCAAATTGTGTTGACTCCGTGGCTGATTTCCTCTAGAAGGATATTTTGTGCATTTTCACGTTACCAACCTCCTCAAAGCTAGTTAGATGTCTCATGACATACAACTGGCTTGTATAAATAGTTAAACCTCAAATATCATGGTTTTATGTGCAAAATGATTCTATTTGAATGACATTTGAGGCCCAATGAACGGAAAAAACAATCCCGCAACCCCCGGTTTCGAACTCGTGCACAGTTATTTGATGTAGTAATGGATTCAAACTCCGCTCAGTATCAGTATCAGTATCGGACACCGCCATGAGTATCGAGCCCACAATGTACACTATCGCGTGATCAGGATTCGCCCCAGATACTCGGGAGATTTGAAATTAATTTGAAATCGAGAAATTTCAAAAGCCAACCATCACTTGCACGCGATGGCGATCAGTTGCGCGTGATGGCGATCATCGGTCGCTCGCGCTTAACGGTGCACTTATCTCTTGTCTCCCACCTCCATCCTTCGAGGTGGCTTCCTGCACTTCACCTGTACGCGTAAAGGTTGACTAGGCTGGTATCTTCACTCTCATCGTGTTCGCATCGGTCCTCGCCTTATACTGCCCTGGGTGTTCGTGAAACCCACCGTGCGTGTCTTTACGCCAATACCGAATGTCACTCAGCGCATTTTTGGGCTCCTCGCATCCAGAATTCACTTCCGCGCGGCAGAAGAATGTCCTCCGAGTCCCGAGCCATGCAGACATCAAACGACACCGACGCAGCTCTATTTTCCATCCACCAGACCAAAACCGCGGCTCGTCTCGCGGAAAACGCGACCCTCCTCCGTGTTATCCGCGCCGAGATCGACGTCTTGGAGGCGCGAATTCCAGCCCTGGAGGCAGAGCTTCCGACGCAGACGACGCGCGAGACCGCGCTGGAGAATGCGCTCGCCGTGGATCAGCGGGAGTTAAATGTCATCGTGCAGGAGATCCTCGCTTTCAGACAGCAACTCGATAACGCGACGTATCAGCGCGACCAGATTCTCCATGAGCAGCCGGCCCTGCTTGAGCAGCTCGAGGCGCTCCTCAATCAGTACAGCTCGCCCGAGACCCGTCGAGTGGAACTCCGGGACCTCTACGCCGTAATTAAGGACGCGCCACAGGAAATTCCAGTACTGGAGGAGCAGATTGCGACGTGTACCGCACGCGTGGGCGCGCTCCGGGAGGAGTACTGCGCGGCTGAGCTACGCCTGGGGATGGTCGTCCGGCGGGAGTACCTCCAGGTCCTCAAGGAGGAGATCAAGAAGAATAGGTTTCTGCTCAGCGACGCCGAGAGGCAACTGGGGATCTTGCACCTGCGGAGCAAAGCCCTCCTACGCTCGACGACGGCGCTTCGCCAGCCGATCGGCGCAGAGGCGTTCAGTGCCTCCCCCATCCGCCGCGTGCCCGCTGATGTCCTCGAGATTTTCACGCTCCTTAAGCCTGACGAGATTCAGGCGGTGGGGAGCGGGATGATTCTTAGTCCTAACGCACGTCTGCGCGGAATGGAGGGCCGTTCTGTGCGATCATGCCGTCCTGTGGTCGTCCTTCGCCTTCTCGCTGTACTGCCCGGGCGCGGTCAATCTCGCCAAGAGATATTTTCAGCGGGCGAAGGCCGCGCCACTGACGATAGTGGCCATAGCCTATAGGCGGCCACTGCATGATCTTATCCAACAGCGCGCTTCCACGGATTTTCCAGGTGACGCCGACGCCGACGGCGCCCTGGCCGCCCTCGCTGCGCATTCTGAACAGTTTTACAGCTTGCGCCTTGTTGGAGGGGATGGGCGCTCGGCAATGCTTCACGGAATCCGCGGCAGGCTTCCGCTTCTTGAAGTTCTGCAGCTGCCATCTCTGTCGGTGTCCTTCATTCGCGAATTCGAGATCGCGCCGCGCCTCCATACACTCACCCTCGACAACACCAGCGAATTCATGACGGATTATAGTGTGATCCCTTGTGCCCAAATCCGCTCGCTGGATCTCTTGCGGGGCGCGGGGCCCTTCGGTCTTAGCAACTTCACGAATCTCACCTCCCTCACATGCGACCTACAGCAGACGCCCCTGAAACAGTGGATCGCGCGCGACACCCTGCTGCCAAGCCTCACTAGCTGGAGGATCAATTTTCAGGACAAGGCTGTGACGCCGCCGAATTTCTTCTCGAGCTTCACGGCCCCCGCGCTCGAGTCGCTGGAGATCGCGGCCCTCATGCAGCCCGCGCAGCTCGCCGCTTTCCTCCTCCGCTCGCAGTGCGCCCTGACCCGCCTCGTGCTGCACAAATCATGGGTGTCGATGGCAGAGCTGCTGCAGATATGCGCGAGCACACCACAGCTCCGGCACCTTGCGGTGCAGGACGGGCCCGCGACGATGGTCACGGAGCGGCTGCTGGGCCCCTTGACCGCGCGCGCAGGAAGCTCCGCCCTGCTCCCGGAGCTGGAGTCCCTCGTCATCGAGGGGACGTACATGTTCCGCGATGCGAGCTTGGTGGAGATGCTGGAGTCCCGCAGCGGCCTCACTCGTGTGCGGTTGATGCTTCTCGATCGAGTGGTTAAAGACGCGGACGTGCAGCGCTTGAAGGCCATGCCGGGTGTCGACGTCTCGCTGGAGTGCCAGAATGGGGCGCGACAGTTGGTCCGTGTTCTGTAGAGCCCTGTGAGTGTGTACACCTATAATTGATGGTCGCACTCACGCTATTTTAGGTGACGATCTTCAAGTTGGTTATAGCACGACAAGTGTATAGGTTTGAACTTTTCTCTTTCCGTAAAATAAATTCACTCTTGTGCCCGCATATGTATAATTTTTTCCCCCGATAGCCGTAGCCGTGAAACATGTACACGACGAGAACCAAGATAGCGGCCCAATCAACATCGCAACTAGATCGGGACACGGCAGTGTCAAAAAATGCCCCCGCATCAGACCCAGAAGCGTGGAGAACCTCCGCCGCGCCCAATGCCGTGTCGCTCTCTGCCTCTTCTTCCTTCCCTTCATCTTCTTCGTTTACGCCGCCGCGCCAGACGCGCCGCCAAGTCGCAGGCCGCCTTTCATCCCTTCTTCTGCCCGCCCCTTCCACTCTTTCCTGTACCACCGCCCCTTTCATCTCATCGATCAACCATGCGGTTCTCATCTGCCCAGCTCTACGTCGGCGTGATGGTTGCTGCCGCCACCGCCGCGCTCGCTGCCCCCGCCCGTCTCACGCGCCGCGTCAACTGCACGCCCACGGACGACGACGGGTCGGCGCTGACGGGCTCGAGCGTCGATGCGGACGACTCGTTCGCGACGTGCTCGTACAAGGACGCGGGGGAATGCACGTACTTCTTCGCGGTGCGCTGACTATTGTTGCTTCGGATGCCCGAGTGGCTAGCTGATGCGGTGCGCACCGCCGCAGGACGGATCGTTCTCGTCGGGGTCGAGCACATGCCCCAAGGGGCTGCCGCAGGACGCGGCGTCGTCGAGCAGCAGCAACACCGGGGGCTCCACCTCCGGGAGCGGCAGCAGCTCGTCTTCCTCGTCATCCGGCTCCATCTCGTACGCTGATCCTCATCCATGCATTTCGGCGCAATCTGACATCCAATCATAATGGTACAGCCCGAATATCAACTGCGCAGCGGTCGACGACGACGGCTCGCCGCTGACGGCCTCGAGCGCGGACGCCGCGCACGACTTTGCGACGTGCGAGTACCAGAAGGCCGGGGAGTGCACGTACTTCTTCGCGGTGCGTCGCCTCGCTATACTCTTCCCCCTGGGTGGAGGAGGCTGATGAGTATTGTGTGCAATGCAGGACGGCTCGTTCTCGAGCGGCGGGAGCACTTGCCCCCCGGGAGAGCCGCAGACTGGAGGCGCTGCGACTACAACGTGCGTCCGACGTGCTGTCGTGTTCGTTGCTCCCGCTAATTATAGATTACACCTGTTAATTCTAGGTCGACCACCGCCGCGGCGAAGACCACCACCACCGCTGCACCCCCGCCCCCGCCTACGACGACGAGCACAACGAGTACCCCGCCCCCGGCCCCGCCGACGACCACCAGCTCAACCGAGACATCGACGTCGACCAGCTCGACGCAAGAACAGATCACCTCGACGAGCACGTTCTTCTCGACCATCCAGCCGTCCTCCACATCAACGTCTGCCCCGCCCGAGACGACGACGACCTCCGCACCGGTCGCGGCGCCGACGACCTCCACGGACGACAGCGACGACTTCACGACGGTGTTCGTACCGCCGTCCGCGACGCCCTCTGCCACGGACGGCGTCGCCAACTCGGGCTCGAATACTAACGCTGCGGGCCGCGCGCGTACGTTCACTGCAGGCGCCGCGGTCCCGCTGGCGTTTGTCGTGTGGGCGCTTCTGTGAGCGTCTCCCCGTCGGCGCGTCTCTTTCCCTCGGGTGCTTCTGTGATTCCGAGCGTGCTTCTGGAATTCCGTCACGGTGATGAGCGCAGGCTCAGGTATGTTGTTGGATGTTAGCTGCAGTATACTTGATGTGCGGATGGGCATACCCTGGTGTTATGCTATGGACCTTCCTTGGACTGGACTGGACTTTACGACGATTCATTTGTTATTTTTTGGCGCGACTTTGTTCTGTTAGTCGTTAATGGAGCCTTGATGGTTGAGGGAGATTGGATTCCAAATGTTTTCGCATACTGTACTTCCAGCTGGCATGGTCAACGCTCAGCACCTGACACGGAACCACTGATTTTCAAGGGAATCCTGGCATCTGTCTCTAGCTTGTTCGGTAGCATCGAGGTTCATTGCCGTTAAGAAACACCATTCGAACAGGCGCTCCAGTCGAAGGGTGAGCTCTTGGAAATTCGAATGCTTGTCTCAATTAATTTTCTAGCCAATCAATGCATGCCGCGCCCCTTCGACGCCCTCTGGCTGGAATTTACTATGATCTATGACAGGGAATGCAGTGATGGAGAGTTGTATGTACTTGTGGTATACTCGGTGGTGTTAAACAGTTCGCGGACACGTTGGCTTTTCCTGCTGAAGAAACTTTCTATGGAACATTTCTGAATCATGGTTAGAGCTAGAGCGTGGTCGAATTAAGTTCCTCGGCACACTTTAAACGACAATATTAACAGTAATAGGCAACGTTAGTGAAACATGGAAAGAGACGTCCACAATACCTAGAGTTAACCCAACATCACCATCGACACGATCTCATTCGAGTCATCTTCCATCACCGCCCCGACCTTCATCGATTTCGCCGCATCCTCTTCAAAATTTGAAGGCCAAGAAACTGCCTGACCCTAATAACTGCTGGGGAGGCGGGACCATGCTTCTTCAAGGTTTGTGGTCTTCGAGTGTCAAGTTCACGCCGAAGATAATCATCGCAGCAGCTTGCCTATGAAGTCCAAATTCTTCTTCGACATTGCCGTGTCCCGATCTAGTTGCGATGTTGATTGGGCCGCTATCCTGGTTCTCATCGTGCGCATGTTTCACGGCAACGGCTGTTGGGGAAGAAAATTATACATATGCGGGCACAAGAGTGAATTTATTTTACGGAAAGAGAAAGTTTCAAACCTACACAATCGTGCTATAACCAACTTGAAGATCGTTACCTAAAATAGAATGAGTACGACGGTCAATTATGGGTCACACACTCACAGGGTTCTACAGAACGCGGACCAACTGTCGCGCCCCATTCTGACACTCCAGCGAGACGTCGACACCGGGCATGGCCTTAAAGCGCTGCATGTCCGCGTCCTTAACCACTCGATCGGGAAGCACCAACCGCACACGAGTGAGGCCGCTGCGCGACTCCAGCATCTCCACCAAGCTCGCATCGCGGAACATGTACGTCCCCTCGATGACGAGGGACTCCAGCTCCGGGAGCAGGGCGGAGCTTCCTGCGCGCGCGGTCAAGGGGCCCAGCAGCCGCTCCGTGACCATCGTCGCGGGCCCGTCCTGCACCGCGAGGTGCCGGAGCTGTGGTGTGTGCGCATATATCTGCAGCAACTCTGCCATGGACACCCATGATTTGTGCAGCACGAGGCGGGTCAGGGCGCACTGCGAGCGGAGGAGGAAAGCGGCGAGCTGCGCGGGCTGCATGAGGGCCGCGATCTCCAACGACTCGAGCGCGGGGGCCGTGAAGATCGAGAAGAAATTGGGCGGCGTTACAGACGTGCCCCGGAAATCGATCCGCCAGCTGGTGAGACTCGGCAGCAGCGCGGCGTGTGCGCTCCACTGGCCCTGGTGCATCTGCCGTAGGTCGCATGTGAGGGAGGTGAGGCTCGTGAAGTTGCTAAGACCGCAGGGCCCCGCGCCCTGCAAGAGATCCAGCGAGCGGATTTGGACACAGGGGATCACACTATAATCCGTCGTGAATTCGCTGGTGTTGTCGAGGGTGAGTGTATGGAGGCGCGTTCTCGAATTCACGAATGAAGGGCACCAAGAACGATGGCAACTGCAGAACTTCAAGAAGCGGAAGCCTGCCGTGGATTCCGCGAAGCTTCGCTGAATACCAATCCTGTCCAACGAGTCGCAGGCTGTAGAAGTGCGCAGAATGCGCAGCGAGGGTGGTCAGGGCGCCGTCGATGCCGGCGCCGCCCGTAAGATTCTTGGCAGCGCGACGTCGAGTCTCACTCAGCGGCTCCATTAGGGCTACTATGGTGAGTGGAGCGGCCTTTGCCCGTTGAAGATACATCTCGGCGAGATTGACCGCGCCCGGGTGATACAGGGAGAAGGAGAAGGACGACCAGAGGACCGCATGATCGCACAGAACGGCCCTCCATTCCGCGCAGACGTGCGTTAGGACTAGAATCATCCCGCTCCCCACCGCCTGAATCTCGTCGGGCTTAAGGAGCGTGAAAATCTCGCGGAGAACATCAGCGGGCACGCGGCGGATGGGGGAGGCACTGAACGCCTCTGCGGCGATCGGCTGGCGAAGCGCCGTCGTCGAGCGCAGGAGGGCCTTGCTCCGCATGTGCAAAGTCTCCAGTTGCCTCTCGGAGTTGCGGAGCAGACACCCATTCTTCCCGACCTCCTCCTTGAGGACCTTGAGGTACCCCCGCCGGACGACCATCCCCAGGCGTAGCTCAACTGCGCTGTACTCCTGCTGGAGCGCGTCCACGCGTGCGGTCCACGTCGCAATCTCCTGCTCCAGTACTGGCATTTCCTGTTCCGCCTCAATTTCGACGTAGATGGCCAGGAGGTCCACTCGACGAGTCTCGGGCGAGGTGTGCTGACTCAGGAGCACCTCGAGCCGCTCAAGCAGGGCAGGCCGCTCACGGAGAATCTGTTCACGTTGATGCGGCGCGTCATCGATTTGCTGCCTGAAAGCGAGGATCTCCTGCACGATGACATCCAACTCCCGCTGATCCACGGCGAGCGCATTCTCCAGCGCGGCCTCGCGCGTCGTCTGCGTCAGAAGCTCTGCCTCCAGGGCCGGAATTCGCGCTTCCAAGACGTCTATCTCGGCGCGGATGACACCGAGGAAGGTCGCGTTTTCCGCGAGACGAGCCGCGGTTTTGGTCTGGTGGATGGAAAATAGAGCTGCGTCGGTGTCGTTTGATGTCTGCATGGCTCGGTACTCGGAGGAGATCTTTCTGCTGCGCGGAAGAGAATTCTGAATATGAGGCACCCAAAAAGTGCGGTGAGTGGTATTCGATATTGGCGTACAAGACACGCACGGTGGATTTCACGCACACCCCAGGGCAGTATAAGGCCAGGACCGATATGCGAGCACGGTTGAGAGGTAAGCTATCAGTCCAGTCAACCTTGACGCGCACAGACGGAGTGCGGGGACCCACCTCGAAGGATGGAGGTCGGAGACAAGAGATAAGTGCACCGTTAAGCGGGAACGCCCGATGATCGCCATCACGCGCAACTATGAAGGTCCTTATCGGACAAAAGCAGGCCCCCGGTCACTACCTTTCAACTTGGTCCGACTTTGCCGGACGGAAATCACTGATTTACTCTATGAAATTTGCGTTTTGGACGCTGTTTTACTCTATTTCGGACCAACATGTAGCATAAAATGACCATTTTTTTCTCCGCGCAGGGGCCTTTTAGGTTGCTTTTAGGTGTATCTTGGCTACCACTGGCCGGTGCATCAAGGTAAGATCGGTTTAACCCACTAGCTGCCACTTGTCAGGGAGAAAATCTCGGGTTGTCGTGGGCTACGTCCATGGATGAAGAAAAAAAATCTCGCGCGGGGCGCGATTTACTCTATTTTGGACGGACTTCTTCACTTTTGGAGCTGTTTTACTCTATTTTTGAGACCGAGTTGACGGGTATTTTTGCCCTCAGATTTACTCTATGGCAGACCAAGTCGAAAGGTAGTGACCGGGGGGCCTACAAAAGCCTTTTCATGCATGTGCTCATCAGAATTTGTCAGAGATCTTTCAAGATCTTTAAAGATCTTCCGAGATTTTGCAAGATGTGCGAGATCTTTAAAGATATTTTGAGATCTTGCAAGAGCTGGCTTTTTCATTGGTTCAGTTTGTTTGAGTTCTCTACATATCTCCCGAGATCTCGACCAACCGCACTTCTCGAAAGATCTCGAGAGATCTTTCAATATCTTGCAAGACCTGTGATAGAATTTGAACTCTGCACTTATGCACAAGAAATTCAGTGATTGAGTTTGAATTTAGTGGAAAACTCCGGCCTGAGGCACCGGAGGCGGCGGGCGCATCATAGGGATCAGTGATGGTCTACTCGGAAAGACGCAAATGGATTTGGCAATGATGCTCAATTGCAATGAAACCTTACTGGTTACTCTATCCACCTGAATGAGTAAGGAATTAAAGTAGTTAAAGATGGAGGAAACAGAAGCCTGCCCAAAGCCAGTCCCTTGAACTATTGCTTGTAGGTATTGAGACAGAGCACCCGGGGAGGTCTCACTCTTGGTTAGTGGGGGGTACGAAGTGCGTCCAAGTAGGGTGCCTATTCGTGTGTGATAGGGGAAATTGAGTTGAACAGTGTGTTCGCTTGTTTCCTCAATGAGACCGCTGCATTACTATACGCTCCTCCTGCTCCTCCAAAAAATCTTCTCCTATCTCTGTGATCACCAATCTGATGCGCCTGATGGGCTTCCGGCCGTCTTTCATTCTGGATATCTTCAAACATGTCCTTACTTTGTAGTGAGTGTCCAATGTTTCTTTCAATTAGATTATTCATGAGATCTTCAAAGATCTCGAACGACAATTTGTGGGAAAGCTGTGATGGAAAATCACAAATGATGCACATCTTGCAAGATCTTCGAAGATCTTTAAAGATCTCGCGAGTTTGTGAAAAATGCATTGATTCTCTTTATTTCTTAAGGATTCTTGCAAGATCTCAGGGAAATGGTGGTGAACTGTAAAAATGTCAGTTTTGTCCGATAAGGTCCCTCAAACGCAATTTGATCGTTTGAAATTTCTCGATTTCAAATCTCTCGAGCGTCTGGGGCGTGTCGAATCTGGATCACACACGATAGTGCACATTGTGAGCTGAGAAAAGCGGTGAAACAAGTACAGCATCGATGCACCAGACAATACAAATATTGGGGATTCGAGCAAGGGAGATCGGCATTAAAATTTCGGCTATGGGGAGGGGGGGGGGGACGATAGTTGAGTTCCAAACGGCGGGCAGTTGGACTTTTGGTAACTCATTTTTGGTGCCGGTCTGCTTCATTGGTCTGCTTCGTCACCGTCCTGTGCTGATGCTCTGAATCCTTCAGAAAATGTCTGCACTGGATTCCGAGAGGTTCCCCTCTCAGTTGGGTTCGCCGAATTGTCTACACTCGCGGGCGGCATCGGTTCATTTGATTTCATTCAGTGCGGGGCTCCTCCTCTTATTCAGTTTGCCTTCATAGGGACACCCAATTCTACGGAATCTTCTACTTCCACTAGCAGTGGCTCGAATACAACTCCCGGCGGCCCGACTCAAACGTCCGCATTGCCCCCTCCCTCAAAGCCGAAATCCCATACCGGCCCTATTCACTGCGTTCAGACCCCCCCGTAGGCACAGGTCTGCCGGATCCCAATAGGCAGATGTGTAGGCCAACCAGTGCGTCGAGCCCTGCCGAGCCCTGCCGAGGGGTTGGTCTAGGTGTTCCGGCAGGAATAGGCACACATAGAATGACGTGGGCCGATGAGCCTAGCTAGGAAATTCAAGACCCGGCATGGTTCCTCATTTCACCCGCCACCAACCTGGGCTCGGATCGGCCAAGGTCGGCCAAGATAGGCACACCACCGTCGGCCGAGATCGTCCAACGTGGGCAGGCCTCGCGTAGGCAGACGTGTTAGACCAACATCGGCCAACGTAGGCTTACGTAGTCATACCTCGGCAGAGATCGGTGTACGTAGGCACATCTGTGCCTATAGGGGGGTCTGAACGCAGTGATTGTCGGTGGAGTCATCGGAAGCCTTGCGATGCTCATTCTCGTCGCACCTATCCACCATGAAGCGCGAACAGACGGCTGTCCCGCCACAGCTAGCACCCGATGTCATCGTTCAAACTCCACAGGGTCTGCAGCTCTCCCCCGGAGCAACATCTGCCCATAGCGATCGACATCCGACGTCCAGCAAATTGCCACCACCACTGAACCCGGAACAGGGACCCCAGGCTGGCGATTCCCACACCGCAGCCAACGATGCGAACAATGGGACGCGCACAGACGCTGGGTTGGAAATCACCACCGGTGCTCCTGTAGCTGGTATCGAGAACCCGGCTATTTTGGAGATGTACAATCTGCTCGCTGAAATGAGGAGATTGGCCACTGAGTAGGTGCGCCCCTATGCTCCGCCGAGCTACGACCGTCATGGCGACTAGGCGATATTTATATGAATTCCAGAGACATCTCACCCACGGCAATGAATTATATTCCCTGGCACCCTCCGTTGGCACAGTTGCACCAGAGGGTACTACCTTCAATGTCGAAAGAGATGGCGCTGCGCCGAGGATGTAAGGGTTCGAGTAACCAAACCCCAGGATTTTAGATCTGGAAGGCCATCGGAGAGGTAATCCGCAATATGGTCACAAAATTCTTGTATGGACGGCAAATGGACGGACGATTCGAGGAACAAGTGGTGCGGAGTTACGCAAGAGGGTTTGAAAACCCGAAATATATACAGTAGGCCGGTTTTTTTTTTTCAGAGGGTCGGGCCTACTCCCCCCCCTCCTACGTAAGCGATTTGTAAGCAACACGTGCCATCAATTCCCTTTTCCGGACGCCACCCCACAGAAACCTTGGAAGTAACCTACGCTGGCCCCGTATACCGCCGTTTCCCCCCTCCACAGGCAGCACACACCCAACCCTTCCCCCCGTGCTCGCTTCCGACACACCGTTTGCTGGTGATTTGTTCGCATTCGGGGAAGGTTGAGCCTCATTCCGTGTGATCCGAGGCTGTGATGCTTCCCGCACTACAGACAAATATCACCACACACCTCAGAGATTGATCAGAGACGCCCAAAATGAGCTTTAGGTTGACTTGGGTGAAGTTTTCGTGCTTCCACAGCATCCGCAGACCTCTAAAATGGAGTTGCGTAAAAGGATATAATTTTTTTTTTTCGCGGTCGGAGCCCCCCCCCTACCATATATGGAAATTTCTTATCATTGGACCCTCTTGGAGTTACGTCCAAGTTACGTCATGACGGTGACCGAAATGTGACCTCGGGCTTTCCGGCCCGGGTCGTCATCTTTGCCAACACCTCTTTCTCGCTCTTCCCAAAAGATTGTGGCAAATCGCCTCGACTTGACGGTCCATCATGCCGCGCACCGAGCTCGAGACGCCCATGGGGGATTCAAATCCTCGCGATCCTATGAAACAGTTTGCGCGGCAGCGCGATCTGATGAGCGCCAATTCGTGCTGTGCTCTGCCATTGGTCATCCAGACAGTGAGCACGCTTTTTGGCACCGATGAACTGGAACAAATGGCGAAAGATTAAATCCAGATTCTCTGAGAGATATTGTACCCCCTGACTTGCTATCGGTCGGAGACGAAGCGGTAGATTCTCAATTGCAAACAGAAACTGAGCCTAAGCCGCCACCAGCGCCTTCCAGAACCCAGCGTCTGCACGCCTACACTTGATTATCTGGGACGGGATCTGGGCGTCGACAGAGGCTACACTTGTCCGGTTATATCCACTGGAACAGCATAAATCGCAACGCCGGTGGCGTTTACAAGTTTCGATGTCCATCCGAAGTGTAGGAATCTATTTACTGGTTTTGATCTCCGTGTTCGCGTCTGATGCTTGGGGCTCAGTCACAACTGCTTTATGCTCATTGTGGATACACCGCTGTCTCTTCTGACAACACGGAGAACTTCAGTGCATGCGGCGGATCAGGTCGTCTCTCAGGCAGTCGCCAACCGGCTCCTGGGCGCTCAAGGATTCTGATGATGGAACGCGGAAGCCAGCTGGCACTCATCTGTCCCTCCCTCCCCCATGTCCACCGCAAGATTCGAGGGGTCATCTCCTTTTCTTCTTCACCACGGATCTGTCGAGAACTCCATCTACGGAGGCTCCGCCCTGAGCGAAAAGGACTTCGATCCTGATGTGCTCCTTGAGAGTCCTATTCCGATCACTCCCCCGACACCAAGGTGCGTCCGCCTTTATGAATGCAAATGGGCCTGGATCTCATGCAGCGTACGCTACAGACGGCGAGGGTTCAGTTCAAGGCTTATAGGATGGCCCGCAATAGTCATTCTTGGGCAACTCCTGCTCCAATTGATGGGCTGGGGGTTCTTCATCGTTGTCAAGGTGCGCGGCCAAATGCCTCTCCCGCATGGTCCGGCCCAGTGGGTCAAGAATAACCCCCACCTGGTAACCCTGCTCGCTACCCTAATCGGCACAGTCCTCGGGGCCTGCTCCTCCTTGTACGTCCGCACATCGTCGGGATAGACCTACTGATAAGCGACCTATCGTAGTCTTTTCTCTTATGCCATCCGGCGTTCGATGCCGCTGTATTTGAATCGTCCTGTGTCTCTGGCCGCTCTTGGCGCGAGCGTGAGCATTTCAATGCGCTCCGTCGTTTTTCACCGCCGGAGCTGGAAATGGCCGTCGGTATCTGTGTTTTTCTTCTTGCTAGCTGGAATTCAAACATCAGGGTACGACTCGGATTATCTTCCTCCTATTATTGCTCTCAACTGCATGCAGCTGGACCACGCTCTTGACGCCGGTCGCACTCGTCGTGTCGACGCCTTTGGTGGGATCCGAGATTGATTTGAGTAGCTCAATGCTTCGCGACATGGTGAACACGAGTGAGCTAGACTATTGTCTCTCCCAGAGTACGAGATCTTCGTCCTCTATTTACTCTCTGAAACCAAATGCCTGCAGGCGCTAGCTCACCGTTGTTTGCTGGCCAGACGGAAAGTGGATACGCGGCAGCGAGGGCAACTTTAGGACAAATTTCAACGTTCACGCTGATGGATCAGATGTTTAATGTTTCAACAGGTGCGGTTGTGTTAAGCTCACTCATCAGGTTCCAGTCACCCACTTATATTTCAGGTGGTGTCCTGCCTGCCTATCTGACGTCGTTCAACGCCAGTGCCTGGTTCACCAATACATCAGTCATTCCAGTGACCACGCATGATGTTTCGACAAGGCGGCCGGTCAACGGGTTTGCCACGAATTATTCTATGATCCAGCAAGGTAAGTGGATTGCGCAATTTATGTAGATGCAGTGACGGATTGATTTTGAAACAAGGATTCACAGCGGATATATCTTGCCGCTTCCAGAACCTCACCAATACCACAACGCCCTCGCTGTCCATACAACATGACTGGGTCAACAAGTGGCATAATCACGAGGCCTTTAAAGAGCAAAAGACGATACATCTTACGTCTCTCTCCCTTTCATGTTCCAATTCCCAGAATTGTGGGTATTCAACTCTGTGTTGCAGGAAATTTAATTTGGCCCCATGCAGTCAATTGGTCCGACGTGTATACAGATGACAACAAGAACTGGTTTGCGCTACTCGCTTGTGGGCCTACCGATAATTATAGTGCGTAGAGGAAATGAGTAGCCCTCCGAATACCTGACGTTTTCAAACAGCTGTAATCATTGTGACGGGAGGGCAATACGACTGGATCCCGAAGACCGTCTGCTCAGTTGTACCCAAGATCACCACGGTTCAGGTGGATTATGCCCCAGGAATCAACGTCAGAGTTGTTCCCAATGCGACGGCGATACTGGATCCACAGGGACCTGCCGGCAATGCTGCACTCAGCACCCTTGGGTGGATGTTGGACTTTTCCCAAGCTCTCCACAACAACTTAGTGGGGGACCAATTAACTGCGATGCGTGCCGACTCGCAGAGGGATACCGAGGATATCCTGGTCCCCATCGTAAGCCTCTTCGGTGGATCTCGCTAGATTCTGCGCTAATTATGTCCTCAGGCAGAATACATTAGAGGGGTGATGGAATTCAGCGGATCCGTAAGATCTGGTGTTCCTCGTAGTTGGTGGCTGATTGAGCAGAATAGGTCTTCCGGGCATGTCTCTCGTCCAACACGACTTTCATGGAGGGAATGCCGTCAAACATGATGATCCCGACGAACGGAACATTCCACACCGAGACACTTGGGTGGGCATACGCTTCCGGAACTACCCGCTGGGTCCTCGTCCCGGGAACACTGATCGCCTTCGCCACGATTGTCGTGGTCATCGGGGCATTCTATCACCACGTCGGGGATATCCCTAAGGAATCTCACCAGTTCGATCCGTCGGATCCGCTCCATTTGGTCGCTGCCGCCGCAGCCGGCGGGTTGAACAATACGTTCACAGGACTCGGTCCGAGGGATATGAAAGAGGGCGAGAAATTGGATGTTGTGCTGGGATCTATACCCGGACGCGGACCTGCGCTAGTGCGTGCGGACCAGTATAGACCAGTGTTTCAGGATTCCTTCTCCGCGCAGTCTAGTACCTTCGATGATCGTGCGGGGTGACTGACGATTGGATGTGGATATATGGATATTATTACATTTGGACGGAAACCGTCAGTAGAGAAATGCTTCCCTTTGCGCACCTCTACAAAGCCCGTCGTTAATTGCTCACGAGTCAAACTCTCGTGTACTTTTCGTGACCCTGGGGAACTGTGGAGGCGGATGGAGCCTACCTCGATGCCGGACGACATACGACATCTTACTTAAGGGAGGGTTCTGCGCATTATCCTTACTTCCATGGCCAGAGCCACATGGCAGCATTGTAACGCAGCTGGAAGCGTGTCGGGCCCATATCTTTACAGAGTCACCCGGAGGTCGCTTGATCGAAACAAGACAATGCTATTCATTTTTTCCCATGGCGACAAGGACTCGAGTCAGAGGCGTCGAGTCAGAGCCAGGATAACACGTGTAAGTTCGTTGTTTCCTAATTTGGCCGCTGGCGTAGGTGACCCGATTTGGAATTCTGGGGAGGCTGAATGGAATCTCAGGGACTCCCGCAGAGCAGCTTCTTCACGCATTATATCACCAGGCATTTTACATTCGCCAGGTAGCGCAGAGCACATTAAATATCGATTATCGATCAAATAACGTTCGCAAACACCTCATGGTCCGTGCGCGCGCCGGCCCGTATAAATGCATAGTCGCATCTTCGTTGCACCTCATACTTACCTTGATGGCATAGGCCCCTTCACCTCCCTGGGTCTGTGGGCCGTGGGAACATTCCATAGCACGGCGACAGGCCCCCGGTCACTGGGGTCAAAAGCGATCCGGGATAGAGTAAATCAAGCCTCCAAAATGACCCCTACCTCGGTCCGCTAGATAGAGTAAAACAAGGCCGAACGGGACAACGTGCGTCCTACATAGAGTAAATCGCCCGGAGCGCGAGAAAACTTTCTGAAGCAATATGTACCGCAGGAGGCCGCTGGGCAATATTTTGGTGAACTCGGGGCTGATCAAGAACACCAATTTGTGTAGAACGCGCCCGAGGGAACGTTGCGAGCGGCGCCGGAGTAAAAAACAAATTGGACCTAGGAGGAGACAAAAGGTGATTTTGGTAGGATTCCGACTACCTCTTGGTCCGAAATAGAATAAAACAGCCGCCCGAAGGCGGATTTCCTTGAGTAAAACAGCAAATTTTGGGAGCAAAAAACGGACCGGAACGAAAGGTAGTGACCGGGGGCCTACGGCGACCTTGTCCATACAGAGCGCGCCTGCGGCTTGTATGGGCTTAGGCTCATGCACCGTCTCAATATTTTCCAGTCCCACCACGGCCACTCGGCTGGGTGGGCCTTTTTTTCTTTTCTTTCGATCTTCCGAGCTTCTAACCCTAATCTTAATTACATCTAATATATCCCGCTTTGACCGATACCGTTTGAATAAAATCAATGCCAATGCTTCGCCACCAAAGAAGAGGAGCCACAAATTCCGGTGTCCAGTTGAGGCCGGTCTCGGATTTCATGGGCTTCTGAATGCAGTTTGTGGGCGTAAATGAGATTCGTGCTGACCTGCGTGGTCGCACGCGCCATCCGCTTGGGGAGAGCGGCGTCACTTAGGCATCCTAGGAGCAATTGATGATGCTCGCTGGGCAAGTTGTGTAAATTAATCCCTGCTCGACGACACTTAAAAGTACCACAAGACAAAACTCCCTAACTGGAGCGCGCCCGTAGAAGTCCCAGCTTTACATCTCCAACGATGGCTTCGAGTCAGATAATTCAAAACATGGTGTGCGGGAGGTAGAGTATGTATTGCGCAGGAAATCTCCTGACAGAGAAAATCATCCCGGGGGTACGCACCGAGACATTCCAGCAAGTCGCACACAAGAAAGCGAAACGAGTTCGTGGTTGGAGCCTGGATGTAAAAGAACCGAGGACAACATTGCACAGGATTGAAAGATTGTCTTCAATAAGATGTAACAGAGAGGGCGACTCGCGTGAGATTCACGACATATTTATCTACGAACTGTGCTGGAATATTTTTTGAAGTTTTCTAGTGACGAGATTAGTACTATTAGAGACCCCTTAGTTGGCCACCCTACTTAGTTGGCCACTTGACTCCTATAAGACCAGGGCTTCATAATTATGACTGGGCATAATGTATAAACAGAATATGACCTCCAACGAATGTTCAGACCAAATTTCAGCCGAAAGTGATGAGTTGATCGGGAGCTACGGCATCGCGGATCGGGATCCGAAGCGCAGGGACATCAATTTCTTATTAATCAGACCTCTCGCTCATTTGCCATTGCCATTTCTCCACCATTTCTTCCTCGATCCACGACTTTGGGGGCTCGTTCGGATCCCCCGATGCTGGCCTTCCATCTGAAAAGATACTAGACAGCAACTGACTGAACTATCACTCTTAATACACCCAGGAAAAGCACGACTTCATTTGTAGGCCAGTCATGCTGGCACCGTCGCGGTCCACGACATCGCCATGCCATCGGTCTGGAACCTTACACAGGACTTCTTAATATACAATCCTTCATTCCGAGACCCTTTTCGAGATTTTATCCAATGACCTCTGATTGCTCTGGAGGCCATTGTCCAAAATCACCAAATTTCAGCCGTGCTGATAGTCGGATTTTTTGGAGGAGATGTCAGCAACTTGGAATGGAGTTGGGCATCCAGGTATGTCCAAATACTTCCCATTAAGTAGCCTGGATCGTAATTTGGCCCATCGCGGCCTGTTTCTGAGTAGCAGAACACTCATTCATCCCACGACCCTAATTTCGAGGTTTCCCGTCGATCGCAAGCATGTATTCTGCCCATTTCTATACCTCATATCTACACCATAACTGTTTTAAATAGTGAATATAACCTGTATATATGATTCTGGGTGCAGGCCACTGCCATTTGAGAGCTCAATACGTCAGTTGGCGGGGTGGCCAACTAACCTGTTGTTTGGCTATGTTGGACTGCCGGTCAAAATAAATTCCTTACGCACTCAAATCTTCGAGTATTTCGGTGCTGGCTGATTCGAACTCTTCGTAGGATGAATGCCCTCATTCTGATATAGTTTGGCTCGCATCGGCACCGGTATAACACCAGGGCTGCGGCATAAATGCTTAAGTGGCCAACTAACTGGTCTCAAATAGTAAGTACGAAACACAGAAGAAGAAGGCAGACATACATGAGGATGCTGCAAGCACAACGGAAGACAGATAAGTTACTGCATCCCTGTCGAAGGAGATCTTCGGAATGGAGGGGAAGGCCTCACGGTACAACTGCTCGGATGGTAATTGTCCGCCAGTGATGCGCACATTCTCCAGCTTGCAGCCGGATTTCGAGATGAATGTGGTGAGGCCATTAATTGGGTCTGGCTGAAGAAATTCTTCGGGGACTTGGAGCGTGCGGAGAGCAGGGACGATGAGGGTATTGAGATACTCGATCGCTGGGTCGTCATACTCGGAATACCTCATCAAAACCAACGATTGCAAGCGCTCAAGCTTGACGTCAGACTGGCGGACGTCGTCAAAGGTGGCCAACACGCAATGGACGAGATTGACCGTGTCCTGCAAAACAGCCGTGCAGTCGGATGTCCATGTGTTGAGCATTGTCAATGATGTCAATTGGGCCCATGGTAAAAAATTGGCGGGATACGAAAAATCCCAGAGGATGACTGAATGAAGGCTAGGTACCTCGCGGTACACCACAGGAGGGAATTCACCGCCCTCGTTTATCCGAAGTTCCAGCTGCTGGAGTAGGGGCATCGTGGTTGGTATGATGAGCAGCTGGGATAGAACTCTGAGTCCTAATTTGGCATTTTCCCATCGCGCAGCATGAAGAGCAAGTTTTTCTAGGCATCCTTCGGAGATTGCCATGAAAATGTCGCCCATATCGAAAGAGAGTGGTAAATCCCCGGATCTGCTCAACCAAGATTCGACTATAGGAAGCTGCCGATCATCGTCATCGTAACCTGTGAGTCGTATTGCCCTCCAAAGCGCGGGCGTCGCCTGAGCTATTTCTCTCCATTCATGACAGATATGGGTGAGGAGAGTCGGCGATTGAAGCCCAGTTGTGGGTAGGCAGAGAGGATAGACAGGGAGAAGATGGACGAAGATTTCAGAGACGATTTCGTTCGGCAACGTCAAGACCGGGTACGTGTAGGACTCGAGCCGTTCCTGCGCTCGGGTCATCTCAGCTTGTAGCACTTCGATAGAGCGTTTCAAGTTAGAGATCTGGGTCTCTATATCTGTGATGCGTGCGCGATCTGCTTCACGTTCGGTTGCGGTGGACATTCTAGGGGTAAAGAGTTCGGTCGGTCATCGTAGTGGATATTGAGAACCTTACGCGGTGATCCCTTGCTCGTATCTGATGGGTAGACGTTGGTGAATTCCGGCGATAATTAGACGGGAATTTTGCGCTCGAACGTAAAGCTCGCCGGTGAGAGGCGACTCGGAGCTAGTCCTGTGGTTACCGCGCATCAGAAGCGGTGACCAGCCTTATTATGTAAGCACCGTTTTGGGAGGAGCACGTGCCACATCAAACGCGCCGCGTCCGCCAATTAATAACCGTGTTTAGGCTAATAAAATGAGATTGAACGCGTCGATCGCGTTACTGTATACCGAGGGAGCCTCCTCTAGCTTTGATTTCGCGAAATCCCCGGTTCCCGCCCCAATTTCAGTTGGTCGCATGTCTCCTGGCTCCAAATCCGGCATGCGATCATCGTCCTCGACCTCAATGAGAGACACTTGCGCTTTAGAAGGTGCAGGAGTGCCATACGCAGATTTTGGGACTCCGTGGAGGGCTATGTTGTCCCATATCACCTCAAATTTAGGCATGCCATATGTAGTACTTGGATAATTTGAGTGCATATTTGGCCAAAAACAAGACTGGGACTCACCGTATCTGGAGCACCCAGGTCGAGAGACATGGGTGGGCAAAGCTAATGTCCCGTGGAGAGGAGAGCTCTGGCGGGGCAAAGTCTAGGGAGAAGTAGGGATGGCCACGGGTTTTTCATCGCTTTTATGTAATCACGACGTTGAGCTCAACTGTACAATTTTTTTGAGCCCAGGAGTAGCACAATCTGTGAAGAACTGACTGAGTTATGGTTCTATCAAGTTTGGTGCTGGAAATGGAAACGCTGCTGTCTCCAATAGCAAATTTAGCGCCTAAACCCGCGGGTCTCGGACCCGCGGGTTTCGAACCATGTTCAAAGGTCCTGTCACATATGTATGTGACCTTGGGGTTTCAAACTTGTTTTGATCATAGCTCAGTCAGTTCTCAACCGTTCTGGATGTTTTGGGGCTCAAAAAATTCGCAGAGTCGAGCTCTACGTCGCCATTACATAAAACCCGCGGGTTTACCCGTGACCATCCCTAGGGAGAAGTCGGTAGAGTTTTTCAGAGCCCGGCTCTGTCGATGATGGTATATGAGACTGATAATAGTTCCCATCGTCACGTTCGATTCCCCCCTGAGAAAGGCAGTAACTGCGCGGACGTGGCGGCTTGTACGCTGATCTGTAACCCCGGAGATACGGTTATAAAAAAGCACCTCCAAGAAATGACCCAGAGAATCAAAGTTTTTCGTGATTGTGGCCAGAACTTCATCAACTTTCTCCCAGACTGTTCGCTTCTTTTTGCGTAGCCTGGGCTGAGTAGACGGAGCGTCGTTTTGGGGGATCTGTTGCGCAGTGGTTTTTTCGGGGGGCTGTCCTTGTCTTTGGCGGGTCTTTAAGTAGCGTAGAAGGCCTCAGGGACGACCAGATTCATCCCTGAGATGTCCTCGGCCATTGTGCTGCGTTGAGAGGGCGTTATACACGTCGAATGGTGCGAGACGCGTGAAAATAAATGAGTTGTGTGGCGTTGTTTGTTCCATCATTACATAATACCGGCGGACGCCGCTTATCAGACCGTGGTAACTAACAGACTTGATTGGAACGAGGAACGAGTTAGAAACCAATCAAGCGTCTGTCTAGAGAGACTAACTCGGAGCCGTCCAACGGTTGATGGCTTTGAATTTTCCTTTTCTGAAAGAAAGAGGATTTATATACTGGACCGACTGAATAGAACTGATACTTTACCTCTTTGCAAGAGCAGAAGGACGGCACGGTCCAAAAGTTGAGGTGAAGGTGTTCGTCAGGGTTGGTGTCACGCTGTTACGTCACGTTCCCTCTGACTTTCGACTTCGCCTCTACTGTCCTTCTCTCTACCACGAATCAGGCTGTTCATGAGCAAGGACCTGCGAGCGACACATCGCTCAAACCATACGTGGTAGCCCACCCTCTGTAGGAAATCGGCCCGATGCACAGTGACCCTCTGCAAACGCGCAGAGGGCTCTATTCATAACTACGGCTTAAATACAAAAGAACGACTCATAAATACCTAAGGAGATAATAGTAAGCACGACAGGAGCACAAGAATAACAGCGCGCATATGAGTCCGTAAGGCTCGGTAGGAGTCAGGGTGAGGGAGGTGAGCTCAAGGTGAGTGCGAATGCGTGGAACAGTCGGAGGAAGTTCAATCCCGCCTCAGCGCCCGCACAGCCATCCGTCCAACGGAGGCAGTGCGCCGGTGCTTCGATTGTTAATCCAACACCCTCCGCCCACGATCGATGTCTATAAGGCGTCTTACGAACCGCCGAATGGGTCTCAATAATCGGCCAACTGAAGTCTCTTGACAGACGTTTCAGTTCCATTTCAGCGACCAACGGTCCTCGGGCCATTCGCACCCTTCACACCTTTGTATCTGTGGCTTTATTGTCTCCAAACTGCGAAGTACGAAGGACAGCGGAACTCTCATACCACGAACCTTAAAAGCTTCATTCTACATTCCGGATTCCGCCAGAACATCAGTGGAATAGTTGAGAACGTTGAGTAGTACGTCGTGCACTTTTGTTTCATCCCGGAAAAGATGACTGACACATATTTTTTGCGCAGATTGGGAACACTCCCCAGGCTTATAGAGATCGCGAGAGTGCGTGAAGTTCTCTCTTCTTCAAAGACTCCTGCGCGGTGTGTTATCGTAATTCTCTCGTTTTCGTGTTCGTTCTGATACAGGAGGCCCAGATCCGGATCGCTGGGTAGACTCTGAATCTGAGTGGGGCAGATTTCACCCTCGCGCCTGTCGACATCTTCTCATCTGCCGGCGCAGCCGCGGTCATATGTCGCGGAGCCTCCGCGTCAGCGTCCACCGACGCTCAAATCGCCGATCTTCAGTGTCCGCGCATGCTCCAGATCCCCTCCGCGCACACGTACAGCGACTCGAATGGGACGCCGCCGGTGTGGCATCGCTCCATCAATATCGCCACCGCACCCACCCTCACCCAAGCCACCGCATCCCCTCCTTCGAGCTCGATACCGCGCGGCAGAGCACCCTCCATACGGCGACCCATCGCCTCAGATGCCCCTTCCACATTTAGGCAGTCGGCGCACCAACACTATTCGTCCGGTCTTCTTTCGCCCCCCAGATGACCGACTCTACCCCTGCCGCTCGGGACAATGTCACACACCCCTTCGCGCTTGCGGCGTCGTCCCCTCCCTCGAAGTCCCCACGGCCCGCGCACCATATCCCTGTCTCGGAGGATGCCGCCCATGCGTACCGCTCATAGCAGCAGCACCCGCACAATCGGGATTCGACCGGAACGTACGTTGGAGCGCAGCTGATCCTTCGGAGGTATTGCTCGATCGCCCGTCGAGACGTGCTCAAGGTACCCATCTCTCTGATTCAAGAAGCAATGTCGTGTTGACGCCTCGCGTGCGCTACAGTCTCTGCGACTTGCGCCCTTCAATACCGAGGTCCACGCTCCGTATTCCAGCCGGCCCTGTAGAGCCGCTGAATTACCGACCGCTGCTCGGCTCGCACGGAGCGCTCGCCCCGGCACGCGATACCCTGCAGCCGTGATCGCATGAGCAGGATGATCGCCCCACCCTCCCCTCCGTCGCGTTGTGCTGCACCACCCGCCTCGCATTGTCCGCCTCCGGCACCGACGCCGTCACCGCGACTCTCCCTCCAAGCTCACGCTGCCATAACGTGATCGTGCATCAGAGCGTCCGCCTTGTTGCGCTCCAGCCGAAGAACGGTCGCTAGAACGGTCGCATTCTCATCCCGATGCTGGCCCCTCCGACGTCGAGCTGCGCACGTCGGATCCTCGTCCGAGGGGCGGCCCGTTTCAATACCCACTTCCCTGCACGGAGCGCGCGGCGTACCAGGATACTTCACGATCGCCATGCACGCCGTCTGTATGTGCGCGGGATCCTCGCCGAACCCTCCCGTCTGACTGATCATTTTGGATCACGCTCACCTATCCTGCACCGTCCGCCGCCAGCTGCCCGTAATCCCGTTGTGCGATCTCCTGCCCCTTCGTGACCTTATACATCGGCCTCCTCGCCTCCTCGCGCTCCAGCTGGCGAAGGCCCACATGCCCATCGGCGTATTCAGCGATGTCGTGGCCCGCCGCTTTGACGCGTGACGATGAGCGTGCAGCGCTTGGCGTATCGTCTCAACCCTGCCCGCCGCCGGGGCACGCCCTTCTACCCCGACATGGCCTATACTCAACGCCGACAATCCGGGGAACGGAGCCCGCGACTGACGCTCTGCCACGCATTCGAGTGCCGACGTCGATCGAGTGCTATCCGCGCATCACCAAGCACTGCGATCGGCCCTTACAGATGGAGCATAGTTGGAATAAGTGCCCCATCTGTCTCTATCTGCCGGCGCACCCCGCTTTGTCCCGCCGCGCGCGCGCTGCTAGCACCGCTTCCATCTGTTGCCTCAAGTCGCGGTGGTCGCTCCGACTTGCTTGATGACGCGGCCTTCTATCCGCTCGCACTCGGATCCACTGCCTGTACATCTCTTCTTGTCTCCGGGGATACACCACTTGCATCCTCCACCGTCCTTTCTCCTCCTGCTGCCTCTCGTTGCCGTGCATGGACCCATTTCGCCGCTGGAAGTCCCGAGTCCACTCAAGGTATTCGAATCACAATGACGCTCATTGTTACCACCCAGCTGCGCAAATCGTCGCGCTTTCGTGGATGTGGATGGGGAGCGTTGGCCACCTGTTTGGACCTCCGCTTCGGAAGGGACAGAAGGGACGCAGACCTGCTCGCCGCCCAAGCATGGGCGGCGAGAAGGACGAAGCAGTGACAGCGCCGCTCTCGGATTTGCTGCTCTTCGCCCTCCAGAGCCAGAAATTCGCTTCGGCCCCGATGACTCGACCTCATTTGGCCGTAGCACAGCCGACAGCAAATACCACAACAAAGGATGGTCCGTGCACTCCTCCGTGCTCTATATAACGCTGACCCTCGCATCCTAGACCCTCACTTACCTTGATGGCATGGATCCCTTCACTACCCGGGTCCATGGACTGCGAGTGCTCTCCATCGCACGGCGACCACATCCCCGCAGAGTGCGCTCACAGCTTGGACGGGCTTCGGCCCGTCCACTATTCGAATCTTTTCCCGCCCTGCGATAGCCACTCGGCTGCGCAGGCCTTTTTTTTCGACCTTCCGCGGTCCTAACCCTAACCCAAGTAACATCCAAAAATATATCGCTTTGACCGATGTTTTACGAATTCGCTCGCTGGCGCTGTTGATGGAAGACCGTGTTAACTTGCGCTTGTTTCTCCTCGCTTCGGCGAAGTCAACGAAAATGTGAACAGCAGGTACTTCGCCATCCGGGACCGCAAACACCGGATTGAAGTCCGTAATGAAGGGCATGCACTTGGATCGGGACGTGCCTGTCGCCGATGCGGGTGGTACGTACAACGTACGTAGTTGCCCAAGCTGCTACAGCTCGGCCTTCCATCGAGCACGCACTCTTTGACCACGTCCACCCATTCAAATTTCTGCAATGGCGGACTCCCCGAGCCGCTTTGAGACTGCAGCGATATTCGAAAGTCCCGTTGTCCTACCCACACCATGCACGGAAATTCTTACGACGGACGGCCCATCGGACACCCAGAAGTGAGCCATCTGAGTCTCTGCGAGCGCCGTGAACTGACTTGTTGAAGACTGATCAGCACAATCGAGGTATCCTTCGCCGAATTGCGTGAGACCAGCAACGAGCAGTCCAATAGGTAAAATCTACACCTTCATTCGTTTCACCTCCCAGCTGACGCTGCCCCGAAGCCTCAAGGCCGCGCTCGAGAGGTAAACACAAGGGTCATTCTCGTGCATTCCTTTCTTTTCTGAAAATCCCAAGGTTGAGTCTGGCAATTGAAGTTCTCAAACAGCAACCCCCGTCCAGCGACAAGAAGACCGCATTCTGGACGGTATACAAAACGCTGGCGGACGAGTTTGATAAGGAATTCCTGCGGAAATATGGGAACGATTTGGATACTTCGCTGATATTTGTGCGTCGCCGTATTTTTCGCCCAGTCCTTCATCCTAATGTATGATACGAGGCGGGTCTCTTCTCCGCCGTTAGTTCTGCTTTCATCATCCAGATCCAGCCCGAATTTCAGCCGGATCCGAATGCGACGACTGAGGCTCTCCTCCTGATTCTCGTCCAGAATATCACCGGTCCCCTTCCTGGAATGCAGATTCCCCCACAAATTGGACCTCCTACCACTGTTGTGCTCGCTCAGAGCCTTTTATATTTCAGCCTGTTCTCTACTCTTCTCGCGGCACTGCTCGCTGTCCTCGGCAAACAGTGGCTTCTGCATTACGATTCGGTTGGCGAAAGAGGAACAATTGAGGAACGCGGGCTCGAGCGTCAGCGCAAATTTGACGGATTGCGACGCTGGAAATTCGACCTAATTATGCAGATATTCCCCCTTCTCCTGCAGGTCTCGCTCCTGCTATTCGCGGCGGCGCTGTCCGTCTATCTATGGACAATTAACCGTGTCATAGCCGGGATTGTTCTGGGTCTGACGTCTCTAGGATTGGTCCTCTACACCCTAATGATCATCTCGGCTCTCGCAGCGCCAGATTCCCCGTTTCAGACATCCCTCACAGCCCTTCTGCGAGTTGTCATGAAATTAGTTCCGCTCCAGTTACTGCAGAAGTTCGGTGCTGCGACTCTCCACCATTCCCTTTCGCTCATCCGGTCCACCACTTCAGTCTTTATGAAGCCCATCTACCCTCTTCTGCCGCGGTTTATTCTTAGGAAGTCTAGTCCTCGCTATATCTTTGACGAAATCCCCGAACCATCGCCACAAGTACCCGCCGTTGTATGGGCCTTGGAGACATCCACGGATCCTCGACTGGTGGAGGCTGCAGCAGCCATGGTCCCCGACCTGCAGTGGCCGGTCGACCTTGACCTTCGTCCATCACTTTGTCGATTATCAGACATATTTAACGGGTGCTTCGATGGGCCTGCTGTCCGTGAGGGCATGGATGATCGTGCCACCAGCTGTATGAGAGCATTCGGACTACTCGAGATGGTTACTGAACGACTCGACGGGTGGTCCGAGCAATGGACCTTTCCATACCTTGATGTCTTACGGGCGGGTCCTGAGTTACGGTCCATGGTCACCTTTTTCCGGCGGCCCGGGACTAAAGGCGAGCGGCTGTCTACAGCGATCACGCAGTGGACCCTGCGCTTTATGGGATCACGATCGACCAGAGGAATCGACATAAGGACTCTCCTCGTCCATTTCCGCCCTGATGGAATTTCACCGAGCAATACCTCACTCTTCACCGACTTCCTTTTTTGTGTCAATTCTTTCTTCGTGCCTCCGATGAACCGTCGCGATCTCTCCCTAATGGACAAGTCGTGAGTGGACCGTACTTCCTATCGGACCCCACAACTCACGCTTCATTTAGAAAATACGGTCTTCCTCTGCTCACCATTCTGTGCAATAACCTCGCCAAATATGTCAGGGAAAGTTCAAATTCATTTGATTATTTAGCGACCGGGAGGATTTTCGTCGCAAGGAGAATTGTCGATCGAATGGCTGAATTAAAATTCGACCTCGCATATTTTCAACATGGTTCATTCAAGTATGAGCACCGTACCCATCTCTTCACCGACTACGATCACCTCAGGCATGCTGTATATCACCTTTGTGCCAGCCCTGGGCTAGAGCAGTCTACTATCACTTCGTTGCTCCCATTTGTGAGATTTGACCTAGAGACGCTCCCCACTTTCGTCGTGTATTCACCCACGACGTTCCCGCTAGCATTCGACTCTCTGGATGACGCTAGTTGGGTATATAGCTCCTTGGAGCAGCTTTACACATCAATGCCGAGGGATGTGACGGCCATTGGTGACCTCGTGCAAGCCCTCTTCAATTACAGACATCGACGGAATAAACCATCCCCCACGGCACTCCGAGCCATCCTGTCGATAATAACGCCTGGCGATGGAGACTCCGCCGACTCGACTCAGACACTGAAGTATCTCGCGTTCCGCGTACTTTCATCTGCGGATCACTGGTTCCAAGACGACGAACTGGGTCCGGTACTGCAAGAGCATTCTGTGTGGGCCATACTCGGAGCTGTTCAACTCCCTGCATTGAAAGAGGACCTCACCATTCATTACATTTCGCTGGGCGACAAACTATCCCAACTCCCCGAGTGGAAACCCGTAATTGCGCAGGATTTGATTGGCTGGCTTTCGCATTTAGGTAGTCTGTTGGACGTCGAGGGGACGGATCTTGAAGCAACACAGAAATTATTTTGCGCCGTCCTTTCTCGGGTGTGGGGACCACATGCGGCAGAACACCAGTACTTTGGAGAGGAACGGCTACTGGTTGTGGTTTTCGGAGCATTGACAAATGCTCTGGGCCAACTCAATTCCTCTACGACATGGGACATGCACCATCTCATTCTCCTCGCCGAGTGGACCATTGAGTCAGTCTTCCACGCCAGAATGTGCCATTCCCTCACGCGTCAGCTGCACATGTTCGACCCCTTCAGGATTGCTATGGTCCGCCTGGGAGATACCGTTGCTCGGTCGGCGGAAATGGCGAATGCTACGGCCACCGCTGAGGCACTCGATGAAAATCAGGATTTGAGGGATGTTCTGATTTCTGCTGCCAAACTCCTATCCAAGTTGGGTTCAACAATCAACGACGAATTGAGCATGCCACCATCGGGGCGCGTCGATTATGGAATGCAGTGGGCAAGCATGCAAGACGAATTGCATGATGATCTTGATTTACTCCGTCAGTTGGTCCGAAATACGCCCCTGGCAACGCCGGCGGAGTCATCAGCCTCGTCCCGGGAGGGTTCAATCCGATTTATTTCAATGTAGGGTCGAGAGAATGATTGCCCCTTCCTCGTCGGCTCCCTTTGAATTTAAGGAGGACCAAATCTTGAAGCTGGAAGAAGCGCACATACGATTGGTGATGACCAGCTGCGGGACTGAACGTGTTCAGAATGACATCTCATGGAAAGAAACTAAAAATACGAAAATAAAAGGCTTTCAATCGGAAGGACTCCAAACAAGTTGTTCCTATTTAATTCATGCTCAGTCGGTCAGCTCGGCAGGGGACCCGTTCTAGAGTAGACCAAGGTTCGGCCTAAACCACGGAGTACGTCTCTTACATATATATTAGGTCCGAAAACCCGAACAATATTCGTACGACGCGTGATATCAACTTGATGCACGTCAACTATACTTTGGTTCAATGAAGGGCTGCCACGAAAGAGCCGGGGAACTTTGTCGCCCTTGTTGTCTATTCTAATACGAATCAACTGAGGAGTATTCGCAGCATCGGCCGCCAATTGAAGCAGGTGAACCGAACTTATGTCAAGGTCCTCACGCTCCGAATAACCTTGATATCTATTTTATCATTTCAGCCTACGAACTCGGAGGATGGCTATAGTGTTCCCCAAGTCCTACCGTTGTCTTCTGCGTCCGAAATATGACAAACATCTCGCATCTTACCATGAAAGGCCGCCCTTTTGCGTTTTCTTGTGGCATCTAGAAGAGAGCGAACAGGGAGAGTTTCCATAAAAATTTGGTCTGTGGATTGTTGAATTGCTCACTAGTCAAGTTTTCGTGCAATTGTTGAAATGTGAACCCCCCGCCGAACTGTGGAGTTCGACGGAACCTATATCGGTGCCGGACGACTTGGCCATGCTCGAAGCATGTTAATTAAATGAGTGTTCTATGAATTATGGTTACAACTTACCTGCACGGCCAGGCGCATCACAGCATTGTAACGCAGCAAGCGTGTCGGGCCCATATCTTGACAGAGTCACCCGGAGGTCGCTTGATCGAAACAAGTCAATGCTATTCATTTTTCCCCTGGTGACAAGGACTCAAGTCAGAGGCCGAAAGGTCGAGCCAGAGCCAGGATATCACGTGTCAATTCGTTTTTGCCTAATTTGGCCGCTGGTGTAGGTGACCTGATTTGGAATTCCCAGGAGTCTGAATGGACTCCCGGGCTCTCTACCTTCTTAGCGCATAAAATAGCGGTATGGTGACATTTTACATCCGGCAGGTAGCACAGAGTACATCAAAGATCGATTATCGATCAAATAGCGTTCGCAAACACCTCATGGTCCGTGCGCGCGCGGGCCGTATAAATGTATTGTCTCATCTTCAATGTGCCTCATACTTACCTTGATGGCATAGGCCCCTTCACCTGCCTGGGTCTGTGGGCCGCGGGAACACTCCATAGCACGGCGACCCTGTCCATACAGAGTGCGCCTGCGGCTTGTATGGGCTTAGGCTCATGCACCGTCTCAATATTTTCCAGTCCCCCCACGGCCACTCGGCTGAGTGGGCCTTTTTTTTCGAACTTCCACGCTCTTAACCCTAACCTTAATTATATCCCGCTTTGACCGATAGAAATCAATGCTTTGCGCCAAAGAATAGGAGCATAAAATCCTATGTTCACTTTAGGCAGGTCTTGAATTTCGTGGGCTTCTGAATTCAGTTTCTGGGCGTAAATGAGATTCGTTGTGTGGTCGCACGCGCCATCCGCTCGGGGGAGAGCGGTGTCATATAGGCATCCCAGGAGCAATTTACGATGCTGGCTGGGTAATATGTGTCAATTTATCCCTGTTCGACGATGCTTAGAAGAATTACCAACACTCCCTCGCTGGATCCAGCCCGTGGAAGTCTCCTTTAACTTCACATCCCCAACGATGGCCTGCGCCAGATAATTAAAACATAACGCGCGTGCATGTTGAGTGTGTATTGCGAGGCAAATATCCTGACAGAGAAAATCATCCCGGTAATACGCACCGAGACACTCGCCGCAAGTCGCACACAAGAAAAGCGAAACGAGTTCATGGTTGGAGCATGGATGTGAAAGAACTGACAACATTGCACGGGACTGGAGGATTATCTTCGATAAGACTTGACAGAAAGGCAGACTCCCGTGAAATTCCCGACATATTTATCTACGAACTACAGTAACGACGAGCGGGCGCGAGCAGCGCGCGTATCATCTCGAGGAGCTTCCTGGAGCACCACTTCCTTCCGGAGACACGCCCCTCCGCTTCCCACTCCGGAGTGTTGGAGCCTCCCGTGGGTTAAGCTCAGTGCCCTGCACGGCCTCCGATGTCGAGGATTTCTCTCCGCCCGCAATTCCACGAGGATCGGCCTCTCGTGCGGCCGCTGTGCGGGGAACCAGTACCCTGCTGGACGTTCTTCCCTGGGCTCGCGGTGGTCGAACGTAACCCCCTTCCGAGCTTCAATATTAATTCTCTCGTACTCGGATGTGCCGCTTGTGCTTGCCTGCCGCATACTTCTCCGGCCCTTCCTCCGGCCCCAGCTTTCGGGATACACAACTCGCTTCACCCACCATCTTAAATATTTCCTTTAGCTCCCGCTCGATAGCATACGCGTATTTGTCGATGCCGGGAGTTCCGAATCCATTCGAGGTGTCTGAAGCCTTACAGACGCCCATCGTATCGGGACAGCAATCGAGGCTCCTTTTGTTGTCATGTGGATGGGGAATACGGATGGAGAGCGCTGGCGGGTCGGGCAACGGCGGGGTTGCCTGCCTGCGAGGACCACGCGCCGACGAAGATGAGGCTCTCGGTCCTGATCCTCCTCTGCTCGTGCTTTACTCAAGCCGCAGCAATTCACTTCGCGGCCCTGATATGGCTCACCACTCCTCAAACCGTAGCACAGCCAAGGACAAATTTTGGGACAGGATAACTCCCGTAAGGTAGGTGTTGACCGACAGTGAGGGGACGAACGGTCAGAAAATTTTCCAAGCCCGAAATGAAATCTGCCGAACTCACTCGGCACTCCCATCAGGGTAAACCCTTTGTATCAGGGGAAGATTAATTGCGGATGTGGGAGCAGCAACAATGGAAGCGTACCAATAGTTTGGTCGAACTCCCCCATGGCTACTATGGACAAGAAGAAAGGGATGTGTTGCAATAAAAGAGGGAGGACCACAGGCGAGAAAATCAGTGGGCGCGTGTGGAGGACTCACCGAGGCCTTTTATTTGCTGCGGGAAACGTACAGCATTCATCGACGGGGACAATCGTGAGAAGGTAAGCGAGAGGAATTGAGTGCAGCGACCCTGCATCCGCAAAGAAGGCGGAGGATTCGAAACTATCGTAACTGTACGAAGTCTCGAGAGTCGAGGCCTCGAAGCCTCCTCAAACGCTGTTAGCCGGCACAATCAATCATCACCATCCTGCACATAGCGTTCCTTTCATTAAAAAAAATCTCACCAGTGTATCTCCCAAAAGATTGAACGAACCGAGCCAACCGGGGCGGCGGCGGCGGCGCCCAGGGTCAGTTTGCAGATTCAGGCACCGTCAAGCAACATAAAGTAATGTGCTGCCACATGGGATGTACGGCAGCTTGTTAAACGTTAACGCTTTGAGTAGTTGTAAAGCCTTGGAGGTCCTAGTCGTTACGTCGCTAAAGTCCCGGCAATCAGATTCGGAGATTTCGTGCCGGCCGCTCAAGGCTTCATTCATTGCTTGTTTGTCTTCCATAAACTCATTGTTCAGCTTGTGGACCACGCTAGTATAATATAACCCTCCAGCACCACGTCTTGCCACTACAATCTGGCAATCCAAACCTTCTTTCTTCTCGTCAATTTTGGACAATCCTTCCGACAGTCCGACTCTAGTCGATGATTTATTGCATCTTACGACATGCCACTTCCGGTCCGTGGGCCATCGGACGGTCAGGACTCAGCGAGACCCGAGTCTAATTGCCGTTAGCGATGCCTTTCTTTTCTCCTTGGCCAGGAACAGATCGACAACATATTCTGACAGAAACAACAAATGAAGTCTTGCGACGGCGCGGCCGCCGGGTCGAAACTGGCTAAGATATTTTCCACCTTACATATTTAACTCTGGGCATTTCGTCTCTTTTTTCCCAACTCCTTGCGGTTTGAAGCCCCACCATGCTCGTCGTCCGGTCCCTCGTTTCTCTTGCATCTCTCGTCACGGCAATCTCAGCACAGAATGCCTCTGCCAACATATCTCCGAACACCACTGCGCCGGCCAGCGCCTCCTCATTGGCGTGCGCCACAATCCGAGCGAACCTGGGCCCGTCCATCGTAGAATCGTCTGGGCTGGACTACAATGCTACCGTCATGGGCCCGTGGAGCCTTTTCAATTCGCTGGGCCGACCGACCTGCATTGTGTATCCTCAGAATGCCTCGCACGTCCAGACCGCCATGAAGAGCATCTTTCGGTTTAGCTCGCACTATGCGGTCCAGGCTGGGGCCCATAGTGCGATGGTCGGATGGAATACGTGAGTTGTGTGTGCCTCGCACGGATATCCCTGACGCCGGATTCGCGCCCACAGCATTAGTGATGGTGTTCTAATCTCGTTCGCCCACATGACGAACGTGTCGTACAGCCCTGTGAACGACACGATCACGGTACTGCCCGGTGTGCACTGGGGCGACGCGATGACGGCAATCGAGCCATACGGCGTCTCTGTCATCGGGGGGCGAGCCAGGTACGGGTTTTGGCTCTCATCCATTTCTTCTCTGATGGCTCTCAGTGACATTGGGATGGGTCTCCTCCTTGGAGGAGGGATTAGCTTCGTTTCACCGCTGTATGGTTGGTCCGCGGATTCTATCAAAGAGATGGATGTTGTATTGGTTACTGGCGAGCTCGTGACGGCCACCCCGACAAACACGTATTCAGACCTTTTCCGGGCGCTGAAAGGTGGAGCCAATCGTTTTGGAATTGTCACCCGGTACGAATTGTATCCCGCTCATACTGGGACGAAAGATCAAAAGAGTTGGTTTGGAGGAACTATCGTCGTAAGTTCATTCTTTCGTTGAAATCCTTTCTGGTCTAATACCAATGGCAAGTACCCTGGATCGTCATCGGTCGCCCTCAGTAATGCCTCTGCGCGCTATATCCGCGAAGTGACAGATCCGAAAGCAGGTGAGAGTGCCATACGAAATATTCGTTAACGAACTCACGGATTCTCCTTCAGGTCTCATCGTCATCATGAATACAATGAATCTCACAGCGCTGGGCGCAAACACGGTTTACCTCTTCTACAACGGCGCGAGCCTCCCGGAGAGCATCTTCGGCGACTTCCTCTCCATCCCGAGCACCTCCCAGTCGCTCTCGGCCCTCAGCTACTTCGACATCTCGAACCTCATCGCTGGAAATGCGCGCGGGAATGGCCAGCAGTTTGGCGCGTCTTCGTGGGTCGGCGACGAGGAGACATTCCTGAGCGGATACAACCATTTCATCAACTTCACGCAGACGTTCGAAACCGAGCTGCTCGCGTCCACCATGGTCATCTCGCCCATTCCACGCTCGCAGTGGACGGCGGCCCCCATGGCCCGCGGCGCGAACGCAATTGGCGACCCTGGTGTTGCGTATGCCGCAATCAACTTCTACCTGATTTACCCTGCGGGCGTGACGACTATACCGAAGGATGTCAACACCGGCTTCCAGCTCTTCCTATCGCAGTACGTGTCCTGACATCCTCCTACGCTCCCCCCCCCTAAAACAAACTGTGGCGCAGGACACCGCCAAGCCCCGGCCTGCCGCTGTACATAAACGAGTGCGACGCGAGCCAGAGTGTGTACGAAACATATCCGGCCTTTGCAGCGCTGAAGGAGACGTACGCCAAGTACGATCCGTCTCGGTGAGTGGATTTGCGCGACTTAGGGCGATAGGCTAATTAAGAGGTCAGCTTCAACGTCGAGCACACGGCCGGCCCGATCGGCCTCTAATGTTCCCTACCTCCCGGGTATTTCATAAACGTTGTGTTTGTAATCGTGGCGCATCTAATATTTTTAAAATACGAAATCAGTCTGTACTCTCTTTTGATTTGCATAATAATCTTTTAGAATCTAGTAATTTTATTGGACTTTTCATCTGGGGATCACTGGTTCCAAAACGACGAAGTGAGTCCGGGACTGCAAGAACATTCTGTCTGGGTCATGCTCGGAACTGTTCAACTCCCTTCATTGACGCAGGACCCGGCCATCCAATATTTTGCACTGAGCGACAAACTATCCCAACTCCCCAAGTGGAAACCCCTAATTGCGCAGGATCTGACTGGCTGGCTTTTGCATTTAGGCAGTCTGCTAGCTGATGGTGAGGGGACGGATCTTGAAGCAACACAGAAATTATTTTGCGCCGTCCTTTCTCGGGTGTGGGGACCACATGCGGCAGAACACCAGTACCTTGGAGAGGAAAGGCTGCTAGTTATGGTTTTCAGAGCACTGACAAATGCTTTACACCAGCTCAACTCCCCTACGACATGGGACATGCACCATCTCATTCTCCTCGCCGAGTGGACTATTGTTTCAGTCTTCCGCGCCAGAATGTGCCATTTCCGCACGCGTCAGCTGCACATGTTCGACCTCTTCAGGGTCACCATGGTCCATCTCGGAGATCCCCTCGCGCAGTCCGCAGGGGTGGCGAATGAAACGACTACCGCTGAGGGACTCGATGGAAATCAGGATTTGAAAGACGTCCTTACGTCTGCTGCCCAGTCTTATCCTAGTTGGGATCGACCATCAACGACGAATTGAGCGTGCCAACATCGGGGCGTGTGAATTATGGAGTGCATTGGGGAAGAATACGGGAGGGATTGAATCGTGATCTTGATTCACTGCGTCAGTTGGTCCGAAATACGCAGCCGGACTCATCAGACTCGTCCTGGGAGGGTTCAGAATATTGTAATTCCCATTTATTTGGCACAGGTGGGATGATGCGCTACGTGGTTGAGAATAACAAAGCAGGAGGAAGAAGGCGGCAAGCAGAATTAAGGAAGATAGTTGCGGGGATCTTGGCTATATATTCCGTTAGTGACATAGATGACCATTCTGAGTCAGAACTTAGAAGACGGGAGACCCAAATTGAACAGGGAAGGGCGGTCGAATAATCGCCCATCCTCGTCGGCTGCCTTTGAATTTACTAGTAGGGTAGACCAAGTCTAGAGACAAAGCGCCGATCGGTGGAAATTCAGATACTGTAAAAGACTTGCAAGTGGAAGGACTTCAGGTAAGTTGTTTCCGTTCTGTATCTGCGAGATCAATCATTCAAGTCGGCGAGGCACTCTGTTGTACAGTTCAGGTTAGCCTAAACCACGGTATCGACGGCTCGTACCCATCTATCGAGTCCAGAAAGCCGAACAATATCCCAAAAAATGAAAGGCAGAATAAACCGAGTGATATTCGCATCATCGGCTGCCAATCGACCATGAATCAAACCCATCCCGGATTAACCGAACGCACGTCAAGGTTCGCTCCTCACGCTCCGAATAACCTTATTTATTTTGTCATTTCAGTCTACGGACTCGGAGGATGGTATGGCTCCCGAAGTCGTGCCGTGTCTCCTGCGTCCGAAATATGCAAAGCCCGGCTCTATTCACTGTTGGAGAGCCAGAAGTTACCAAGTTACTGTGAGCAATCTAAAAGGGAGAAACGCACCAGCGCCCACTGGCAGCCGAAGAATACATCTCGCATCTTACGATGAAAGGCCGCCTCTTTACGTCTGCTTCTGGCATCTAAAAGCCAGCTTGTCTATCTAGCGTCCGCCCACCATCGGCTGTCCGTGGAACCAAACTCATGAGGCTTGCACAACTTTAAATCCGTCCGTAGTGCCTGCTCCTTCCGGCGGTACACGTCCCATACCGGTGGCTGCAAAGCCAAGCAAGTGAATCAGGAGCTCTCCATGCGGATCTGCGACGACGTCTTTGGGTTGACGGATGCCGAACGTGCCCAGTTGGATAAAAGGAGCAGTAAAAACTGCAGCGCCAGTGATGCTTATGATGTTGATTTTACTACGCCGTTTCGACTTCTTGGTATTTTTATTTGGTCCCCATCTTGATAGAGTCACCCGGAGGTCGCTCGAAACAAGCCAATGCTATTTCTTTTTTCCTTGTCACACGGACTAGTCAGATGTCATAGCCAGGATATCACGTGTAAGTTCGTCTTTTTTGCCTAATTTGGTCGCTGGCGTAGGTGTCCCGATTTGGAATTCCCAGGAGCCTGAATGGACTCCTGGGGTCTCCCACAGAACACCTTGTTCGCGCAGCATATCACCGTGCAGTAGCATTTTACATTCGCCAGGTAGCGCAGAATATCGATATATCCCGCTTTGACCGATACCGTTTGAATAAAATCAATGCCAATGCTTTGCCACTAAAGAAGAGGGTCACAAATTCCTATGTCCAGTTGATTAGCCAGGTCTTGGATCTCGTGGGCTTCCGAATCGATTTTGTGGGCGTAAACGAGATTCGTTGTGACCTGCGTGGTCGCATGCGCCATCCACTAGGCGGATAGCGGTGTCATTTGGGCATCCCATTAGTAATCTGCGATGCTCGCTGGATGATTAATCCCTATTCGACGACGCTTAAAAGAACCACAAGACTCCCTCACTGGATCCGGCTCATGGACGTCCCTTTTCAATAGCGTTACATCCCAACGATGACTGGGCGCGAGATAATTAAAACATGACGTGCAGGGATGCAAAGTGTGTATTGCGAAGGAGATCTCCTAACAGAGAAAACCATCCCGGTGATACGCACCGAGGCACTGCAGCACGTCTCACATAGGAAAAATGCAACGAGTTCGGGCTTGGAGGGGCTCAGCTGGGGAACAGCTGACGACAGCGTTGGACGGGACTGAAAGATTGTCTCCGATAAGATTAACAGAGAAGGCAACTCGCGTGAAATTCACGACATATTTATCTACGAACTATGCTGAAAGATTTCTGAAGTTTTCTAGTGACGAGATTAGTAAGTACGAAACACAGAAGAAGTGGAAACATACATGAGGATGCTATATGCGCAACGGAAGATAGATAACTTACTGCATCCCTATCGATGGAGATCTTCGGAATGGAGGGGAAGGCCTCACGGCACATCTCTTCGGATAGTAATCGTCCGCCAGTGATGAGGACATTCTCCAGTTTGCAGCCGGATTTCGAGATGAATGTGCTGAGGGTATCAATAGGGTCTGGCGGAAGAAAATTTTCGGGGACTTGGAGCGTACGGAGAGCAGGGGCGATGAGGGTTTCGAGATACTCTATCACTGGGCCGTCGAGTGGGGAATACTTCATCAAAACCAACGATTGTAAGCACTCAAGGTTGACATCCGGTTGGCGGGTGAAGTCATCAATGATGGCCAACTGGCAGTGGACGAGGTTGACGGTGTGCTGTAAAACAGCCGTGCACTGGGTTGGCGAGTTACACACCAACGTCAACGATGTCAATTGGGCCCAAGGGAGAAAATGGGTGGGAGAAGAGAAATCCCAGAGGATGACTGAACGAAGGCGAGGCACCTGGTGGAACGCGACAGGCTGGGGGGGCATATAGTGGCCAATGTAGTGGCCAATGCGGAGTTCCAGCTGCCGGAGCAGGGGCATTGGGTTGTTTATAATGCACAGGTGGGATGGATCTGCAAATACGAACTGTACGTATTCCCATCGTGGAGCGTGACGAGCGAGCTGTTCCAGGCATTCTTCATGGCTTGTGTCGATGTCGAAAGAAAGCGGTAAATGCCCGGATCTGCTCAACCAAGATTCTAGTATATTGTAGTCGTAGGCTCTGAGTTTTAGTGACCTCCACAGCGCGGGCGTCGCCAGAGCTATTTCTCTCCAGTTGCGGCAGATATGTGTGAGAGGAGTCGGTGATAGAAGCCCCGTCTGTGGTGGACAGAGCGGATAGTCCGGAAGGAAGTGGACAAAGATCTCAGAGATGATTTCGTTCGGCAATGTCGAGACCGGGTACACATACGAGTCGAGTCGTTCCTGCGCTCGCGTCATCCCAGCTTGTAACACCTCGATAGAGCGTTTCAGGTTGGAGATCTGGGTTTCTATATCTGTGATGCATGCACGACCTGCTGCACGGTCGGCTGCGGTCGACATTCTGCTAGGTCATGCGTTCGGTCGGTTATCTGTACTACGCACTGAGCCACTTACGCGATGATCCCTTGTTCGCGTCCGGTGATAGGTGAATTTTGCGCTCAAACTTGGAGAGAACACTAGTTAAAGTCTAAGTCCTGAAGGACTTCTCGGACGAGTGCGACTCCGCAAGAGGCCACCAAGAGGCCACCCGGATGGCTGTTCCGAAGGTTTTTGTTAAAGATTGAGCATCACATTGGCCGACAGGGGAGTGTAAATGGGACCTTACATGGTTGGAAGGATGCGAGGAGTGGCACGGTTACAAAAGGAAGTGGGCGTTCACGTCAAGGAGGGTTCCGGTCACACGGTCACACGGTCACGCGCCTTCACCGTGACCAACTTGAACTTCTTCTGCCCAGCAACTGGCCAGACCTCTACTTACTCCTTGCAAGCTCTTTATACGGGCTCTGTGTCTAGCCCGGCCGTACAGAAGGGAGAGGAGCTACGAAGAGCATCGCTCAAATTTGCCAGCCTACCCCTCTGACATGAAGGATCAATGAAGGATGTCAAGAACTTGAAGGCGCCTTCCATGAAGCCATCAGGAAAAAAACACTTAGCTACAGCACTACAGAGCGCTACGGTAGCACGCCAAAGCGCTTTTTTATGGCCGTAGCCTTGTGATTTTTTCCTGATGGCACCGAACAGCGGATCGCGTCCAACGAGCTGATCTATCTCGGTGGACGTTTTAATTTTGTTTAAACGCCACCAACTCGTCCCTCGTTCGCTGAACGACTTGCACCCTTTATACGTCTCTACGACTTTGGTCCAAACTTGAAGTAAGCACAACCGCCGAGCTCTCACACGACCAAGGCAGGGCCTCATTCTACACTTCAGATCCAGCGAGAACATCTCCATTACTGTTTAATAGCTGGGGTCATCGAGTACGAAGCACATTATGTGATATCCAGGCCATCTCTAACGCATATTTTCACGCAGTTTGCGTGCTCACGATCTTTCGGTGTGGGAAGTCCCGCTTTTCTGAGAATTTCCAAGCGGTGTGTTATTAGAATGGCTCTTCTTCCGTGGTCTTTCTGATACAGGCGTCCCAGATCCAGATTACTGGTACCGCATGAACTCAGAATCCTTGCGGCAAGCCTGCCCTCACGAATCAGCATGACCATGAGCCACATCTAGAAGAATTCGCGAATACGTGGAAGCGGATAAGAAAGGTGCGCATTCTGCTATTCTACTCGGCTTGATTTTCATCTGCCAGCCCAGCCCCTCGTTTATACCTCGCAGTTTCCGCTTTAAGCGCTCGTTGAGCGATATTGAAGCATTCAGCTCCGATGCTCCCCGCGCTCATCATACCGCCACATCGATATCACAGCCTCCGACCCCCCGACCACCTTGTTGCATGCAGCCGCAAGGAGGTGTCATGCGATGCCGGACCATCGCCGCCTCCGTAGACCTCCGTGCCACGCCCACCATCACATCGACATTGGGGGCGCGACACAGCAGCACCATTCACCGTCCTCCGCCGCCGATTTAGATCTCTCACTTAGCTGGTGTCCTAGTCATTCGAGTCAATACGGCCCTTCCTCCGGGCTGCCGCATTCTCCGGGACCTCGAAACCCCTCGAAGGCCCTACGCCCTGCGCCACAATCTTCGAGCAGCTCTATCGGGCAGCCCGCCATGGCCCACAGCACCACCTTGTCTTCGAGGAATCCGCCGCTCGTTCCCGCACGTGCGCCGTTCATGATACCCTCCAAGTTCCCCGCGATCATCGCGACCCGACTGGAGCGCATCTCGGAGAGCAGCCGCCCCCTCCCGCGAATTGTTCGTCGCCTCGTCTAAACGTCCGCAAGATACACATCCCTTCCCCAATTAGCGATGCCGTACTCGCGTCTGTCGTGCTCCACAGCCTCTCTACTCACGCCCTTCAATGTCGCGCGGAGGCTGCACTTGCCGTACCGCAGCAGGATTGCCGCCCGTACTTGGCTCACCCGCGTCCCTGCGCAGAGCGTCCTACAACGACGATCCGCGCCAGCAGGATGGCCTTCCCTGGCGCTGGCTGCTCCGTTCACAATCTATGCTTTACCCCCTGACTCGCACCGCCCGCCTCCCCTACCGCCGCCGTGTTATCGACTCCCTCGAAGGTTACGTGAAGATGGCACATTGCACATCGGAGTGCCCGCCTTCTCGTGCTCCAGCTGAAGGCCCCTCGCACACTCATCCCGCCGCTGTCGTCCGACCTACGAACGTCGGATCTTCGCCTGAGGGCCCGGGCTGGCAGGGGTCGATACCTACGTCCCTTCACTGGGCGCCCATCGCCGCACCAGGATATTCTAAGTTGCAGCATCGTGGCCCACGATCGCCGCGTTCGCCATCTGCATCCAGACACGATGCTCGCACTCTCCACCTAGCTCGTCCTCCTGGTAACCAGGTTCTGGGGTACCCTACCCACGTACTGTCCACCGTCGGCCACGGCCACATGCAATCCCATCGTACGATCTATCGGGTTTCCCGTTATCAGTGTCCGCCTTCTCCCGCTCCAGCAGGGCAAGGCCCGCATGCCGTCAGCATCGATGACGTGGCTTCGGATTCTCGCGTTGTGCGTGACGACGTATCCTATTGGCTCCTGCAGCGCCACTCCCTCCGGAGACACGCCCTCCGTGGTAACCGCCTCCAACTCCGGAGTCTTGGAGCCTCCCGTCGGTCAAGCTCAGTGCCCTGACGACTTCCGATATCGAGCGAGCCTACTCTCAAGTCTCCGCCTCCCACAACTCGACGAGCACCGCCGCTCATAAACCTGCTGTGCCGGGAGCCTGTACTCCGCCAGACGTTCCTTCCTGCGAGCTCGCCCTCGTCCTCTGCGCATCCCACATCCCCGCCGTTCTGTCCCGACCCACCGTTCTTCGAGACCGCTCTTGCGTCGCTCCCATACCCTGCTGCTGGCACCGCCGCAACCTGCCGTGGGTGCTTGATGACGTGGCCTCCCTCCGACCTTCAATTCCCTCGTACTCGGATCTGCCGTTTTCGCTGTCCTGCCACATCTTTCTCCCGCCCTTCCTCCGGTCCCAACTTGAGGGATGAGCATTGGTGTCCCCCACACTCCCTCGTCCTGCTACCTAATGCCGCCGGGAGTCTTGAGCACTCAAGGTCCAAGCCACAACGGCACCCGTTCTAGACGAAGATTCTTCTGCTATCATGAGCGTTGGTCGGTGGGGCTGCGGTACGGCACGAAGATCGTCTCGACCTCCGCTCCGGAGGCACATACGGGACCCAGCCCTCTACTGTCGAGGCTCTACACCCCACAGTTGGGACGTATGGTCGGGCGAGGAGCACGACGCCCCAACAACGTAGCTCTCGCATTGACTCCTCTTCTCGTGCTCGTCCTCTTCAAGCCAGAAATTCACTTCGGCCCCGATATGAGTTATCGCCACTCAGTTACCAACAACAAATACCTCATCAAGCTATGGTCCGTGCACTCCTCCGTGCGCTATATAACGCTGCCCCACGCATGCTAGATCTTCGCTTACCTTAATGGCATGGGTCCCTTCACTACCTGGGTCCACGGACTGCGAGTGCTCTCACGGCGACCACGTCCTCACAGAGTGCGCTTGCAGCTTGGGCGGGCTTCGGCCCGTCCACTATTCCACTATTCGAATATTTTCCCGTCCTGCGATAGCCACTCGGCTGCGCAGGCCTTTTTTTTTCGACCTTCCGCGGTCCTAACCCTAACCCAAGCAATATCCAAAAATATATCGCTTTGACCAATCTTTTACGTGCTTGCATTTTGTGTTGCCCTCCGGGATCGCAAGCCCCAGATCGAAGTCCGTAATGAAGGTCACGCACTTGGATCGGGACCGCCGGTGCGTACAACGTGCGCACTTACCAAAGCTGTTACAGTTCGGCCTTACTGTAGCTAGGGAGTTTTGACGGCAGATCGCGGGAGGGGATTATATTGCGCCACAGCCGCAAGGAGCTTGCCCATATCCGTACAGAAACCCTCAAGAAAACCTGACGCCCTATAAAATTACAAAGCAACCCAGTGCCAAATGTCCGTCGGTTCCACACCAACCTTTTGGTTCTTCCAAGTCTCACAGCGCCTCGGGGTCCTTGGCCGCGGTCGTTGTTGACGAGTTGGGCCGCATCATAATCGTCTCGCCTGCCGGATTGAAATGCGGAACGGAGATCAAGTTTCCGCCGTTGGAGAGGAGGTTGCGCAGTTGCTCGCGAGTGATGAGGTGATCCATCATTGTCTGTGTGCAGTAAGCGCGGGCTCGTGAACAGCGGAAGGGGCTGGCCCACATGTGTATAAATGCGCCCGATGGGGAGAGCGAATAGCGCGATCATGTACGTCCCAGGGGAGAACCTGAACGAAAGCAAGGTCCCGAGCGCAAATACGGCTGCGGCGCGGACATGAGTTGCAACTGAGAAGTTCGACTGGAGGAACACGCACCAGTGAAGAATCCAGATTGAACCGCAGTGCGAATGAGTCTGTTTAGCACCTTGTCCGTCCGTCCGAAGCTGGTCTTCGAGTGGGAGAAGCTGACGGTTAATCTTACTTCGCATGAGGTTAGATCTGCATCCCAGGGGACGGCACCTGCGCAGCTCACTAGCAATTATGACGTCGATAGCGCATTGAAGAGCAAGATTTGCCTCGACAACGGGCTGCAGCGCAATGAGCTTTGCGAGTCTGGTTCAGAGAAAGTCTGAGCACCACTTATTAACCTCTGTGGAGCACTTACTCGGACAGAATCCAAGACTGTATCGCAGCAGCGATGCCCATCCCACATGTGGCCAGCGCAGCGACGACTAGAAAACCAACGAGAATTTTGTTGTTGGTGAAGACATATATGCGCCATGCTTGAAACATCTGATTGATGAGCGCAACGACGGCCGTTACTGGAAATAATTTAATCGGAGTCTGGGGGCATTACGAGAGACTCACTGAAGGCCGTGAAGGGATACGGCCATAGACTGACTACGTGTAGAGAGCTCGCTGAGTTTACCGATCTCGGACAAGTGGGTAAAAATCTTACTCGCAACGACCTCAGGATTTGCAAAGTTTCTGCGCGGGTTCATACGTTTCCGTCATAGTTTGAGAACAACCTGGCTCACGTTACACAGTAAAACCTGGGATTAATAAGAACCATCTTACGGCGGGCACGGGTTGAGGGACTCACCAAGACATATATACAACGGCTGCGGCCTGGGTGATATTGATGATGAAAAGAAAGGCTACCATAGACCTGCAAAACATCAGATTCAAGTTGAATGACACAGCTTGGTCCTTACTTGAGCCACCAAGGATCTCTGAACTCTGCAGGATTCTGCGTTTCAGTATTCGAATACTTCGATATATACAAAACGCACTAGAATTCCAATATGTAAAGAACTGGGACATGATAACTCCCGTAAGGTAGGTGTTGACTGACAGTGAAGGAACGAACGGGTCAGAAATTTCTGAGACGAAAATCTGTCGAACTCACTCGTCACTCCCATCAAGGTAAACCCTACGTATCAGGGGAAGATTAATTGCGGATGTGGGAGTAGCAATAATGTAAGCGTACCAATAGTTTGATCGAACTCCCCCATGGCTACTATGGACAAGAAAGGGATATGTTGCAACAGAAGAGGGAGGGCCACAGGCGAGAGAATCAGTGGGAGCGTATGGAGGACTCACCGAGGCCTTTAAATATTTGCGGCGGGTAACGTACAGCATTCATCGACGGGGACAGTCGTGAGAAGGTAAGCGAGAGAAACTGAGTGCAGCGACCCTGCATCCGCAAAGAAGGCGGCGAAAAGGGGGCGGAGGATTCGAAACTATCGTAACTGTACGAAGTCTCGAGAGTCGAAGCCTCGAAGCCTCAAACGCTGTTAGCCTGCACAATCAATCATCACCATCCACATAGCGTTATTTTCAGTAAAAAATCTCACAAGTGTGTCCCAAAGAAGCCCAGAGAAGTGATCGAACCGAGCGTTACTAATTTCTTGAGTGGACCTTGGTCTAAACACATGTTTACTTCTGTCGACAACAGCAGCCGTGGCGGCGACGGCGACGGTGGCGCCCAGGGTCAATTTGCAGCCGAAGTCAGTGAGAGCTAAGCTGCTTAGTTTCAGGCACCGTCAAGCAACATAAATGTGCCGCCACATGCACAGTGCCATGGCAAGTACGGCAGCTTGTTAAACGGCGTTAGCCCTTCGGGGGTCGTAGGTGAATAAATACTATTATAGTATTTACGTGGTCGTTCGCCAGTGATCCCGGCAATCAGATTCGGAGATTTCCTGCCGGCTATTCAAGGCTTCATTCACACATTGCATTCACACCACGTCTGGCAATCCCAACCTTCTTTCTCCTCAATTTGGACAATCTTTCCGGGTCTGGCCTCGGATTCATTATGCCTTATGACATGCCATTTCTGGTCCGTGGATCATCGGATGGTCAGGACTCAGCGAGACCGAGTCTAATTGCCGTTAGCGATGCCTTCTCGGCTTTTCTCCTCGGCCAGGAACAGATCGACAACATATTCTGACAGAAAGACCAACAGCCAACAGAAAGAAGTCTTGCGACGGCGCGGCCGCCGGGTCGAAACTGGCTAAGGTATTTTCCACCTAACATATTTAACTCTGGGCACTCCGTCTCTTTCCCCACTCCTTGCGGTTTGAAGCCCCACCATGCTCGTCGTCCGGTCCTTCGTTTCAATTGCATCTCTCGTCACGGCAATCTCAGCACAGAATGCCTCTGCCAACATATCTTCGAACACCCCTGCCGCGCCGGCCAGCGCCTCCTCATTAGCGTGCGCTGCAATCCGAGCCGAGCTGGGCTTGTCCATCGTAGAATCGTCTGGACTGGAATACACCGCTACCTTCATGGGCCCATGGAGTCTTTTCAATTCGCTGGACCGACCGACCTGCATTGTGTATCCTCAGACTGCCTCGCACGTCCAGGCCGCCATGAAGAGCATCTTTCGGTTTAGTTCGCACTATGCTGTCCAGGCTGGGGCCCATAGTGCGATGGTCGGATGGAATACGTGAGTTGTGTGTGCCTCGCACGGATATCCCTGACGCCGGATTCGCGCCCACAGCATTAGTGATGGTGTTCTAATCTCGTTCGCCCACATGACGAACGTGTCGTACAGCCCTGTGAACGACGCGATCACGGTACTGCCCGGTGTGCATTGGGGCGACGCGATGACGGCAATCGAGCCATACGGCGTCTCTGTCATCGGGGGGCGAGCCAGGTACGGATTTTGGCTCTCATCCATTTCTTCTCTGATGGCTCTCAGTGACATTGGGATGGGTCTCCTCCTTGGAGGAGGGATTAGCTTCGTTTCACCGCTGTATGGTTGGTCCGCGGATTCTATCAAAGAGATGGATGTTGTATTGGTTACGGGCGAGCTCGTGACGGCCACCGCGACAAACACGTATTCAGACCTTTTCCGGGCGCTGAAAGGTGGAGCCAATCGCTTTGGAATCGTCACCCGGTACGAATTGTATCCCGCTCATACTGGGACGAAGGATCAAAAGAGTTGGTTTGGAGGAACTATCGCCGTAAGTTCATGATTTCGTTGAAATCATTTTTGGTCTAATACCAATGGCAAGTACCCTGGATCGTCATCGGTCGCCCTCAGTAATGCCTCAGCGCGTTATATCCGCGAAGTTACAGATCCGAAAGCAGGTGGGAGTGCCATACGCAATATTCGTTACCGAGCCTAACGGACTCTCCTTCAGGTCTCATCGTCATCATGAATGCAATAAACCTCACAGCGCTGGATGCAAACGTGATTTACCTCTTCTACAACGGCGCGAGCCTCCCGGAGAGCATCTTCGGCGACTTCCTCTCCATCCCGAGCACCTCTCAGTCGCTCTCGGCCCTCAGCTACTTTGACATCTCAAACCTCATTGCTGGAAATACGCGCGGGAACGGCCAGCAGTTTGGCGCGTCTTCGTGGGTCGGCGACGAGACGACATTCCTGAGCGGATATAATCACCTTATCAATTTCACGCGGACGTTCGAAACGGAGCTGCTCGCGTCCAACATGATCATCTCACCCATTCCGCGCTCGCAGTGGACGGCGGCCCCCAAGGCCCGCGGTGCGAACGCAATTGGCGACCCTGGTGTTGCGTATGCCGCGATCAACTTCAACCTGATTTACCCCGCGGGCGTGACAACTATGCCGAAGGATGTCAACACCGGCTTCCAGCTCCTCCTCTCGCAGTGCGTGTCCTGACATCCTCCTGCGCTTTTCCCCCCTAAAACAAACTGTGGCGCAGGACACTGCCAAGCCCCGGCCTGCCGCTGTACATAAATGAGTGCGACGCGAGTCAGAGCGTGTACAAAACGTATCCGGCCTTTGAAGCGCTGAAGAAGACGTACGCCAAGTACGATCCGTCTCGGTGAGTTTGGATTTGCGCGACTTAGTGCGATAGGCTAATTAAGAGGTCAGCTTCAACGTCAAGCACACGGCCGGTCCGATCGGCCTCTAATGTTCCCTGCGGGTATCAACCTCCCGGGCATTTTATAAACGTTGTCCCTGTAATCGTGGCGCATGTAGTAGTAGTAATTTATTGAACTTTCATCTGCGGATCGCTGGTTCCAAGACGACGAAGTGAGCCCAGCACTGCAAGAATATTCTGTATGGGCCATGCTCGGAGCTGTTCAAATCCCTTCATTGACACAAGACCTCACCATTCATTATATTGCGCTGGGCGAAAAACTATCCCAACTCCCCGAGTGGAAACCCGCAATTGCCCAGGACTTGATTGGCTGGCTTTTGCATTCAAGGTGTTGGGTGTTGACGACGGCTCGTATCAAGTCCAGAAATCTCAACAATAGTTTTGCGACGCTTGATATCGACTTAATGCACGTCAACTACGCGAAAGGCTCCCACGAAAGAGCCAGGTAGCTTTGTAGCCTTTGACTTGAATCGCCTCTCACAGCACAGCTCGTCCCGCGAGAACGCATTGTTTTCTTTTAAATTCTGTTTACAGTAGCTCAGAGCTCAGCTGCCTATGGCAAGTAATCGTCAAGGGACACGAGAAATATACAAAGAAATCGCAACTGCATTCAAACACCGGCAAATACTTCGGAGGGCTGTTAAATATTTAGTACTTGTTCGTGTCCATCGCGAGACAAAGAACATACACCCAGGCCCTTCATTTTAACGGGGTCATGCAAAGCTTCATCCGCCAAAACCTCCCGATTGATTGTGACCAAGTGCGTGTCATTCGCACTACCTGTGCTTGTCTTCGGATTGCGGACAAAATCAGGGATTGAGTTGAGATCCGTGGGCGACGCATCATGCCCACGCCCGCCTGCAATTTGACAACGCGAATTCGAAACCACCAGAATGCAACCAACGCACGAGTCTGGCGGAATCCAGCCGCCCGCTTGGATAGCTTCAATGGAGGTTAGATCAAGTCAAACAGTCTGAGAAAAGAAAAGAAAAGACCGCATATAATATGTCACGTAAATTGCAATGATTATGTCGCTCAAGGCTGAGGCTCCGCACCAGACCTGGGACATAATTATAAAGAAATAAAAAAAGATCGCTTCGTCTCCTACAGCATTCACGTACCACAACGGCTGCAGAAACCTTTCGGGTGCTCAGGAGCGTCGTATTGCCGACTGCGGTTGGCTAAGCATGAAGATACGGTGAGGTAAATGCCACGACACGCTCTCTAAAATAAATGCGCCGGTCAGGAATCCACCAACAATGCTGGTCAGAAGTGAAAGGGATCAAAAAGTTACCAAAAAAGAAAAAAAAGAGCCCGCGCCTTATGTTCCGCAAATAGCTGTAAGCTACTCCCACGATAAAGATACTTGGAAGCAATCAGGATTCTTGAGCTCCACATGAGAAAACTAGGGTCGTGGGTTCCTGGGAACCTCGATCATAACCAGAATAACCAGATTCCAGATCATATCGTGGGGAAAAGTTATGGGACCAGGGAGAGAGACTGTTGGTCGACAAGAGAGAAGACGGTGCCGCCAAAAGCAAGAGTTTCAGATATTTTGAGCTGAACCATCTGGATCCATCTACGGGGAATGAAGGGTATCCGCGTTCAAGTCGACCATTCCCAAGCGTTTCCCACATAGCCGATCTGGCATTCATCTTGAGAGACCCAGTCGGTGGCGTTTTTTCCCGCGTATTCTCCTCCTATAGCTGCCGCGTCAAAATAGGGTTTGAGGGTGGCAACACCGAGTACTAGAGTCTGAGGACAGGAAACAGGGATGTCGGAGCAAGCGAGCCAAGCTACAACTTCGGATTCGCCGATTCGGAAACCAAGCTTTCAAGACCAAGCTTGGACCAAGCTCAGAATTAATTCAATTAGCTCGGAATGGCGTGGGTGAACTTGAGGGGCGTCTATGCGCTTGGGTTGGCCGACTCGGCATTGAGATGAGTAAGCTGCGCCCTGGCGACGTTTGTGTTAAGTTTGGTCAAGGTCACGTCACAGTCACCAGACATTACTGACTTCGGATCAATGCTTGTTGATGCGGACGCTATCTTTTTCTTGTCTTCTTCTCTCGTCCTCGGCTTTCGATGGCTTGTGCTTTGACCCTCTCTGACCTGTAGTGAAGGTCCTCGGTGCTCCGATCAGAAGCCTCCGCTAGACTCAAAGTTTTGACTTTACTTCGACAATTGCAATCTGCATACGATAAGTACTTAAGTACTTATGCAGAATGCTAGCGTCTAGTACAATTATTTACTGAGATCTCAAGGGCGGACGCTAGTAATCTACAACAAAGACTATCGTGCCTCGCTGTTTGGACTCTGTACCTACATGTGCGTGTGACTCCGCAAACGATCCCGTCAAAACGCACAGTGCGGCCCTCGCTCTGCCCTGCCAAGCAATCAGTTGTCTGACAGAGTCTAAGGTACATGATGCGGCGCGGGGTGGCACCAATATACCACTAGCGGACCAGCTAGGACTCCTCTGGGGTCAACAATGGACACTTGGCAACTTGAAATAGACGAACTTCCTCAGAAGTCGTTCCAAGATCTGATTTCGTCAAATCCATTGACAATCTTGTGACGCAGGAGAGGTGCGCGACTTGAAAACAGTATACATATCGTAGCGCCTTCACTCATTTTCTCGGTCTTTAGTGACTTGCTCGGACATATCTGAGATAGGAAATAACGAATGAAAAATGTCCTAAACTTGGCCCTGGCCTCAGATGGACTAGGTATATAGGCGAATCAAAGGCAAGCGAGGCACGACGGCTGTTTAAATTCGTCAGTCCCAACGTCGTAAGTGTTTCTGTGGACTCCTGGTCACTTACGATGGCACGGGCAAAAGCTATAGCATCGACGATGCAGGAAATGTCCGCCAAGAGATCTTGAGTACAAGGCGCATCAATAAGATGCAAGGACTAGAAAACAAAGACGTACTGCAGCCACCCTCGAGAATTGCAGCAGCGCATGCGACTCCTTCGGCAGCGAGAGCAGTAAGGCATTCTGCAGTGAGTTGATTAAAACGATTTCATGGATTGAACCTGTCAAACACATACCGCACAAGTTGCATGACGCAGTAGAAGTGGTGCGTGGGCTTGTAACGGTTTTCGTACCCGTAAGCGTTGTCCCAGTCACCGTAGTCGAGGTTGTACGGGCAACCAAAGTACGTCCCCCGATAGCAACATCCCGCGGGTCGAAGACTGTGCTGAATGCTGGAGTCGAGGCGTGGGCACTGGAGGCGCTAGCCACAAGGACGAGAGGCAACAAGATGGATTTCAAATGCATGTTGCAAGATGGGAGAGGGCCGGCTGGAGTTTGGCTACCGATAAAATTTCAAGGACTGGGTGTCTTACTTTTTATACTCGAGGAGGTTAGCTCCATTCAACTTGAGAGTTGAACCGGTCTCTCAGTAGATATCCAAGAATTGACAATGACTGCTGTCGAGCGTGTCTACAGACGAAAGATGTGCCTTGAATGTGTCTTCGCTTCGCTTCGCCTGGAATTACAGACTCCGAGTCGTTCCATGACGCGATTTCGAGGTACCAGGCAGAAATTCTGGAGCAGGCGACGCGCGGTGAAAGAGTAAATTCATGTAGTCAGGATTTAACCAAGATTTCACCTGGGTTGAAAGGACCGGGTAGTCTCCATCCCGGATTGTGCTTAAAATGTTTCTGAAAGATTTAGCTAGGTTCCATGTCAATCCGCAGTGTAACCCTGATGGAGATCTAAGACAAGTCTTTAGCGGGCGGCGGGGACTCCCTCCTAATGATTTGTTTTTTTTAATTCTCGCCCTTGAGAGCGGCATTCAAAGGCTGATCCGACTTCATCCCTCCGTCTCCAACCCGTCTCATCTGTTCAATTTGATTAGTGACATCCACAAAAGCGGTTTCCGCACCCTTTCGTCACCCATTCGCGGCGCGAGACGACCTCCTCGCGCATGCTTCTCGACGGGATTCAATTATATGCTGTGTCTTATTGTGCATTGGCGCGCACGACGCTCTTCAACTCTTAGTGCGACTCTTCCGAATGGCAAATGGATGATGGAGCAGTGCGGTCAATTTGCCACGACGTCACCTATTTTTCGAAATGTTCCCGTTACATTGTGCGCAGCTGCAAGGGGCGGAATAGTTTAGTGCGTATAGTGAAACGCTCTGCAACCCTTTATAGCTAGTCCTTGCAGCTCGTTAGCCCTACTCCGCTCGCGATTGAACCTTGAGGGCGGAACAGTGAAAAAAATCTAGCCCAGGAGAGTTGGCTTGAAAGGTGAAATTTTGCAGTACGTATTCTTTCTCAAACAATCTTAACCGCTGTTAGTTTGATCTTTGTAGATCACTGCAAAGAAATCTTGAGAGAAATTGCGAACAAGCCTGTGGAATATCTTTTATCCGCGATCAATTGAACTGTTGGCACAGCCCCAGCTTCAAGTTACGCCTCGGTGGGGTGGCTGTAGTCCATGTAACTCGCCAAAACCACAGCCTTGCATTCGGCAGGATCATGGGCCCGACTAACTTATGAAATAAGCGCGTCAATTATCGGCCGGGGGGGCTGTGGTCAGCGAGGCGCGCGGAACCCGAAACAACCAGCGCCTCAAGGCAGAACAAGGTCGGAGAATTCAACCATAAAATACCCGCCTCGCACCAGCTACTAATCAACCAAGCACATCCCGATCCACTCGGTAGGGACTTTTGCTTATCACTGCACACGTTCGCTGACAACCTCTCGCACAGACCACTCATGTTTTCCGCTGCCGCCATCACCACTATCGCCCTCTTACTCTCCGCCCCACTCGCTCACGCAAAATATTGCCTTGCTCCCCCCTGCGTCTCGCTGCACCGCGGCAGCGGTTGCTCCGGCTCCCGAATCAGCTATCTTGCCGACTACGTCCCCACGTGCCAGGGAAACTGTTACCAGTACGATAGCTTCGACAGCGTGGAGGTCTCTGGATCGTGGATACGGGGGACCACCTGCCACATTTACTCGGACAGGAACTGCCAGGATCAGATCACGAACACGGGGAACGTGTTCTTCGACAAATGCGCGAACACCCCAGGGGCGAAGAGCATGAAATGCTATTTTAATTGTTGAGGGGCAGGTCCGAGTTCATTCAGAGCCATTAATCTTCACTTTGTAATTATTCTAATTATTCTACTTCTCCCCCCCCCCCTCTGTATTTCCTCTACTACCTACCTATCTGTATTCAAACGCGCATTGCGAGTTATGTATAATTTCGAAGTGAATCGGTTTAGAATCATTTCCAGCTTACGCATTCCTCTGTTCTCCTCTATGAGGAGTTAGAGACTGATAGAGTGACATACCGCTGGACCGTCGTCCTACAATTAAATTTCCTGCACTCAGAAAAATGGGCCTATCAAGTAGTGCAGGCTTCGAGGGCTTCAAAAAACCAACCGAATAGCTCGAAAATCGAAGCGAATTTTAAAAACGGCACTATGGCCGCGTGGTTCCATGTTTTGATCCTCTCACTGAGTCACTTTGTCCATCTCGGTGCAGGCATATCTGTCACGTGTGCGTTGTTTATTTCATCTTTTCCGTGCTATTTATTCCATCTTTTTGCGTAGAGCGCCCATCATGGCCGCTGTCTTGTTTTCGATCGTCTGGTCGTTTTTGTACACGTGAGTTTCTCGCTATGCCATCTTTGTTTATTTCTTTCGCAGATACTCTCAGTGTTGATCTCATTTTGGTCTTTGCTTTGTTCACCTTGTCCCGTTTCGCGTTTGCCCTATGGCCGCGGGGTTACACGGACACATGTAATCATGCCCGATTACAACAATACAATGTGCTTATATAGGTGCGCGATTGATGAGTACTATCTCATCAATTATCTCCCTTTTGGTGTAATGGTCTAGAACGCGCCTCAGACCCGCTTACAACACATCTTTGTTCCATCTCGTGTTCTTTCGTCTCGTGCGGTGGTTTGTTTTTCGCTCTCATCTGCCGTCCCATCTTGATCGTGGTTCCATTCACACAGCCTATTTCTCGGTGGTTTGTTGGGGTGACATGTTTTTCGCTCTCAGCTCAGCTGGCGTCCGATTCCGTTTCACGTGTGTTTTCAGCGTGTGTTTGGTTCAAGGGGTCTCTGGATCATGGACTCCTTCCCACGACCCCCCCTGAAAAGGCAGTCCGCATCAATTCCATCAACGGCTCATCCGAGCCAGTTGTGTTGCATTGCCGCGCTCCTCAACGGGTCGCGCACTCACCGTGTCCCCAATATGCTTTGAATGCTTAGTAGCCTTACTTCTGAACTCATTTTGAAACATAACACTAGATGTGGTGCATATAATCTAGTTACTTTCATGAGTTTCTTCATAGAACATCAATTTCTAGCCACTGATAGAAAGCATTTGCAGCAGTCAATTGTGGCTCATATAGGATGGAGATGAGCAGTGAGCAAAGAATTAGAGCAAGAGGTACCGAACCCGAAATGCCGAGTGATGCCGTTGATCTCGCTTCGCGGACATCAGAGCCCAGAGATCAATCTCTTGGTTTTGATTCGTTGTTATCTCATTCCTCAGCTGGGTGACCTGGGTCATCACATGGCGGGCACTATGCCCGAGTGGTTCCATGGACACGCGACGCTGCGCTCGATGAATGGCGGGGACGCCCGCACTATGGCCGAGTGGTTCCGTGGACACACCCGTACTATTTTAGGCCCCCCTGTGAACTTGCCCCCCGAAGTGAACTTTCCACTGATGGCGAGGCCATTTTGAACGCTTGCCCTTCGACAAAAATTGAGGAAGTGTTTTAAGTCCATCCACATGCCCGTACCAAAATATTTTATGAATCTCCAACCCACAGAGCGCAGACTAAATCAAAAGGAAAATTTGTGACCCATTTGTGATGGCCTGTGACCCTGCCAAAACGCCCGCCAAACTTGAGTTTACATGGTGTCCCATTTCGGAACGTTCATATCTTTCCACACATTCCATCGAAAAATCTGAAAATATTAGGGATCGTAGAAAGGATGTCAGATGGCCTAATTTTGAGTGCCGAGGAAATTGTGTCCAGCGCGCAACTTTCGGCGTCCTGCCATCAAAACCGAGCTCATGAGGGGGGCAAGAGGGGGGGCACCAGTAGCACCCCCTCCCCCCGCCGCTGTGGTCGGAAAATGGCTGGGATCCTGCGTACCCAGGGTCCCTCCACCCTGCCCAATAGGACCCAAACGCCGTCCATCAATGCCTTTTCCGGACTGTGATCCTGATCATGTGACTCCAACCTCTTTTCTTTGTGCTGCGACAATCACTTTGACGTCCCAGTGGCAAGCGAGTAGGTGGCTCCCAATCTTTATTATCCTCAACTCCACTGACATATTCAAGCCCCATGTCTTTCTCCGGACAGCAACTATCCGATAGCGAGTATGCAAGCCGACGGAAGGAGCTTTTAGCGTTGATGAGCCAGTTGCGAGCTGTGGGGGCTCAAGGCGAATTGGATTTGCCGCGGATCGCGGTCATAGGCAACCAAAGTGCAGGTGCGTATCTCTAAAGTGCTTGCCACCATTTTTTGACGACAATCCAGGGAAATCTTCCGTGGTGGAAGCGATTTCTGGGGTACGCGGGCACCTCCTGTCTAAGACGGAAAGCTTACAAAGATTTTATGTAGATTAAGGTTCCCAGAGACTCGGGGACGTGCACGCGCTGCCCAATGGAGTGTCGCCTGGCGTCTGCGCCAGAATGGGCCTGTCGCATCTCGCTCCGATACGAATTCGACACGGCGGGCAAACGGCGCCCTGAAGTCTCAGAAAAGCCTTTCGGTCACGTCATCAGCGACAAGGACGCGGTGGAGCTGATGCTCAGACGTGCTCAGCTCGCGGTTCTGGACCCCGGGACCGCGGTGCCCGAAATCATGAAAATGGGGGTCGAAGAACTGAAGGAAAGGATGCAGGATGGAAAAACCGCGTCGTTCTCGAAAAACGTGGTGTGCATCGATTTGGAAGGTATGTATTCTTTCCCCTCAACGGTCCACCGCTAACGGACACCACAGGGCCTGACCTCACCGACCTTCAATTCGTCGATTTGCCGGGTAAGGCTTGGCGAAATTTTGTCGTACGAAATGTTCTGACTAACAACCTGATCCGTCTAGGGATTATTCAAAACGCGACCGCCGAGACTGTGCGGTTGGTGGAGGAAATGGTCGTCGAAAACATCAGGGGGAACTGCCTGATTTTAGTAGCTATCCCTATGACGGGTGAGTCTCTCTGCCCTTTGGCGCTGCACCTTTTACAAATGGCTATGCACTCCAGACGACATCGAAAATCAAAAGGCCATGACGCTGGCTCGCGAACAAGACCCAGATGGTACCCGAACCATAGGTACGCGTTCCATCCTTATGACCCGGTATTATATTGAATACCTGCTCGAAGGCGTCCTCACAAAGCCGGATCTCCTCTCTGCAGGCTCCACCAAGTCGCGCGCACTCTGGCTCGACGTGATTGAGGGCCGCCGCCACAAGCTGCACCACGGGTACTACTGTACCCGGCAGCCCGACGACGAGGAGCGCGCCAAGGGCATCACGTCGCTGGACGCGCGCAAAGCGGAAGTTGCCTTTTTTGCCCGCGCGGCGCCATGGGCGACGTCCACGCAACAGCAGCGATTCGGCACAGACAACCTCGTCACAACGCTGAGCCACCTTCTCGTCAACATCATTAGCGAAAAGTATGTGCGATTGAGTTGCTTGGTGTTGTGCGAAGAGCTGATCCCGCAACACAGGCTCCCTACGATCATCCAAACTGCGAACGCGCACCTGGAGCAGTGCCGCGCGGGGCTGGCCGAGCTACCGCAGCCCACTACCGAGGAGCCGGCGACGTACCTGCTGATGCTGATTACCGAGTTTTGTACCCAGATCAAGCAGTATGTGCGCGGCTCGCTGGACCCGAGCGAACTCATTCAGAAGAACAACGCGGCGTTCGGGGACTTCAAGAGGGCCATCCGGCGTACTGCGCCCGGGTTCGTTGCGATCGTTGCTGCCAACGGGGATGCGACCGCGCCAGTTGGGATAATAAACGACGACGAAGACGGGGGAGAACTTCCTGCCGAGGCATGACGCGCACGACGCGCAAGAGCCGATTTACTTGACTGATGTCAGGGAGACCTTGCTCAAGTGCGTTTCTGTCTTGTCCACATGTCAGGCAATCTCGTTTACATTCATTAGGGCGAAAGCACGGGAGCTTCCCGGCGATGTCCCGCCGGCAGCCAAGGCGTCGTTGATCGCCGACTTTCAAGAATCGTGGAAGGCGTCCACGGACATATGCTTTGAGCGCGTGCGCGGTGCGATGATGTATGTGCTCCTCCAGACCATGGACCACTTCTTCTCGCGCTTCAGCGCATTCAAGCACGCCCTCCAGTAAGTTCTATCCTCGCCCTCAGATTGGCCCCGGAGGCTTAATGCACGGCCCACCAGTACTTGTCTTTTAGATCTAGTTGTGCAGCATTACGAGGAGTGCACCAAGTACCTCCAGGCGGTACTGGAAATGGAGACTACGCCGATGACGCAGAACGATCACTACCTGCTCGCGACCACCGAGAAGTGGTTGAGCAAGTACAAGGAACAGCGGGCGGGGAAAACGCCAGACGGCGCCACGCTCGTACCGGCTAGCAAGCGACAGAAGACGGCTGAATCGGCGCAGCCTCCTACGGGTCCTGGTATGTTGCATCTCTCGATACATGCATTTCTGTTCACTCGCGCTTGGCAGTTGTATTTAGCTTCGCAGAGCGGCCCGCAGTGAGCACTACTACTGCTCCTCTCACCTTCTGCGCCAGCGTTGACGGGGTTCAACACAAAAACTCCCGCTCCACCGCCAGCTTCTCCGGTCTCTTTGGTAGGCCTGCACCGACGCCTGCGGCGTTCTCGGGGTTCAACACGAAAACTCCTGCTGCACCGGCGGCTTCTCCTGGTCCCTTTGGTTTCGCGCAGACCCCTGCGCCGGCGCTCGGAGGTTTCGGCGCGAAAACGCCCGCCGCACCGTCGGCTTCCCCCAGCCCTTTTGATGCGCCTGCGCCGACTTCGGCTTTTGGCGAGCAACGGGATTCCGCTGCACCGACGCCTGCGGCGGGGTTCGCCTCGTTAACCACGACAACCTCCTCCTTTCCGCCGCCACCAGCAGACAAGACGGAGGTCAACGAGGCCCTCGCGCTGCTCGCGAAGCTCGGATATACCGGCCTCAAAGAGGAGGATCTGGGCAAGTTGCGCGCCGGAGATGAATACGAGACAGAGATTTTGCTCATGAGCGGCGTCCGCGCCTACTTCCAGGTATGTTATCCCACCTCATATTTATGTGCGAGCTCAACTCCCATTTTTTGGCACAGGTTTCGTACAAGGTATGCTCTACCTTCCCTACAGCGCAGGTGTTTTCGTGATATAACTAATCTCCCAGCGCATCATCGACAACGTCCCGGGTCTCATCGATACCAAGTTCGTCAAGACGCTCGCGAACGGGCTCTTGGCGAACCTCATCCGAGAGTTCAAGCTCGGGCAGCCTGAAGCGCATGTCAAGTGCGCGGAGTATCTCACAGAGGACGCGGCCGTCGTTGCGAGGCGCGCAGACTTGACGCAGCGGATGAAGATGTTGCAAGGTGTTCAGCAAGATCTGCGGAATTTTAGAAGCTAGTTCTTGGGGGCGTGGGTGCTCATCTTAATACTACTAGACTTGTAGATATGATAGACTCCTTGATTTTCTTTCTGTTTCATGAGTTACATCATGTGCATCTTATTTGGGACAAGGCATTCGGTGCCCCGCTCAAGTCGGGCTCTAGCTGATTACCCTGTTAATAAGGTACATACAGACAACAGCGGGGACGTATCAATAGATAAAGATAAGTCGTTAGAGATCAAGTACATCGCGATTTTCTTTGGATACAGCCTGGCCACTAGGGCTCATACACCGGCGGCGCTGTCAGCGAAGAGGCCTGGCTCATTGCGCGCGCACGTCCCTCCGCGAACAAGCGCCTCGCATCCTTCTCCTGGTACGCCGGCGCCGCTGAGATGCGTTTGGACTCTGCCTCCGCCGAGCGGAAGAGCGCCGCGGCAGACTTCTCGTTCAGTTTCGGTGTGAGCGGCACCGTCGCAGATGCGCCTCGTCGCGTGCTTGCGGCCGATCCAGAACCACTGGCGCTGGGCTCGGGATCCGCGGATGCAGAGAAGGGGTGGATCCCCACGAGCGACGGTGTCGTCCAGCCATAGCCGATGCCCGATTCCACCGAGGAAGACGAGTATGAGAAGGTCGAGGAGCCCGAGAACCGATTAGACTTCTGCGTGGACCATGGGGTGCCTGGCGTCGCGGGGGGCAGCGGGGTTGCTGGGAGCGGGGTCATAGGGAGTGGGGTCGCGGGGATAGGCGAGGAAGGCTCGGTGGTGTTTGCCGCGAGGAACGGGGGGAACTGTGCCGTTTGAGGTGAAGGCGAAGGGGGCATAATTGGCGCCGCAGTCGCGAGCGGGGAGCGCGCGGTGCGTCTCGCAGGCGGAGCCGTTTGAGGGAGGAGCGGCACCGCCGAGGCAGGGGAGTGCTCGTACTTGTACGGCGAACGGGGTGGAGTGGACCGCGGGGGCAGCGGCCTCGACGCGGCACGGACGGCGGGAGCGGGTGGGTAGGGCGTCAGTTTTCGGCTCCAGGCGTAGGTTTGCTGCCTGCGTTGTCGAATGCGCCTCCGACGAAGACATCCGAGCAGCGCGAGTGTGGCCAGTACCAACATGACTGCGCCAAAAATGCTCCCGATGATAACGGTGCGCTTCAAGTTGGTACTTGCCGCCGACACGGCTCTGACTGATGTTGGCGAGACGCTCACGGTGAAGACGGAGGCAGTGGTGCTGTAGGGTGCGCTCGCTACATTGATTGGGAGGTTGGGAAAGACGATTCCGGTGGATGTAGACGTTAATAAGTTAGAAGATGAAGATGGTGATGACGAAGTCGGCTTAGAGGTGATCGACGAAGTTGTCTTGATGGGGGATGACGAAAACGTTGTTGTGGTGGGAAACAGTGATGACGAAGACTTTGTCGTGGGGCGAACGAATGTAGAAGATTGTGCAGATGAAGAAAAGGTCGAAAGTGCTGTCGTTGTAGAGGTGGTGAAGCGCAATGATGTGCTAGTCTTTGGCGCTGGACCAAACGCCGCATTATTTGCCTCGACAATGGAGTATCTGAGAAAGCGCAAGTGAATAATAGGTATGAAAGAGGGACCAATCTACGCACATTAGACCATCTAGAACAACGAACTCCGTAGCGGGAGGCATTGAAATGACGATCGTATGCTCCGTGTTAGAGAGCTTTGAGGAAGCCCAAACGACCTGGGACTTCTGCGTCTCCCGTCTACTGTCTGGTTCTAACGGCACTCCATGGTCCTCGAGGTCGATTGTAAATGGATCCTGGCCGTCGATTGTCACTTGTATACCGACTCTTGAGGACCAGAGCGGAGCCATGAGGTACACAGCGACGCCTTTGTACATCATTTGAGACATTTTCTATCGAGCATGCAGTCACGCACCTCGGAACGTCAGAGACGCTGAGACCGTTGAATTGTCGCTGAAATGCAGTGATCCACCGAAATCCATAGAATTAACCGGGCGAGATACGTTCCATCCGGGAGAGTAGATAATAGCGGGGTCGTTGTCGTCCAAAGTAACATTGCGCAAACCAGAAACGAAAGAAAGCCCGGCAAAAGCACCGAGGAGAAGAAAATATGAAGCTAGCCTCATAGTGAAGGAAACAGGGGAAAGAGAAAGGCCAGGGATCGCTGTCACTGAGAGTAGCGACGTCTAAGCGCAAATAAGGGTGTCATGCACCTGAGACAGGTGCAAACCCGTCCCGCCCATCCAGATAGACATCAGTGCCATGTCAATTGTGATAGATGCATGTGTCTGTCAATCTGTGCAGTGTCCCTTATGAACGAGGAGAGCTCGTGCGTTCGTCATCCGAAGGACAATCTTAGGGTGGAGGATTGAGTGGCCATGTAAAGGTGACTCTGATTTCGTAGGCACGAATGATGTTATCAAATCCCCATAACCGGTGAAGAGAGATGTCCAAGGAGGGATCTACATATGTCAGAGGGCGTGCTGGGCGGTGCGCTTAGGCGTGCACTGGCATGCAGCAATGTCGGGGACAGAATCGGAACAGATTAAAACTTGGACCGTGACAACAAGAACAGATCTTCTGTATAGCCTGCGTTTCAGACGCCAAGGAATCAGCAAGATCAACGAAATGGAAAACTCAGCTGAAATTGGGAAGAAAGAACGTAGAGTCGTACATCCTCAAGAACTGCTAGACACTCAGGTGGTGGTGACGGGCAGAAGATTGGCACCACCGACAAGCCGAAATGCCGCCCGGGCGGAGATTGAAAGCAGAAATACAAGGACAATCAAATTACGTCACTGGTCTTGTCGCGAACTCCACGAAATTGCAATGTCAGAGGTGAGCCCAGCTCTCTTCTTGCAATTTTATAGGCCTTACCCACAACACAGGCTTGTCAGACTGAAGGTATGCCTAAGACGGCCGCCAGAAATAACCATTGTAGGCGGGAGTATTGATGCGATTTTCACCAGCTTGCGCGCTGCAGACGTGTCTCAACAAAAACACCTACAAGCCGGAAAAGTGTGACGAAAGGTTGCGCGCGCTGTATATGTGCTGCCAGAAGATGTATGACACTGGAGGAGAGTCCTCGGAATCTACTGCCTGCCCAATGGCAAGTGTTGTAAAACGGTGGATAAAGGACCATCCGGAGACCAAGAAATAATGAAGCACAATGTAAGCCGTCTTAATTGATACGAAAATTGGGCTGAAACTGAAACTCCTAGATTTCCCATTTGTGTCGTCAATTTTCCTCTTGTTCTGGGCCTCCTTTCACGAACTCGTGCCTGAGTGGGTGGAGTCCTTCATGCACGACTGCGACTTTATTTTCTGACCTTTCGCTCCCCACCACTGTCTATTCTTTCCAATTCATTTGCTGCCCTCGTAGGAGCAACTCAACGGGCATCATGATACTATAACGAGACGGGATAGGACATCATGGATCCAGCAAGCCCTAGTCCGTCCTAATGTGCTGACTTGGTTCGTTTTGCGGTGCCTCTAGAACAGGCTGTCCCTGCGCAATTTGATTGATCACGCCTCCTATGTTACTCGTCGAATGACGAGTATAGACACGAGTTCGAAGGATACTTGCTGATGTCAGGGCACGTGCCCTTCCTTCTTTTCGTCGCGTCCTTCCTTTTGCCCGGCCTTGGTCTCGCTCAAATTCCCAATCCAGAGCTCCTAGGAAAATTCACACTCATCTCCTTTCGACGTGTAGTTCAAGCGCCTCAGATGTCTATACCTGCGAACGCCTTATGTATCTGCGCGACTCCTGCGGTTAATCGCTGCTCCAAGTGCAAGAAAGGCCGGTCGCCAGCGACTATACCACGGCAATGTGACTGAAACGCGACCAATCCAGTGTTTTATTGCTCCCCGTTCTGTCAATTGCATTGTCACTTTCCATGGCACTCAACCAGCGGAATCCGACCTTCATTCATTGATCCCAACAGGCGACTGGAAAATGCACAAACGGGAGTGTCAAGCGACCACCGCCGCTGCTGACGTGTCGGACACACCATCAAGCGCAGCTCCCCCGCCGGGGGTCGGTTCCCCCCCCATTTTGCGCAACTTCTGCGTATTGCTGCAAAGAATACGATTCACGAGGACAGTGTGTCGCTGGGCCTCGATCCTGCCTTGATCTCCGGTGCCAGGTGCGTTTTTTTCAAGGCATGCTGAGACTTTTCGCATGAGACTGAGATGTGGTGCTCAGCGCGGACCAGTTCTACGCGCGAAAAGACGGCTCGGACTTTTTTGGTTGCTGGATCCGCTGGTGATGGAGAAGTGGGAGGTAGAAGCCCAGGAGAGCAATACCAAGTCTCGGAGCTTTCGGGTGACTACCTCGACTCCTATCAGGTGAGTCTATCTCTCCGGCTCGAATACCATTACTTTCAGTCTCAGTGTACTTGTAGCACAGGCCCAGAGTGGGTGGACGTGGTCCTCGACACGGCTTTGAACCTTCGAATGAACGATCCCACGAAGCAGGACGAAGTTCGTTCAAACTCCCACATTTAAATCATCCCAAGTTCACCTGGTCTTTCTGATATTGAGCTCTACGCGTCTATACTCGCCGGACTCTTCCCGCACCTCGCCGCATTCACGCCCGCGCAAAACACCGCACTGCTCGACATCTTCACGAACCCTGTCTGGTGCCCCGACGGCGCCGAGTTCCGTGTCGGGACCGCTACCGCAATTTTCTGTGGGCACGGGCAGCCGAGCGGGGACCTCATCACGCAGCTACTCGGTCGGTGCATGGGCTGGATGGCGCCGCCGTACGGACCGGTCGACACATTGCTCGAGTATGTGGCGCTCCCCATTCAGCGGCACTGGCCCGACATCGCGGGGACGCGCATCCTCGACACGGCGCTCTTCGCTTTTCTCACCACAGCGGGGCGCTTCCCGGTCCCCGTCGACAAAATCTTCCAGGTACGAACGTACCACGCCTTGCTTCCAGGATCCAGCACTAAAACATCAACCGTTCTCGCAGATCGCCGAAACCTCGCCCGCCGCATGCAAGCACCTCCTTCTTGCCGTCACAACAATGAGCTTAAAGGCGCAAATCGCGGATCCCGGCATCGCGCTCCTCGGCCTGTTCGAGCCGTTCGGGGTGACGCTGGCCAGGGAGGGTCGCCACGAGCCGTTGATCTGGCTCGTCTTCCACTGCAGGCACGATAGCGCGAAGAAAGAAAGGCTTCAAAAATTCCTCAACCAACGCAGCAAGGGGGCGCCAAGCCCGATCGAGGCGAAGGAGTACACTCAGGAGGAGATTATGCAGCAGCTTCTGACCGCACTTGAGCACCCGCTGTTTCCAATTATGTGACAATTTAGTGAGGCAGGATCGCTAGGCATGTGTTGATACTTACGCCGGCTCCCTTCGGGCGAAATCTTGCTTGCGGTGTGTACGTATGCCGAGTAGAGGTAGAAAACAATTTTCTTGAACTGTCCGACGTTCATTCGCTGTGGGTATCAATTATTTGACTCACGATTTCGCGGATCAGCTTAAACGCCACACACCGCCAAGTGTTGTTCTTCATAAGCTTGCGAACTCCGGCAGCCTGTGAGAGGTTGGAGTTCTATGTGCATGAAAGGACGATTTAAAAATGAAAAATGTTTCCTCATGGGTTGACATGCGTTTGAAACAAACAAGAGGGATTTCTACTGACAATGGCTTGGTCCCGAGTTGAGCAGGTGGCATCCATTTCCGACGTAGTACGCAGATGCGCGCTGCGCGCTACCAAGCCTTCCTGCTTTTTTTTTTTTGTCGCTTGGGGAGCTGGGAAAACTTTTTCTTTTTGACTCGTACGGCTCACTCGGTGGGGAAAACCACGAACACAATCGCCGCCGCCCTTCCAATTCAAGCGTTCGCACGTGTACTCCCAAGGCTTCATGCTACTAATTTACTCCTGAGTGAAGATTCAAAGGATTGCAGGAGGAATGAACACTTGCATCCGAGTGCATTCAATTGTCTAGTTCTTTGAGCATTCTGGGCGGTTAAGACAGTCTTACAAATATTTTCCAGCTAAGTCAAAAACGATAGACACTCAGGATTTTCGACCAAAGTTCGGCCCCACCGGCATAGACTCGGTTGTCCTTGCTTTTTTCTCTTCCAAAGGGTGCTGGTAGTTACTTTTTTCCGTATGGTCCATCAAAACAGTGTATCAAAGGTCAAGCACACCTTCGTTGACGTACGGTAGCGTCGGCAGGCGGATTTCCAGGGCAAGATGATGCGTTGGGGCTGCTCGGCCCGAACTTTGCTCGAAAATCGATTATGTCTATCGTTTTTGACTTAGCTGTCAACTAGAGCTATACAGCAATGTTGTCATATCTTACAAATCCCATTTGAACCTTGCCTCCAATTCATCTTTGCATTTCATCTCCAAGTAACATTTTTGAAGAGTTTACAATGACTAATCTGCCTTTGCATCCAGCAACCGGACCTTGACCAGCCCTGCTACGCGTAGATCATACTCTGTGGCCTTCTCCGCATGTTCACAAATCTCCCAAAGGTCGGGATGGTGTTGAAAGACCCAAATGGTTTGAAGTAGGCCCATTCCACTTAATTTCGTCTTTACATGTCCAGCACCAGCCGAAAATGTCATGGCAAGAATAAGCAAAATCACAGATGCCCCTAGTCCGAGGAAGATCTGGGATATGAATTTGTTCAGCAACTGAAGAAATCAGAAAGAGCAAACAAAACTTGCAGATAGCAAATTGAGCTATGACCCATTATTAATGGATGTTTCCATTGTGTATAGTAATGAGAACTCACATCTAGTCTTGCAGCAAACGAAACCTGGTCCACCAGCATATTCCCCGTTGCTAACACAGGTCCATCAGAAGGCTCATGCACCACTATTATCTCGCCATCCGCTCCATCCAGGTCTGTATCATTTTGCCTTGCTTCAAAATTCATTCTCAATTGTGAGGGATGTATATGTCCTGCTGGAAAAAGTTCAATTCAGTTGTATTTTTTTTTTTAAATTGGGCAATTTACCAATCCAGAAGACTGAGGCCAATAAACTCCCAAGTGCATTCTCAACATCATGCAGATAAAGTGTAGGGGTCGATGTTGTTTGATTTGAAATGATGTCAATGAGAGGGTCTACTCCCAGTTGGCTCATCAGATATCTAACCACGACCACATGTCAATTAGCATGGATGATGACAACAGGTGATGACATACATATCGCCAGACAGGACATTGTGAGTTCCATTCAAAATCATTCCAGAGAACGGCAAGGTGGCGAGAATAGTTGCCCACTGATATATGTAAGTCTATGCATGTCAATTGGTGAATGCCTTACAGAATTTCCCTCAAGTAGTGTGGTTGAATTGTTGGTATTGTCGCTGACTGACTCATACATACGCCATTTGGAATGGTTTTTATGAAGATTTGGATGCAGGGAGGAGGGGATGATCCTCATGGTCTCGGTGTCAAGTTTGCCAGACTGGTGTACCAAGGCCCGAGAACAGCGGAAAAGTTGCAAATCTGCAACTTTTGAATCATCCACTCCTTTTGGTGGAATTACTGGGAATCCTGTGTTTTTGTCGGAGTCAAACAGTCGATTTGTTGTGTAGCCAATGATGGAGTTGGATAATCCGAGATCTGATTCACCAAAGCTTGTTGGGTCATGCAATCCGAGGATATTGGAACCTATGCCAAGTAATTATGTGAGACAGTCATAAATAAGGGTACCCTGATGTTACCTGGTGCATTAACAACGATGTTTTTAGAGGTTGGCTCCAGGGTGACAGTGTAAAAATCCATGTCTACTTGAACACTGGACCAGGGAATGTATCCACAGGTGATGTTGAACCCAACTGCAGATATGTCGGCAGTCCCACCTGGGATAAATTCAGTGGATACATCATACAAACTCCCATTGAATAAGCCAGGGGTCTGAGATTCATTTAAATTCCGGATCCATGGCAGGAATTCTCCCACATATTGCACATAGGTCAGGGTTGTACTACATGCCATTTTAGTCAGGTGTGGGTGAGAGATGTTGAAACTTACTTGTGGCGAGAGTCATTCCATTGTGGTCCACCTTGCATTCCCACACCCATCGAACTCGTGAAGTTGAATGTTTCAATGGACAATAGTGCAGGTGTTGTCACATGAAGTACAGAGAGGGCCAGTAAATATCCCGTGATATAAAAGGCCGGGAGCACAGATGCTGGTAATGCAATTTGGTTGTAAAGGGTTGACAGTGATGAGCCAATCCCGGTCCAAGAGGAGAGCTTATCATGAGTTGCCGTAATAGTGCAATATTTCCGAAGATCAGAATGGATTGCTAGCTTCTGTGTCAGATACAGAAGCATAGAGTAATATATCTGCATCAAACAATGTCTCAAATAAAGGTGAGATAGTGATTTGTATTGTGCATACCGTTCCCACAGCTGTGGCTATAAATTTGGTCCAAAAAATGATGGTGTCTTGAAGGTTGATCGGGAATACAATGGAATGCTCTTTCTGTTTGATGGATATTCCGACCAGTGTGAGGTGGACCAAGACCAAAGTGAGATGGAGAGTGAGACAGAGCACTGTTAGATAGTTGGTTGAAGTGTGAACCACCGACGAGTTGTCTTCTGCAATTTTTGAACATTATGTATGTCATTATCAAACTCCTCCTACCTCTTTTTGGAGTGGAGACTGAATCTTCTGAATTATTCCTCCTGTTGTCTATACTGGATTTTGGCCACATGTTAAGTGTGGTCTTTGGTGGCACCTGATTGGAGAGCTGAACAGTCTGCTGGCCATGTATGCGCAAATTGACTTCTGTTGGTTGCTTCACATGCCATAAAAATGCCAGCTGTTCTGGATAATGTTGTGATAACCAAATGTGGTGTAGGACCCCACTTCCATTGATGGGGCTTTGAAAATCTCTGGGCATCATGAGGAATGGAGCACAAAGTATAATCAGAATGATTGAGGCCCCCAGAGTCAAGGAGACCTAGACATCAGATTAATGTTGCCTTCATATCTCCACAAAGTTCTCACCGCAAGCCAGCTTATCTGGAAAACAGTTAATCTCATGACAATTTGGGGTAGACTGCTCTTACATCCAATCTCACAAACAATTGCTCTTGTTGGAGTATTGTACTTCCCACCATCAATTCCGGTGGTGCTCCAGGGTCATATGATTCACCCTCGATGGTGTCCACGGTATGAGTAAGCTGCAACCTTTCTGGCTGAATATGACCACCTGGAAATAAAATGAACAGTTTTATAGCCAAAGGAGGCAACAATCACCTATCCAGAACATTGTAGCCACCAGGGCAGAGAGAGCATTTTCGATCTCGTGGAGTGCCAGAATGGATGGACCCTCCGAATCATCATCCAGGGGATTAATATCAAGGTATCCCATGAGATATCTAGAATTCGGGTCAAGATTTCGTTTCAAAATACATGGTTATGGATACCCACTCCTCAATATTAGTGAATTGAGCAGAGAAGGCATCCTCATCAACAAAATCAGATGGTCCCGTTAGAGTGAAAGTCCACTAGCAGATGTCAATTCCGGTAACAAGCCAATCTATTTGACATACCACATCACTACCGATGAGGGTTGAATCCTGGGGGCTAAAGTCCAGCTCGGGAGATGGCCTCCACCTTGACTGGGTCTTGTAAATGCTGGGGTAGAGAGTGGAAACATTGAGTTTGCCTGATGGACTTGCCACAGTTCCTGATTGCCAAACCAATGATTTTGAGCATTGCAAGCACTGCATTGGTTTAATCCCACTGCCCTCATACTGTTGTAAGTTCAACTTCAGTGGTGGCGCCTTTTGGCCCGTTGAATCATGCACATCATTTGTGGTGTAGAGAATAATCGAGTTATTCGCTATGATTTGTATCACAGTGAATGGTTGACCTGTGTCAAAGGGTTAATACAGATACTCCAACCGGTTGAAAAGACCAACACACTTTTCGTGACATCAACATCATATACTGCACCAAATGGCCCAAGATCAAGGGATACCATGTCCAGGCCCTCAATTGTTGAAGCATTAATTGCCGCAGGAAGATATCCACAAGTAATGTTGAAACCCAAGACTGAGACTGGTGCTTCACCATTACCAAAGTCACCATCGTCCAGGACTTCATACAGACTGCCATTGAACAGCCCCAAAGTCTGTGAGCTGTCCAGATTGCCAATCCATGGAAGAAATTGTGATGGAAACACTGTCATGAAATCCCGTGTTGCACTAAGAGAAAGATTCAATAAATTGATGCTCCAATTGATGTCATTTCTCTCTACGCACTTTGGATTAACAATATCAAATTTTGGCAACCAATAGGTGCCAACAGTGACAGGGGATGTGCCATTGAAAGTCTGGACCGAGAGAATTGTGGGAGTTATGATGTGGAGGAATGATATGCATGCCAGGTATCCAAATATGTTGAGTGTCCCAAGTACGGATGCCGGAACGGTAATTTGATTATACAGGGTGGCCACAGCAGATCCCAATCCGGCCCAGGAGGTAATGCTGTCATGTGCAGCAGTCAAGGTCTGATCCATTCGAAAGTTGTGCTGGAGGGCTAATTTCTGTGTAAGGAACACAAGTATTGAACCGTAAACCTGTGTAGCATGTCAGAATCATTACTGTGTGGGGCATATACAAACATGCACCGTCCCAATGGTGGTTGTCAGTGCAGTGGCACAGAATGATACAGTTTTTTGGTTTTGCACCGGAAAAACAAGTCTGTGCTCCCAATGTGGAATTCCCACTATCAGGAGTATGGTGTGCATCAGGATCAACCCAAGATGCAGAGTACCACATATAAGCTGCAGCACAATCTGTTTTCGTTTTTGATTTTGTACCAAGGACATGTCCTGTGGTTCAAGCAAGTCTACAGAGGTAGGGTGAATTCCAAGCATGATGATGTGACAGAGCATCCCATGTTACCAGAGTCTCCAGGACTTGGAAGCAATAAGGAGGATTTGTTGGGTTTAACTCGTGTCCCGACGTAGTCTTCAGAGTCGAGCTCTGAGCTGTTGATTTCATGCATTTGAAGATGATGGGGAAGGAGGTTACATCCTCCCTACTTATATACCCAATAGTGGAGCACCAAGCACAAATCGATAGCTTAAAATCCCTGTAGCTAACAGAGAACTGTCCATCGCGACATTCAAATCATGGTTATGATCGTTCATCTAGGAGCGAGGAACCTGTTTCAAGAAAATATCAGACGGTTTCAATGGAGTGCCAGATCATCTTCGAATCTTTCGCAACAGTAAAAGTTGTCCCTGAGTATTTCCCAGGCAGGTGATGGGTGATGTTTGGGACAGCAAATGACTGAGTCATCTTTACATCGATCAGCAGCCTACGGTTTGTCTGACCAAAGAATGGCTACGATCGAAGGATTTCCAGACAGAGAACCCATGCATAGTGGACGTTTCGGCGCGCCAAATTGGGTGTGTGGCTTGGCACATCAACAACTGTTGGATATCCGCCGAGCCGTTGCATCTACATCTTCAAGTTCTTCCGCGAAACCGAAATACTTTGCTCTCCCACGCTGATTACTGATGTGTGGCGACGATCCAGATCCTAATGCCAGGAGCTATAGGCGATGAATACGTGGAGACGGTATGACCGTCTCCTCCATGGCCAGTAACTCTACGATTGTTCCCCCCTTAAAGGACTGAATAGCCGGGCGGCCAGGTCAGACTGGTCGTTCGGGCCGGTTCCCATGAGCACAGTGCTCTAATCTGCCTTCGTGTAAGGACATGCTTGACGTAAACTGCTAAACAGTAAACTTACGACACTCTCAGGACTTGACGAACACTTATACTTCGCGAACACTTAAATAGAGCGAGGGGGCGATTGTGAGAGTTATATGGGCGGAAACTCAGTGAAGGGAGAAAAAATGTGTCGCATCTTGGTCGCATCCAGAGAATGGCCCCCGAGTCGAACGGGGGTGTCTGCAGTAGACCCACAAGATTGTCGAACTACCGCGCGCTACCAAGCCTTTTTACCCCCACGTTTGGACCTTGGTGGAGTTCTAGAGTATATACGGACAGAATGAACACTTTCCCGTCAATATTTTGGTTCGCGCGCTAAAGTTGTGTTCTTGTGCCGAAGAAAGGCTCCTATAAATCAACCCGAGTTGCCCGCGTCGGACATGAAAAGAAAAATAATCCGTCGCCTCTGAATCCATGGCTTGGCCCCGAGTCGAACGGGGGTTATCTGCAGGATGCGAGACCTACAGAATATACGACGCAGATGCGCGCCCCGCGCTACCAAGCCTTCCTGGTCCCATTTCAGTCCTGGGGAAGTTTCGAAATATTGGCGGGAATTCAACGCTTGGTTTAAGGTTAGAGCCAATTCGGGTTCCAGTGAGAGGAGGATGGACGCGGTCTTTTTGCTGCAGATAACGCCATACATTAGTCCTCGGAGAAAGTTGTGGCGAGAAAGAAAAAAAAACACTCCAATCGCAGACTATGGCTTGGCCCCGAGTCGAACGGGGGTGTCTGCAGTATACGTTGTTCCCACCTCCAAAAGGCCGAAAGTACGCAGATGCGCGCCATTGTAAAGTTTCAGATATAGCGTAGAGAATGAACGCTTGCCATCTTCGGATTGAACTTTGGTTCGAGCAAGCGGAGCCTGAGGATGGTCGCGGCCTCTTTTCGATGTACTCGACTGCAGTCGGAGAGCTTTTGATTTCGGAATCCCAGAGAAAGCTATGGCGAGAGAGATAGAACAAAAAACAAGCAGTCAGCATGGTGATGGCCTGGTCCCGGGTCGAACGGGGGTATATGCTGGGGAAATCTGTTTAAACCCGTCGTACACAGTCCGCAGATGCGCGCCGCGCGCTACCAAGCCTTCCTATCCCCATGTCGGTCCTTGAGGAAACTCGAGTGTTATGCACCAATGTGGAGGGAATCAAGACATTCTGATCGATACTTTGGCCCCCACGGTAAGGTTGCGCATATATTCTTGGTACCGAAGAACGGCTCCTGTAAATTACCCCGAGTTGCCTGCGTCTGAAATGGAAAGAAAAATGATCATTAGCGCGAATGGCTTGGCCCCGAGTCGAACGGGGGCTATCTGCAGGCTACGCAGTAGATTTTAACAAGGCGCAGATGCGCGCCGCGCGCTACCAAGCCTTTCTCCTACTATTACGGTCCTGAGAAAGTGGAACAATTAGGCAGCACCGATTCGCAAGGAGCTACATAAACACCTACTCGCCAATTTTTTTTTTTTTTGCTTCAGCTGAGTTTCCGTGTAATAATACCTACCTACCTACCTACCTACCATAAAGCCGGACGGCGAATATAAATCGAATACGCACTTTAGAGAGCCCCAGGGGCTGTCGCGCGAGAGCGTCGAAAGAGCAAAAAATGATGATTCGGATGGGCGGTATGGCTTGGCCCGAGTCGAACGGGGGCGTCTGCATTAGAACCGATTCGTCGCCCATGTACGCAGATGCGCGCCGCGCGCTACCAAGCCCATCACGGCCCTGACCAAGTGAGAGATTAAGCAGCACCGGTTCGCAAGGAGCTACATAAACACCTACTCGCCATTTTTTTTTGTTTTGCCTCAGCTGAGTTTCCGTGTAATAATACCTACCTTACCTACCATAAAGCCGGACGGCGAATATAAATCGAATGCGCACTTTAGAGAGCCCCAGGGGCTGTCGCGCGAGAGCATCGAAAGAGCAAAAAATGACGATAAGGAAGGATGGAATGGCTTGGCCCCGAGTCGAACGGGGGGTGTCCGCGGTAATGACGTGACCTGAAGTATACTTCGCAGACGCGCGCCGCGCGCTACCAAGCCTTCTTCCTGTATTTTGGGGGTTGGTGGGGTGGGACAATTTTTCTGGACTCGTCCAGGTTGAGTCCGAGGTTGGGTGTACGAGATCTGCAGGCTCTTGGTTATTTTGGGTCGAAGTCTATGACTATTGAGCCGATCGCAGAGTGAGTGGCCAACGGATGGCTTGTGCGTGGCGGGTTACACGGGATTGAAGGGGAGAAGCGCGCACAGGCTTGCATTCGTCCGGCGACTCGCGACTCGTAGACACCAGAAGAATGAAAGATCGCCAGATTTAGCACCACACACGTGCGCCCGACGCGAGTATGGCGCCATTGCCATTGGTATCCCGCTGCTCGAGCTCGAATCATAATGGAGGGCAGGGCGCAGCCAGAGGATGGGCGGAGGGGCATATGCCCGTAGGACGACGCGCATAGATTTCCACAGTACATGTACTTGATACATTTGTTCGTTTCCGCTCCTACCTACGCACCGACGCCGATGCTCTTCAGGTACTCCACGCGGTGCGGGTTCGCCTCGGTCACCTCGCCGCGGTTGTGCGGGACCCACTTCGGCTCGTCCTGTGCGCGCCGCTGAGCAGTGCTTCCTCCATATTGTTAGTCTGTGACGCACCTGGAAGAGGCGCAGCGCCTTAATATTGTCCGCCTCGTCGAGGGTAAATCGGTGGTAGATGCCCGCGGGGACGACGAGCAGGTCGCCTGGCGCGACAGCGAGCCGGATCCATGCGTCCGTCGGCGCTTCTGCGGCCTCGCCGTCAGCGATCCTCCTCGGTACAGACGCAAAAGAGAGGCAATGGACCCAAGACGCACCGCGGATGTCAAAGAACCCGCTCCCGCTGAGGATGTACCGGATCTCCTCATCCTCGTGCATGTGCCTGTAATCCCAGAAAAATCCGAGTCAGCGAGCTCACCCCCTCGGAAAAGTGGGACGCACTCCTGGAAGAAGCCGCGGATCTTCTCCTCGTAGATCTCACCCATGCCCTCCCTCGAGACGTTGATCATATCGCGGTTCTTGTACCCCCGCGCGCGCGCGATCTCGTCGAGCTGCGCCTCGTACCCCTCGACGGGGATCGTCCAGAAGCGCACGTTGAGCGCGGCGAGCGTCTCGGGCGCGACGGGGCGCGAGGGGACGTAGTCGTGCGGGAGGCGCTGGTCGCCTGGCACATTGTCAAAGTAGTAGGCACGCATGGTCGTGGTGGTGCGAAATTAAGTGGCAGTCGGACTTAGCCGGGCGGAGTTTAAATGAGAAGAGATCGGGAAATTTCCTTTGTGGGCGCTCTCGATGGAGTTAGGTGGAGGCCGGTCGATGGCCGAGCCAATCGCGGCCAGCCGGTTACCGGCGATTCTTTCGGGGACCGTGCCGCCATCGCCCACGGGTCGTATCCATCTGCAGAAATTAGACCTGGTAGCGCGCGGCGTGCCCCTGCATTTCATGATGGATGTGTTCGGTTTATACTGCAGATGAATCCCCGTTCGACTCGGGGCCAGGGCATGCACCGTGCCTCGAACTTGAACGCTGTTTTTATTTATGATTGAATCCCAGTGAGGGATGCGAATCGATTTATATAGTCTTTGATGCACACTCAATCCACCATGACCCAAACCATTTGCTCAAATTATGTTCTGTTGTTATTATCCAGGTAAGATTGCACAAGTGGTTGTTAGACCAGGGTTTACAAGCTGATGAGGATCTGTTCCTCATCTGAGTATTTATACTGTATACTAATTAATCTAGAATGTTCTTGTCTTGACTCCATCATGAGTCGGGCAGACGTCGGGATCACTAAGCCCAACGTCGGATCACTAATCACATCACTAATCATTCTAGTACGTTCCGGTAGATGCCGGATTGTACTCCAACATGTTCAATGTTCATTACCTCCGCTGACTTTACATAGCAGGGGGCCAGACCCCTTTCCGAGCGAGTGGGAACTTTGCCCATCCACGCGCTTCTCGCTTGGCCAACATATCGACGAGGAAGCGCAGACTCGGATTCTCGCGTCAGTTTCGCCTGTCTTCATCAGTTCATAAGGCAACAAATTGTAGGGCTAAGGCCTAGTAGCGCGCGGCGCGCATCTGCGTCTTATGGTCTGAAAGGTCGTCCAAAGTATACTGCAGACAACCCCCGTTCGACTCGGGGCCAGGCCATGAACACGCACAGAATGTGTTTTTTCCCACCCCCACATCCAGCTCTTCCGACTCTCAAGAGCTCAAATTACTTGTATCTGTCAAAGCCGCTTCTATCCTCCCAGGCTCTCACTCGAACCAAAAGCCACCCTAAACTTGGAATAATTGTTCATCCCCCCCGCAATGCTCTGAAACCTCACCAGGATCCAAATTGTAGGGGTAAGGCCTGGTAGCGCACGGTGCGCATTTGCGTACCATAAATGCAATCTATCTAAGTCTATTTCTCCTGCAGACACCCCCGTTCGACTCGGGGTCAGGCCATCGGTGTATAATTAGCTTTTTCTTCTGACCGAGACGGAGACAGGGACTCTCATGATCAAATTTAGCTACTGCAATAAATGGAAGCCGCTTCCATCCTCCTCTCGCTCGAACCAAAATTCACTCTCAACTTGAGCCAAGCGACGATTCCCTCCGCAGTGCTCTGGAACTTGAGGTGGATCCAAATTGTAAGAGAAAGGCCTGGTAGCGCGCGGCGCGTATCTGCTACTATTATGGATGTTGACACGAAACTATACTGTAGACGTCCCCCGGCCGACTCGGGGCCAGGCCATGGACCGATCTCATTTTTTCTCTCGCCATATGTACATCCAGCTCTTAGAAGTCTTAGATCAATAGCTTTCCAGCTGAAAATATAGGCCAAAGCCGTTCTCATCCTAAGGAATTATTTTATTCCGAATTTGAGGCAGGTGTTGTTCATTCCCTTTGCAATTATGTGAAACATCACCAGGATCTAAACTGTGGGAGGAAGGCTTGGTAGCGCGCGGCGCGCATCTGTGTGTCATACATCTTTTCGGTTCCACTATACTGCAGACATCCCCTGTTCGACTCAGGGCCAGGCCATTGGTTGTCATGCTTCAAGGTGCTTTTTGTTCTCCCTCGTTTACATACCGCTCGTGGGACTCTCGAATTTAGTGTCTCCAAGAAATGGAAGCCAATTCCATCCTCCCGCCTAACCCAAAATGTATCTTAATTTGAAGCAAGCGGTCATTCCCACCGCAATGCTCTGGAACCATGAGGATCCAAAATCTAGGAAGAAGGCCTGGTAGCACGTCGCGTGCATCTGCGTACTATAGTCAAAAGCTTGTCGAAAGTATACTGCAGACATCCCCCGTTCGACTCGGGGCCAGGCCTTGTGGAAGCCATGGGAAGATATTTTTCACTCTCTCACACACCTCCGAGGCTACAACGCTGTCCAGGCAATCATAAATTTAGCCTGCAAGAAATGGAAGCTACTTCTACCCTTTTCCTCGAATTAAAATTCACTCTGAACTTGAAGCAACCCTTCAGTTCCTCTGCGAAACCTCACCAGCATCCCAATTGTACAAGGAAGGTCTGGTAGCGTGCGGCGCGCGGCTGCGTGTCATGCATCGTCGTAGGTGTTACCATACTGCAGATAGCCTGTTCGACTCGGGCCCAGGCCATAATTGGGAGACTTTGCATGTTTCTTGCGACTCAAGAATGACAATTGAATCCAGATGGGCCTTCCTTCTGTGCCTGAACTTAACCAGATCGCAGTCGAAAATGTCGGGGAGTAAACATTGATTCCCTCGGCATGCTTCCCTGACACTAAAACTTGATCAAGGCCCGAATTGTAGGAGTAACGCTTCGTAGCGCGTGGTGCGCATCTACGTTTCATGCATTCGCAGTTCAATCGATATTGCAGCAGATAACCCCGTTCGACTCGGTGCCAGGCCATGTCTTGTTTGTGCTCGCGATCGTTTTTTTTTTCCAACGCCTGCACCGCCGGCTCAACAGTGCCAGTCGATTTAGAATTAACCACATTCTGTTCGTTCGACTCCTCATACTTGCCAAAATTCTATTCATCGATAAGTTTGATTCTTGGATTTTTTCGCTGCGTTTCAGACTGCATACCTTTCTCAGACGTACAGGAATAGGAAGGCTTGCGGACCATTGTATCACTCGTACCCCGTCTACTGTAGACACTTTGACCACGTGATGGGTGGTTGAGACTTTTTTCTCTCCCGCCGGTACCCCACTCCCAACTTTATTCACTCTGCAGATTCCAGCACTTGCCAAGGATCGCGAGAGCATCGGAAAGGTTTGGTAGCGCGTGGCGCGCATCTGCGTACTATAGCCGGTTGCCTCAACATACCGCAGACGGCCACTCCCCGTTCGACGCAGGAGCAGGCCGTCATACTCTAACATTTTTTCTCTCTTGCGAACGCAGTGGAGTCGGCGGTGCCAATTGATTTCCAAGAGAGCCACAACATAATAATGGGCAGATAATGGGCAGCCGGCTCGTTTCCTTGCCATCGCAATATTTCCTTCACTTCGACCAGTAACCGCTGGCGATAAATCGTATAAAGATATGGCGGAGAACATACGTATCGGTAACAATTTGAAACTGCCATTCGGCCTTGGAGTACGCAAGATGGCTCTGGTCGAGAACAATATTCCCGGGACGGGTGGGCATCTGCCAAAATGGCGGCTCTATCTAATTTGCCACGGTTCTATGGACAACACTATATACGTTAATGAATAAGGACACCACCTTCACTTTGCACCTCCGCGATCACCTCTGCTAGACTGGCCTCGATGACCGGACCCACGTCCGCATCCACCGCTCGTTTCCCTTCTGGTATCAGCTGCACAGCGCGCACCAGCCCGTCCCGCAACGTCGACGTCGACGTACGTAGCGGGAAGAATAGCGTCCGGGTGTGGTGACCCTCGTAGATGAACATAAGGTGTACGTCCATCCGCCCCCCGCTCCGCGCCGCCCTCATCACTTCGCCCGCGAACTTTGGCGCCCAGTGGCACTGATCGCTCACCTCGCTCGCGGGCTTGACTCCAATCTCGACGCTTCCCGTCCCGTACGAGAACACCGTGAGGAGGGCCTCGTCCGGGTACTTGTGCATGTGCCTGACCTGCTCGAAGCAGATTCCCGGCATCCACTTGAGGTAGTCATGAGTGAGCAGGGCACGCAAGAAGGATTTGCCGCGCGTGTTGAGCGTCTCCGTAGGAGAGATCTCTGTGTGACGCGTGGAGTATTAAGTCAAGGTATTGCATATCTAGGACAAGAAAAACGCACCAAGTCTGTTCGACCGCAGGATCCTACACACATCTCGATGGCCCGCATGCCAATCCGCCACCTGACATTCCTTAGAACAATAGTTGCTGCTTTGGCACGTAGCGCAGCACTTGAATTCACGGCTCAGGGCGATTTCCCCACACTGCCAAGCGTGAGGAAAGGTGTTGTGTTCACTGGCCCGACGAACTCACCTCCATATTATCACACGCCTTGAAGGAGGACTTGGATACTGCTTCCCAATTCTGCAAAATCTCGATGCGCTCGGAGGCCAGCTTGGAAAATTTTTGCCAGTCTTGTGCGAATACAGATTTGTGGAACCTTGATTTCACTGCGAGGTCTGTGGCTTCTTGGAGCTTGATTTTGAGTTGGCAGACGACGACGTAGTGAACAGTAGCGCGGGGCAAGAGCTCCGTTAGAAGTTCCTTGATCATCGGATAAATCCGACCAGGCCGCTCATCCGCCACCCTCACCGAAGCCCCGACCTTGATGATTACAGGTAGCAGACCGGATTCGAGGGCAAGCGCAATCTCGAGATGCCCGGGAAGTTTTTGAAACGCGGCGACGATATAGGCGAAGCAGACCGCCACGATAGAGTCGACACGCGTGCTGGTACCATATATGAGGGAGATAGTTGTCACCAGCGCTCGAATGAAGCCAGCGGATTGAAGGGCGGCTCTCAGGCGCCACAAGGGATCGTTGCTGTGCGTGAAGAACGCGAAGCACGCGCATAGGAATACCTCTGGCGAGGGTAAGTTCGGGTTTGCGCAGAAGCGGTCGAAGTGCTTGATCATCGTTGAGGCTAGATCTTCCACGCTACCCCCAACCCCTTCCACGATTTCGGCGAAATTGGCTTCGTTGTCGTAGGAGTCCGTGATTATGGAAAGGGCACCGATTATGAGGTTAATTGTGCCGCCGAACAGTGCATCGTTATGAAGCATGGCTTTCCAGGCCATCGCAAGTAGGCGTCTGACACCAGGTGTGGAGCGTATAACCTTGGACGTCTCACGATGTCCTCCAAGGGCCACAAGAATATTGGCCTGCATGAGACAGATCTCGCCCTGATCAGCGCGTTTGGCCATCGGCAAAGAGACCCAGTGGGTCTGTATGAAGTCAATCCAGGTCCAGAGTGACGGCCAGATGTCTGGGGAGGCGTCGAGGGGGATGAGTCTGTTAGACGCTAGAACAACAATCGCGTTGAGGGAATGGAATGCCAGTTCGATATTTTCCAGAGGGTCGCCATCGGTCAGCAGGGCATCAAGTTGACCTCCATTCGGGATACGCGCGGGGTCGACATTTGCGAAAAGGCTGGGGAGAAATAGGATCGCGTGGGCGCGCGGCATGCTTGGAATCATCAGAGAAATAGAATGGATAGCCTTGAGGGAGCCCGAATCGACTGCTTGTGCGAGTGGCTTCAACTTGCGACCCAGCGTGAGCTCAAAGTGAAGTAATCCAAGCGATGGACTCATCTACCCGCGTTGGGATCTGTGAGACATTTCGAGCCTTCAAAGAGTAGTGCATTCCTGAGGAAGAAGATGGAGGAAGTGAGGAGGGGAGGGAGGAGGAGCGCGTAGGGCGAGGCGCTGTTGTAAGCGTGGCGTCGACAAACATGGCGGGTTGTCACGTGCGAATTCGGCGATCGATACTGCATGATCCGCACGGCATTTCCCGAGTCATTGTTCAAGTTCTTTTTGTTTCGCGTCCCGGTCCCGTTCTAAATCAAATTCCCATATCAGCCGCCGGAAAGGGTTCAAAAATCTTCCTGGTAGGCCAGTATCAATGGCAAGTTCGTAATCGTCGTAAGGAAGGATTCAGAGTGACTGATACGTTCCGACACCTACACGCCCAATGTTCGTCTCCCCACCCCGAGCCTGAGTGCGAGTATTCATCAGACCATTATATCCGTGATTCTTCACTCCGCCGACAGTCAATCGGGCAGTGTGGTTGATTGCAGGACCCCAATTAGCTTGATTGATTTCCGTCAATCAAGTTAATTATTTTTAACTCAGAGTAACTGTATTCTCAGTGTTCTGCGTGGCGTAGCTTACTCAATTTCAATACATTCTACGCGGTACTTCTGACATGTGCTACTTCCCCGACAACTCGCGCTCCCCCCACCGGATCAAGGCCTACGAACGGCCAATGTTGAAAATATGTGCCTGAGTGCACTTTATCAGTTCAACGGAGCCTTGACGTGGTTGTACGGGAAGGCGTCAGGGTTGGCCTTTGAATGAATGTCAGGAGCCGAGGTTGAAAAAATGTGCGTGGGCTCACCTTTTCAGCACGAGCGTTGAGCGGCGCCTTGACGTAGTTGTACGGGAAGGCGTCAGGGTTGGCCTTTGAATGAATGTCAGGAGCCGAGGTTGAAAAAATGTGCGTGGGCTCACCTTTTCAGCACGAGCGTTGAGCGGCGCCTTGACGTAGTTGTACGGGAAGGCGTCGGGGTTGGCCTTTGAATGAATGTCAACAGTCAATTTGAACTCACGAGGGTGATCTTACCTTCTCAAGAGGCGCCTTGACGTAGTTGTATGGGAAGTCGTCAGGGTTGGCCTTTGAACGGATGTCGGCAACTGATGTCGAAAATAAGTGCGTGGGCTTACCTTCTCGGCACGCCCGTTGAGCGGCGCCTTGACGTAGTTGTACGGGAAATCGTCGGGGTTGGCCTTCAAATGAACGTCAACGGCCAATTTGAACACGCGCGGGTGGGTTTACCTTCTCAAGAGGCCCCTTGACGTAATTGTAGGGGAAGTCGTCGGGATTGGCCTGGGAGTGAATTTCAGCAGTCGATTTTGAAAACAGGTCCTGAGCTTACCTTCTCGGTACTGCGAGCGACAGGACCAGCGACAGCGATGGCCGCGAGAGCCAAGGAAAGGAGAGCAGAGAACTTGAAGTTGAGCATGGTGCGTTGCGAGGTATGGAGTCGACTGTGGGGATTGTAATTTATCACTCTGATCCAGGTCAGGTCGCTCTTTATACTTGAGATACTTGGAATTTTCTCCGAGGAGGAATGAAAGAAGAAAGCCTTCGCAAGCGTCCACAGGGTTCTTCTGATGGATAACGGGAAGCGTTATCAGCTCAAGTGTGCTAAGTTCCGAACTGGTGTCTCAGGGATGCCTCTAGGAACTAACTGCATTGACGCACAGCGTACACGTACTTAGGGAGCCAACATGCGGTCATTCTTGCCACAACGCTGTGCACAACTTTCAGTCCGGCTTCAGAAATGCGAGGGCTTGATGTTGAATATCTTACATTGCAAGATACTGAATCAGCAGAGGATTTTGAATCGTTATTAGCCACATCCCCTCGTCAGGCTCTCTCACCTCATAGGGGAGTGCTACAGCGGCGAACTACGCGCTGCGTAAAGACATGGCGGATCCGAACGAGAACTGCAACGGCGGCGCTTTTCTTCTGACGAGTGGACTCTGCTTCCAGTTCGCATCCAATAATCTTGAAGCCCGTGTCCGAGTTAGAATTCAACATACGTCACTTAATTCGGCGCTAGTGAGGCTGATTTCTGGCACGTACGTTATTCCCTACAGGACGCATGCAATCATGCTCCGAAATCCGAATAGACGCGGTCCAGGTCTTCTGCTCGCTTTAGTGGCCCGTGCGCTGGCCGTGGCGAGGTGTGGAGCACCTCAGGATTCAACTTGAAAGGATACAACTTGTGAGCGAATTGAACGTCGCGCGCCACAGGTTATTTACGTACTCCTCAGTGCTGGTAATTTTAGTCCTGAATGCGTTCCCAGATCGATGCGCAAAGCCACAGTCAACTTATCTCCGACGTCGGCCAGCTATCATCGCCCTGGCATACCCCGCTTTCCGCCGAATTCTAAATAGCCCCTTAAGTTAGTCCTGGCGCGGAAGCACCAGAAGTGCGCGCTGAGTTCCTTAACGGGAATTTATATAACCGATTACGAACAGTTCTAACCTATCGCACCCGACCCTAACGTGCTGAGTTTCAGAAATATGACGGCTGGCATCAATTCCATACCCTCGGCTCATTCCCATTCCACATCATGCCAACGGCTCCAGAGTACGACCCCCTCATCAGTGAACCCGCCGACGAAGAGGAGGATGTACGTCCACCGGCGAAGCCTGTGGGGCCATATTTCTCTCGCACTGTCCTGGCCGTACTGCTCGCCGCGGAAACCCTTGCATCGGCGATCGCTATTTTCGTTCTTTCCGCGCGGGCACACACCACAACCTGTAATGTTGCTCTGCCCTATCAGTATGCTCTTTATTGTGCGTAAACACATTCAGTTCTTCAGACAATGGCGTTGACTTTGGTTTATTTAGCGCCGGCCCTTGAGGCCGTGGAATACGAGGTTCGGGTATTTTATGGGGGATCCGAGGGTCAGCATTGAATCCTGCTCATCGCCCAATACTAACGTCGAGCGATTAGGCGACTTGTCTCCGTTCCATCTGCCATCGTCTCCTGCACTCGATGAAATGTGGCGCAACCTTTACAAACGTACGCACGGGCTTCGTTGGCACAAGCAATTCACACAGATTTTTCACCTAGGTGGTGTCTCTCGGATTACCAAGGACGAGGCAGCTCGACTTCCAAATAAGACCCACGCCATCCCGGGTGATGATGGCCACTATGCAAGCGGTCTCTTTCCATCGATTACCCATAACTCACTTCGTGCTCTGAAGATTGCGGAGCTGGATGTATTCCATAATCTGCACTGTCTGGTAGGTTCATTGTGAGCACAACTCGAAGCTAAACTAATTCACGGCAGGACAAGATCAGAATGGCGGTATGTCGCACCCTCAATGGCGGGTTCAGGGTGAACTTATGTTTTTAGCTGGACCCCGACTACTACCCGAACTGGCGGATTTCTACTACCAACAATTTTATCCCCTCGCAGATAGATGCAACAGCACATATCGGCAGGTCACTCTTTCAACTTCGGAGGTCCGTAGTTGAAATATCCTCGCCCCTTAGTACACTGCATCGACTATGTCCGTCAATCACTAATGTGCAGTAGCGATACAAGTATGCTTGTGTAAGATTTCCCCGCATCTTGAATGAATCTCCATTGACTGTCTTATCTCAGATGGCAATGGCACGACGCGAAAAATCAAAGCACAGCCGAGGGAAACACCGCCCATACTTGCCGCAAGTTCGAAAAACTGTGGGACTGGGCGAAGGAGCGCGAGATGCCAAGCACATATGATGCAACCGTCCATATTGAGGATGATATCATCGTTCCTATTTACCACAACGAGATCCAATGATGCTGGAGTCAAAGACTGAGTTCGCACATATTGATACGCCTCTGAGTCCATTATGTAAGTCAAAGGGTTTCGACCTCGCAGGGACAAAGAAGGGAGGAAGAAAAGGGTAGAGCTTCCGTTTGCTGGAAGGGTACGAATTTTCCGCGCGGCGCGAGCTAAAATGCTGGTTAGGCGTACATCGTGGCCTTATCTACTCCACTATGCCTGTCCTGCGGGGCCTGCCCCTAACTTCTTCCCGCAGAAATCTAAATCACCCCTCAGAAGTGCGCCACGTTCCCAAGGGTGACATTTAATATTCATCACGTATTCCAGCGAGGACCGATCGGAAGGCGAGGAAAACTCGGCCTGCGGTCGTTCCCCGCTTTGCGTGCGTTTCAGTGCGGCGTTTACAAATATTAATCCAATCCCAGTCGCACGAATTCCTCTCGTCCCAATCATGTACAAGGATGTCGAGTACCACCCGCTCACGGCGACTGATCCAACCGACGCCCCCGAAGGAGTCTTCCCACCACCAAAGCCGGCGTGGTCATCCACTGTCTCTCGCACTGTTCTTGTAGTCGTCTGCGCCGCGGAGACCCTTGCTTTGACGATTGCTCTTCTCCTTCTTTCCGCGCGCCGGGCACCCACCGCACCCTGTCAATGTATTCTTCCTGCACAACCATACTCTGCGCCGGTTCTTTACTGTGCGTGGAAACATTTATCTCTTCACACACTGAATGCTGTTAAACTTGATCTCCGCAGCCCCGGCGTTGGAGGCCGTGGAATACGAGGTTCGGGTGTTTTCTGGTGGACCGTCTGCGTTTCAGCTGCCACCGTCGCCCGCACTCGACGAAATGTGGCACAATCTTTACAAAGGTACGCAGTGGTTTGGTCACTCGCACAAGCTACGCCTATAGATTTTCCATCTAGGCGGTATCACGCGGATTACGAAGGACGAGGCAGCACGCCTTCCAAACAAGACCCTCGCGATCCCGGGCGATGATGGGCACTATGCAAGGGCGTCCCTCTCCTCGACGACACATTATTTCTAACTTAGTAATTTGAAGATCGCGGAACTAGGTGTGTTCCATACGCTACACTGTTTGGTACGTTCACCGTGAAGTCAACTCCGCGCTCAATAAACCGACTGGCAGTAGAACAAGATCAGAATGGCGGTATGTACATAACAGCGGTGGTGGCCGGTTCGAATCAAATTTATATATTTTTCTAGCTGGACCCCGACTACTACCCGGATTGGCGAATTTCCACCACCAACAATTGGATTCCGTCTCAAGAAAATGTAACAGAACATCTCTGTGAGACATTACTTCGTCTCACAAAAAGAGGTCGATAACTGACGGATCCCTGCCCCTTAGGGCACTGTGTCGACTATGTCCGTCAATCCATAATGTGCAGTGGCGATACAAATATGATTGTGTATGATATTCCAATCCATTATATTGGATGAAACTCCGTTGACTGCATCGTCTCAGATGGCAATGGGAGGACGCGAGCAACACCACCGTTCATAAAACAAATGTCGCCCACACTTGCCGCAATTTCGATAAGCTGCAAGACTGGGCAAGCGCGCACGAGATGGTAATCGAATTGGATCCAACCGTTCACATCGAGGATGATATCGTCATTCCTATTATTCCACAACGACATTAGATGATGTATTCTGTTCGACGGATCAGTTGTCGTTGCATATAATGTTTGAGTGCGCACAGGTTCACATGCCGGGAATTCCTACTCCCAGGGCCATTTTTTGCTGGTACCCGTAGATGAAAATTGGATCGAGACAAGCAGCGTCCTAGGCTGCACATCCAAGGCCTTGGGCACGGAATAGCCCCATCAAACACTTGCACTTCTGGGTCAAAAATATTACAGCTTCGATTTGGACGGTCTATGCGATATACAAAAAAAAAAGGCAGCTCAATAATGGCCGAGGCTCTGCAGTGTGCGACATATTGTACGGAGATGGGTGCCGCGCGCTAATAGGCCTTGCTGTCGCAATTTTGGTCCATGGCAGGCAGTCTGGGAATAGGTAGTGTGGGCGAGGCGAGGGAGGCTGAGTGATCCGAGTGATCCGTGCGCTGTACAAAAAAGGTCGAGTTAATTAGAGTTACACTGCCCATTTGAGCGAACCTGATATGCTTCGAGAGCGGGCAAGGAAAGAAAGTAGTTACAACCCATCACCCTATGGCCCAACCCCTAGTCGAACAGGGGGGTATCTGCAGTAGAAAACTCAGCCTACGACATATAGTATGCAGATGCGCGCCGCGCGCTACGAGGCCTTCCTGGCACCATTGCGGTCCCTGGACAAGTTTCAATGACAGGTTGAACTACAAAGAATCAGACGTACGGGCTGACGTCTTGGTGGACTGATAATTGGATTTCCTTCGACAAAGCGGCAAGGCTGTTGACTCATGTTCAATGGCCCCCGTTGCAGCGACGCGCCGAGTTGGCTGTGTCGGAAAGAAAAAAGAAAAAAAGAAACCATGAAGGAGTACACGGCCTAGCCCCGAGTTGAACGTGCTGTCTGCAGCCAGTTATCGACTAAAGGGTACAGAACGCAATCGCGCGCTGCACGCTACGAGGTCTTTCTGCTTTCATCTTGATCATTTGAGTGCTGGGACGTCTACTTCAAGCTTCAAGGGCCATGTTGTTCTCCCGTACCTTTCTACTCGATCTCGATACCAAACTTGAGCGCGAACGCCCGCCGCTCCATCTCCCACGCCTCTCGCTCTGCCTTGCGCGTTGCGGGATCATACACCGTGTTATTCCAGATCAGCTTCCCGATCAGGGGAAACAGCTGGTCCAGCTTCTCCTCTTGATCCGAGAGCGAGAAATTGCGGTTTTCGAATTCAACCACCGCCAGCTGAGTCCCATTCGCGTGGCGTAGCTCTGCATACTCGTGGAGGGAAGAACCAACATAAGACGGATGTCACGCTCCTCGCGATGAGCGAAAATGTGGAGGGATCGAACGTGGGGAAAGGCCCGACGGCGCGGGGCATCCAGGAGCTCCAGCTGAATTAGGACCCGGATAAAGGTAATAGCGTCGTTGTTGGCCGCAAGATAAACCGTCTGAAGCGCGGGAAGTAGCTTCATGGCAGTCTTCCACGCGGCCACCGTGAAATGTGCTCTTCGGCGTGCATAGAGATGCGTGATGGATTCAAAGGGGATGGCCTTGAGGACTTTCGAGATGATTTGGCGCAAGGCGGCCTCGCCGATTGGACAGGCATCTATCATGAGCGGGCAGCTTGGGTCCTCGCGGTCGCAAACGGTGGGGGGAGTCGTGTCGCGATAGAGGATGGTTGTAAAGATAGAGAAATTCGGGGCTGTGGTAACAGACCGGGTGCACTCGATCTGGAGCAGAGGGGGTTTTGGTGCAGCAGGCGCACGCATATGCTTGCAGATCGGGACCAGCATATTCCTGATATCCCCGCCGACGTGAACGCCAGAAGGCTCGATATGTATGGAGGTTGTCGGGGGGAAAGAAATGTGATTCAATAATGCGGTGCATATATGGGCGTCGTTTCGAATGGTTAACCAGTTCAACGTGGGGAGGTGCACGGAGGCGTACTGCTGATGTGGTAGGGGTCCATAAATAACCAGATCGAGGAGGAGAGTACGCAACTGGGGACATGAGCCGAGCATCTCCAGAAGAAGGTCGAAGGTCGGAGGAAGGGATGTCGCAGAGTCGTTACAGTGCGTTAGAGATAGCATTTGAAGACCACTCAATAATTTGCATGGGAGATCGACGTCCTTTACCACTAATTCGCGGAGTTTGGGCATTCTACCATCAAACATTTCGTCGGGAAGAACCTTGACAAAATCGTCAGGAAGCTCATCCCGATTAGAGCTCGGATCCAGATCGAGAGCGGAAAGAATGGAGAAATCATGCTCTGGGAGTTTGCTGAGCAGATCATGAATGCCCATCGCTTGCCCCTGAAGCTTGAGAGCATGGATGCGCGCGGAATTGTCCAGGATGACGTGGGTAAAATAGAGCGACTCGTAATGGCCGATGTTCAGCGTGACGGGAGCCATGCCAGAGCATCGAAAGTTGGGTCATCATTCGGGAGAAACATCTCTCTCCATTCCACTGGATGTTAATGAATGCCCACAATGGATGCGCCGCAAGCACGAGCTCATGCCAATGTCGACAAACATACATGATTCTCGTCCATTCCAGGTTGAATAGTGCGTCTGATTCGACCGCGTAGACGGCGAATATGTGAGAAAGGAGTTCGTTTGGGAGGGTACAAATCGGCGCGAGCGCGTTTCGTTTGGCTTTTAGAAAGGCGATTTGGGCGTAGTGCCAAGCTATTTGGTCGTCAATCGCGGACCGTTCGCTTGCTAAGTCCCTGATTGGCATGGTAGAAATGCTCCTAGACCTTATTGTTAACCGCTGAGGAGTTCGCGATAGGAAAATAGAGGTACTTACGGCTGGGAGTCTTTAGGTATCTGTGAGTGACTGGGAGTGGTGGAGAGCATTCTTTTCCACCGACTCTTCGTAGGCCAATGAATGTGAAGCAATGCGGGCAGCCAAGCCTGGTTTAAGATACTTGAAGTGAAAGTGGTAAAGGCAAGAGCAAGGCAAGAGAGAAAAAGCAGTGCTCCGAGTCGGAATTGATCCGAGACAATGATTCGTCACGTGCTTCGCAGTCGAATCGGAACTTTGGTCGAACTTCGGTTTTTTTAACAACGAAAAATGTCTAGTCAATGTTTGTGGCTCCGTCTGATACCCACTAACGCTTTGACTCCTCCAACCGGTCCACAACCGTTTGACTCGCTCATCATTGAACGATCAAACTTTTTCTTTGGATGAATGGTTTGAAATAGGTTTGCGCAGTTCACTGGGAGTTGTTCAAACGGTAGAAACCAGAAAAATCATCTCTACGCTGAATTTCATAATCCCCAGTTGGACAAGGTTCATCGACAGTGATACCATTTCTGAGATACCATTTTTGAGATGCTAGATAAATGCATGATCGAGCGCTACAACGCCCTCCGGCCTTACTTGAGGCCCCTGAATATTGGAAGTCTGTAGTCCGGATTCAAATGGCCTCGTAAATCAGGCCAGACTGAGTCGGAGATTTTCGGGGGCCGCCGGGTAAGCACAACAACACGTTCGTCATCTTCTTAAACAAGGAATCTCAACAGCGGACTGATACTACCCACACTCGCCGAGCCTAATGTCCACCTAGGCACCGCTCAGCTATGAATATTAACAGGGATGATGATCTTCACGGCTACCCCATTTCTCTTTCCGCCGACAGTCAATTGGACTTTGTAGACATTTTCTCCGACATGCACGACCACGCCCGCCGAGTGTTCAGAAATTCACCCGCACGTCCCCATGCACATAAACAACTTAATTTTCACGCGTTTAAAATAACACTTTGTTTACATTCGATTCATCTTTATATCACAACAGCAAACTTGACTCTGGCTGTACGTGTATGCCGGCCCGACCATCTACTCGAACGCCCAAGTGACAGGGGAGAGCGAGGTCTGGCTCGAGTTGTCCTCGAGCGCCTCGAAGGCCGTATCACTGAGCGCAACGTTCTCCGTGCCCGCTCCGGCGTCGTAGATCCCGCTGAAGATCGCGGTGGTGGTCTTTCCGTTGTCTGCATCGCGGAATGTCAGAATACATAGGCGGAACGGATTGCAGCCAGACATACAGGTCAAGGTGATCGCTTCGTTGCAGCAGACGTGGGTGCCGACGAGCGCGCTGGGGATGGCAATGGCGAAGGGCCCGTTGGACGGCGCGCAGCCGCAAATCGTGACTCCGGTGAACCCGAGGTTAGCTGCAGATTTCATGAGCGTCGGCGGACGGCGGACAGAAACGGACGCATACCCGTTCCAGTGAACGCGCTGGCGGAGCCAACGAGGACGGCGGCGGCGAGGAGAGATTTGGAGAAGAACATCTTTAGTTGTTAATTCAGTGGGGTGAATTGACTGGTTAAAGACTTCGCACTGGGGCTTTTTATGTGGTTCAGAACTCGGAGCACGCATATGGAGATCGCGCGGTGGAGCTGCGCCGGGTATGAATTGAACTCCGTGCTAGGCCGCAGCGCGTCCTTGGCGGCGTGGCGCGGCCGGTCTTGCAGGACATGCTGTAAGGTTACGGGCGCGCCGCGATTCAGTACTAGAGCCACTTAACAAATGCCGCAATGTGAAACGAGGGCACATGTGAACTACAATGAAGTACTAAAATAAAGGCAATACAGTCTCGCGTAGCCGCCTTATTCTTTCACCAGAAAGTAAAAGAAACTCCGCCGCGCCCAGGTATGGCCCACGAATAGCCATAAGGGGAACCATACAAGGCAAGTCTCAACTTTGATGTCGAAGTGCCTGGGCTCGGGCAGGGTCGTACGCCCACTTCTCTCCGCGTTGTCTCATTGAAACTAATGGTTTGGGATTCTACGACTATAAAAACAAGGCAAGAGCCGTGTCGTTGTCTGTGAGAGTCCTAGTCAGTAAAATCCTGGCCGATCGGATGCCTTTGTCGTTAGCACGCCCTTGGCCCGTAGTGAACCACCAATATTTATTAATGGAGATGGCTCGCGCCGAAGTGAAAAAGAAGGCATTGCGTATGTAACATGAACGCATGGCGAGATGCTTTTCAATTGGGAAAGCAGGAACTAAACCCATGGTGGAAGTGAATTCAATTCCAGAGCTAGCTCCCCGTCGCAAGCTGCGGTATGAGACCTCGTCCAACTGCAAGCAGCTTCCGTCCAAAGAACGTTTATGATGCAAGTTCAGAGACCGTCCAATTCGTGAAAGGAATTCCTGCGAGTATTAGCTCTAAAGCGCGGAAATCCTACTCCTCGCACGTTCCCCGGCCGCCTTGAGCGCTCAATGCGTAATGCGGAGATTTTTCGGAGATTTTTGTGGCAGGCGAGGGGGAGCTCCAGCATGGTTTACGTCACACACAATGAATTTTACGAAAGACTTGTACCAAATTGTGTGAGAGAATTTGCTGAGCAACATTACATTTGCGCTGGGTCCAGGCTGGTGTCATCGGTTGCGTGGTTCAGGTATGTACGTCGTAACCCATTCTCAAAGTTGACATCGATCTTATTGATCGGCGAGCTTAGGCTGGCACCCGGATCGCTGAGCGTACGCCGACCTACGCCGACGGTGGAATTTTTTCTCCTTGGGGACTCTTCAAGGCACCATCATTCATCGCATCGTTCGTATTGAGGGAAAACACCCTCATTCATGAAGCATAATGGATGTGATTTTACCACCTTGGATGTCAACATTCAAACCAACCGCGGGAAGGCGCCTTTGCCAGTGGGCGCATCAGGGCGCCCTGACATCAAACGCGAATCAGAAGGCCAAATTCGGAATTGACAACCCATCAGTGGCGGTACTTCTTCTCTCCTATTTTCCGTCATCTTCAGCCACTCAGTACTCATCGGAGTCATCCCTTCCTTTTTCATATCATGCCAATCTCGACCCAAGATGCTGCTGCGAAGATTGCTACCCACCTCGGCTTGACCGCCACGGGGTTTAAGCTCATCCCGGCCAACAGATTCGCTGTTGCCACTGAAGAGGTACACCTTCGTGTGTCGACTAAGGACGTAAATCCTAAATCCTACTTCACCTGAGGTTGCAAAACCTGCTCAGTGAACTAACTCCCCCCGGCGGAGGGAGACGACGCTGCATATGAAGACCCCAAGGATCCTATCAAGGTGAGGGTCTGTTGGTCCGCGCCGACCTCTGATCGGTTTTTAGTCCGCCTTTTGCGCAAAATTCTTCCCGTCGCTGGTCTCCGTGTATCTAGAAGCACCTCGAGGCGACGGTCCTTCGTCATGCTGTTCTTTCTGCTTCAGAACGATTATTGCGCCAAATTTATGCGGAGTCCGCTCGGATCGGACTTCTACCAGATGTACGTAGATCGGGTCCTTATCTCCAGCGAACGGAAGCGCAAAGTGGATTTACTTCGTTTTACTTTTATGATTGCTCTTAGAATGGTGCAACATCTCCCCTGGACACTCTAAACTCGCTGCTCTTCTTAGTGATTATAGCAACCTGTATGTCATTCGTGACCTCGTGTCCACGTTCTAACCCATCGTAGATGCAAACGAGTACAAGTCGAACATTTGTCCCCTCTCCGAGGACAGCTGCGAGCAGTTGGAGGCCTGGCTCACAACAGCTTGCGAGCGCTCTTTTAAAGCCATCAAACCCCAGCCTACGTCGACCCGGATCAGAATTCAACCTGGCTCCTTGAACTACAAGTATCATCACAACTATCATCAGGTGCGTTGTCCCTCTTATTTCTATGCGGCAGTCACCCACTGCCCTCGTTGATCATCTTTCGCAGAGAATCCTCGAGCACTGTCTCATATACGTCCTGCCTCGACTGTTCTAGCCCCAACATATTCATTTATCCCTAGGATGATGGACATCCTCGACGGGAAGTTCGAGTCTATGCCGCTGAAGTTATCGCTCACGCGGCGGCGCACGTTTGAATCATACGCGCGACTTCACGAGGTCGAAATGACGACCCGGCGCGAATCTGCGCGCTGTCACTGGACTGTCGCATATTGCTGCAAAGGTATGTGCATGGATCTCCACAAGACTGCATGTCTGATGTCGAACTGCGTGCAGAGCATCAGAAGGCGGACTGGCCGAGTGAGTACTAATCTCCCTTCCTGCAAATCTGACTGACAAGCTCGCGCAGTTCACAAGGAGCGATGTTTCGAAACGAAATATCGAAGGGTCTCTCGTGCTGACGAGCAACATCTTAGGTTAGATGGTAATAATTGAGGATTTCCAAGTCCTCAATGGGAAATAAATCATATCCGGTATTTTAAACTTAATTCAGCCATTATCGTTATGTCGAGCGGACAACATGACATGTTGCGTTCTGATCGATCTTTCTAGCTTGTTTCTAGCATTTTAGATCTCAAGCCTTTACAGTGCAGACAGAACGGTAATTTGAACAGCCGGAACTGAAGTTATTGTGGCTTTGCCAGTGCACTGGCAAAATCTGCCTCGCGGTTCTACAAGTTCAGATTTCACAAGTTCCTGAGTCCGAGATAACTGACTCGCAGACAGAGACTCGGTTTTTTTATGGACATGACTATGGATCCTGCCCTTTAATTCTTTTTTCCCGAACTTCCTCCAATGCTTCACATACTACTGTAGTCCAAACTTCGTGCGGGAGGGATTTGAAGAAAGCTGTGCAATTGTGTAGGCCAGCTTGCGGCTGCTTGGCCGTTGCAAACAACGCGAGACTTTCTCCCCCAAACTCTGGCGATGGATCCTCTACCTGACCGTTACACGGGTCCTTTCTCCTCTTTACTCCTATCCACTCCCGAGCAGACACGACCTTCTTCGCTCAAACTCTCTGCCCCGCGAGGCAAGGGGCTGTCGGGATTTGAAAATCGGATATCGGGTCGAAAAGTTTTTTTCGACCTCCCCCGAGACCCCCCCCCCCCCCCTCCCCATATAGGGCAGGAGGTTCCCACCCCTAGCGGCGGGCCGTGCCTCCGAGTTATGTGCAGGCTCACCGCCACCTCACCGCCACCTGATGGGCAGCCCTCCCAATCCAGCCGACGAGATCACCATTACCTGAGTTGCCTCTGAGCTGCTCTACTATCTCTGAGACATCATAGATTTGAATACTACCCATGGTATGTCCCTTTCTGAGCTGATCTCATCATTTTACATCTCAACTTCCCAGACCAGAGACTGGGAGCCTCCGAACGGCCATTGTATGGCTCCTACATATCTCAAATCATGTTTTAGAGATCCCAGGACTTCATACAAAATCCATACTAAAAAGATTTTTTCAGCCCTCTGCGGGACCCCCCCCCCCCCCCTCCCCATATCCGAAATTTTAATCCCGACAGCCCCTTGCCGCAAGGCTTCAGCATTTTCAATCCGTGATTGCATCGACGGCAGCGGACCTTGCGGACTATGATACAGCCATCGAGCGGTTCCAGCAGATGCTGAGGACCATGGCTTCCGAGCGGGCAGCACTGCTATAGTGATAGGTGCCGCAGTGTTTTTGCCCCAGTGCGACGTCTTCCGACAGAGATTCTTGGAGAGATTTTCTCTTTCTGTGCTCTCGAGCCTATGCAGCTCTTTGTTTTCTGGGAACACTTTGTTTTCTGGGAACAGAAGACTTCAAAGAATAGCATCGATCGTGTCACTCAAACACATCTGCTGCGAGTGTCACAGATTTGCTCGAGCTGGCATACAACAGTCATGGGCACCCCGTCGCTGTGGGTGACCATCGACGTGGACCTATCCGAAACACAACCGCGCGATATCACAAAAATCACAAAAATCCTCTCCCTTTCCCTCCGGCGATCTGCCAATTACCCCTTAATGATTCACGTCCACGCAGACCGTTCAATCGATCCGAGTCGTGCAGTGCTCGAACTGTTGGCTGAACACTCGTCTAGATAGCAAACAGCAGACATCTACATCTCAGAGTTTGCTTTCGCATATCTTTCGGCTGCCAAGGGCAACCTTCCGCTCCTTGAACGTCTCAAGATTAGCGGGGCTTCCCTTTCTCTGCTGGATACCTTCGAAGACGCCCCCAAATTGACCCGGGTGTCATTTTCGGAGTTGGGTGCTGGCCTACTGGAGTTGTCTTGGAGCCAGCTGCATCGAGTGACCTACAGCCATGTCTGGTCTGTAGACAATGTCGACAACCTTTGCGACGGCCTACAAGTTATGTGCCGGTGTCCAAATGGTTGCCAGTTCAGCATCTTCGATCTGGACATTGCCGATTTAACTCTCAGCCTCCTGCCCGTTCACTCCAATGTTTCTCATTTCGAGCTAGCGCTGGCAGATGCTAGCGGTTCCGCTCACTCCGGCCAGGCTCTTGGGGAAATCTTGGCAACACTTACCCTCCCAAATTTGCAGCGGTTGTCGCTTGAGGGTATTATCGATATACACCCTCTTGGTTGGCCTCAGGAGCAGTTCCATGACTTGGCCGTCCGCTCCTCATTCTGCGACACCTTGCAGTATTTTTACCTCCTGTCATGACGCTCTGGTGGAATGTCTTTCCGAAATGCGAGCCCTCTTGGAGTTGTATATCGAAGATGTCTCCGCAAGTGTTCGAGGCGGCACAGATAATTTGCTCGTCACAGAGAGCCTCCTCCAGAAACTCATTTGGACGTCCGATCAAACTTGCCTCACCCCGAACCTTATCCGTCTCAGCTTCGTCTCTTTTTACCTTCAACGACCACGTCCTCTGGGATTTCGTCGCCTCCAGGTCGGCTCCCAGCCGAGACGAGCCATTCGAGCTTTCAATGTGGTACCCTACACCCGATGAGCGCGACATCGATATTGTGGTAGCGGCTCGCATGTCGGAGTTGGAAGAGCGGGGCCTCCTCATTTGGTCTTTCTGCCCAGTTTGACCTCTCCAAGTAAGAGTATTTGCATACTGTATGGGTTCATCTAATACTCACTCCTCTAGTGTCCTAAATTCCCCGTGGGGTGCATGGCCTTTTGAAGTCCAATAGCGCAAGGCAGTAGTTGAATATCCCGTCTCTATTTAAATGCTGTTCATAGTTTCAACGAAGAGACTTTCAGTGTACGCTCGTGCAGTTATTTTTGTCCTCTCGTCGCCGAGGCTTATGCATGACTGGCCTGCAATGCATCTATCCTCTCATCTGGTATGCTTCTTCAGGATTCGAGCAATCTTCGCCGCCCCTCATGCTCCGAGTCGGCTCCCATTAATTAACCCCGCTTTAGGCCTGTCAGCGAGCGGCGGACGAAACCGCTGCTGCAATGCTTCGTTTTTCAGGCCACTGTTGCAGATCGGCTTCGCCGGCCCATGTTGCCCCCTCTCCGACGTGTTCCGACCTTCACGTTTATGCTTGAAATCTGATTGTGCTTGCAATTTTCCATTCCCGTGTATATTTATTTCTCGACCCTGTAGAGTCTTCTCTCGTGTGACTCGTGTTACGAATCCCATTGACTTTTTCCGCTTGCATTCATCTGAAGAGTTCAACCAGAGAACTGGGACCGGACCTAACCTCCAACTCTAAATACTCAGACTGTTCGAGTTCTTGTAAATGCTGTCAAGGCACGGGTTGAAACTTCTCAAAAAAAAAAAAGAAAAAACAGCTGCCAAATGGCCGACAGAGCGGCGGTCGCAGACGAGCAAATATTGGGATACGGCCAAGACAAAGAGTGCGTTATCTTGGAAGCTTAAGCGCCGACACGTTGATGGTTTGGGTGGATGGCCCAAAACGGAGATACATACACTCAGAGTATGTAGTAGTCTACCCAGTTGCTGAATGGAACTGGTGGTGATCAATTTAGGATCAAACGGCGGTCCAAAGCGAGATATATTAGATGTAATTAGGGTTAGGGTTAGGAGGGCGGAAGGTCGAAAAAAAAATGGCCCACCCAGCCGAGTGGCCGTGGTGGAACTGGAAAATATTGAGACGGTGCATGGGCCTAAGCCCATACAAGCCGCAAGCGCACTCTGTATGGACAGGGTCGCCGTGCTATGGAGTGTTCCTACGGCCCACAGACCCAGGGAGATGAAGGGGCCTATGCCATCAAGGTAAGTATGAGTTGCAAGAAAAATGGGACGATCTTTTTATACGGCTCCCGCGCGCACGGACCTGATGGCGTACGCGTTGTTTGTGTAGGCATTTGATGATGGTCCACGTGCCCAACTCACGCATTTCACTTGACTTCACCACCACAACGGCGAGCTGAAGAAAGACAGCTGCTCGGTTTCTACCCGGCCTTCTTCCTCTGTTTTTCAAACACATCCCTTGGTGTTACTTCTATTTTAACGCCGTCCCTCAATCATAGCTCTACATCCGTTAGTGGCCTCATGACCGACACCAGTGTTCTTGCGAGCGTTGACGGGCCGCCCGACAAACGACTATGAACACCTGGCCTTGCGCAGATAATCTCCCTGGATCACCTGGTACTTAGATCATAGCCGCACCGATGTCAATGACGGCCTTCAGGCCGTATTTATACTCCCCATCGACGTCCGACTTGCACCACCAAGATGAAGTGCTCAGTGGCGATACTGAGTTGGGTCCCAATCATCTCTGCAGCCGCATCTGCCTCGCAGTATCCGTCTTTTGTGCTTCCGCTTGTCAATCTCTTCGACAACCAAGCAGCGTCCGCGGATGGAAGCACAGATTTCGACGCGCACGGCGCAAGTTTCGACAGTCAGTACCTTCCTCCGGGGCCATGGGTCTACGATGGCATTACGGTATGTCGGTAATCCCGCTCAACTGTGCTTTTGACTTACGTCTATGGCAGTACGACTTTCCCAGCACCTGGGGCAATGCGAACGACAACGTCGTCGCAAATGGACAAATTCTGCAGCTCGCAGAGCCCACTTACGTTCATGAGCTTCATATGGTCTACTCGGGCGATGCCTCCGGAAGTAAGACCCGCCCATTGTATGCACCCCCATCTAACCTGGAATACCCTAGGCGCCCATGAGTTCGTCGCGAATTTTATCTTAAATTTTGCCGACAACAGTACTCAACAGCTTCAACGTACGCATCCTTTATTCAATTTCTTCAGCAAGACTCCCTAATCTTGGCCAGTCTACGCCAAAAACTGGTGGCGATGGCCTATCCTCAACAACGGCGTCATCCGCACGTACGTTTTGGTTCGGAATACATATGACCGCTTATTTAACTCCACATCAGCCCATACAGCTTCCAAGCGAACGGCACGCAGAAAATCTGGAACTCAAGCCAGATCTACCAATGGTCCACCGCCATCCCATCTGAACAGCCGCTCGCGAGCATTACGCTCCCGCCAGTGAACACCGCGCACCGCCTGCACCTCTTCGCCCTCTCCATGTCGCCCGCCGTTGCTCCCAGCCCTGAGCCGCCAGCCGCCCCTGCGCTCGTCGTGCGCCGCGCACGCTTCACGACGCGCTGGGACACCGTACGCGGTGTCCGCGCGCAGGCGGTCGAGGTCACGCTCGCGAACATGCTCCCGTCCTTCACGCTCTCCCATGCAGCGTCAATAACGTCCGCGCACCAAATCGAGGTCGTCGGCGCGGGGCTCACGACGCTGCAGGCGGGTGTGGTGCAGCGCCTGGTGCCCGGGGACCAGGCGCGCGTGGATGTGCTAGTGACGGGTGCGCGGGCGGGCGGGACGGCGATGGTGCAGGTAAAGGACGCGCGGGGGCGTGTGGTTCTGCGGTCGTCGGAGTGGATGGTCACGCCGTTGGTGGAGCGGTGGACGGCGGATGCGGACGTGCTGGCGACGCACGAAACGCCGACCTGGGTGCGTTTCTTCGTGTACCGCGACTGCGTCCGTCTGCTTATCTACGTCGCAGTGGAATGGCGCCAAGTTCGGGATCTTGTGGGCCCCACTACACAGCGTTTATATTCTTATGCTCACTACCTTTGTAGCATCCATTGGGGCGTGTACAGCGTCCCGGCATGGGTGAGCCACTGTCTACACACATGCAATTGCCTCTGTCTGATCTTGTGCAGGGCCCGCCGAAGATGTACGCAGAGTGGTATGATTGGTACATGCGCACGCCTCCGAACGACACCAACCCCACGTGGGCGCGCCACCTCGCGACCTACGGCTCCGACGTCGACTACGAGGACTTCATCGGCAACTTCACGGCGGCCAAGTTCGATCCGGCGGCGTGGGTCGACCTATTCGACCGCGCGGGGGCAAAGTACTTCGTGCTTGTGACGGTGATTCGTTTATTCAAGTTGGCTGCGTCCCGGGCTGACAATGTGCGTAACGCAGAAACATCACGATGGGATGTCTTTGTTCGATACCGGTGCGCCTCCATGGGTACTTCGCATGCCCTAAGGCTGACATTAGATAGGCAACACGACGCACCGAAGTAGCGTGTACCTCGGACCCAAACGCGATCTCGTCGCGGAGCTGCTGGACACCGCCAAGGCACGGAAGCCCCACCTGCACCGTGGGACGTATTACTCGCTCCCAGAATGGTATTCCTCTCCGCGTCCGGGCGGTACTTTTCACTAAATCCGCACCCCGCAGGTTCAACCCCGACTATGCGAAATACGGGTTTGGGCAGTGGCCCGGCGGGCACGCGCTCGACGCGTTCAACTCGTCCGTGGTCGAGCCCTACACCGGTGCCCTCCCTCTTGCCGACTACATCGACGACTTACAGCTCCCGCACATGCTCGATTTGGCGACGAAGTACGACACGGAGATCATGGTGTGTTCTCTTCCTCATGTCGCCAAACGCAAGTGGCTAATTCGGTGTACAAGTGGTGTGACATCGGCGGCCCGAACAAGACGCTCGAGTTCGCGGCGCAGTTTTATAACCATGCGCTCGCGCAGGGACGGCAGGTCACCATGAACAACAGTACGTGTCCTCCCACCGTTAGGTTCGCACGAGGAATAAATGCTTTCATAGGATGCGGCGCGGTCCCGGACTTCGAGACGCCCGAGTACGCGACGTTTGGCTCGATTCAGCCGACCAGCTGGGAGTCGTCCGAAGGGATGGACCCCTTCTCGTACGGGCTCAACTCCGCGACGAACGCGAGCCAGTACAAGAATGGTACGACGATCGTGCAGACGCTCGTCGACATCGTGTCGAAAAACGGCAATTTGTCAGTGCTCTCCTTACCTTAGATCCTAGTGTATCTCGATTGACAGTGAACCTGCTATGTAGCCTGCTGGACATTGGCCCCACCGCCGACGGTGAGATTATCGCGGCGATGATGGAGGGGTTGCTCGATACTGGGGCATGGTTGGACTACTCGGGGGGCTGCGTTTATAACACGGTCTGTCGCGTTAATTTTCATACAATATCTTTACTTACAGCAGCCGCAGAGCTACTGGTTCCCCGCCTCGCAGGACGCGAGCCCGCCTATCGACGCGCCCGCCGTGCGCTTCCTCACAACGCCCACGACCTTTTGCATTGTCGCGTTCGCGCCGCCCGCGAACGGGCAGCTCGTCATTAATAAACGCGTCCCACTGCTTCCCGGCGACGCGCTTTTCCTGCTCCGACCGAATGATGCGAGGGTAGAGACGCCCTGGACCATGGACATGTTCGCGGGGCAACTGGTCGTGGATGTGCCTGCGAGCGATGTCGCGGATGGGCGATTCGCGTGGGCGTTCCAGGCGTGGTACAAGGTGGATTAATCGATGGTGTGCCTTCAAGTTAGGGAGAGTTCGGACTGGAAAATGAGCATTCATACGCAAATGAAGAATTCAATAGCTCTTTGTTGAAAGTGAACTACTGGCAGTATGAGGAAGTAGTCGGATTTATTCCTAACAATAGGTAAAGTAGTGTACGACTGGCTTCGGCAGCTCATACGGTACAGCTATTAGCTCGAGAGATAATGCTGTGGAGATGCATCGTATCCCGTCCTAGCCCCCTTATTATTGCTAGCAATGGAGTGGGATAGACCTGAGGTTTCAGATAGACTCCGCGCTGTCGGAATTAGAACGTGCAAATGCTGGCAACGTTCTAAAGAACTCACCAGAACTACGTTGACGCGGGCGTCCTCTTCATCTCTTCATCTCCTCGAGCTCCCCTGAATTTATCACGCAAAATACTCCGTGCGCTTCATGTTCGGGTCAACGGGTGCGGGGAGGTCCAAGGATGCGATGCTGCTGCGCTTGCGTCGAGGGAGATTCCCGGCGGTGGGCTCGAGGTGGCCTTTGGCAGGGATATTTGGGAAGGCTGGCGCGAAAGACAGCCAGAGGGTGAAACCACGACGCTCGCGAAGTGTCTGACGGTTCGACAGACTCGAGGTCGACGCGGATGGAACGATGGATGTGGGTGCATCGAACATCGTGATTTTGAATGCAGACATGACTCTGCAGGATCGTCAGGGAACGAAATGAGATGAAAAAATGCCGGACATACAGTGTTCACTTCGAAGGAGTTGGTTAATTGCAAGTTCTGTGGGCTCCGATGTGATCCAAAATCTGCAGGATTGTCAGGGAGTGAAGACGGATAAACAAAAGGACGTACGGTTCACTCCGTCGGGGTTGTTTGTGTGTTGGTGGGAACGAGAAAGTCTCCGCAATTTATAGGCAAGTCAGAATAGGGGCTGAGACATTTACATCCGCCCTTCCGCGGGTCCCGCGAGGCCTAGGCCTGCAGGCTGTGCCCTATCGCCGACCTCCGCTTGGGAGTTTTAGACATTCTGGTTCCGTCTTCCGCGCACAAATAATTATTTGGGACAATTGAAGATTTTTTATGCCAGCGGGCTTGTCGAAGTCCACCAAGTCAACAATGTTCCATCTCTAGCTTGAGATGTCGAGGCGCTGTGTGATATCAATCTGTTTCTATGTTAGTTTCAACAAGGACCAGAGCGCGAAACCGGTGGTACACACTTGCGTTAAACTAGACGCTTCGTATGGTAGTCGACTCGGAGGATGAGCATTACGACTAGCGAAGGTCAGTCGCGGCCTAAATGAACTGACCGTCTGCGCCTTGACGATGACGAATAAATGCATGGGCGTACTCCAAGCGTACTCTGAACATCGCCTGCTAGCATTTGCTTCAAGTACAAGGAACCAAGAGTATTCAATCGCTCTGCGGAAAACTATATACAATGTTTGGATAGCGACAGGAGACCGAGATTGAATTGACGGCACTAGAAGGGCCAGAATTAAATAAGTCCACATCGCACGCAAATGCCCGTCCCTACTTTCAAAGACTAGATTGGCTGGTACGACCACACCAATACACCCTGCTGTTCCAGCTCGGACATGCGGGCCGCCACAACCTCATCGATGTCCCGCTCATCGGGTGTAGTCGGGTGCCACCACATTGAAAGGGTGAATGGCTGATTTTGGCTAGGGGCCGACCTTGAGAGGACGAGATCCAAGAGGACACTGTCGCTAAAGGTCAAAAGCGACGTGAACCTGAGAAAGCGAAGCTTCGGGGTGATGCATGCGGGTTCGGGCGTCCAAATGAGCTGCCTGAGGAGATTGTCTGTGACGAGCAAATTATCTGTACTGCCGAGAACGCTCGACGGGACATCTTCGATATATAACTCCAACAGGGCTCGTAGTTCCGAAAGACATTCCACGAGGGCGTCATCTGTCATGACCATATCGTGTAGAGTGAAATATTGTAAGGTGTCGCGGAATGAGGAGCGCAAGGCGAAGGCCCCAAAATGATCTCGAGGCCAAAAAATTGGGTCGCCACTGAGGGCAGACTGGAATAATAAGCGCTCCAAGCTGGGGAGGGTAAGTGTTGCCATAATTTCGCCCAGGGCCCGGCGAGAGTGATCAGGACCGTTGTCATCGGACAGTGACAGCTGAAAGTGAGGAATATTGGAGTGGACGGCTGGGGGGTCCGGGATGGGGAGAGGTAAATCGGAAAGTTCCAGATCGAAGATGTTAACCTGGCAATCCCTCGAGCAGCGACGTAAGACTTGTAGACCATTCCGGACGCGGTCGATGTCACACATATAATTGATTTCCTCAAAGGTTACTTTGCGTAGCTGACTCCAAGGCAACTTCGGGAGGTCTGAGCCGAGCACCGAAAACGTCACCTCCGTCAATTTGGGAGCAGCTTCGAAGATATCGCGCGTGTCGAGACGGGTTCCGCCAATCTCGAGACGCTCCAGGAGCGGAAGGTTGCCCTTGGCAGCAGAAAGATATGCGAAGGCAATCTGTGAGATGTGGAGGTCTACTCTTTGCCATCTAGCCGAATGCTTGGCCAACAATTCGAGCGCTGGACCACTGATGGAATGGTTTGCGCGGAGGTGAATCGTCAACGGGTGATTGGCAGATCGTTGGAAAGAAAGGGAGAGGAGTTTGGGGATCTTTGAGATATCACGCCATTGGACTACTTCGCATAGATCCACATCGATGGTCGCCCACAGTGACGGGGTGCCCATTACTGTTGTGTGCCAGCTAGAGCAGACCTGCGCCAATCGCAGCAGATGCGATTGAGCGACTCGATCCATGTTATTTCGGGGAATCTGGTGTGTCCAGAAAGTAAAAAGTGGCATAGGTTCTGGAGCGCACAAAGAGAAAATCTCTCCTAGGATCTCCGTCGGAAGACGTCGCACTGGTGCGAAAACACTGCGGCATCCGTCGCTATAATCCTGGAGTGCCTCCCGCTCGGAAGTCATGGTCTTCAGCATCTGCTGGAACCACTCGATGGCTTTGTCATAGCCCGCAAGGTCCACTGCCGACGACGCAATCACGGATTGAAAATGCGATGGGCCGTGGGGTACAGAATTCGAGCGCAGGAAGTCGCGGAGCTGATGTTTCTGCTCGGGAGTGGGTAGGAGTGAAGAGGAAAAAGGACCCGTGTAACGGTCAGCTGGAGCATCCATCGATGATCGGGATTGTTGCCACAGTGCTGCCAGTGGGAAAGTCTCGCGCTGTTTACAAGGGCGAAGCAGCCGCAAGCTGACGTACACACATTGCACAGCTTTCTCAACTCCAATCCTCCCGCACGGAGATACGAATGTAGAAGCTATGAGGCAAGTTTGGGAAGATGAATTCCAACAGGATCCAAGTAAACAACGGCACTTTTTAAGAAGAAAGAAATACACGTTGACAACCGTGACCTCCTTGCAGCCTCCTTAGACTATCGCAGTGCGTTTAGCTGCCAGTCTCAGGCTGCCAGCGGTTGAATAATATTCAATTCCTATTATCCTGGAACTGCCTGGTGTATATAGGACAGAGGCACTGTTCCGAAAGCAGAAATATCCCCCCTTCAGCTGCCAGGCACCTACAGTAGAAGCTGTTTGAACATTCAACATTTTTTGACTGTTGATCTCGCACACTCACTCTTGACTCATATAAAAATGCTCGGAGGCGGCTGCGACTCCGAAGGTCCCGGCGGCTTGGTGTTCCTGGAAGACGATGGGTCTCTGTTTAATTGGGTTTCGGAGTCCCCGGTTTCAAGTTTAGGTCGTCATTTGATAAATATGAATCTCGCGCCTCACACTGCAGCTAAAGCCCAACGAAATCCATTGATCGCCAAACCTCGCACAAAAAAGCGGCCTACAGTAGCAGTATAAAGCATGTTACACATTAATCGCCTTATAAATTACACACGTCCTCGATGAACGCCGCGCAGTCCTTTGAAATGGTGTCCTTCCAAATGCCGAGGACCTTCGGGTGGGAGTCCTGCGTCCGCAGCACCTTCGCGACGCTGTGTCCGAGGACGAGCGAGAGGTAGCCCATCACTGCGGCGATCGCGTCCGTGCGGTGGTCACGCGGCGTCGTCACCAGCACGCGCACCGTGTGGCTGTCCTCCCGAAGCCCGGACGCAAAGAGGAAGTCGCGCGCGGCGAGCAGTTGCAGCGCCTCGAGGCTCGTGTACCGGCTGCCCTCGCCCTCGTCGAACACGATGTCGTAGTAGTCGTCCTCCGAGAGCATGATCCCCTGCGCCTCCGCCGCGTCGCGCGCCGCGCGCACCTTCGCCTCGATGTCCTCCGCCGTCGGCGGCGTCGTGCTGTACAGCCGCGGCAGCCCGAGCCGGAGGCGCTTCGCCCCTGTCTTGCGGTCGACGAGCTGCTTGATCGGCGTCTTGTAGCGAGCGGAGAGGGAGATGAAGTGCGTGAAGGGCTTGCCGCCGTCCGCGCAGAGGTCCTCGCTCTTCGGCACGCCCGAGTCGACAAAGTCGTCCTCGAAGGCGACGAAGAGCCCGTGGATGAGCATCTGGCAGCAGCGCGACTCGTTCTGCATCGGGTGGTAGTACACCGGCGGCGGAGGCTTGACGAGGGTGGCGCGCACGCCGGGGCGCAGGATGCGCGGGATGGCGCTGAAGCCGCTGCCGGCGGCGGCCTGCTTCGCGGGGACGACGACTGAGTGTCGCTGCGGGACCTGGGCCTCGACAGGGGCTGCTGGGCGTCGTTTGGTGGGGAATTTGTAGTCGAGGTAGACGGGCAAGGAGAGTGGGCGGAAGCGAGGAAGATTGACTGAACGCGGGATAGAGGTGGTGGGGGTGTTGGGGTCCTTCATAGTCATGGAGACGAAATGAGTTGGTGAAATTAGAGCGATGGTGGGAGGCAAGTAGATGACAAGCAAATTGCGGGGTAAGCGAGTGAGAGTAGCGTTCAGCAGTGTCTATCCAAAGAGTGGGGGGGCAGTTGTAGGGGGCGGAAGGAGGAGAGTACGTCTCTTATTTGCTCCATAATGATAACGATCGATCGTGGAAGGGGGCGGGAGCGAATATTAAAACTGAGACTTGGGGCCCTTCCAGGCACGTTTACGGGGTTTTCACAGAGGGATGATACAATGTATCTGAGAATAAACCAACCAGCGAGGAGCGAGATTTCTCGGGTGAAACCAGCACCGTTGGCGCGTTTACGTTTGAGTGAAATTGAGGCTGTGGTGCGCGGAAGCAACTCCAACTGTTTGTTCGACTTTGTTTGCACAGCCGACCCGACTCCTAACGCGGGTTCAATTTTTTTCCTCCTTGGATTAAGAGCAAAAGTTTTCAAGCCGCAGTTGAAAAACATCCAATTTAAGCATACCTGGAAGTCACAGACAGATAGAAATTCTCGAGTGCGACTCGCTGGGTGGCGTAAGGATTTTTTTTGTTGCAAATATCCCGTTTAGAGGACGAGGCATTTGTGTGAGATCACTCGACCGAGACCTGAATCAGAATGCGAATATGATGAGCCTGAGGCTTGTTGCATGTAATCTCGACTTGAACTCACCTGTCGCGTTGGGTGGAAATTATCTTTGGCGGGAGGCGAACCGTGCTCCCGAGGGTGAGCTTCGCGTCAGTGCGAGATCGGCGCATAATGTTTCTCGGCGAGAAGAATAACTGGAGCGGCAGACGTCTCGATAAGAGGAGACACGCACCAATTCGTGTTTTTCTGTTCTGACGTCAGAGTCATTCCTTTTTCGAGTAAAAACGCGGGGTAAACATATCGCAGGTCAGTGAGACGAAGAGGCCGTTGTCTTTGGATGGGTCGATACCTAGATACGAGCAGGTAAGTGCATCCGTTAAAATCTATCCTGAGACTTCCTGCGGTGCTTCAAGGGCGTTTATGGCGGAAATTTGTCAATGAACCTCCGACTTGGAATCGGAGGGTCGACCGAGATGGAACGTTCATTCATGAGCCAGGGTTAAATGCGTAGGATCGCAATTGGCGCATAATCTCTTCCACAAGAAACATTCCAGGCAGACGGTCCAGTGAGAGACGAAAACGTCCTTTGGCAATTTCCGCACTGCTTTCGCGGCTGCATCATCGTCAGAGTCACTTTCTTTCTTAAAAAAGTACTGAAGCCTACTTAGCACACTAGGGCACGACAAGGAATCGGGGCTGCAGCGGCCTAAGCTAAACAAACGTGTCGGCACCATTAGAAACTGAGAAGCGCCGTCGATAAGACGCCCCAAAGTTTGTTTTTTTCTTCACGATCACGGTACTTGATGCTTATCAGCCTTCCAATAAACTTTGGCCTGTGAAGTAGCTATTCTCCAGCTAGACGACGCCACGTATTTGTCGGCATCTAGGACACGTATCCCTTGCACCGTCACAAGGAGTAGGCTCCCAATCGAAGTAGTGACAAACAAAAGCCATTTTTTTGGTGGTTTATCGCCAGGATCGTGCTTGAGGTATTCCAATTGTCTTGAGTTGCCTCGGCCCGGATGAATTCAGCGTGCCAGACCACAGAAGGTCGTAGAAGGGTAGAAGCCAGCGTGGAAGCTGGTGGAAGCTCTTTTGAAGACCGGAAATGGGTGCAAACAACTGCCCACAACCTTTGTCTTATACCACCACTGTATCTTTTCTTGCCTACCCACAGCGATGCCCAAGAGAATCCCAACGCCGGAGCCCGGCGACGACGAGCCCAAGTACTTCACCGTCGTCCAGCCGTACCCCCTCAATGCGAACTGGGAGCTGCCCCACGACTATATCACATTTGGGCGCTGGATCGCTGGCTGCATCGGTCCTGAGCCCTTCTTTGCTCTTTTCTACAAGCCTAGCGTACGCTTCACTTCATTCAGCGCGTAAACCTGCTGAGCGTATTCCTCTAGGCGCGTGGGCAGGTCCTTCTCGAGATCAACAGAGACTATCCCACATCCAGAGCGGCTGCTTGGCGAGCACCGCTGGTCCGAGTTCCTGAAGAAGCCCAGCGCGGAGGAAGCGGGGCGCGTCAGCCAGATCTTCTACTGCGTCTACAGCACCGGCCGCCAAGCTCAGAAAGACGGTACGCGCGTGCGGCGTTATCGCGACGATCGCGGGAGATTTACGCTTTTTCATTTTACTAGGCTGGAAGAGGATCAATGTCTCCGACTCAGTGGTTCAAGAACTGGTCCCCCACAAATCCGTAAGTCTGCAGGACAGCAGCGCGTCAGGTGTTTTCATCGAGTCGCGCCCAAAGAATCATCCAGAACCCGTACCCACCCACATCCTGGTGCCCGCTCCCAGCGGAGGACAGGACCAACAAGCCCATGTGCCGCCCACTGCCCGTCAGCCTACACCCGCCTCCCCCAACCAAGGTCGCTCCGCCGCCTGTCGGTTAGTACATCCCCAAGGACATAACATGCCGTATTGATCCTCCTTTGCAGTCCCAGGCTCCGCGACTTGGGTCACCTCGAAGGGCGCGCCGCCCCAAAACACGCCCGCAGCTCTTCGCGGCGCCTGGACCGCAGCGCGCGGCGGCAAACAGCCCAATGCGACTGCCACCAACACCCGAGACGCGAAAGCTAAGGTAGCCGCCAACTCCTCGGCGCCCTGTAAGCATCGTCTGCTCCTACTCGCCGTGCCACCGTCATCTTACACCCGCATGCAGGGCACTACCGCCACCGCCCCCAAGAGCAGCAACACCGTCCCCCTCGCGGCCGCCTCTACCGCCGTGCCCGCCTTCCCGCCCGGGCTTGCGCCCCTCCCCGGCGAGAGCGAGTTCGACTTCCCCGCGCCCCCGGGCATCACGCGCGGCCCCGCCAGCGCGGCCTCGAGCGCCTCGAGCGCCGGCGCGCCCCTCCCCGTCGTCGCCAGCGCGCAGTACGACCACGTCCGCGGCGTTACCGAGGGCTTCGTCAGCATCTCGCTCTCGCCCAGCCAGGAGGCGCACCTCTACGGCGCGGGCGCGGAGACGTCGCCCGACCCGAACACGTACGTCGCCGAGTGGGAAAAGATGCCCGCGCCGGACGTCGACTCGCTCTGGGGCTTCAAGGCGCAGAAGGAGGAGGTCGTCGAGAGCCTCTGGGGCGAGGAGGACGACGTGGAGAAGAAGCAGGCGGACGCGATCTTGTGCACCGTGCACGGCATCATCTGCAAGAAGGGGATCTGCAAGGAGTATGCGCGGCTGCTGCGCGAGAAGGAGCGCGCGGAGAAGGACGCCGCGGCGCGCGGGGGTACGTACTTGTTCTTATCCTTGCTCCGGCAGGTGCTGACCGTCGCGACAGGTGGACGGAACAAAGCCAATACCGGGAACAAGGCCAATAACAACAACGGCGGCCGCAAAACTAGCAACAACTTCAACAATGGCGGGAAGAAGAAGAGCGGCGGCTGGAACGACGACGACTCAAGCTCGGCTACTGGCAGCGAGGGGCGCGCCGCTCCCAAAGCGGCGGCTAAGGACGGCTGGGCCACTGTCCGCGGCGGCCGCTGAATCTCCTCCCCCCATCCTCTATGCCTCCCATCATTTCTTGAAGCCAAACCAATCACGTCTCCCAATAGCTGTATTAGCGTCCACCTAGTTAGTCCCTTTCTTGTAGCATCCATCCCATTCCCCGAGCGTTTGTTTCCCGAGCAGCCAGTCGGTAGCCATGTACATAGCACGCCTGTATTCACACACGTACGTACCCCGAAACAAGAAAAATCTGTACTTGTTCTCTCATTCTCCCATTCGCTGTATGAGGGCTCAATCAAGATTCAAAGCTGATGCATTTCTCCATCTTTTAACAGTACGCGTACTACCCCGCCCTGCGCGCCCCACGGGACCTCGTCCGCGAGGTGCGTCACGACCACGACGGCTTGCTCGGGCCCCACGCCGCCGCCGCGGAGGTACGCGCGCGCGGCGCGCACCATGCGGTCGTCCATCCCGCTCCACACCTCGTCCAGCAACACGAGCGGCGGCTGCGCAACCAGCGCGCGCATGAGGAGCACCATGCGCTGCGCGCCCACGGGCAGGTCGAGGAACTTGCGCCCCGCGAAGCGCGTGGCCTCCTCCGCCGTGCCCCAGGCGGCAGGCCCGAGCGCGGCGAGCAGCGCGTCGCAGCGCACGCGCTGGGCGTCGGTGAGGGCCTGCGGGACGAAGCCGCCGCCGAAGCCCGTGCCGACGGCGTCAAGCACAGACATGCCCGGCGCGCGCCGCGGGAACGCGTCGAAGAGCTCGGGCGTGACGACGCCGATGCGCGCGTGCAGGTGCGGCGTCGCGAGCGTCTGGCGCGGGGCGCCGAAGAGGCGCAGGTGGCGGTCGGCGCCGCGCTGCGTGTAGGACTGCGGGTGGTCGCCCGTGAGGAGCGCGAGCAGTGTCGTCTTGCCGGAGCCTGCGTGGTCGTGCTCGTCAGTCGGCGAGGGAGCGGCGGAGAGGGAGGGGAGTACCGTTGGCGCCTTGAAGGTGGTATCGCTGGCCCTTGCGGATCGTCCAGGTGATGTTCTTCAGGACCTTTGGGGCGCGTAAGCAGAGTGCTGGTGGGAGCAGATGAGGCGTACCCTCCGTGGCCCGTACGTGACGCTGACGCTCTGCATCTCGACCACGGGCTCGCCCGGGCTCTGCGGGCGCTCTGAGTCCGCCTTATCGTCGGCGAGGGCGCCGGAGGATGCATTAATCTGCGCCTTGTAGGCGAGCATCTCGTCCTTCGGGCCCGTCTTGACCATGCCATCGTTCACAATCGCGAGGTGTGTTATCCAGTCGGGCACCGCGTCCTGCATGCGGATGCCGATGACGATGTGGGGATCACATGCGCTGTGGAGCTCATGCAGAATCGCGAGGACCGTCGAGCGGTTCTCGACGTCTAATCCCGCTAGATGTTATGTCAGTCTTGGCATTACACAGAGCCAGGAAAACGCGTACTCAGTGGCTCGTCGAGGAGGAGCAGACGCGGCTTCGCCAGCAGTGCTTTCAGGATTCGTGCCCGCCGCGTCTGGCCGTTGCTGAGGGCTATACGTGGCAGGTCGAGCAGCTTCTCTAGGCCCATTTTTTGCACGAGATACTCGAAGAACTTGTGGTCGATGGAGGGCGCGTCCAGGGTGATCCGGGTGTGAGCTTTCAGGTCGTCGATGGTCTCGGGAAACATGCTTTGTCGGAGCGTTATGCGGTCTTCTTCCCGCACCGCGCCGTAGCGCGCCGTGTAGTCGTAGAATGCGCCACCAACAGCGCGTCGGTTGGTGAACGACACGATCGAGACGCAATCATGCGGGTCCCTCGGATTCTTGGGATCCGAGAGGAATGGAAACAGGCCTGCTGGCGGGGGCGGGGGCGGATGGATGCGAAGGTGGCCCATAAGCATCTGTGCGCCATCAGACGGGAGGGTTCCGCGGCGAGGTCCACTGGAGACCCACATCGAAGACGGAGGATTTTTCGCCCGATCCAGTCCCGACGACGGCCCAGCTCTCGTTTTTTTCTATCGACCATTCAAGATCGTAGAATACAGGCGTGGCGCGGTTGGCGTCGCCGAAGCGGTAAACATTAGCTCTGGGAATACTGAGGACTGCGCTTGAGACAGTGGTTGAGTAATTTCTAGTGCTTGTGAGCGCAAGACGGCCGCGAATTTTGCTATGACTCGAAGTGACCGGGCGTCGAGCCTGGAGCCGCCATAAAAGCCCGGGGCAGGTCATCACGCGGCCACAGTGGGGTTACAAAAAGCCGGAGCCAGGTCCGAGATGTAAAGTGGCTCTGCGGTTGACCAAGTTTCGACAACGGCACAATAAGGAAGCTCAAGGTGACCGTAACGGAGTCACAAGTCTACTTAATACGAATTTGTACACTTTTAGGATTTATTAACTTCTCTAGGCCTAATAACCCCATCGTCTAATGTAGTCACCAAGATGCACCTTGCGAGTGCGCAATCCAACCCCAGTTAACCCATGACTGAGCCGCTTCCTCCGGTTCATCGGAAAAATTAGAGACAGAGGCAGATGCATCGGGCTCGGACGACACCCACTCTTCGTCGGAGCCAGAGGCAGATCCCGACTCTAGTTCTTCGTCGGAACCAGATCCTGGCTGCTGTTCGTCGTCGAAGTCAGATTGCCGGGCCTCGTCAAGTCTCTGTATGGTCCGTCCGTGAAGTACGTTCTCCAGAATAGCCTTTCCGAGCTCGGTCTGCCACCGCTCATCGTCGAGCGGTGCCATCTCCGTCGGCTCGCTGTCTCCGCTCCCAATATAGTCCACACCGAGATCGTGCATCATGGTTAGGATTGCCCCGTTGGAATAGACATCTCTAATGTCGCCGCCGCGAAGCATAAGGTTGAGCGAGTAGCGGCAGTGACGGCGGAGAAAATGGTCAGCGGCTGCATCTTGCTTGGCGTGGCGCGGGAGATGGGTGGGAAGGAGCTCCTGCTCGTCGCCCATCGCGCGCAGGACAAGGATGCGGTAGTCGTCGTCGACGTCCACCGTGAAGTGATTGTTGTGGAAGTGGAATCTCAGGCGACTCTGCATTGTGATAACGTTGGCGGCGACCTGATAAGAGAGCCTGTCCCACTCAATTTGCATCGACCTCTCTGTCTGGAGCGGGGTCAAAAAAAAAGGAGCGAGCAAAAGTAAAATCACTAACATACTGCGCGATCGCTGGCGGAATGATCCAAGCCAGAGTGGCGTTTTCGGCTGAACCCGTGAACCTACAACGGCTTTCATCGCGGGCCACAGCTATGCTCGCTTCTGCAGCCGGCGGGAGCGCGTTCTGCCAAAACGGTCGTTAGTCAAGTTTGGAGGCATAGGTCATTGAAGCTGCATACTGCCACAAAATCACGTTCGTGGGGCTCGTCTATCTCCTCCGAGAGAGCATTAAGAGTATAGAACCCTTCCCGCACATTACTCAACACTGAGAAGCCTTTCCCGGTGCATTCCCCTAGTCGTCTTTGAGTTTCGGAACCGACAATGCAGGCTACCATGCTTACGATTAAAGTACCAGCCATAGTTCCCGGGTGGAAGAGGTTCCGTCGAGTATGGCTCAATCACAGGCCCACTACGTTCGACATCGTACGACATGATCCCGGCGGACTTCATAGTGACGGGACAGAGGAAGAACTCCTCTGATTCGTCTTCGTCATCGACAATCAAGTCGACCCAACGGTGGATGGTGGCGCTGGTGACTGGCGTGAACTTCTGGTTGACTCCTGCGCCACGCGATGAAAATCGCCATAACTTTTGGGGGCTGACCACGCACCGAGGATAAGTCGCGCCTTCACGGGAAGACTTGTGAAGAAGAATGTGTCCCGACCGAGATCCAAGGATTTCGGGGAGAGAATATGGCCAACTTTCGGAGAGGACATGGCGGTCGGATGAATCGAAGCGCGCGGTTGTCACTCTTTACTATTTCCAGTTTCGATCATGTGATGTCTCATGATGTGATCAAAGTTTGATCAAAGTGACTCTCCACGCGCCTACATAACCTTATCGCGGCTTCTGTCAAGTATTCTGAACAATTGGAACGAATAGGGAGTCTAGTATTGCTTCCAATGAACCTGTGACTGACTTCTCTCTATTGTGCCTATTGGCAGTCATCGTTTAGCGAGAAGTTGGTCGAATCATTCAACAATGAACATTCCCCGAATTTCCCCCAAGCTGCGTATCCGTGATTCCGTCGGCAACGTGCCAATGGGTTCTTGGAACTCTAACGGCTCATTGTTCAATTTGATGAATCCGAAGCCCATTGTTGTATTGTTCCAGACTCTTAAGTATCTGTGCTATGGCCTTAGGCATCCATTCTCCACGTTGCCTCGGGCCCAGTGCGATTCGACTCCCTGCGTTTAAATTTATCCCAAAATGTCCGGGTCGCTCTGGGGTGTCGATGTATCGGGCATGTGTATATTGCCGATCCCCGATTCCAAGGAGTACTTCAATGAAGACCAACGAAACATCCATGTCTGGATGTCGGAGGCTCCTGTTGTAATGTCCCCAAGACACAGCAAACACATACGTCTCCTCGCCGGTGAGTAAAAATTTTAGTCTGCCAGATGTTTCATAGATCTGATGTTCTGGCCTGGGAAGGTGCTTTCGTCGGTCCCCCTCCCATGCACATATCGACGAAGGTATTTTATGATTGGATGCGATACATCTGTTACCCAGGTGTCAATAAAGAGAAGCTGGTGGATTCAGTAAACTTTTATGACGACGATCACGACAGTCCGGACCAATGTGAGCGCATGACACTTTGCTAATTGTCTCCCTCATCCCAAGTTTCTCTAGACTTTCGTCTGCTTCGTTTAGACTATAATCCGCACAGCGACCCCCGCGGCGTCCCCTCCGCCCAGGACTTCCACCGCTTCGAACCCATCCGTTCTAGCGATAATGTTATGATGAAGAAAGGTCATTATATTCTTGTGAAAGTATCTGTCGCCTTCGACAGGTTCAATAACCCGGTAGAAGGTGAGAACAATTGATAGAGACAAAAGAGAGCACTAGTCTAACGGACGGCATTAGTTTTCAAAGCGTGTTCCGTTGATCACTTAGATCCAGCTATCACCCAGCGAACATTGACCCGAGGTGTTACGATGGAAGGTAATACTAAGAGTGTGTCTACCAAGCGCGTGAGCAGCCCGAAACAAGTGAAACATGCGACTTCTAATGTGATCCATAACAGAGCGAGACGACTAGGAAAGAGGTCAGACTGCGTGACATGCAGTGCAGAGTGAGTGGCCAGCCGGCACGAAGGCGCCACAGGGGACGTCATTTTGCTGGGTTGGAAGTGGCACACATATTTCCGCTTGGAGAAATTGACAAAGTGGGTTCTATTCTTCAATTTTAAATTAGCCTTGGAGCCCTGATTCTTTTCAGTTTACGAAGGCGTTTGATTTTGGGGACCAGAGCAACCGGACTCTCGTATATCACTCGCTCGGTATTACCGAACAGCCCAAGGCCAGCGACATCGATATTCCGGCCAACGCTTTCGTCCTGCGAGGAGACTTACACACCCAATTTGATGGTTACGAATATGGTTTCGAGCTCAATCGTGGCCCCGACGTATGTCGAACAACTTCATCACAGCTGCGATTTTTCATCATTTAAATAGGCCATCGCAAAGCCAGTGCGCATCCGTCTTTTTGAAAAAGATGGTGCCCCGAGTGTCCCCAGAACCGACGTCCTCCCTTTACGTAGGTCCGAAGGCGTCAGCGCTAATGTTGCAAACGTAAACAAGGCCCTCCTAACCCATCACTACCTGACGGGTGTTCTTTGGCATGTGGCGGGAAATGGCAGGCCGCCCGTTAAGGATGCGCTGGAAGTTCGGACAGATTTGGAGGTCGGACATGCCAAAACGGCCTCAGTGTCCACAAGTCAAGTGAAGAAGAGCGGACGTAAATAGCGAACCATAGATTGTTCGACTCGGAAGTCCCAATCAAATCTTGTTTTCGTTTTTATTTTTCGTTGCTAGTACTAGGGTATCTTTGATTTGAGTTATTAATAGCAAGGGCACACGTCTCAGCCATATCTGACGAAGAACGATCGAGACCCCAAACGTGGTGGTGAAGAACGTATAATTAATATTGGCACCGAGGGTGCTGAGGGCGGACGTGAAGCTACGGTTGGTTGTAACGTCCTTATCCCAACAGTCTCTTGAAACTTGGCACTTCCGCTGCTGAATTAATTCACGTATAATTTGTTCTCCTCAAATTTCGACTCGGATGGCGACTGCATGATCCTGGGGCACACTCAGTCTGAAAGTTGTTAAGGTAAGCCCAGGATGGGTGACAACTCGAGGACTCGGAGAACAACAAGTGAAATGGAGTACGTAGAACAGTGTACGATAGGCAAACGAATGAGCTAGAACATCACAGAACAATGCCATATAAAGAGATCGAGACTTTCTCACGAGTAGTTTCAACGGCGAGCTCGAACCGCCTACCAACTAATTCCAACAAAAGTAACAATTCATCGAGTTTTCAACAGGTTACTCAGTCTGTTCATAAAAAATAGTAGATGAACTCTGATATCCAGAACAGTAATTAATGTCGAACCGTCGAATGCGCAATGCGTCGCACGTACGTACCTTGATAAAGGTATAATATCTCGCCGTGATTGGAGTAGGAATATTACACGTTCGGCTCATCTGCCAGACCTTCCCAAGGAGAAAAGCAGAAGACAGGCGGATTGTACGTGAGGTCGAGCTGAAGCCCGCTCTGCACCAAAGGCTGCAGTTCCGAATGGATATCAAGGTCCATGGCCCGTTGAAATGATAATGCGACACGCTTCAACGTTCGCGATTTGATGAAACGTATCAGGGTTTCGTCGGAAATGGAGCAGGGGTATGCTATTTTCAGGACCCGGAGCTCAGGACATGGGGTGGGGAATTCAGGGGATGGGATAAGAGATTCGAAAATTTTGTCATCCAAAGTCGCGGACTGGCGGATTGGGACATTTTTGAAGTACTGGGTAATTTCCAGGTAGGGAAGCGCGGGCGGTAGGTCGCGAAGGAAATTAGCGAGAGCTGTCCAGGACACTATCGCCATAATATCGAGGTGGAGGTTTTCGACGTGTGGGGCCGCCGCCAGTAAGGGACCATAAGATATATTTTCTGAAGCGGGCGCGAAGCTCCCACAAAGTGTGAGATTCTGCAATTGGGGAAGGGAAAGTCGATTGAACAGCTCGGGAATCATCAACGAAAGAGTGCCATAAGATTGTAACTCCAGTGTATGAAGAAAGGGGAGCTTAAAAATGGACTCTGTAGCTCTGCTGCTTAGATCGGGACCGTTGCCAATGTCGAGCCGGCAAGTCCGCAGCTGAGGACACTGAGAGAATATCTGCAGGGCCGCCTCGCTTGTCATGAAGTCATCCCACACCATCATCCTGATTGTGAGGTCTGTTAAGCGCTCCCAACGAAGTGGTACTTTCGAAGGGGTGAAGTTCATTGCAAGAGTCTTCACGGAGTAAATTGCGAGCCCGCGAAGAAATTTTAACGAGCCCCATTCAACGGCATCACCTGTAGGTTTGAGCTCAACGGATTTGAGCATAGGTACATCCGCCTCGGTCAAGTGCGCCAGAATCGAAGGGTCGACGGTGAGAGTGATGTGCTCCCAACGAGATGCGAATGGGAAGAGGACCTGGAGGATTTGGGTATCTGATTCGGTGCCAGTGGAATCAAACGCGCATTGCACCGATAGCGACAGCGGGCACTGCCCGGATCGACCGAGCCACATCTTCGTGGCCTCGAGTCGCTGCGCCAGTTTCTCCTTGGACGGCACATCAGCGAGTTCTGGATAGGATTTGGGCTCCACGACGTGAAGCCTCGACCACAAGCGGGGTATCGAAAGGGATAAGGATCTCCAGGAACTGCATATGCGGCCTAATAGAACAGGCGCCTCCACGGCGCTCATGACGCAGTTGCGGTGTGCAGGAAGGCAGGCAACGAATATTTCTTGGACGACGTCGAGTGGCAATCGTCGAGCGGGCGAAATAAGAGCCCTATGGGCGTCCACGTAGGCACTGAGCTTGGCGCGTTCCCCTGCGAGTTTGTCGAGCGCCTTCTGTAAATCGGCGATTTCATCGTCGAGATCCTTCAGCCGAAGCATGGGCTGGACAAGAAGGGTTTGGATCTCCACTATTTCTTCTTCCTTGGGACAATAATTGGTCCCTAACCGTGAGGTAAACGGAGACGACATGATAGGTGAGAGCAAGGTGATGTCAGCAGCTGGCAGGCGTTTGCTGGAATGACCAATATTGATGCATTGATGGCCGGAAGTTCGGCTGGGTTCAACTCAATCTAACAATCTTAACTATTACGGTACGTTAAGCCCTAAGTCTTAGCCCGAGCCAACTCACTTTCTGACTGAACTCGCGCTATTTACATGAGAGCTCGCCACATCAAAATTTGGATGGGCGCGACCTTACAAGTGTTTTTTGAGTGTTTTCCAAGTGTTTCACCGCGGAAATCCATCACGAATCTTTAAAGCCGTTGGCGTAAGATCGTCAATCCACTGGTGGGGACGGGCATCACTCGATCAAAAGCCGGCAGCTTTGGCCCTGTTTGGCTCGCCGGAAAGGTCGGTTCCAGTTTTGCAACTGCCATCGTTTGGTCTCAACACACCTTGAAATCAAAACTGAGGCGGCCGATCAACGCAAAATAGGGTAAATATTAGAAGTACTGTGGCCGAATTTTGAATTTTTTGAAATATGTGAGATGGGACTAGATTTTGTGGCAAATCAACCAGTTTTTTGAACAATATTGACATTCCGAAAAATCGGGGACAGTACTTCTGTAGAGGAACCATTTACCTATGATTTTTGCTGCAGGACCTAAGGAATCTACGGAGATTTGAATAAACGATGGATGGTTTACGATGGCATGTCAACGCGTGTTGTCACCACTGCCGCCCAAGTAACATGCGTGACAAGCAGGTCGCGTCCTCAACCCTTGGTGCAATAGGCTCCGAAATTTGTTCCAATTTATTCCTTTTGTACCCTGATGACCCGTAGTTCGTTTTCGCAAGTGTCCCATTCAGTTTCCTTCTCATATGTTGCTGAACTACAACAATATTTTTATACCGGGTGGATGGTAATTTGAGCATAGGTATTGCATTTCGACTGTAGTGAGGGATATTTTGTGAGAACCTTATATTCAGGGGGATAATGAACATTTCCTTCTCACAACGTGTGTCCATAAAGTGCCTGTGGATGGCGAAACATGGTGGAACATCCAGACTCTCGTTTTGGCGGGGGGCAAATAAGGATAAACATGCCGGATCAATCATGGGCTGTGCCCGTCCCCAAATCCAGGAAACCCTTTCGCTGTGCATTTCCCTACATGGAAAAGCTAAGTCACAAGACACGAATATTTTTCCTGGAGCTCACGGTTGAAGTACCATCCGTTTCCAGGAGGAAGAGGCTCAGTCGAGTACGGCTCGATCGCGGCTGGACATAGTACATGATTCCAGCGGAGTGCATAGTGACAGGACATGGAAAGAACTCTTCCGATTCAAAGACCCCGTTCATTAATTCCATCCAACGGTGGATCGTGGCACTGTTCAATGTTGACTCGTATGAACTTCTGGTTGACTCCTGCCAATGGTGAGTGCGCCACTCCTGAGTCCTGACAGGAATTTGGTGGGGACGCACCGAGGAAAAGTTGAGATTTTTGTGCAAGAGAAACGAAAAAGAACGTGTCTCGATCAAGATCTGTGGACTTGGGAGAAAGAATGTACCCATAGCGAGAGACGCCTCGCACGTGGGGGCGTAAGTCCGGATCAAAGCGAACAAGTCAACATCTTCACTTCCCGCAGGCGCGTTCATTGAAGTTCTTCGACGGGCTGAAAACACCGTCCTGCAAAGTCCACGATATATAGACTGACCCGTCGGTGCCAAAAATCAAAAGTTCAACCTCAATAAAATCCTTCAAGCCAAGTTGAAGAATTCAAACCAGTCTCCAGTTCTTACCTTTGTTGGATACACGACGAGTCAGAATGACTCGGACTCCAGTACGGAATTTCTCAGGCTGTCATTTGGATGTGAACCGGACTCCGTTTCCGAAGGATCATCCGGAACCCTTGCGGAAACCTGAGTTATTCAGACGCGTAAGTGATACAAGTCAAACCGCAGTTTGACTACGTAACAAAGCTGTATGGCAGGCTGTAGAAAAGTATTTAAGGGAATGCAAATTACATAGAATAACCAATTCGGTTCCCCGTTCCTTCTCACCTTCACTCATCCGCCCTTATATTTCAACATTCAGCAGATATGGCCGAGTCTCAGGATGACCACCACTATGTGCTTACTCCCGCCGAGCTTGCCTTTCTGAAGACACAGACTGGAATCCAAGACGACGAGGAGTTGAAGACTCATGTCCTAGCTTTGAAAAAGAAGGCATACGAGGTTCGAGTCAGGTCCAATTTTTCTCGTTGAAACTGCAGCTCGAGCCTCAGGTGTACCCCTATCCGTGCATCCGTCTCTTTGGATTTGTCAAGTCCGTCATAAAACCCATGGCGTGATAGGGTCCTGATGCTGCTTAGGCTGACAGTCAACGAAGATCGAGCTGCATATGAGCACATTCTCGATCTCGGGCGAAATATACCGGGCGCTCTGCTTCTGGATATCGGGTGCTGCTGTGCGTATTTTTGCCCACTATTTGGCTGCGAAATGACCTTTTGCAAAGTCGGGAATGACCTGAGGAAGATTGCCAGCGACGGCTTCCCGGCTCAAAACATGATAGCCAGCGACCTCCGGCAAGGTTTGTAATTTCCTTCTTGTTGGCACGCCATTCGCATGTCATCGTCGGTTCTAGGTTTTTGGGATCTGGGCCATGAACTCTTCCGTTCCACTCCAGCCTCATTCCCCGCGACCTTCATTGCAGGGGACGCATTTGATCCCGAATTTTTATCTCTTCAGCCACAGCTCGCGGAGGAGCCGCAGTCCGCCGCGCCAGATCTGCGCGCCCTCACGTCGCTCAACGCTCTCCACGGGCATCTTTCCGCGATCCATTCCGCGTCGGTTTTCCATCTGTTCAGTGAAGAAAAACAGCTGGAGCTGGCGCGCAAGATGGCGGGGCTGCTGTCACCACGCACGGGATCCATCATATTTGGAAGCCACGGTGCTCTGCCTACGAAGGGGTACAATTTGGTCGCGGACGGGAAGCAAATGTTTTGCCACTCGCCTGAGAGCTGGCGTGAGATGTGGGACGGGAACGTGTTTGAAGCGGGGAGTGTCGAAGTGCAGACGGATCTGAGGAATGCAGGCAAGGCCTTAAACTCTACTACCGATTTTTATATGATGTTCTGGTCGGTAAAGAGAGTGTAATAGTGAAGAGCTTTGTGCGTTGATTTAGTCAAGTGAAACACATCCCTCCTTGAATCTTGCGTTCTAGAGGATGAACATAGCAACAGCTTTTGGTGGCGCGCACGCAATGAAGATGGATTTCTAGACATAACCAACAGGAACGCATCGAGCTGAAATCTCTGTCAATGCCGTGGATAAAATTGGCTCAGCGTGTAAGACTAAGCGCGAAGAATTTGGGAGTTTTTAGTTTCTCCTTGCTTGCCTTTCGACATCATCGTCTAATATAGTCACCAAGACGCGCCTTGCGAGTGCGGAATCAAACCCCAGCCTGTAGCCCATGATTGAGCTAGCCTCCTGGTTTTCGTCGGAAGAATTACAGAGGTAGACGCTTTACCCCGTTCTTCGTCGGAACCAAAGGTAGATCCCGACTCCTGTTCCTCGTCGCAGCCAGCAACAGATCGTCTGGAGTCGTAGAGTCGTCCTGCCAGAATGTTCTCCAGAACACCCTTTCCGAGCTCGGTCTCTCCGTCGGCTCGCGGTCTCCGCTTCCAATATAGTCCACACCGAGCTCGTGCATCATGTTCAGGATCGCACCGTTGGAATATACATCTCTAATATCGCCGCCGCGAAGACTGAGCGAGTAGCGGCAGTGCCGTCGGAGAAAATGGTCAGCGGCTGCATCCTGTTCGGCGTGGCGCAGGAGAGGGAGCTCCTGCTGGTCGCCCATCGCGCGCAGGACAAGGATGCGGTAGTCGCCTAGATTTCTGTCAGTTGACCAAGAGCTAAAGAATCCACCGATCCAAGTTGGCCGTTGAGCGTAAGAGGTAAAGCTGTGCTTCGAGTTTGCCTATGCTTGCCACCATGCCGCCTTGATGCCGCCCTCGTCTCCATGACCTCCGTCGGTGTGTCCATTCGGGGGCTCAAAACACCTATAGAACTCGCCGGAAACTGGCAAACAACTGTTTTCTGCAGCCTCCGACGGCCTGGATGCTTTGATCCGTCTGTGATAGGAATCGACTCAACTCAATAAAAATCCTTGAAGAATTTCAGCGTGTCTGCAGTTCTCAGCGAACATGTCCGAGTCTCAGGATGACCACCACTATGTGCTTGACCCCGCGGAGCTTGCATTTTTGAAGGCCCAGACCGGAGTCCAAGACGACGAGGAGTTGAAGGCTCATGTGCTGGCTTTACAGAAGAAGGCATATGAGGTTCGAGTCAGTTCACAATTTACCTCGTCAAAACTGCAGCTCCAATTTCAGGTTTACCCCTACCCTTGCATCCGCCGCTTTGGATTCACCAGGTGCCTGGTAAAACCACATCTCGGGATAACTTTCGCATGATGTCGACAGATTGAAAATCAATAAGAATCGAGCGGCATATGAGTATGTCCTCGATATCGGGCGTAATATCCCAGGCGCTCTACTTCTAGACATCGGGTGCTGCTGTGCGTTTTTTTTGTCTTCCTATGTGCACACATTGATCCTGTTCAAAGTCGGAAACGACCTAAGGAAGATTGCCAGCGACGGCTTCCCGGCTCAGAACATGATCGCCAGCGACCTGCGGGAAGGTTTGTGCCTCCCCCCATACCGAAACCCGAACCAGATGTAATCTTTGGTTCCAGATTATTGGGCTCTGGGCCACGAACTCTTCCGCTCGACAACTACTTCATTCCCCGCGACCTTCATTGCAGGCGACGCCTTTGACCCCGATTTTTTATGTCTCCAGGCGCCGCTGACGGAGGTGCCGCCGTTCGCCGTTCCAAATCTGCACTCCATCACGTCGCTCAACGACCTCCGTGGGCATTTGTCTGCAATCCACTCCGCGTCACTCTTCCATCTGTTCAGTGAAACGAAGCAGCTGGAACTCGCTCGCAAGATGGCCGGGTTGCTGACCCCCCGCGCTGGATCCATGATTTTTGGCTGTCACGGCGCACTGCCGACGAAAGGTTACACTTTGGCCTCGGCGGGAAAGCACATGTTCTGCCACTCGCCTGAGAGCTGGCGCGATATGTGGGATGGGGGCGTCTTTGAAGCGGGAAGCGTCGAGGTGCAGGCGGTGCTGAGGAATGTGGGCAAGGTTTTGAGCCCTACTACCGATTTTTATATGCTGTTTTGGTCGGTGAAGATAGTGTGAATAGTGAGGTCTTGCGTTGATGAAGAAACACATGTACGATGTCGATGCTTGTAAAGTAAATATTCTGCTGGGCTGCAGTATAATCTTTTAGGGTGGTACGCGTAAAGGGGACGTGGATTTTGGATGGGGCCGGAGAGAGAAGAACGAGGTCCAGTTGAGTTCGGGGGGAGATATTGTTGGCATTAAATTTTCCGTATCTAAAAGGTGAAGGAAGCGCTCGAAGATATCCGACGATGCCCTTTCCACTTCCCGCCAGAATATCTGCTTACTACTATTTTCGACCAGGAAACCAGCCACACTAGGAAACCAGCCACTTGCCTCTCATCGAGTCAGTACCTTCAGCTGTGTTTAGATGTCGGGTTTGGGGAGGGAATGGGACCTCTAAGGATGGTACATACCGAATTTCAATCAAAAGTGATGACAGACCAAAGAGTACTCGAAAGGCCTTCCTTAGCGCAGTCCCCAAGGTGGGGAAGGCGAAAACGAAAAACGAAAATATTGCGATGATATACCCTGCACTAGGCTCTAGCTCTACAATATTCGTCGTCCAGCCTCAATATGCAAATGCTCGCTACACCACGCCGCTCAGCACAATCTCGAATGCAGCCTACGCTGCCCCCTAATAGGGGCTAATACCAAGACAGAGCACACCTCGCCTGTATCAATCTCAGGGTCCCGCTGGGCCTCTCTGTGTCATATCCCCGCGGCGACGATGGGGGCGGGCACCGGCGGCGGCGGCATCAACGCGCCGTCGCCCTTGCCCGTCCCATTTGCACTCGCGTTCTTCTTCCGCCCGTTCCCCGTCCCCACCCCCGTCGCGCCCTTCTTCTTCTTCTTCGCCTCCCCACCCCCACCAGCACCCGCACCCGCACCCGCACCCGCGCCTGCCGCGTCGGGCCGCCCCTTCACATTTGCGGGCGCGCCGCCGGCGCCGCCAGCGGGGGCCGCGACCGCCGCCTTCTTCTTCGCGCCCGTCTTCGAGAGGAGGATCTGCCCGAGCGGGCCCATCTTCGCGTGCACCGCCGACGGCGCGTCGTCGTGCAGCTCGAGGTGCGGGAGGATCACCGGTGGGGGCGGCGGTGGGGGTGGCGGCGCCATGGGCAGCGGGATCGTGGCTGGTGGGCCGGGAAGCGTCCCCGGCGGACCAGGCAGCGTGCCGGGGGGACCAACGGGCATCGAAGGCCCTGCGAGCGTCGGTAGACCAGCGAGCGCAGGGGGCCCAGTGGGCATTGAAGGCCCAGCGAGCGTCGGCAGACCAGCGAGCATCGGAGGCCCAGGGAGCATTGGCGGCCCCGTGAGCGGCGGGGGCTGCTGGAGGTGCGCGTTCGCCGCGGCGGCGAGCATGTTGAAGCGGCCCATGTAGTAGGGCCGCAGGAGCCCGATCTGCGTGTCGACCTTGGCGGCGGTGAGCGGCACGAAGGGCGGCGGGAGCGGGAAGGGCAGCGGTGGCGGGGCGGGGGCGCTGGAGGAGGAAAGTGGAGGTCAGTACATCGTTAATGCATGCAAGGATACGAGGAGGGCAGGTAGCGGAGAGGCAAGGGAAGACGGAGACGAGGGGGGGGAATGGACGGCGAGGACGTGGGCAACAAGGAGCAGAAGGGATAAACAGCGAGATACGTACGCAGCCGCGCCCGCGCCCGCCCCCATTCCGCGCTTTTTGCCCCTTAGCAGCTTCTTTGGAATACTCAAACTCGACATCCCAAACTCCGCCGCAATCCCCAGCTCGCGCAGCCCCAGATAATCCTCCCCCAGCGCATCCGCGAAGTCACCCCTGCAATCAATCCATCAGTCAGCAGCCGCATATAATAAGTACATCACATAGAAGAGGAAAACGCACATAGTAAGCGCCCCGCCGTCCTCCTCCTCGTCCTCGAACAGGCCCTCGTCGGAGAGAACGTCGACCGCGGTCTATGAGGGAGGAAGCAAACATCGTGAGCACAGTTAACGGGGAAGGAAGGCGGAGAAGACGCACCACCTCGCGGTACGCACCGACGAGCTTCTTCTCGAGGTCGCCGAGGCGCGTGCCGTACCGCTCGACGTCGTCCGAGATGTAGCGCTCCAGGTCCTGCACCCGGGATATCCCCGACTCGAAGAGTGTGTGGAGGATGATTTCCTGGCGCGGGCGTCAGTGACAAGCGAGGCGAGGTAGGATCGAGAAATGAACGGTGCACGCACCTCGGGCGTCATCGTATGCGAGTACTTGTCGCACAAGTAGCGCATCGTCCGGCCGACGTTGAGGAGGTACTCGGAGGTGACGGACGCAAGGACGTCGAGCGCGACTTTGGAGGTGCCTGCAGAAACGGACGCGGAGTGTATCAGTACAGGTACAGTCGCCATAGAAGCAAATCAATAAGTGAAGGAGGGGACAGCCGAAGTGATGGAGAGCACGGACGAATGAAACGGGAGGAAGGGAAGAGGAAAGGGAAACGAACGCACCCTGGAAGCCCGCATGCTCGAGCACCTTGCTCCCCATCCACCGCATGCAGCTATCTGCGTTCGCGCCCCCCACGTCGACCTCCTCCTCCGGCTCTACATCCTCCTCCTTCTCCACACTTCCTGCTCCACCAGCAGCACCCACACCCCCAGCCGCTCCGCTCGTTACACTCGGCCCCGCGCCAAGATCCCCGTTAACCGGTAGTGTCCGCCCCTTGCCCTTCCGCCGTCGCCTTCTTGCGGCCCCAATGCCAATACCGAGCTCACCCCCCCACGGCCGCTCGTCCACCTCGTCCGCGCCCACCACCGCGTCCTCGTCCCCTGCCCCCGCCCCCAGCTCCGGCACCCCCGCGCCCGCCCCCCCGTCCGGCATCGCCATCGGCGCTATAGGAGCGGCCCCGCCCTCGAGCTCGTCGGGCGCTGCAGACGGGGCACCGAGCCCCAGCGCCGCAAAGCGCGCGTGCGTGTGCCTTAGGCGGCGCATCGTGCGGATGTTCCCGTTCATCAGCCCCAGGAGCGTCTTCTCCTTCTCCTTCCCCACCCCCGCCTCGCCAGCCTTGTTCTTCTTGTCCTTCTTCCGCCGCTTGCGCACGGGCGCTGGGACGGGGGCGGCGGCGGGTAAGGGGGCGAAGGGGTGGGAGGAGGGGAGGGAGGAGGGGTGCGCGATGCGCGGGAGGCCGTTCGCGAGGAGCGTGTCGGACTGCACGGCGGCCCACCAGAGGCGCGGGTCCCCTTCTTCGTGCCGCGGGCGCTTACGCGGCCGGTCGTCGGGCCCGCTCCTACATAACATGATAAAAATAAGAGGGATAAGTCAGCGTCTATTCCGCGAGAGGAGACAGGGAAGGGAGGAGCGCACCAGCGGCGCTTGTCGCCCAGCACGCCCTCCATGGGGTCGTCCTCGTCCTCCTCGAGCTTCACCACGCCAATGCCGATGCCCTCGCGGTCCGCGGCGGGGAGGTACGGGCTCAGGCGCTCCAAATCCGGCTGCGCGTCCGCCTCCGCGAACGCGCGCATCCCCTCCGCCGTGCGCACCAGCGCGGGCATCTCCGCGAACGGTGCGCTCGCCTCGCGCTTCACGGCTGCGCCCGCAGAGGCATGCCTGTCAGCGAACGCCTTGCGCGGGGGCTTGATCGTGATCGTCGGCATGCGGTGGCCGATGCCGTTGGGCTTGGGCGCGAAGGGCGAAGAGCGCGCGGTGGAGGTCGCGGACGTGCTAGGCCCGCCGCCGCCCAGCGCGGCGGGGATGACCGGGTTAATGCGCTCCTTTTGGTCCGTGATGTTGCGCAGGAGGCGGTCCGCCTTGACCTTCAGGCGCTTGGCGCATTGCCGCAGCGGGTGGGTCTGAAAGTGGCCGCATGGCATGTCAGCACCGCGAGCGAATAATAATTCGCAGATTACGACGCCTACCTCGACCGCGTTGTATGTTAGGCAATTGGACCATATGAGGTCGAGGTCGTCCTTGAACTCGCGCTTGGACTTGTAGTTCTTGTTCTTGACCTTCTTGAGCATCGTCTGCAGGTCCATGGGAGTGGAGATCACTATAGCAGAAAATTCACAACGGTGGCAACATTCCAGCGCGGCAGCGCATACCGTCATAATAGTCCGGTACTTCCGACTTGGATACGGGCTTGAGGAACGCCTCGGCGTCGTGGTTATCCTTGCCAAAAGTCAGAACTTAACGCGGTCACGCCCCACATGGCGTGACTTGACTTACGATTGTCGTGGTGCGGAGGTCGAGCAGCAGGCCCTCGAGCGAGTCGTAGAATGGGTCCGAGAGCTTCGAGTCCTGTGTCTGCCGCTGCGCCCCGCGCTTCAGACCCGGAAAGTACTGTGGATGCTGCCCCACTCACCCGGCCCTCCTTGACGGTCGTAAGCAGAAGCTTAAGGTCGAATTCCGGATAGGCAGCCTTGGCCTTGCTGTCGGTTAATGTCCGAAGGAGATTCTGTAGCAGAAGGGTCAGCAAACGAGCGAGGCAATGGGCTGGATACCTGCATTCATCCTCCCAGCCAAGGCCTTCCTCGCTGATCGGGATCAGGAGCCGTTTCAGGTCACGTCACAGTCACGCTTGGGTCGGGCCGCTGGGCCGTCAGCCGGGTTCAACCTAAGTTCAAGTATGCTTGTGCTCAAAGCTCTGAGTTCGCCACTTATGAAATGACATGACAAGAAATGTTTATTACCCGGCGGTTGGTTTTGAACGTGAAAGATGAGAGCAGGAAATTCAACCCACATCGTCAGACCGTCTCCGCAGACTCCGCTACCAGGACCGCTATTTTATTTTAGAGCATATAGGACACTGTCAAGTATTAAATACAAAAAGCGGCCACCAGGAAGGGTGCCAGAATTGAACCAAAACTGCGTGACAACGACGAGATCGCCGGAGCTCAACATGGAATTCAAGTTGAAACTTGAAACCCAAGCTATTTATTTCGAGGTAGCCAAGGACACGAACAAGTATCTATGTAACACAGTAAGCAGTCATCATAATCGGAGACATAACTCGGCGACCACGACGAGATCTTATCCACCAAATGCGACGAGTTAAGACCTCCTCGCCCGCACCGACACCGCCGCCGATTTCGACGTGGAAAATTCGCGAGAAAAATACTGGAGCTCGAGACCGCCTTCAAGCGGAGCTTCTCAGGGGGTCGATCCTGCTCGAAACGATAAAACGACTCGGACTGAAAAACTTGAATGCGTCCCATGCCAGTGTACGACATTTTGAAAGAACGTACTGAACTCAGGCTTGTTCGACTCGGAGGAAAGTCGTTGATAAGTTGAAGAGAAGATTAGGAGAACAAAGCGATGCTGGCATCGAAGTCTGTGCTATCCTTGATTATTATATGTATGGTGCGGCTTGGGTGCGGCTCAGAACCGGGAAGTAGAATCGAATCGTGAAACTGCTTGGACATTCGGCACAGAGCTGCTTGGCCTGCGGTTGCTGATTCGTCCATTACTTCCCCGATCGTCTTGTGAAGCCATTAGGTGATTGCTTTCATGGGCAGAGCATGGTAGACGTTCTGGTCCAAGTCACGATTTGGCCGAATCGGATCACAAGCTGAGCTTGAATTTGTCATCAAATCAAGAATCGACATCTTCGTCCACAACGTCCACCATGGTGTTGACTCGTCGAGCTTATAAAGCCATCTCGCGGTGGCTTCCCAACGAAATCATCACCGAGATCATCCAAGCTGCACCACAGCCGGACCAAGCCTCTCTTTGTCGCGTATCCAAGCTGTTTCATGGGCTCTGTCTCCCTCTTCTGTACCGCGTCGTGCGCCTCAAAACTCGCGCCTCCGTCGAGGCTTTCTGTATTGCAGTTCTCTCCAATACCGCCCTGACAGAATTTGTACGGTGGTTCACGTCAGAGTGGACCGTCGGATCATTAACCTCACGGCGAGTGACGAATCTGTCGCTAAATGTCTAATTATTTTATAACCAATGGCATGCTCAACAGGACGAGCCATCTACTAGCGAATTCGTCAAAAGCTCTTCCCCGACTTGAGTGTCTGTCGATCGACATTGCATCATTAAAAGGGGAACATCTCCAGGAGCTATTTCGTTCGACATTTCCCCATCTTGTCCACTGTAGTCTCGGTACACAGGAGATCCATTGGAGTCCCCCAAAGCCAGAGGAAACACTCGTCTCCTTCCTTCTCCGCCATCCAGCTTTGAAAACCCTCCATATTCAGTACTGGAACGAGCTGGAAGTCTGGCCCTCAACGTCAGCTCGAATCCCGCTGCTCCATCTCGAGAGGCTTCGATGCCCAGCTAGACTCGTGCCTTCCATATTAAGCCACAGTTTAACGGAGGCGGTACTCTACTGGGTTGATGTTGACAGGGAACAACAGGTCGAAAAGACTTTAGTTGCCCTCAAGGAGATGACGTCGCGCAACGAAATCTCCTTTCTTTGTATCAACTATGCTTTCGAAGATGATTTCCCCGAGATTGTCGACTCACTATCGCGCAATATACCACACACTAAGACACTTCGGTTGGCGCTACTCGATTACCCGGACGACGTACGCTTTTTACCCTGTGTTCCATTGGCCGAAACTCATTTTAACACAGCCCAGGGGAATAATTAGACATCTTAGGGATTGCCTCTCATCCTTTACAGGCCTGAGCTTTCTGTCGCTGGAATGTATATGCGACCCGGATCGCAGCTTGGACGGGGCCGAAGAAGATCCCCAAACAGTTCAGGCGTTCGGGGATGCCTGTCGGACATTGAAGGGGTGTCGACTGCGTGAGTTATACGCCCAACTATGTGACTTAATTCTGACACTGTCTTGGAGAAAAACGTTCCTGGAGGAAAGTGGCCGGGATGTGGGAGACATAGTATCTTTGGAAGATTACATGCTGTTAGCTAGCTTCTCGGCTCTGTGATAACTTTCTGGCTTGTTTGTACTTGGCCGCCACAAAACTGGCGAGGTGGTAACTGAAGGACGTTCTCTCATTAACTTCGTCGACTCGGATCACAAGCCGAACTTGGGGTTGATATCAAATCAATCTTCGACCACAACGTCCACCATGGTTTTGACCCGCCGAGCCTACAAAGCCATATCGCGGTGGCTCCCCAACGAAATCATCACAGAGATAATCCAGGCTGCACCACAGTCGGACCAAGCCTCTCTCTGCCGCGTATCCAAGCTGTTTCATGGGCTCTGTCTCCCTCTTCTGTACCGTGCCGTGCGCCTCAAAACTCGTTCCTCCATCGAGGCCTTCTGTGCCGCAGTTCTGTCAAATAATGCCCTGGCAGAATTAGTAAGGTCATTCACAGCCGGGTTTCGCATCGGATTATTAACTCCACAGTGAGTGATGAATCCGTCTGCATCTGTTTAATTTTTCTAACCAATGCCATGTTTAACAGGACGAGCCTTACAACGGTGAATTCGTCAAAAGCCCTTCTCCGACTTGAGTGTCTATCGATCGACATTTCGTCGCTACAAACAGAACATCTCCGACAGTTATTGCATTCGACATTTCCCTATCTCGTCCACTGCAGTCTGGGTACCCATGATTGCCATCATTGGAGTTCGCAAGAGTTAGATTACACACTCGTCTCCTTCCTGCTCCGCCATCCAGCGTTGCAAACCCTGCACATTCAGGACTGGGACCGGATGGAAGTCTGGCCCTCATCATCGACTCGAATCCCCCTGCTCCATCTCCACCAGCTTCAGTGCCCGTTCAGACTCGTGCCTTCCATATTCACCGGCAGTCTGAAGAACGTAGGACTCGATTGGTTTGATATTCCTGCGCCAAACGAGGTCGAGAAGACTTTCGGTGCACTGAAGTCGATGGCGCGCACCGATATCCCCTTTATTTGTTCCAACACTACCGCTGGCCCGAGTAGCGGCGTCTTTATGCCCGAGATTTTGAACTCCTTATCGCGGAATATTCCGCACACGAGGACGCTCCAGCTGGAGTACGCAAACGATGACAAGGTAGGTTCTTGGCCCTTGATGCAATTGGTTGCACACTCATTTAACCACAGGTGGTAATCCGATGTCTTATGGACTGCCTCCCGTCCTTTACAGGCCTGGCTTTTCTGTCGTTGGAATGTTGGTTCCCCGCCCATAGCGGAGCCCAAGACGAAGATCTCCAAACAGTTCAGGCATTCGGGGAGGCGTGTTCGACATTAGAAGGCTGTCGCCTGCGTGAGTGATATTTCAAACGATGTGACCCAATTTTGACAATGTCTTGAAGACAAATGTGCCTGGAGGAAAGTGGCCGGGATGTGGGAGAAGTATCCTGTGGAAGATTTCATGGTGTTAGCTGGCATCCTGACTGTACAGGTGATACCTTTCTGACTTGTTTGTACTCGGCCGCCACAAAAGATTTGATGCAGGCGAGGTAGAAACTGAAGGACGCCCTGAATAATCTAAGAATTCTAAGAGGCGGCGCTCGCCGCTAGTCGACTCGGATCACAAGCCGAACTTGGGGTTGATATCAAATCAATCTTCGCCCACAACGTCCGACATGGTTTTGACTCGCCGAGCGTACAAAGCCATCTCGCGGTGGCTTCCCAACGAAATCATCACCGAGATTATCCAAGCCGCACCACAGCCGGACCAAGCCTCTCTCTGTCGCGTATCCAAGCTTGTTTCATGGACTCTGTCTCCCTCTTCTGTACCGCGTCGTGCGCCTCAAAACTCGCGCCTCCGTCGAGGCCTTCTGTATTGCACTTCTCTCCAATACCGCCCTGACAGAATTTGTACGGTGGTTCACGTCAGAGTGGACCGTCGGATCATTAACCTCACGGCGAGTGACGAATCTGTCGCTAAATGTCTAATTATTTTATAACCAATGGCATGCTCAACAGGACGAGCCATCTACTAGCGAATTCGTCAAAAGCTCTTCTCCGACTTGAGTGTCTGTCGATTGACATTACATCATTAAAAGGGGAACATCTCCAGGAGCTATTTCGTTCGACATTTCCCCATCTTGTCCACTGTAGTCTCGGTACACATGATAGCCATTGGAGTTCCCCAGAGCCAGAAGACACGCTCGCCTCCTTCCTTCTCCGCCATCCAGCTTTGAAAACCCTCCATATTCAGTACTGGAACGAGCTGGAAGTCTGGCCCTCAACGTCAGCTCGAATCCCGCTGCTCCATCTCGAGAGGCTTCGATGCCCAGCTAGACTCGTGCCTTACATATTCAGCCACAGTTTAGCGGAGGTGGTACTCTACTGGGTTGACGTCGACAGTGAACAAAACGAGGTCGAAAAGACTTTCGTTACCCTCAAGGAGATGATGTCACGCACCGAAATCTCCTTTCTTTGTATCAACTATGCTTTCGAAGATGATTTCCCCGAGATTGTCGACTCACTATCGCGCAATATACCACACACTAAGACACTTCGGTTGGCGCTACTCGATTACCCGGACGACGTAGGCTCTTTACCCTGTGTTCTATTGGCCAACGCTCATTTTAACACAGCCCCGGGAAATAATTAGACATCTTAGAGATTGCCTCTCATCCTTTACAGGCCTGATCTTTCTGTCGTTGGAATGCATATGCGAGCCGGATCGCTACTTGAGCGGTGCCGAAGACGAAGATCCCCAAACAGTTCAGGCGTTCGGGGATGCCTGTCGGACATTGGAGGGGTGTCGACTGCGTGAGTAATACACCCAACTATATAACTTGATTCTGACCAGTCTTGAAGAAAAATGTGCCTGGAGGAAAGTGGACGGGATATGGGAGAACCATCCCTTGGAGGATTTCATGGTGTTGGCTGGCATCCGGCCTGTGTTATAAATTTCTGACGTTTGTACTTCGGCCCCCGCAAAAAAACTTGTTGTAGGCGAGGTAGCAACTGAAGGACGTTCCCTCTTTTATCGACTCGAATCACCAGGGAAGTATGACGACGCGCATGCATGGGCCGTCCTTTATCTTCGTTACATGGTTCTACGTGCCCTTCCGTGCTCTCGCAAGGTGACTTCTGTGAAGTAACCATCCCATTATCACTATCAAACATCGCTTTCGCAGAGACAACCCTCCTTCGGCAGAGTCGGATAAACTGAGAGACGAGACAAATAAATAATAGACATTTTGTACAGAGCAAGATAGGGTATGGCGCTACGCTCGGCGCCAGCTCAGACAAGTTCTACCCTAGCTCTTACACCCTTCTTCGCCACCTTCCCGCTCCCCAACACCAACTTAACCGTCTTCACCTCAAACCCGCGGAACGCTAGATCAATCCCCAGCTCGCTCCCGCGCGTGCCCTCGACGCGAAGCATATTGAGCTCCCGGTCCTCCGCCGCCTCCTCCAGCAGGTTCGTCACATACGCGCGCTCGACGCCCAGCCCGCCCGCGACGCGCAGCTGCGCCTGCGCGTGCCCGCCGAGCGCCTCGTACAAGCCGCAGCACAATGGTTCCGCCCGCGCCCGTGCCGAGCGCGTCGGCCGTGTCGTCCTCCCCGCGCTTGATCGTCTCGAGGAAGACGTTTGGCGCGCCGCGAATAGCGAACGGCGAGTACGTGGGCGCGCTCTGCAGCGCGTGGGCGGAGACTCCGGCGCCAAGGGCGCGCACTACGCGGAGGATAAGCCCGGGCGTAATAGGACGGATGACAAAGACTCACTGCGGAGGGGTGAGTTGAAGATATACGCGGCGACGGGTACGTCCGACTCCAAAAAGTGGCCTTTGTGCGGCATCACGGCCCACGAGAAGGTGTGCTCGCCTACAGACGACGGATTTAGGAATGAAAGCTATAAGACGGGGGAAACGCACCCTGGTCCTGGTCCGCATCGGGCTCGGTCGCCGCACGCAGCAGCGACATGCGCAGTACATTGCCCTGGCACCCAAAGCCGTACTTTGACTCTGAAAGAATCGCGACCCCATACCCATACTCGCTCAAGTCCGCGTACTTGTGCCCGCAGACCTCGAACTACGAAGGGTGTCATCAGGTACATACTTCACGCGCCAGCGTGGCTACACACCTTCGCCGCATCCCACGTCGTATTCTTGTGCGTCGGGCGCTGCACGTGCCCAAACTGCGTCTCGTACGTGGCGTTGTCGCTGTGAATGTCGAGCGGCAGCTCGACTGCACGTAGATCAGTGCCGGCCAACGGACAAGGAAGGGAAGGAGAACGCACACTTGAGGAACTCGTGCCTCTGGTGCCAATCCACATGGGCATCGAAACGAATCAGCGAGCGCGACTCGGACGCGGTCGACGCCGTCACAGCGTCGAGCGAGATCTGCGTGGACCTCGTCAGCGATGAGATTCACGAGAAGAAAAGGCCGACGCACCGTAACCGCGATCTTGCTCCCCTGGTACTCCACCTCCGCCAGCACGGCGGCGCGCAGCGGGCCCCGCCGGACGATAGAGAGGCGCGAAAACGTGAGCGGCGTAGGCTTCTCGAGGTGGTGGATCTCGACATCTGTGCACAAATCAGCTACACGTCACGCAAGAAGGAAAGATGAGAAGCCGCCACTACCCCACGCATCCCAAAAATTCGGCCGATCCTCAAAGATCACCAAGCCGCCGGTCGCGCCCTTGCTGATCAGCTCGCGCCTGCAATGCAAACAACGTCGTCAGCGCCGCCCGCCAGCAGGCACAGCCAGGGGATGACAAGAGTAGCACGGATAGCACGCACCCGAGCTTCACGTCCACCAAGCTCACAATCCGCCCCTTATCAATCGTAAGCTGCACGCTCCCATTCCGCATCACGAGATTCGCGTTCCCGTCCGTGCCCGTTGCGTACACTGCCCCTACTTGTCAGCGACCGCCACGCACAAAGCGGAGAGGGAAAACACACCAGACACGGGCATGAACCCCGCTGCCTCCGACATCGCCCTCGGCACAGGCTCGAGCGGCGCGAGCCCCGCGCCCGCACACTGCACGACGGCGTACCCTGCCCCCTCCGCCTGCATTTGCGCCGCGCCTGGGGGAAGCGACACGACCTCGCGCCGCGCGAACGGCGTGGTGTTATACGCCACGACCTGCCCTTGCCCTTGCCCCGGGCGCTTGCCGCCGAGCAGGACGTCGAGCGCCTCGTCAAGCATCTCCACACCGTCCTTGCGCACTTCGGCGTACAGCTTCTCCGCGTCGTCGTACACCATCCCACTATCCACCGGTCAGCGCAATACATGAAGCGGGAGGGGACGGTGACGTACATAGCCGAGCCAGGCAGGACTGCGCCGGTCTATCAGCACACACCCCGTTCTCGGCGAACGAGGAGACTCACCGTCGTGGACTGCGGGAGGACGGTGAGCACAAGAGGTACATGAGAGCCAGACCAAACGTACATTGATTCAGCAACACCTTCTCCCAGCACTCGTTGATCTTCTCCCGCGGGTACACATATCCCTTGCCCGCGAGCGACGCTAGCGTCGCGACGTGCTCGACGTCCCTCAACAAGATCTCCGAGTGCCGATTCCCCTTCTTGATCGAGCCTGCAGGCCCCCACCACCCATCAGTGTCCATCCTTTCACCCGGAAAACAAAGCGGGGGACGGGGACATACCATGCGACGTATACGTCCCGCGGTGGAACTCGAGGTACAGCTCCCCGTGCCAATTCGGCAGCGTCTCCCCCGCGCTCGAGCTCTCTTCGAGGTACTTAAGAACTCGTCGACCGACCGGCCCATGCTTACACGCGGCAGTTCCCGGTGTGTGTTCCCCACCGCGCGGATGCGCCGCAGCTATAGGCGAAGTCAGTACGGCGGCACGACGACGCAAACGCGGGGCCACATACATTCTCGAGCATCTTGGGCAACGGGCCGCCTCCGCCGTCGCCGTTCCCGAACACCAGCAACGACGTATCCGACGACTCGAGGTTCTGCGTGCCACATCAGCGTCCAAATCAATGAAGATGATGCCAGAGACGGAGGGAGGGCACCTTATGGTTCGTAATCGCCCGATTCACATCGCCCACGGTCGCCTGCGCGGTGTACGTGTCGACGGGCGTCATGTGGCAGAGCACCTGCGTCCCGTCGATCCCCACCCAGTTGAACGGTCGAGTGCGGGAAGCGGTTGCTGCAATACGGCGTCAGCACCAGCAGCGGTCTGCGAGTCGAGCCAGCCGGAGAGTTACATACATGTTATTCCTGCAAAAAAAAAAAAAAACGCATCAGCTTCCGACCCTGTTCGTATCTCGAGCGAGCGACAGAGAAAGACGCACCACGAAAGCTTCTGCGTAAAGAAATACTTCATCCCCGCGCCCCTTAGGATCTGCGGCAGCGCCCCCGTCAGCCCAAACGAGTCCGGCAGCCACCCGACTTCGCAGCGAACGCCAAACTTCTTCGCAAAGTAGCGCTGCCCAAACACCACCTGGCGCACGAGCGCCTCGCCCGAGGGCATGTTCGCGTCGTGCTCGACCCACGCACCGCCGATGGGGTGGAACTTGCCCGCGGCGACCTGCGCGGAGAGGCGCGTGAAGAGGGTGGGGTATTGCTGCGGGTGGGTGTTAGTAACGCGACGGAAGGATGGGAGGAGGAGGAGGGAGGGGGAAGAAGACGACGGGTAAAACGCGTCGAGGACAAGGATGGGGAGGTGGGGGATGTCGCGTCCACGCATGGACGCGGACGCTGCGGCAGCTCAAGGACGCGGACGGACACACTCCGCCGCCCAGTCCAGACGCCTCCTCCGCGCTTCTGCTCTGCCCTCTGCGCCTCCACTCCAGACAGGCGCGTCGACGGTTACACGGAGCACAAAAAGAGAATACATCGCAAAAAAAAAAAAAAAACCAGAAGCAGCTCACGCACCTCCTCCAACCACTTATACTGCTGCGCCTGGCTGCACGCGAACCGGTGCTCGGGGTAGCGCTCCATGAGGTCGATCTGCGTCGCCCACGAGCGCGCCGTCTTCTGCTGCGTGACGCTATACGGCCACAGCCACGCCGTGTCGATGTGGCAGCTGCGAGTGTGTCAGCTCGCGCCCAATTACAAGAGAAAGAAGCAAGAGCACTCACTGCCCAATCCCCCACACCTGCTCCGTCTGCTCCCCATCTCCCCCGTCGTACACCCCCGCCCCGCTTTCCTCCCACCCCTTCCCAAACACACCATCAGCGAGCGCGCGCGCACGCGCGATGGAGGAGGGGTCTGTGTGCGAGAAGGCGTTCATGATGGCGTTGGCGGTGGCGAGGGCTTTGTTCTGGAGTCTGAAGGGGAGGGGATGAGCACCACCGTCGGGTGAGAACGGACGCGAAGGGAAGAGCAGAGACGCACGGCGTGTTCCCCGGCAGCGTATCCACGAGCTCGCGCAGCGTCGTAAAGTCCCACAGCAGGCGCCACGCGTCCTGGTTCGGCACGACGATGTCCGCCATCTCGAGGCGGAAGTACCTGTTCGGCTGTGCGCGGAAATAAGTATCGGCGGGAGGGAAGGAGCAGTGATAAGGAAGAGAAGAGACAACGCACATCCGGGGGCCCAATCCCGCCGCCCGCCATGCCGAACATGCCGTTGCACGACGACTCGATGACGAGCTCGTGCACGCCCTTCTTGCGCGCGGCGGCGGGGAGGATGTACTCGACGCGCCGGTCGCCGCCGAAGCCGCCCGTTATGCCTGCAGCATCCAATTCAGTCAGCGCACAATAGACTGTTAGAGGCAAGCAGAGTAGACGCACCGTGCACGGGCGTCCCGTCGGTGTCGAAGATCATCGCCTCGCACCCCGGGTCGAACTCGACTGTTTCCCGTAGCGGTTAATATCAAGGGAGCGGGAAAGGGGGAGGAAAGGCGCACACTGCACGCGTTCGTACTGCGCGAACTCCTTGGGCGGGATATTGAGCGTTACTTTCCACCAGTGGTTCGTCTGTCCCGCATTATATCGTTAGCACCGCGTATCGTATCCAAGGTAGCTCGGAACATACCCCTGCGAAGCATTAGAAGGGTCAGAACGCGGACGACGCGAGGAAACAGAGGACGAACAACTCGGCCCAAACTCGTCGCCCTTCTTCGCCGGCCGAAACTCCTGCTTCATCGCTTCCGCGAACGAAGGCTTCGTCAGCCCCGGCGCGCTCCACCTGCAATCCATCCATCGTTGAATTCCTCCGCCCTCAAGGAGAGAAAGAAGGTAGAGAAACGCACACGCTAAGCTCGACAAATTCTTTTGAATCCTCCTTGCGCGTGAAGAGCACCGCGCCGAGGTTCACGTCGCCAAAGTGCCCGCCGTTGAACTGCCCCAGGCGGTCCTGCGTTAGGTTCTTGATCCATTTCGCGCCCGCGCTGTAGTTCAGCGAGGGGTATGTGCTCGAGATTGCGCTCGAGTTCGGCGCTTGCCCATGGTGAGAGTGCGAATGGTGCGAGTGGTAGCTCATCGTCGTTCGAGACAAGCGCTGGCGCTATCACCGTCTCACGTGTTGCTGTCAACTCGGTTCGAGCCTCGCCGCGGCCAACTTTTAATTGCTAAATTGAAAATTAAGCTGGGAACGGGGAGAAGACTGGCCATGAGGAAGAGGGAGGGAAAATTCAGTGAGGCAAGCCAGCGACGGGTGATTTGAATTCGGCTCGTGAAAATCTTAGTCCCTTCCAAGCGACTAAGACAAGGGGTTCGACAACGAGTTCGACTTGGTTGAAACTACCAGCTCCGCTTTTCACATTTGAAGGCACCCAGGACAGGCAAGCAATCCAAGAGCCATAGAACGTATAACCTTCAGAGTCCATGATAAAATTCAACTAGAAACTCAAGATCGGGTTGACACACAAGTTCATCGAGTTCAACTTGTTGAACCAGCTGGGCCATAAGATATCGAGAAAAAGTGCGCCTGGACTTAATACATTCGACCCTCGCTCATACGCGGCTTCGAGTCGATTTTCCCGGATTTTACAGTAAGCCTAGAACATCAAAACTATATATATATATCCCCACACCATCGGGTTTAAATATTGAAGACGAACCAAGGTTTGGGAATCCAGCGCGGCGGATACACGGGAAAGTACTTGCTTGCAATCATTGAGGCAATTTGAATTCCACACGCAAACCCCGTATAAATTTCTTCTGCATGTTTTCAGTGCCCTTCGTCAGACTAAGCCCGTATTCGGGGTTTTTTTTGTCTTATGTCCTTTTGCTGGTGGTGTCAGTCCCTAAGTCGAAAGCGCCTTTTGTCTCGCCTTCCGTGAATAATTAATTGCTCTCAAGGTCAAGCCGGCCAGCGTCGAGTCATATCTCTTCCTAGACTGGCTGTCGCGCGCGTCTGCCGCCCGTCACTTTCATGCCCCGACCTGCTGAATGTCAACGATGGGGACCGTCGACGAGAGCTTACATAACTCACGGTACAGAGGAAGAACTAATGGATCGAACAGTCAGAAAATGATCAAGAGCGAGGTGAGAGTTGTCACCGCCAGAAATTACACCCCCAGGCCGATATCGCTTGTCCTCCCAAATGACTTGAGGACCATAAACATGACTGGCTGCTTCCATTTCCTGGATTGAGAGAAAGGCTGTTGGAACAGAGATGCTGCGTGAATGAGGCTTGGATAGATTCGCTGAGAACTAGAGACCAGTAGGTATTTTTCAAGGATTAGGGATTCAGAAGGGAAATTGAACTGAATTACTGGTGGAAGGGAAAGGTAGTGCCTATTCTCGAGATCCTAATCGTAATGGTAATTGCGAAAGACTCGGAGACGAAATTAAAACGTTGTATCATACCACACGAACGATCACACGACGCTCGCCTGATACACATTCGCCACCGCAACGCGCATCCCCTGCGCCTTGAGCGCCCTCAGCGCCTCAACGTACGCCTCATCCGCCTCCGTCCCGGGTGCGCCCGGCATCACCGTCATCTCGAACGCCCGCAGCCTCGCCACGCCCAGCCCCGCCCAGCGCGTGCGCAGCGCCGCGAGCAGCGCAGCCCACGGCACCCCCGCGCGCGCGCACTCGATCTGCACGCCGCGCAGCCGCGGCACGACGTCGCACCCGCGCAGCGCGCCGAGGAGGTCAAGCAGCGGCGCGGGCGCGGGGTACTGTAGGCGCAGCGTCTCGAGCGCGGGGAGCGCGCGGAGCAAGGCGGGGAGGGCACCCGCGGGTAGCGGCGCGAGCGGCGCGCTGAACCGCGCGAGGGTATACGCGGACTGCGAGCGCCCGAAAAACGCGAGAAGGGCGTCGATGTCGGCGGGGCCGAGCGGCGGGAGCTCGAGCGCGCGGAGGCCCGGGAGCGTGAGCGGCGCGAGCAGCGCGCGCACGGGGATGGGGACCGCGGGGTGCGTGTGGATCGTGAGCGACCGCAGCGCTTCGTGCACGCACGGGGCGGTGAGCGCCGCCCCCACCGCGGGCTCCGCCGCGCGCTCGAGGTCGAGCGTGAAGTGCCGGAGGCTCGGCGCGAGGGTGAGCACGCGCAGCGCGTCGGCGGGGTCGTCGCAGTGGCAGTAGAACGCGGTCAGCTGCGCCCACGGGAGCACGACGCTCTTCGGCGCCAGCTTGCGCAGGGACACGTCCGTCAGCGCGGGCGCGTCGCAGAAGGCGGTGATCGGCGCGGACGCATCAGGCTGCTGTAGACACCCCAGTGATAGGCGGCGGAGCACGGGGAGCTGCAGCCCGGCGCACGGGAACGCGGCGAGGGTCGTGGGATGCAGGAACAGATCCACATCATGCCAGCGCGCCGCCTGCGCCGCAATCAGCGGGACCGCGTCGGCGAGCGGTTGCCGGTAGTGCAGGTATAGTGTTAGGGGGTGCGCCGCGCCGCGCTCGAGCCAATATTCCAGCATGCGCATCTTCAAGGCGAGGCGGTGGGGCGGGAGTGCGAAGAGCTCGAAAAAGACGGAGCTCCAGAGCTCGGGCGTGCGGAACGCGATGGCCCGCCAGTCCCCGCACACGCGCGTCAGAAGAAGCGGGGCCGTGGGAGCGCTGAGCTGCTGCCGCTCAGGGAGACAGTGCACGAAAATCAACGCGAGGAGCTCAATGGGGAGCGCGCAGATGGGGTGCCCGGCGCCCGCATAGCACAATCGCGAGACCGCCTGGGCGCGCTGTGCAGAGGACGACCGCGATTTGCATTTTTGCGCGAGCTGGTGGCCGCTTTCTACACGGAGATATGACAGATCTGCGCGTACCATGGTCTTCTCCAAATCGATCAGTGATCGCACAATACCCATAGCGGGATTCACTGCTTACCTTTTCTGCAGCGCAAAATCGTCAGTGGCGGGGAGGAGGGTCGTGGGCTTTGAGGGACAGACGGCAGGCATGATAAGCTAAATAGGCGCTCGAGACGCGGAGACCGGCACGGTTTAGCTATTTGGGGACTAGGACGGATTCATATCGGCTGTAGGGGGATAATCAACTTCAGGGGAGTGGTCGAGGTCATGCACAAATTGCGCTCTCCAGTGCCAATGGCAAGCCAGATAAACATAGCCAATATTGCGTCATTCCCATTTAAGCACCGTAGACACCCACCCCGGCTTTGTGAGGGCCGGAAAGAAGCGTATAAGCAGCTCCGACCGCAAAAACTGAGCAACACAAATGAGGAAACAGGATCACGAGAGTGCAGACAGAACGCCTAGCGGTCTTGGGATCGACCTATGTAAGATGTAGGTCCACGGTCGTCAGGGATGGTTGTACAGTGAGGACACGGTCGCCCCACCTTCGACGTCCCATTTAAAAATTTGCTTGCCTTCGGGTGCAAAAAAAAATCGTCCATTGAATTCTTTGCATCCGAAGGCACCATCCGTCACGACACCGCGGAAGCAACTGGAAGCAACCAGCAATTTAAACGCTCTCGCTTCCGTGGGCTCGCAAAAGCGCCAGACGTCGGCTCGCGGGTAATCAATCTTGTCAAAGTTGATAAGGAAACGACGCTAACGAAACGATAGACTCCTCACCAATTGTACAATGGGCAAAGGTGGGCGACAATATATATATTTCGCTCTGCGGTACGTCACGGGCCCACTGCATGATGCATCGGCGGCCGGTGGAAAATCGCAGAGCGTCTGCGGCTGGTAGGATCGTTCGTTGTACGCGGCCACCGGAGATATATGCACCCACTACGCGCGCGCGCTGCCTCGCATTACATATATCCATGTAGTATGTATCATACGTCACCCCGACGCGTCCTTGCTCCCGTCACTATTGCAAGACAACGCAGCAATCAGCCATGGCCCTCCGCGTTCAATGAAACGGGGGTACTCACTTGTGGGCTCCATGGGGTACAAGTCGAAGGCGGAGATGCCGGGGAGCTTGTACACGGACGGCGCGAGCGAGGTCGGCGCATCCTCCAACGTGAGGCGTTGCGTCGCCTTTCGCAGGTCGTTGTTCCATAGCGCCGCTAGCGTGCTGCTTCTGACCGTCATGATGCGGTCCACGTAGCCGATACTCTCGCAGTGCGCACGGACGAGTCGCGATGAGTGTGTGGTCTGCCGAGACGGTGTAAATCGTCGGCGAAAAAAGGGAGTCAGGGCTGCCGTGCTAGACAGCCTCATGATGTCCTCCTCCATTCGACAGATGGAGAACCGAACAACGCGCTCGAGCAGAGCTCACTGAATGCGCCCTCGCGAGAACTCGAGATTGCCTGCTCGTCTTTAAGCCGTCCTTCGCCTTTGTCCGCGTCGAGGAGATAGAAATTCGGGCTGACGGAAGTGTCCCCCTCACTCGCTTTCTCGCGACACCAGTGGATTGCCTTGGGATTGCCAGTAGAGGGAGAGCCTCACATTTTGGCGGAAGGCAAGAAAATGGCAAACAGAGGCAAAGTCGAAGCACAGCTTTAAGCTTTTGCCTCTTGACTTCGACGACCACTTGGCGAGTAGGTGGGCTCTTTGGCTCTGGGCAACTGACGGAGCTCTAACGCAAAGGCTAGTGCCTCGTTTACAAGACTGCATCTCATTCAAGCCTCACAAGAGAGGCGCACTCCCACTTGTCGTCCAGGCCGCGGGACTCCTCCCACTTCTTGTCGTTTATCCTCGACTCCGAGCGGTCAACCGTCACGGCGACCCCCCGCTTTCCACTGAGTCACTGACCATGAATTTGGATACTTCCAGCTCCTCGACGTCGACGGAGCCTACTTATAGACACAGGAACTAAATGCCTTGATTCGAAATCAAACCGTGCGGCACACTTGGGAGAATCGCTGGTACGAAACCATGTCGCAATGGGAATTGCCATGCACGACGAAGGTCTGCGTTATTCCTGTGCTGTGCGAGCTCAGCGGATCCCTAGTAAGGCTGCGGTGTACTCGGAGTCCGAGTCTCTTGACTCACTCTGGTTCCTTGGTCGAGTCATTCGTCATTCTGAGTCACTCTAGATTATTTCAGCTCACGTATAAGTAGACCTAGTTTCGTTTGAACAAGGACTTTCCTCCTGTTTCCGTTGTCCCTTTTTTTCGTCACTCCGACAGACTCCGTCCTGAGTCAGATATCAATAAACACGACACAACATCAAAGGGCGGTTGCCTCCCTTTTGCATTATGCTCGGCCACCAGTTCGCCTTTTCGGAGGCTCCCATCCGCAAAGTGAAGGAAGTACGGTTTGGGATCCTCTCCCCCGAGGAAATCGTGCGTGTGTCGCCGTTTACATCTCAGCGCGCATTTGACCCCCCTTCTAGAAAGCATACTCTGTAGCCAAGATAGAGCACTCGGAAGTCATGGACGAGGCCACCCACAAGCCCAAGATCGGCGGCCTGATGGATCCTCGCATGGGCACCATCGACCGCAACTTCAAGTGTCAGACATGTGGTGAAGGGATGTCGGAATGCCCAGGTCACTTTGGCCACATTGACCTCGCACGCCCAGTCTTTCACCCTGGTGTGTACATGGAGCGCGCATGTCTCTTTGCTGCCGCTCGCTAACCCTCTGTAGGCTTCATCGTGAAGGTAAAGAAGATATTGGAGTGTATATGCATAAATTGTGGTAAATTGAAAGCGGACATCGTGAGTCGCGTCTACCTTTCCTCTACTCGTTTCGCACCCCCACCATCCCAATTTTCTGGGGGCTCTCTCCACATCGTGGAGAACCCCAAACCCGCACCACGTCAGTTCCTCGAGCATCGAGGCGTTCCGCTACCCATGGCCTTGTCGGCGCGCGTTTTCGATCGCTTGATCGCCGCGTCGACAGCCTGGTGTTGGCGGGACACGCGGTTGCGTGGTGAAATGGGGGGCCGAACGAGGAGTGCGAAATCCATGCACGCTGCACCTTGCGTGCCTCGTGCAGTCGATTTTGGCCGACCGCCCTCCGTTGAGGCGTGTCTGGCTTGCAATTTCCCTCGATATATACTACTCTTTTCTTCTGCTGTGTGGATTTATTTGTCGCTGGTGGTCGTAGAAAAAAAGCAGGCTGACGTCTTTATCCACATATTTTCTATTACTCGTAAACGCGCCTTCGACTGTATGAATGTAAGTCGGATCCCAATTTCGCGGACAAAATTCGTCACATCCGCGACCCGAAAAGTCGCATGGCCGTCGTCTGGGCGCATTGCAAGACCAAAATGGTTTGCGAGCCCGACGACCCAAAGGATGAAAATGCGGACCCGGACGTGGAAGAGCTCACGAAGGGCCGTGGCGGATGCGGTTATGTGCAGCCGCAGATTAGGAAGGAAGCGCTCAAGCTCTTTGCTCTGTACAAGAAGCCGAAGGATGACGACGATGTCGGTCACCCACTCCCTCCTCCGTGCTGTTCCTGACGAGTGTTGCAGGAGCTGAAGTCGATCCATGCCGAAAAAGCGCCTATTCAGCCCCTCGGACATATGCACGACCTTCAAAAAGATGTCTGACTCGGATCTTAACCTGCTCGGGCTTTCGGACGAGTACGCGCGCCCAGAATGGATGATCCTGACAGTCATGCCCGTTCCGCCACTCCCAGTCCGTCCGAGTATCGCCTGTCGACGGGGGTACCATCCGCAGTGAGGACGATTTGACCTTCAAACTCGGCGACATTATCAAGGCTTCGGTCAACTTGCGGAAATGTGAAACTGAGGGCGCCCCCGCCCACGTCATCACAGAGTTAGAGCAACTCCTCCAGGTGCGTTGAAGTGGGATGGGGCACGGCCCGGATTGTGTACTCACAAAGCTTATCCACTAGTTCCACGTTGCCACATACATGGACAACGACATCGCTGGCGTTCCGCAGGCACTGCAAAAGTCTGGTCGTCCTGTGAAGTCAATCCGAGCCCGGTTAAAGGGGAAGGACGGACGTCTGCGGGGTAACCTGATGGGGAAACGTGTCGACTTCTCAGCGCGAACCGTCATTACGGGTGATCCGAATCTCGAACTGGATGAGGTTGGAGTGCCTCGGAGTATCGCAATGAATCTGACGTACCCAGAACGAGGTACCTTGTATTGTCTGTCCTTCTACGTTTGTTAACAGTATATGCTAGTGACACCATACAACATCAGCTACCTTGAAGAGCTTGTTCGAAACGGTCCTACTATGTATCCTGGTGCTCGTTACGTTGTTCGAGACACTGGCGAGCGTATCGATTTGCGGTACAATAAGCGTACGGACGCCTTCCTTCAGTACGGATGGATTGTCGAGCGACATCTGAAGGACGGAGAGTAAGTGCATTCCATCATCTCAGCGCCGATGCTTACGACCCTCGCTAGCTTCGTTTTATTCAACCGACAGCCCAGTCTGCACAAAATGAGTATGATGAGCCATCGCGTCAAGCTCATGCCCTACTCAAGTAAGTGCCTTCTCTGTTTTGAGGGCTGGAAGCTGAGAATCTTCTAGCTTTCCGTCTGAATCTTTCTGTGTAAGTTCCGGTCGATAACGTTTTGATGTGCCATATTCTAACTGGCACTTCAGTACTCCGCCTTACAATGCTGACTTCGATGGCGACGAGATGAATATGCAGTAAGTTCGCACCGCAGCCAGAGTACTCGCGTTTCTACTTGATTACTGCCAGTGTGCCCCAGAGTGAGGAGACTCGAGCTGAACTCAGTCAAATCGCCTGGGTCCCTCGGCAGGCAAGTGATGCGCTTGACACAACATCCCAAACTAACGACCCGTTAGATCATCTCGCCGCAAGCCAACAAGCCAGTCATGGGCATCGTCCAGGACACGCTTTGTGGTATCCGAAAGATGACGCTACGCGACACGTTTCTGGATTGGAACCAGGTTCAGAATATCCTTATGTGGGTTCCGGAGTGGGATGGGGCGGTGCCGATCCCTGCCATCGTCAAACCCAAGCCTCTCTGGACTGGCAAACAAATCCTCAGCCTCGTCATTCCTCGCGGCATAAATATCAGTCGGGGCTCGGACGACGAAAACGACACGTTTCTTCCTATTAGCGACGACGGGATGTTGATCGAGAACGGGGAGATTATATTCGGTATCGTGGAGAAGAAGACTGTCGGTGCCTCGCAAGGCGGTCTTATCGATGTCGTCTTCCGTGAGAAGGGTCCGGAAGTGACGCGACAGCTTTTCACCGGGCTCCAGATGGTCGTCAACTTCTGGCTTTTCCATAACGGCTTCAGCATCGGTATCGGCGACACCATCGCTGATCACGACACCATGTCCGTCATCACCCAAAAAATTGCCGACTGCAAACGCAAAGTTGTCCAGCACATCGACGACGCCACTCATGACCGGCTCAAGGCCCTTCCGGGTATGACCATTCGAGAGTCCTTCGAGAGTTTGGTGGAGAGCGAGCTCAATGTTGCTCGTGACGAATCTGGTCAATACGCGGAGAAGAGCTTGAAGGAGGACAATAACGTTAAGCAGATGGTGGTCGCCGGTTCCAAGGGTTCCTTCATCAACATCTCCCAGATGTCGGTCTGTGTGGGGCAGCAGATTGTGGAGGGTCGTCGCATCCCATTCGGCTTCCGGCATCGGACACTACCGCATTTCACCAAAGACGATTTCAGTCCGGAGGCGCGCGGTTTCGTCGAGAACTCGTATCTAACTGGCTTGACGCCGCAGGAGTTCTTCTTCCACGCTATGGCTGGGCGTGAAGGTCTGATCGATACCGCGATCAAGACCGCCGAGACCGGTTACATCCAACGGCGGCTGGTCAAGGCGTTGGAGGATGTTATGGTGTGCTACGATGGCACAGTGCGGAATTCGCTAGGCGATCTTATCCAGTTCGTTTACGGGGAAGATGGCATGGACGGGGCCTTCATCGAGAAGCAAAACGTTGATACGTTTGCTCTAAGCGACGAGTCATTTAGGCACAGCTATCGCGTCGACCTCGTGGACGGCACGATGGGTTTCCATTCCGGTGTTCTTCAGGTTGGCATGGATGAGAGCTCGTTTGAGCTGCAGGCGAAGCTGGACGAGGAGTACAATCAGCTCTGCGAGGATCGGCAACTGATGCGCACCTTCATCTTCCCCGGCGCGGCACCTACCACCAACTTCTACCTTCCCGTGAATTTGCAGCGAATCGTCCAGAATGCGACACAAATTTTCCGTATCGATCGCAGGCAACCGAGCGACCTTGAGCCGGCGTACATTATTGATGCGGTCAAAGAACTGGGTCAACGCCTCATCGTTGTGCGCGGGGACGATCCTCTGAGCAACGAGGCTCAGCAGGACGCCGTGTTGCGATTCCGGATGCATCTCCGGTCTACCTTCGCCACTCGTCGGGTACTGGAGAAGTACCACCTAACCCGGGAGGCATTTGACTGGGTATTGGGCGAGGTTGAGACCAAATTTAATCAGGCTCTTGTGAACCCGGGCGAGATGTGCGGAACTCTTGCAGCGCAGTCGATCGGAGAGCCGGCCACCCAGATGACGCTCAACACGTTTCATTACGCCGGCGTGTCTAGCAAGAACGTGACGCTCGGTGTACCCCGCCTGAAGGAGATTATCAATGTCGCGACGAATATCAAGACCCCATCCCTCACTGTCTACCTCGACCCCGATATTTCGAACGACGCGAAGCGCGCGCAGCTCGTGGCCCACGAGCTTGAATACACTTCGCTGCGGACAGTCACTTCAGCTGTCGAGATTTGGTACGACCCGGACCCCAGTTCGACGCTGATCGAAGAAGACGTCGGGTTCGTCGATGACTTCTTCGCCATTCCGGACGACGACACCGAATCCAAGCTTCATTTACAATCTCCGTGGCTGCTCCGTCTAGAACTCAATCGCACAAAGATGGTCGGGAAGCTCACTATGCCTTATGTCGCCAGTCGCATCGCGGAGAGTTTCAAAACGGATCTCTTCGTCATCTGGAGTGAGGATAACTCGGACAAGCTTATTATTCGGTGTCGAGTGTTGGGAGGGGGTGACAAGGATGATGATGGCATGGGCACAGTCGGGGAGGATATTTTCCTTCGTCAACTCGAGAACACGATGTTGAACTCGGTAAGCCTGCGAGGTGTCGAGGACATCCGCAAGGTTTTCCTTGTGAAGCACGACAAGGTTGTCGTTGAGGACGATAGCAGCATCAATGTGCGGAAGAAGGAGGAGTGGGTTCTAGAGACGGACGGTATCAACTTGAAGACAGTGATGTGCATCGACGGTGTTGACTCCAAGCGCGCCTACTCGAACAGCTGCGTGGAGATTTTTAATGTTCTTGGTATCGAGGCTGCGCGGGCTGCGATTCTGAAGGAGCTCCGCGGTATCCTTGAGTTCCACGCTTCCTACGTCAATTACCGCCATCTGGCACTGTTGTGCGATCTGATGACCCATCGGGGGACGCTCATGGCGATTACCCGCCACGGAATAAATCGTGCGGACACTGGTGCGCTGATGAGATGCTCCTTTGAGGAGACAGTGGAGATTCTCATGGACGCGGCGGCGACGGGCGAGAAGGATGATTGTCACGGTATCGCGGAGAACGTGATGTTTGGGCAGATGGCGCCGATGGGGACAGGCGCATTTGAAGTCGCGTTGGACATTGATATGCTCAAGGACGTGATCCTGGATCATCGACTCCCCGTCCACTCCATGTTGGCGACGCAGGTCGACGGTGGGATGACGCCCGGGCAAGTCGCGATGACTCCATACGACACGAACTCCCCGGTGTGGCAGGACGGCGCCTTCAAAGGCGACCAAGCGGCCTTCTCGCCTTACTCGGCAACATCGTCCGGGTATGTGTCGCAGTCACCGTTTACCGGCGCGACGTCGCTCTTTGGGACATCGCCAATGTATTCGCCCACGTCGCCGATGATCTTGCCTTCACCCGGGTACTCGCCAGGAAGCCCTCTCTATCCGCCGACTTTGCCTTCGTTCTCGCCGGCGCTGTACAGCCCGCGGTCGTCGTCGTTCAACCTCACCTCGCCGCGCTACTCGCTCACGAGTCCGTCGTACAGTCCAGCCTCCCCGCGGTGTAAGTACCTTCCATCTCGTATTGCCTTCTTGTCTCACACTACTTTTATACAGACTCTCCAAGCAAGTATTTTATTTTGTGCATTGCTTTCGTACTGACCCATCTGTCTCTTCACCTTGCATTTCACAGCCTGTACGTGATTATCTCATGTCTCGGTCGCCATTGACGCCCCTTTATAGCCCCAACCTCGCCGAGATATTCCCCAGCTTGTGAGTTTCCTTGATTTTTTCCGCCACCAAACTCACCACGGCGTCCGTCAACAGCACCTCCATATTGTACGTCCAAGACTTGACATCCTCTCTCTCTGACAAGAACATTCTACAGCTCCCGCTTCGCCTGCATACAGTCCGACGTCGCCGTCGTGGGACTAAGAAAACGATAGAGTTTGCTGTACATAACGGAGTTAGGTGTACATATTCTGGCGTTTCGTTGATTCTCTCTGCGTCATTTTACTCGCGCGTAGTGTTATATCTAGCCTCTTTATACCTGATTATCCTGTAAAATAGCATTACATTACCCTCAAATATTGACACTGGGGCCCGCAAAATTATCGGCCGCAAATTTCGACTTGAGTCACCTGACCGTGTTCCTTTTCACCCTGTCTAAAATTCCATCCTCGTTGCGTGCCTACCGCCAAAAGGCTGTTGCGATTTCGAACTACAGCACCGCAAGATTAAACCCCAAGAGTTCACCAGCGCCACTATTATTATACTAGGAGCCCAACAGAATATTTAATTTACAAGCCTCGTCGTACATGTTTCTTGACCAAGTCAACACAGGACCCACACTATTCAAACTCTCTTCACCGACCAAAAAAGCATGTAAAAATCGGTCGTCGGGTTTAAAACCTTGCCCACATTTCTCAGCACCGCCTGCACCTCGACGGTTCCCACCTCAAAGACGCCCCCATCCCACATCTCGCGCCAGCTCTCAGGCGAGTGACAAAACATGTGCTTCCCCGCTGAGGCCAAAGTGTAACCCTTCGTCGGCAGCGCGCCGTGGCATCCAAAGATCATGGATCCCGCGCAGGGCGAGAGCAGCCCCGCCATCTTGCGAGCGAGCTCCAGCTGCTTCGCTTCACTGAACAGATGGAAGAGTGACGCGGAGTGGATTGCAGACAAATGCCCACGGAGGTCGTTGAGCGACGTGATGGAGCGCAGATCTGGAACGGCTGACGGCGGCACCTCAGTCAGCGGCGCCTGGAGAGATAAAAATACGGGGTCGAAGGCGTCGCCTGCAATGAAGGTCGCGGGGAATGAAGTAGTAGTTGAGCGGAAGAGTTCGTGGCCCAGAGCCCAATAATCTGGAACCAAAGATTACATCTGGTTCGGGTTTCGATATGGGGGGAAGGCACAAACCTTCCCGCAGGTCGCTGGCGATCATGTTCTGAGCCGGGAAGCCGTCGCTGGCAATCTTCCTTAGGTCGTTCCCGACTTTGAACAGGATCAATGTGTGCACATAGGAAGACAAACAAAAAAACGCACAGCAGCACCCGATGTCTAGAAGTAGAGCGTCTGGGATATTACGTCCGATACCGAGGACATGCTCATATGCCGCTCGATTCTTGCTGATTTTCAGTCTGTCGACACCATGAGAAAGTTATCCCGAGATGTGGTTTACCAGGCACCTGATAAATCCAAAGCGGCGGATACAAGGGTAGGGGTGAACCTGAAATCGGCACTGCAGTTTTGACGAGGTAAATTGTGAACTGACTCGCACCTCATATGCCTTCTTCTGCAAAGCCAGCACATGAGCCTTCAACTCCTCGTCGTCTTGGATTCCGGTCTGGGCCTTCAGAAAGGCGAGCTCCGCGGGGTCAAGCACATAATGGTGGGCATCCTGAGTCTCGGACATGTTCGCTGAGCGCTGGAGACAAGCTGAATTTTTTGTTCAAAGGATTTTTATTCAGGTTGAATTGATTCCTATCACCGACGGATCAAGACATCAAGGCCGTCGGAGGCTGCAGAAAATAGTTGTCAACCAGTTTCCGATGAGTTCTATAGGTCCTTGAGGGTGCTTTGAGCCCCTCGAATGGACACGCCGACGGAGGTCGTGGAAGAGCAAGATGCGACTTGATGCATTGATGGCTGATCGGGATTTACGCGGACACGTGCTAGACCGGTTTGGCCAATGGCCACATTCTTTCTCCCAAATCCTGGGATCTGGACAGAAACACATTCTTTTCCATAACCGGAAAAAATCGCAACTGTTCCAAAGTAAGCTTTCAGGGTCCTACACAAGAGAAGGAGCCCGCACCTTAGATACTGGATAACTTAATCCTACTCAGTTGTTATTTTTTCTAGATGCTCTCCCAGGCACGAAAATCACCAAGACACTCTCGATCTCACTCATTCAAATTATGGGCGCTTTTCGTGGGCCTTTATTGGGAAGTGATATAGGGTGTTCTCTATTTCTACGTTTTTTACTCTGTTTATAATTTATTGGGCGGTGAGCTGGGCTGGTCGTTTTTTTGCTCTATTATTTTCTTTTCGTCATTCACCACTCGCCTTGGTGCTACGCCGCGTCTTTCTCTTCCGCTGGACTCAAGGCCGAGTTCCTCTTCATGGCGGCCTTGCGTCTCACGGCAAACAGCGTTGCGAGGAAGAAGGCGAATCCCGTGGACGCCATCAGCTGCATCGGATCAATGAAGGGTGAGTTCATGGACGACGATGCGATGGAGGAATTCGGTACGCACCCCGCTGAACAGCGCCGGACGCCACCACACGAAGTGCCCCGTGAGGAGAGCGCCGTTGATGGGCGGGCCTGGGAGTGGTTTGGTGTGAGCCTTGGCATGGAGGACTCACGCAGAGGTGGACGCACCGATGAGCCCTCCGAGACCTATCATAGCCGTGGCAGCGCCAATTCTGAGTCTGCGACGCGTTAGCGATGAGTGAATGTACTGTAGATCCATGATAACGCACCCAAGCTCGCCGAGATTATCGGCTAGGCTCGCGAGGAGCGGGGCCATCATCGCGATGACTGATCATCGCAAAAATCAACCAAGGGCAATATGAACGCAGGCTGGGACGATACGTACAAGTGCCTGCGCAGAAGCCGTAGAGCACGGCGATGACGACGACGCTCGCGAGGCTCTTGAGCGCGATCATGGAGAAGATGAGGACGGCGCTACAGCCGGCAGCAGCGGTGACCATGTTGATGATTCCGAGCTTGTGCGCAAAGAACCCAGGCGTGAGACGGCCGACGAAGCTCATGGCGTTTAGGATGACAAGCTGTAGAGCATGGGTGAATCAATTGTAGTGAACATTGATGTAGGAAAAGGCGCACGAACAGAATAGAACGAGAGGGTCTCGTTAATTCCGTGTTTGATGGCGTCCAGCTGTAGATAAAAGAGTGGGAAATAGAAGCCCATGGTGTATATCGTCATTCTGCCGAAAGGAAATTAAATTATCGAAGGAAATGGGTTGGAGCAGGATAGATATTGTTGGCTTACCCCACGGTCGCGAAGACATACGGCGGATCACGGACAAAGCGCCGCAGAGACTTCCAGAATGGCGGGTGCGTTTGAGCGGGCGGCAGCCGTGGGTGGATGAGAAAGCATGCGATGAGAAGGAGGCCGCTGACTAGGCCTGCGCTCGCGCGGACGGAGTTGGCGAACCCCAAACGACTATGGAACGTGTTGTTGAGCATGATCGGGTGGATCACCGACCCGAGCGAGGACCCGGAGGCGACGATAGACATGGCGAGGGTGCGTCGCTTTTGGAAGTAGTGCGAGACTATTGCGACGCTGGGGACGTACACTGCCCCTGATCCGAGCCCTGTGCCAAGGCCTTGCGCCAGAAATATCTACGCACACGCAATGTTAGTTGGAAGCGTCGAAATCCAAGTTCAGGAACAGACGAACTTGGTAATATTGTTCTGGCTTACACAGAGACAGCATGAAGAGGCTGAAGCACTGGAGAAGGCATCCACCATACATGAGGAGATGACTGTGGATCTCTTTGAGCTTGAATCCCCAGTCGAAAGAATTCTTACGCACAAGTGTCCCCGATCGAACAGACGGCCTGAGATGAGGCCTCCGGATATCAGGAGGAACGTATTAATACTTCCGATCCACCTGGTAAGTATCCCGGAGCGTAAGACGATCCGATTCAGAGGGAAAATAGCAGTTGCTCACGAAATTGCGGAGGATGAAGACTGCGTGAGGTAATCCCGGGTGTAGAAATCTGTGCAGGCCTGAAGTCAGCAATCGCCCGCCGATGAATTTAAATTGGATAGTTACCCTGGTAGACACCAAATGAGCCGGTATATCTGTTGGTCAGGATGAGAAACCGGTCGGCTAGCAGAACGATTCGACAAACCCAAAACCACAGAACTGCACAAGGAATCTGAGGGAAAGCCGCAAAATTAGTGTACGATGAACGACCCAGACTCGTTTTACGCACGCTCCGGCAACCGTAGCCCATGCCTGAAGCCCTCCTTCAGGGAATGCCGGTGGTGACTCTGGTGAGAGGCCAGGGCCATCAAACTCCTCTTTCGGCAGCCCGTGCCGAGGCGTTTCAACGGTGATGGATTCCACGCTCTCGGACATGGCGGGCCACTGGCTTGGCTCGTCCGGTCAAAAGGCGAGCAGCCTTTAAAGGCTTTCGGCAGTAGCTACTCGCATCATTCTCTTGGCCTGTACTATATTTAGCTGAAGTCGGAATCAGCTCGGAATTCAGTCAACATTTCTGACCATTTGCCCCTCCGGCACTGACGCGTCGACGCGGCGTCGACGGCTCTCTCCCGAGCTGATACGTCGTTGGCTCCAGTCATCTTCGATCCACAATCCCGATGGAGATAGTTCGCCCTCCAACCAATCACCACATCGTCGCGAGTCATCTTCGTCGAGTTATATTTCCGATCTAGCAAACAATTATTCGTACATATGGTGCGCATCACCTAGCTGCCGCTACCCCGTGCTTGAGATTTTCCGACTCAAGTTTACCCGGATTTCTTCTAACAAAAGTGTTTCTTTTGACAATCCAAGTCGAACTGTTAGAGGGATTTCTATTTAATTCAAAACTGACCGAGCTCGTCATTTTTTTGCCCACAGATTTGGCCACAAGCACTGAAAATATTGAAAAAACCGCTATGCAAAGGGCCAACATTTTTGTCTGGCCAATTTGGCCACTAATTTTGGGTAGCGGCAATTAGGTGATGCGCACCATACGACGGAAGCGAGAAGGACGAGGAGTTAGAGATGCCGCCGCTCGACGATCCGCGGTGGCAGATCGAGCTCGGGAAGGTCCTTCCAAAATGTAGTAAAGGGACGGACCGCACAGAGACTCTATGGGGCCGGGAGATCTGCCTCTGGCTCCGGTGAGGAACAGGGATCTGCCGCTGGCTTTCACGAAGAACCAGATTCAGTCGAGTTTGACGAGGAGTCTTCTCCGAGCTCGAATTCTCCCAACGACGACGACTCAGAGGAACTAGCCTTATCCCGTAACGCAAGTCAGGAGTCAACCGACCACTGGCAGTATTCCGGCTGGAATGAGGCCTTCGCGGCGTCTATTGTAATCCCTCCGGATGTCCAGATAGACCTCGCCAGTATCGCCAGTCTCCTCCCTATTGACGAGGATAGCATCTACTAGTGGGCGGAAGACTCACATTTTGCGGTTGTGTCCTTCATTGAATCGCTGAACTGATGTTCATTTTGGCATCCTGGAAGTATGGTTCGCGCACTATATAGCCATATGCATAAGTACATGAGTCAGGCGCTACGCTACCAACCAACAACCACCGTCCCATTTTGATCCCAGCTCCTTCATTGCTGGCCCAATCGACGTACGGTCCCCGACCCCTCGTCATTGAGTAAGTCAGCGATCCTTCGGCCTTTTGCAACGACCTTCGCATTGTGTCCCGCACTCTTATTAACCTTCAGCATATCCCGTGCCCTTTCCCTCGTCTGTTCCCTCTGCCACATGAGGTTGGAGGCTCTTGTTTTAAGTGCGGACGCTAGTTGAACCCCGCTATTGGATAGATCTGAGGCCAATCATAATATTCAGCCTTAGATTGACAGGTAAAGCTATCACTCGCCATTCAGTGCAACATTTGGTGTTGGAGCCAAAGCTACCAAGACAAATTCCCAGGCGATGGGTTCTTTGTTCGTCAGCTGCGCTGCTTTTCAGCGGTGGTAATAAGGATGGAAGGGAAGATGACCTACCGTCTCACGACACATGTGAATGGCCTTCAGTATAATTTCAGAAATGACCCAGGAAATTGCACCCGTATCCTTGACAAAATGTGAAATCCTGAAGATGTTTGTCGTTCAGTATACTTGAGCCGAAAATATGTCAGAACTCACCTTATGTACACCCAGACCACGAGGAATGTTGGCAAAGGTCCAAAAGATTCTAAAACGTCCTTCCATTGTTGCTCATTCCCTGAATTCTTCAGATCATCTCGACGGGTAAGATCCATGATGTGTTCCGCGGCCGCTCCAAAGCCATGATGTCCGAGATTCCCTCCCGTGTAAGCAATGAAGCGTCCAAGTTGGCCCAGGTTCTGTTTCAGCCATGCCATGTTTCTTGTCGGTGTATACTTCTGGGTCTCAAGATAGTAACCGACGGCAATCAGATGGGCCCAATGGAAGTCCGTTAGGCTGAAGCGGCGGCGGACGTCGGATAGATGGCGAAAAAATTAATACGGCCCCTTATAAATTGGCTCTCTTTTGATAGGCCTGTTTGGTTCGAGATCCTGCGGAATGCAGGCTCATTATCGGAGATCCGCCTCAGTGGCAAGCACACCTACCATACACGATACGTTGTGAAAAGCCCATTTGTGGTGCCTCTGGGGCTTTGGCATCAGAATTGGAGTAACGCTGGCGAAGCCTTCTAAACTTACATCTGGAGGCTTACATCGACGGGAAAACTGACACAATTGAGCGAAGGGCCATCGAAATCAAACCAAAGGCTCACCTGGAATTCTCCTTGCGTTCGGACTCAGTGCCCTGCATCTGCATCTTGTATTCCGCTTCGTTCATTTCAAGTGGATGGTGAGTCGCGCGACAGGGAAAGGATGGTGGGGATGGGATGAATTGGGCCGGTATTTATACGCCAGCTGAACAATTGGCCACAGAAACACGCTTGCCTGAGGGCAGTGTTGTTCGTGTGTACAATCGAACCGACTAGATTCGTGATGGATTTCCGCGAGAAGCATTTGAAAGGTTGTGGCCACCCAAATTTCGATGTGGCGAAGTCGCGTGGATTTCATGACGTTGTGCAGAGGACGGTGTTTTGACTAGGGAGAACGTTGGATCAAGTTCAACCGATCGGAGATCTCCTAGTTGCCGGCTATCAATGCATCAATATCGGCAATGCCAGGCACGACGGCATCCTTGTCCTTTTCCCGGTGCCACTTTGTATTCTGTTCTTGTACTCAACGAGCGGCCTACATCAAGGATACCTTGTTTCTGAGATCGTTCTCTTCATGTCCCCTTGTTCTTTCGCTGCCCGCCCTGGTTCACCTACGTTTCTTTGTATTCTCGTCACCATGGATCCTCGATAAAATGACCCTTAATCCCCGCCTGGAGCTCTCTCTGCGGTCGCAACGCACTTCTGAGCTATGGGGAACACTATTTCCATCTTTGAACCGATGCCTCAAGAGCATGCACAGGCCACCGCGCGGTATATGGAAAAGCAGCGAGAGATCGTGGTATGGCCACCTGAGACATGTCGTTCCACCGGGGTAAGCCAGGTCTTGAATCGTATCGATCTCTGATATATGCTACATCTTCGATATAGACATGTTATGGTCCAATTCTATTCATATCGCTACCAGGTGCGCGATGGATTACGGCCTGACATGGAGAGCATCTTGCGCCTGGAAAAGTCCGGCGATCTTTCCCTCTTTACTATTCGGCGGCGTTGGGGCCTGGAGACCTGCTCGGTACGCTACTGTCTAGTTCTGACACCGTTATCCTGACGGTTCGAAGATCATCGATCCTCCTGAAATGAAGCTTGGCTTTGCCGCCGATCCCAACCGGCTCCCAGCTAATGTGGTAAAAGACCTCGTCGAAAAGCACGGGTGCATTAAAATCATTGGTGCGTCTATTCCCGTGGCCGGCCATTCCTCTTCAAATGACTCCGCCGGGCAGAGCCCTACGCATCGTACGAAACGCTCATCAAGCGAGAGCTCCGCCAAGTCGCGCTCGCATGCACTTCCATCTTTCAATCCTGGTCCATCCTTGCGCGAGCTAGCGCCAAAGACGACTACCACGCTGTCCGTCAGCGGCTCTCCGAGCCCCTTTATGTCTCAGAGTCGTACTATATCGACTGGGCGCGGGCCGTGAATCTAGGCCGTTGTTCTCGCTGTCTTATTCCTCGTCGTAGCGTCTGCGAGGGGCGCCGATCTCGGCCTTCTACGGTTCGGAGACGCTATGGTGGACACCGTGGCCGCATCTACTTGCTTACGCTTTGTGTTCTGGGTGGGACTGACCGTCCTGTTCTTCGCCGCGCCAGAAGAGCACGCGAAGGCGTTGGGGCTGGAGGACGGTAAACTTATGCTCGTGCTCTCTGGGTAGTCTCCTGGGTGTCGATTAAATATGCCTGTATGCGACTAACTATATGCGACTAACTATGCATATGCAATATGCTTTATTCCTTTACATGATGGAGGCTGGTGACATATGGTTAACACTTCTCACTGCGGTCGCAAGAATACATCCACTTCAACATAAATTCTCATCCATTGTCTTCGCTAGCTGCTATTCCCTGTGGTCTCAATAAGCTCCACGGCGTCTTTGGATCGTGGCTTGATAGAGCATCTGAAGGGAAGCGGTGCGCTGAAACCAGGTTAAAGAAACTCGCAGTGTCGTCAGGGGAGCACACCTTGTGAGTCCGGAAACGTATTTGAACGAAGGCTCAATTATCTGCCCGTCATCTCCGACGGCTCGCGTGATCTCGAAAGAGGCTAGGACGGAGGCGACGGTAATCCAAAGGGATGATGTCGCCATATGACGTCCTGGGCAGATTCTGGTTGACTTTAAGTATGTTGGATAGAGGACAACACAGGCACGGCAGACCTTCGCCCGAAGCCGAATCCAGCCTGGGGGTCCGGGTTCCCGTCGACAAGGAAGCGCTCGGGCCTGAATTTATACGGTTCTGGATACACATTCTACATGAGGCGTCAGTAACGAATGGAGAGGGAGTTCTGCTCGTCGAACCTCGTCATGGAGGATGGCCCTGAGGACAAGCATAAATAAGGTGGTGTGGTGATTCATCCTTGGACTTACCAAACGTTTGGAATGACCACAGACCCTGCCGGCATACGATAACCGCGATACGCATCATCCACGCCCAAAAAGTGTGGGACGCCTGGAAAATCGAACCAAAAATCAGATCCCGATAGGCCGGGAGAAATATATCGTAGGCGAACCAATTGGAGTGGCTGGTTGCCACCGAAGCACTTCCTTCACAACCGCGGAGACGTACGGAAGGGCCGCCTCGTCGCCGAAATCTGGTAGCCGTCTGTTCCCGATGACAGCGTCGATTTCCTTCTGCGCATTCTTCTGTGCATCGGGGTTCGCCAACATGGCAAGAACGAAGGTGCTGAAAGCGGCGACTGTGGTGTCGGTCCCCGCCGAATACATGCTCGCGGCGATTGCTTTGATCGTTTCTTCCTCGTAATATGTCTCGCTGGATTCGCTGAGAATCTGGAGACTTTCTGCAGCGAATGAATGGGGGGCGATGCCTGCCGCCTGGAATTTGAATGTTACATGGATGTGGGACGACGAGGAAACAAGTCCCCTCACCATTTGCCGCTTGACCTCCGCGAAGGGTACATCGTTGAACGCGCGGGCGATTTTTTTCCACTCCTTCGCTTGCCGTTTAAACCCAGCACCGGGAAACCAATCCGGAACATGCTTCAACAGCGGAAGCCAGTCCTAATATTGAAGTGAGACTCGCGGCCGCAACATATCTCGATAGCCGGGCATGAAAACGACTTACAACGAGGAACCGGCCAGGAATGCTAGCTTCGTGGGCTGAGTGCACGGCCCGCTCACTCAGAGCAATATATGGGTCGTCCGCCGGGAGGACGTCGATTCCATACGCGACGGAGATAATAACCTCGGCCGCCGTGCTTGAGAATAGTGAGCAGCCCGAAATATCGCTCGGAAAAGGCACATTACTGCTTCAAATGCTCGCTGAAGGCATCGGGTCTTTGGAGAAGACGACGGAGCAATCCATGAGCAGCCGCGAGTTCTTTGGGTCGGAAGCTCTGCGAACTCGTTACATTGAACCCTTGGCTAAATAATCGTCGGTGCGTCCGCCTAGATTTGCGAGGATGTGGTTAGGTTGATGATCGGAGGTTGAAAGATCCCCCACCATTTATCCCCTGCGAATCGAACGCTGGTAAATTAAAATTTGAGAGAATGAGGGATTCCGACTCAACCATATTTCATCATCGCTAATTACTGGACGTCATTTTAATTGACAGGACAAGTAGCGCACTCACCTAGATGGAAGCCCCATCCCATTAAATCTATGAGCATCGGCAGTGACGGCCTGTAATCTTTTACAGCGACGTGGCATTAGTACACCGCGGTGCTTACCTGTCCGAGTATATTGACGACCGCTTTTCGAAGAGAGCCGTGACTGCTTCCAACGACGACAGCACGATCACGGACGTTCCAGCGACATCCAAGTGGATAACATCGGAATCTGAAGAAAGTCGCAGAACGCAGGAGGAAGATGCGAGAGGGACTGACTATATTGACGACTCCATTCCATGTACGTCTCCCACTCGAAGGATGTAGGCATTGCGAACAAATTCCCAACCAGTGGCAGCTTTTTTGGTCCAGGTGGTAAAGGTACTCCAGCGCGAGTGACTCGCGAGCCAAGGCCGAACAGTATGACTGCAAGCCCGACTGCGGTCCAGATCGTAGTAGTGAGGTCTATAGAAGACATCTCGATATGACTATCGGGTGTGTTTTCGCAACTTGAAGGTCATCGCCTCGTCTTTTATGCAAGTCCGATGGAGCCGGAACGATAAGCCGTCGAGAGAAGAGGCCGCCGATCATCGAACGAGGCGCTTAAGTCGCCATCAAGAATTTGACAGGGAAGGCCGCCCGGTCCCCGCCGTTTGAAGTGCCAGGGGCCTCCGGTCGTAGCCCGAATGAGTATCATGTAGCGCGTTTGATAAGGACCCCATTGGTGCACCCCCCGCCCTCTCCTGATTATTGCGAGCCTCAAAATATCAGGCCTCATTTTCAGCTTTGTTATCTTTTTCGAGCCCATTGGTCCATTGCAACCTCGAGCCATTCTGGAGCATGAAATCTTGGATTCATTTCCCACCCGTCGAACAATGGAATCTGACTATCTGATCCTGTGCCTGTGTAGTAAGTCCGAGGTCCTTTGGAGCTACTGCTCGGCCATTCCTAAAGGTTTTTTACATTGCGTATGATGCTTTGGTTAATCATAACGCTTACTCATGTTCTCGTCGCACGTCCTGGGGTTAGCCCGGTGCCGGGTCCTATTAATATTCATTTAACCATTTAACAATGTGATATTCGTCTACCGTGTGCCAAGTCAACATCTTGCTCTTGATTTTGCTAAGCCTAAAGTGGCCGCGTGCCAGCGGTATTTGTTTGACAAGTATCGTTCCGTTTATTGTTATCACTTGAAGTGGCCTTATACAGGTCCTCAAGTTGTAAGCATCTCACCAGCTCCATCTAGACAGCGTATACCGAGACGAAAGGAAACCAAACAGTACGCCGGAAGGGAAGCCGAGATAATTCGGGTGTACATCAAGAGATATTAGCGCGAGAGGCCGAGGAGAGTTGGAGAAGCATTGAAGCCTGGATCATCGCAAAAGAGCGGGGGAAGGGAGAGGAGGGGGGAGCGTTCAATCAAATACGGCAGATGTAGTGCCCTCATCGCCGTCCGCGCACTCACCTCCGCACCGCGTCCGATTCTTGGGAGTTTCACCGAATGCCGCAATACAAGCAACGGGCGGGCCAAGTTCACTTGTTGCAGTCAGAAGCTTGGCGGAGACCATCGCGGAAGAGAGCAGGAAGCGGTTCAAGAAGGATCCCAAGAATAAAGGAAATGGCAGGTGCGTGTTGAGGCTGTGCTTCCGCGGATCATAACTGATCGCGGATTTCAAGTCTCCTATCTGGGCTGGTTTGGTCTCCTAAAGCACTTCCTTTCTTCTCCTTCGCCACCATGAAGAACGTCACCCAACTCCGTGTCGATTCTGTCGTCGCTCCCCAGGAGAGCCATCCCGGGCTTCTCCTCGCAAATCTGTTCCTGTTGGCAGTCCCCGCCGCGACATGCTACCTGCTCACTACGGTCATGTCCAGCACCGCAGCAGCGTTCGGGTGTCTCGCATGTCTAGTATTCACCCTTTTCCTCGGCACTGTGAGCTCTCATTGGGGAAAGACCGACCCAGAGGTCGAGGCCGTCTCGTTCCTGTTGACGGTGCACTTCTGCGCGGGTTCGTGCTCTGCATACACGCTCGATAAATTTCGACTCATTTCACGTTGACAGCGAGACTCCCGTTCGTGATACCGACTCAGCAAGTCGCTGGGGTATTTGCTTCGGTTCCCACGGCTCTTCGCCTCTGGAACGCCTATCTCCGGAAGGCGAACCTGGAGCACCGACAATGCGACCTGAAGGCGATACAAGACTACTTCGGTATCGTCTCCGACAGGACCCTGGCATCGGCTGGGAAGGGTTCTGCGGAGATGGAAGCCGGCGATGGGGCCGCGGGCAAGGGGAGACTCGGAGACGGTATGCCACCTCTCATTACACTTCAAGGTAAGCTCCTTTGTGGGTGGTATATATGTCAACACTTCTAATTGTCTCCCAAGACCCAGAAAAAGCCCTTTGACACATTTTTCTTTATTCCTATCATCCCTTAATTATAATTGCCCACTGGCTGGGCGTCTCCTGTTTATATGGCCACACTTATCGTTCAATCGTGACTACCGGCTAAGCGCGGAGGACATATATATGAGCAGGAGCGGTCCGCTCGGCCACACCACTCACCCGAATCGCTGTTGCCAGGTTTACACAGAGGTAATCTCCGGGTAGTAGACCAATAATACAATGTCGTCTAAGAGTCTGAGGGCGCGCGTCATTATATTTGCACCAATATACTGCAACACTGGGTGAAATCGCAAATCGCGCCCACTCGTCTAACCCAGAGTACGCCTCCAGCAACGCCGAAGGGGAGGACGTCTCGAATGGCGCGGGCAAGTCCAAAGACGCCATGAGGCCCTCACTGATTGAAGCAACGGCATAATATAATCCTCATCCCGTGTGCGGACACTCGCAGAGAGGTCTGTATAACAAGCATGCATTTAAAACCTCCGCCCACCGTATAAATCAGCAAGTTCAGTCGCCGCAGTGATAATCAGGAAAGGCTACTCTATTAGGAGGAACAAATGAAACTCACTAATAAATATTAAAGTCGAGAAAATAATTTCATGAAGAGGAGCAGCAAGCGCGGATGAACGACATTAGAAGTACTAGGGACGTTAAATGGCAATTCGGGTAAGTCCCGTCCACCCTTGCGACCACGCCACGAGAGCAGATGCGAGCAGACCCTCACGTCGGCTGGTACGACTCGGAGGCGTTCGTCGCGCGTCCGATGCTTCCCCTCTTGTTGTCCGTATTTACACTCGTACGGACGACGTGATGTCTGTTGACCTACTGTCCGGCAGGCTGCGTATTGGGTCTTCAGGTCCTCAGAAATGGCGACTTTATTGGCGTGTTCCGTTTGTTCCTCCTACGAGCCTTTTTTGATTATCACTGCAGCCACTCAAACTGATACGGTTGGTAACCGTTGGTTGAAATCTAGATACATACCCATTATCCCTGCATAGTCTAAACACCTGAAGAAGATTAATATTATATCATGCCGTCGAAATCGGGCGTTCCTGCGTGGATCTCAGCAACAGCGATTCGGAGAGTGTTGTGGCCGAGCGGTGCTATCATTTCATGGCTCTTCTCATATATGTGCTCTGTACTTATTTCACTGCGCCGGCAGTCGCGATTGAACGATACCTACTCTCGTGCTGCGCGTGTGGCCATATAAGCAGGAGCCGCCCAACCAGTGGGCAATTATGGTTCAAGAATGATAGGAATACAAGAAAACGTTCAGAGGGCTTTTTCTGGGTCTTGGGAGACAGTTAGGAGTGTTTACATGGACACCATAAGGAACTTACCCTGAACTGTAATGAGAGGCATGCCGTCTCCGAGTCCCCGCTTGCCCGGGGCCCCCTCGCCCGCCCCCTTCTCCGTAGAGCCCTCCCTGACCGATCCCACGGTCCTTGGCGGAGAAGATTCCGAAGTAGTCTTGAATCGCACTCATGTCGCACTGGCGGTGGTACAGATTCATCTGCCGGAGATAGGCGTTCCAGTAAAGGACAGTCTGGGGAACCGTCCACATGACAGAAAGAACCTGCTGGCTCGGTATCACGAACGGGAGTCTCGCTGTCAATGTTAAATGAGTCGAAGTTCATCGGGCGTGATGCAGAGCACTGACCCGCGCAAAAGTGCACCGTCAACATGAACGAGACAGCCTCGATCTCTGGGTCGGTCCCTCCGCATGCAGAGCTCACGGCGCCGACAAAGAGGGCCAAGAGAAGAGACACGAGACAACCGATGGTTGCTGCCGCGGTGCTGGGCATGACCGTCGTGATCAGGTAGCACGTCGCGGCCGGGGCTGCCAGCAGGGCCAGGTTTGCGAGTCCGAGGAGGACGCGCTCAAGGGTCTCCTTGACGGAAGTGACAGAATCGATGTGGCTTTCGGCGACGTTCTCCATGTTGGCGAAGGTGAAAGGAGTGCTCTAAGAGACCCATTTGTAAACCACGGCCAAGGGGCTTCCGAAATGCGGGTTTTTCATATGAGGCCCCATTCTGACCCGATTTTCAATGGGGATTCCGAAAATCGTGGTCCCGAAGTCAACGGGTCCGTGGTCGTCGAGTTAGAGACCAAAACTTTATTACTGCATTTAGAGGGGGGGGGCGGGGGTACAGCCACTCGGCAGAGAGAAAATCATCACGTGTACTGATCTCGGCGGAAAGTGCCGACAGGTCTTATGAATGTAAACAAATATTGTCACTGCGGAAAACCACCCAAAGAGTGCTTGAGACGATGTTAAAGGACATAGCTACCAAAAGTGCGGACTCTGGTACGTTTTTTGCGAGGAAAGGCTAAGCGGACCCACGTGCTGCTTACAAATCGCTTACGTAGGAGGGGGGGGGGATACCCCTCTGAGAGAAAAAAACCAACCCCTGGTGCATTTTTCGGGTTTTCAAACCCTCTTGACCACGGCCAGATAGGAGACTTTAGATCAGCGATCGATCATTGATGATCTGCGGAAGCACAGCCTCAACGACCCGTTTTCCTTTATTCTTCAATTTCTTCTGGACCTGCTTCTTGCGCATGTTGCGGCCGAGATGGCCAGAAAGAACAAGTTTGCGAGGAGGAGGAGCCTGAGTTCAAAGCCTTCCTTGAGGGTGAGGACAGAATCGATGCGTCTCCGGTGGGTGTCATTCTCCATGGTGGTGAAGGTAAGAGGGCATTAGGAGACCATTTTCACATAGCACTGGCCGGCAGATAGGATCGCGGAAGCATAGCCTCAACCCAGTAGTCTCCCATGACGGCGGCTATGTATCTTCCGACGCGCCTTTGCCTTTATTCTTGGGATCCTTGAGTCTTAAACTGGTTGTTCTCTTCTGCGATCTCCTCCATCAAGATCCGGATTGCAAAAAAGGGAAAGGCCACTCGTACCGGGCCGACGCATTCCGCGAAACCCCCAAGAATCGGATACGGTGCGGAGGTGGGTGCCGGTGGCTAGGCCAGCGCAACAGGTCTGGGCTGTACTTGAGCGTAACACATGTCGGAGACGTGGGGCTACGGGCTCGGATAGAGATAGCGCGCGGGCAGCTGGGAAGCGGTATGCACCATGTCAGACTCCGATCAAGATTCGGGCTCCTGTAAGAGGGCATGCCAGCGGCTATCTGCGGGCAAAGACCGCAAAGACGTGGGCAAGCTGTACCAAGGTTAGCACCTGCATAGCTTGCCGCCGTGCGACAAGTTTGCAGAAACTGAGGGCGAGGCATAAGTAAACAACGTGCGACCGTAGAGCCCCTTATAATCTGCGGCATGTAACAGTACGTTCAGCTTCGTGATGCGAGAAGGAGGTGGAGGACATGTAGAAAATTGCGTATAGGACGATTGAGATTCCGCGGGGCCGAGAAAGAGCGGCAGGTAGAGGATGAATAACCTTCCAGTGCTAGTGGAGAGAGGCCCCGGGGTCGTTGCGTTGCGGCCCGGCGGGCCATGAGATGAAATGCCCATCCAGTAGGTCCTAGCTAGTAGCCTCCTAGGCGTGGCATTAAAGGCAGTTGCAAGTGCTAAATTCGAGGTTAGCTAGGATAGTACTTGAAAGAGTCGTGTCGGCCTTGTGGTCCTATGAATGAAGTTGAGTCGGATTGACGTCAAGGCTGATCGGCCTTTGCCGGAAGGTGATGCCAAAGAGGAACAAGCACATTACCTTTTTCTTCCGACCACCGTCTACTGGCCCCCGTTCCGTTGTCAGGAAGTTTCGAACCGCTGCGGGCGTCCATTCCAACTGGAATGGTGACAACATTTCCTCTACAATCCGATACTTGGAGACACGGTTGAGTCATCGCTGAACTCATTGGCAACGTAGTTTCAAGCTCATGTGCTCAAGCTATAGATAGACTTCGCCCCCGGCCCTCTTATAAATACCTGTTAGGCGACCGCGGAGTGATGCATGGCTGCTATCGCAAAACTCCCCTTCCTGCTGGTGGGAGCAGTAGTCTTCGACCGTTCGGCCGTCCCGCCCACCCATGAGACCACGCCACGAGAGCGGATGCGAGCAGACCCACTCGTCGGCTGGTACGAGGCGCTCATGGCGCGTCCGATCCTCCCCCTCTGGTCCCGAGTGCGTCTTTACACTTGTACGGACGACGTGATCATGATGTCTGCTGACCGGCGGTCCTTCAGGCCGTGCACTGTGCCTTTATGATTACCGAAGCGGCAGCGATCCTCTCTAGTGATCCCAAGCGGTCCTCTTCACCTTCTCTTACCGGCACTTTCGTGCTCGGCATATGCCTCCTCATTGCTGGTGCCTCGATCCGGCTCCGCTGTTTCCACGAGCTCGGCCGGCAGTTCACGTTCGCCCTCACCCTCCGCGACGACCACGCGCTCGTCACGACCGGCCCCTACGCCGTCGTACGGCACCCGGCGTACACCGGAGGGATCATGAAGCTGGCCGGTGCGGAACTGGTCCTCCTGGGTCCGGGGTCGTGGTGGTGGGGCGCAGGGTACGCGACGCCGTGGGGTGCCTTTTTGGCATTCAACTTAATCGGTTGCGCCACGATTTTCATGTACGCGTGCACGCGCGGCTCCAAGGAGGACGCGTATTTGGCGAAGACCTTTGGCGAGAAATGGGAGCGCTTTGCGCGGGATGTTCCCTACAGGTATATCCCTAGAATCTACTGAGCTAGTTAAGTTTGTCGCGCATCACTTTGGGTGGTTTTGAACTACTAGTAATTCACAGAGCAGCCGCCAGCTTATAACGTTCTCCCTCATTCTTGGTGATACGAGAATGCCGAAAGCACGTTTTTTATTCCTTAAGCCTAGGTTCAAAAAGTATGAGCGATGACGCCTGATCCCTCGAGTATGTATCGAGAACCTCGTGGTCACGGTGGTGTCCCAGTCGAAAGACGTTGGCGCTATATATGAGGAATCACAACGATTAAACACCAGGCTGGCCGCACTCGAATTTTGGTCCCCTCGTTTTTCCCCAGAGTTTATCGCTGGTGCTTAGTACCGTCGTCCGCCGTAACAACACCCGAGGATTCTAATCTGATCGATCGGTCGCGAAATCGGGTCCCTTCCCCTGCCAATCGTACCACTATTCGACTTCGCTTCATGGACCGAGTAGGCCGCGTGCATCTATATAAAAATGCCTTACATGCGCCCTCGGAATGCATGGCAGCTATCTCAAAACTCCCCTCTTGCTGGTGGGAGCGGTGTTCTTTGACCGCGCGAACGTGCCGCCCGCTCTTCCATTAGGACACGAGCAGATGCGAACAGACATGCATATCGGCTGGTATGAGGCCTTGATCGCGCGTCCGATGCTCCCCCTCTTGTTCCGAGTGCGTATTTAATTTAAATTGTAAGGACGACGTGATGTCTGTTGACCTATTGTCCGGCAGGCTGCGTATTGGGCCTTCGCGTTCACCGAAATGGCGGTGTTCCTCTCCAATGACCCCCAACGCTCCACTTCACACTCTCTCACTAACACCTTCGTGCTCGGTACAAGCCTGGTTGTCGCCGGCGCCTCAATTCGGCTCCGCTGCTTCCGCGAGCTTGGCTGGCACTATACATTTGCGCTTACCCTTCGCGACGACCACGCGCTTATCACGACCGGCCCCTACGCCGTCGTGCGCCACCCAGCGTACACTGGCGGGATCATGATGATTATCGGCGCTGCGCTGGCCCTCCTGGGCCCCGGCTCGTGGCTGTCCGCCGCCGGATACACGACGCCATGGGGGGCGCTCCTGGCATCTAATTTTGTCAGTCTCGCGGCGATTTTCATGTACTCTTGCACGCGCGGTGCCAAGGAGGAGGCGTATTTGGCGAAGACCTTTGGCCAGAAATGGGAGCGTTTTGTGCGGGATGTTCCCTGCAGGTATTTCCCTGGGATCTGCTGAGCTTGGGAAAGTATGTATCATGCATAAATTCGGGTGCATTCTAAATTAATTGCGGCGCCCACATAGATGTCCGGAAGGCGAAGTCGGCTGAAGAACTGTAGATCCGACGTGGTCTATGTAAGGCTATATATGTACTCACGCAGGTACTGGAAAAGCTGATTATGACTGCTGCACGCACACCCAGCAGCAGCGATGCACCAACCTATCACGCTTTTCCTCACTGTCAGTCTATGTGGCGTATACGGCTATCCCCCGCTTTCCCTCGGAATTTGATGAACCATTAGTATAGAATGGAATTTCAAGAATTCATTTAAGCCTGCCGCCTGGGTTGTTGGAAAAAATATAAGCTCTGGAGCCTGATCCCTCGGTCAGCTGCCCGCCGTCTCGGGACGGGATAAACTTCTGGCAACAAAATATTGTGCAACGGGCCTACAACCCTTCATCCGAGAGGTAGAGGGATAGCAGGGCAGTGTCCTAGACTTTCGAAGCTCAGGATGCCTTCAGGCTGCAATTGCGATCACCGAGGTTAGAAACGCTTCGATGGCGGAATTATCAGCTTCATAAACAAGCCCTTCTTTCCTTGAGGAGCATTTTCAATCCCGGGACATCAGTGAAGTAGATCAACTTCCAACTATTGAATGGTACACCTTTACTTCGGGACGGTGTAGAATCCAGTGCACAACAGCTGCCGGCCAATGTTGGGAATGCAGCCGGCTGATGATGGAACTTCCCTTGCATTAGTGGTGAGTGGTGTCCTATGGAGTGGATCTTGGTAGAGCTGATTCCGGATTACCCCGGATTTGATCTTCCGTTGATTGGTGCAAGGATCGAGGAGATTTGGGGTAATCTCGGGTGGCCCAAGAACATCAACTGTCTTGGAATGGAGGGTAATGATACTAGTGTCCAGCAGAAGCGCTCGAAGTGGGCGAACCGCTTGCCACGGCGACATGTCGCGAACGTGGGTTTTCGAACCATCCAGTTCGACATCGATGCCATGCTGTTGCTGAACAGCCTGAAGGGTTGAATTCTGTGGCGCATCACATGGTGATACCTTGCGCCATATGACGTCCACATTTCGCCACGGTATGGGGACTATTACTTGTCGCTCATTCTGAATCCCAACCCACCGCAGTGACCGCCATCCCTCAGGTCGTGGAAACATCACATTTTTCGTTCGTGTGCCAGTGGTTTACCCACCTTTCCAGAAGCTTGGGCAATGATCGGCAAGATGGGAACTTCGGAAGCAGCCATTCAATTTAGAATAACAATCGAGAACAAAAATCAAGGTACCATCTTCGCGTTTATTTTAAGGACGTTAGACGTATTCCATCTTGACATCACATGCGACTCATTTCACTGAGCTTTAATACGAGGCTACTATTCGGTCCTTCGAGCGTCTCTGATTCTCCCTCCAGTCCCACTTGAACTTCGCATTTATTCGCCTCCATGCCAATAGTCCCAGGGACGAAAGAATCCTATATTGGGTGTGTCTCATCTTATCATGATCGAGCGCCTACAGAATAATATTTTATATTAGGGCCCTTCTTGAAAACATCATCTATGGTAACTTGACCCCGAATTTAGATGAGATCGATTGACAATCTCATTATCAGGGGCCTACCTGTCCGTCTTTGCTGAGTGCTGCGTCCTTTTTTGGAAAAAGAAAGCACGGGGTGCGAAGCAAATATACTTGCTGGTTACAACGCTCGTCTTGTTTGTCTTCATCACCGGGGTGGGTTCATCCATCTCAATTGGCAATTTTTCCGGGTTGAACTTTGTTCTTAGCGTTGTATCATTGACACTGTCCGCTGCATCATCGCCTTCGGTAGGCCTCAGGTGTTTCTGCCAAGGATACCAGCTGACCAGCTCCATAGACAATCCCGATCTGGACTTCGGACCACCAAATAGCGCGCTAGGGATTATAACCAATTTTTGCTGGACCCTGGGTACTCCAGTCGCTGATGTGTTCATTGTATGGACATCATTATATGTGCCTCGGAATCGACCTTGATTTCTAAAAAAAATTGCAGGTTTTCCGAACTTTCGTTGTCTGGAATGGGAACTGGTGGCTTATCATCCTGCCGTCACTGCTCTGCCTCGCCAACATCGGTCTGAATCCCCTTCGCTGTCTTGACCTTTAATGTTCATTTGTTCTCTCCTAGGGGCTGCTGTCTTCGTCAATGTTACGCTCATCGAAGTTGGCACCACCAATGGGTCCATTGCGCTCGGAGTCACTGCTTTAGATACTTTCATTTCTCTTTCACTCGCTACCAACGTAGTGTGCACCTGTAAGTTCAACTCCCAGGGACTATTAAAGCCTGTCTTACACCCTCATCTCAGTTCTTATCGCGTTTCGTATCATCCAAATCCACCGTCGAGTGGCCTGGATGGTCTCTCGTCGTTCCGACAGTATGAGGGTCCTCTCCATCATCGTGGAATCGGGTATGGATGGGCATTGATTTAACTGTATCTTATATCCGTGCTGATTCTTCAAATGGTTGACAGCCGCAGTCTATACGCTCCTGCTCGTAGGAATGCTCATAGCCAATCGTGTTAACGGCTTTGTCAGTTTCATCTTCATGAACTGCGTAAGCATATATCCTATAATATGCTGCTCGCGTGAACTCACCGTGTTCGTAGGCGTCGCCTACAATCGTACGTGTCCTTTGACTGCCGGTTTTACTAATTGACCTATGCTGGACTGATTTATACGGTCTCGTCGTGAGTGTCTTTAGTTTTTGTCAACCTCTCAGATCTAATTCGTCATGGGTCTTAGTTTTCGTACATCATTATCCGTGTGAGCCGAGGCACCTCGTATGGAGAGACCACGGCAAATATAAGCACCGCAAGCTTCGCACGATTCAAGCCAAGTAACCGCACTTTTGAACTCGGGCAAAGCACTATGAACACGCGGCCAGGGGAAGTTGAGATTAGGCTGGAGGGAGCGAATAAGAAGATCCAAGGGGAAGATGAGGCGAATGTTGCGAAATTTCCTGCTGTCTAGTTGGTCGGATACCCTGCACCAAGTGGCGGCGGTGGCGAGCGTGGATAGTGCAGATAATCATGTCAATGGCCGACGCCGCAGAGCGGCAGTAAGTCGGCATGCCGCCAGATGCCGCTGGTGACCGAATTTCTTGATAACAGCCTGAATAAAGGTCCTTACAAGAGTCCACTGGGACCGTTCACGAATGATGATGCCCGAAGATGCAGCAGGACGTCCTCCACGGGTCGTGGACGCGAGGTTGTCGTCAGCCCCTTGTCGATCGAAGTTGTTCGATCATGGTCCGTAAATTCACCTTATCCTGATTTTTGAACACGAACATTACTGGAAGTGGGCTCGGTGCATGCCGTTATACTAACGATCCAGATTGAATCTCCTGGGAGCCACCAGAGCGGGGCGCAATACATCCTCCGAACCACAGTTCAAGTTTGCGTGACGGCAGAGCTGGCTGGAGACCACTCGCGAGGCCGGGTAGAAATTTACTCGTGTCATCACGATTACACCAAGGTTATCGAAACTGGGATCCCTGTGCTACTTACGTCGAAATATCCTGATCACAAGCACCGCTCGTCCAAAGCAGCACCGCCCTAGAAAATTGTTCAGAATGAGAATGTTGAGGGAATGTTTCAAAACTCACTAAACAAATCTTCCACTCTCACCAGTCCCACGAGCAGCTTGTTTCGCTACCTTTTTGGCGGCCTTCGCGGCCTTTTTAGCGGCCTTTTCCGCAGCCTTTGTCGTGGCCGGATCAGCTCTGTTGGTCGTGGAGGCGACGGTAACATTGTTCCTACATGCCGTCGGGGTCTGGATCTGACACCATGCTAATAGACGAGCTTACGATGCCGTGCCGGTGAAGGGGAACGTGTTCGCCTGGGCACCCCGCTGCACACTCTTCCCTGTCGCCGGATCGAAAAAGACATCCCCGTTCGCTGGGTCCTGTGCCTGGACAAGTCCGTCCAGCTCCGCGTGCACCGGAGCCTTCTGGCAGAAGACGGAGTTGCGCGGCGTCGGCGGCTTGGTGCTGAAGTCGGGGCGCGTGTTCTTCTCCGTCTGGCGGTATTCCTTCGCTATCGCAAGCATGTTGGCTTGTGTCGCGGCGTCGAACTGCAGGCTCGTGTCTATTCCCGATTCGATCAGCAGATCAGTCTGTGGAAGGCTGGATCAAACGCACCGATGATCTTGTCCGCAAAGTCTTGCTGCGTACATTCCCCCTGAGCTGCAAGGAGCGGGGTGACCGCAGCGCCGGCCAATTTCGCGCAGATCCCGTTCCCACATGCAGCACGCAGTTTATCGAGGACCGCGGGGTGGTTCTGGCCAAACCGACGTGGGTTCAGCTCGATTGCGCGCCCCCCTCTTTCGAGCCACCGCTCGCGCCCTAGGACAGGCTCTGACACCGACATGAGCGTCAGGGCGAGGACACCAAGTTGGAAGAGTGAAATCATTCTTGAGAGTGGTTGGTCGACTTGGTGGGGTGGGGAAGTGGGTTGAAAAAGGCTTTGAAAAAAAAAGAAAGTGACGCCAGGCCGCGAGAAAGAGAGAAGAAAAGAGAAGAAAGTGGCACCTGGCAGTGAAGAAGATAAGGAAACAACGCTGGACTGGTGCATCTTTATAGCAGATCCTTGGCTTTGACAGACGGACATCACGGTCTCGCGGCATTCGCGGTTTCGGGCTGTCTCGGTGCTGACGGAAATCGTGATATTTGATCGGACCACTGCTGGCGCAGTAATGAAACCATTGACCATAAGCAGTTTGGAATGAACGATTACACACCGGATCGTCGCAATTGACTACGCCCAGCGCCCGCTCGCTAAATGTTGTGATTTGGGCTCCGCCTCCTCTAAGTCGGCGCATCCAGGACAACCGTAGTCGATTGATGCTCTGCGGACTGGCAGCGGCGATCTTCGGTGCTGAGCGCTGAGCGGGGGTGATGCGACCCGGTTGTCCTGCGGTAAATAGTCGTCGAGGAGAAGAACCTCATGGTCGTTACAGCGCGCCATTAGCCCGCGGATCAAGGGGGTCCAAAGATAAGAAAAAATGATATCACCTACAATTTTTTTTTGCCGGCCCGTTGGGCGGTCAACCTACCAACCTATCGTGGGAAACCTTCCTTTTTGGGAACGGGTATCTCCGGAAGGCGCCCCAAGTAAGCCTTCGAGCTCATGCAGTACGACCACCAGTGGCAATAAATTTCTAGCATCTTAGTAGGCTCGAATCCAGCCTGTCTACCGAAAGTAAACTGTCGGTAGACAGGCTGGTCGATCTGAGTTTGAATTAAAGGGTTGAGCGACTTACCATATAAGGTTATTCCGGACCGCATGTCCGTGCGTGTGCAAACAAAGACAAAACCTGCCCGACAGCTTCCCCTGGGCTCAATATTTGAGGGATCGCTTTCGAATCAACGCCGTTAGATTCATAAACGAAATCTGAGTATCTTTGCCTCAGAGAGCTAAGGATTTTGATGCACGGTTGTGGAAGCCGTGAATAGCCTATTTGGCAAGCCGCTTGATCCATCAATTTAAACTCAGACAAGACATGCCGTCGCTACGCTCCGGCTTCTTACTTGTTCTTAATGCAATCTAATCTAAACCAAGATCTACAGGGAGAAAAATTCGATCCAGCTCTTGTCGGAATCTAGTTACATAGTTAGTCTCAAGGAGATGAAATAGAAGCATTGTTTATTTGAGTGACTGAGTGAATACAAATCCGAGCAAGGCCATTCTTTGGGCTCTTTGCCCGGCTCACGTTTCGAATAAGATGACATTACCTGCGTACTCCGTGAATAAATGTCCGTCGCTTGTCTGCATTTTCCCTCGTCTGAATGCCGTCCGCCACACTCAGCGGGTCAATTCGCGCACTCACCCTTCGAGCATACACTCCATTGTTACTGAGAACAAATTCTTGGCTTCGATGCTGGCCGTCCGACGCGAGCACGCTGTATGCAGCTGCTGTGTATGAAGTATGGAGCATCTTCCATCAACGGCAAATTGGTCGACAGTTATTCCACCTACCATGCGTCACGTCCGCTCTGCGAACGGCCAAAGGAAGAAGTTGTTGGATACGTGCTGAGTCAAGCGCGAGTTTGCCTAAGTGCGCTTCACATACACGTCCGCGTGTACGTGTGGGAGTACATGCAGAACTATACTTGGGCTGGTAGAAAAGAATGAAATCAGTGAGGCATCAGGGAGATTGGAATTGAGTGCACACCAACTATTAGTGAATACTCGCGCGCCTTCAAACGGAGTCTGGCACACGCTGTGAGATACCAGTAATTATCACAGGGATGGTGCGAAGGTTGTTAATTGTTCACCAGTGGGAAGATCGTTGCGCGCAGCGTAGTCAGAGGACTTACCCGCTCATGGTTTGTATCATAGCGCGGACGGCCACAAAATATGAAGGTGATCAAAGGCGAGGCAATTGAAAGAAGATACTGCGTACTTTGGACGAGACGATGAGGATGGGAAGCTTGAACCCCGGTCTGTCCGCATTTAATGCGGCGGTTTGCGGTCTCGTCCGATTTCCCGTCTGAGGCGGGGAGTGCAGCTAGAGCATCAGCTGAGATGTGGGGTCCGACTCGGGTATCCCGATTGGAGTGCATACCTTGTGCGAAGGGGAAATCAGCTTCGTTGTTCAGTGCTGGCAAGCATCGAGCGGCGTTCCTTGATGGCCTTCGCTGGGTGAATACAAAGATAAGTGATGGGGTATCGGGAAGGCTCAGTGCTCACCATTGATCTCGCCGTCGTCCAAGCGAATGGTGGGTGGAGGATATGTTCAATGTTCATCGTGTAGACCTGTGTGAGGATATTCGTGTGCGGCGCGGACCGCGAGGTGGCGTTCAAATCCCGAGGATCGCTGGAGGCAAAGCGGAAATAAGGAGGAGTCGAGGTAATTGTAAGAAAATACGACATGGTAAGACGAGGAAAGTGTGTCGCTCTGGAATACATACTCGGCTGTCCACCTCCTTCAGCCCACACAGGGCCAAAGAGGACGTCGCCACGCGGGCGATAACGCCACTTTGCGGGGCAACCTCGCATGCATATATGCATCTCCACCAACGGGCGGGGGAAGGCTAGTACAAAGAAATAAGATCAGTTGATGCATCGAGGGCATATGAGTGCACACCGCAGGCAAGACGGCGGGTATCGCGCTTGAAATTGTCCTGGAACTCCGACGGGTCACGACTCGCACCTAGACACTTCTTATCTCCAAATGGGACCGACTTCGGGGCGCGCTGTGAGATCAGGTTAATGAGTAAAGATGGTGGAGGAGATGTATTGCTCGGGCCCGTGGGAGGATCGTGAAGGTAGCTGAGGAGCTGGTCGGGAAGCGATGCCACTGGAAGAGGTGAGGTGAGTGTTGATCTTGCGCACCAAGGACAATGGGGTGGGATGGGGGCTGCAGCGTTGCGCGAGTACGGCGTCCCACGACGGCTCCAATTCTCGGTCAGAGGCAGCGAGTATCACGGCTACAGGGACAGCTGAGATATGTGGTCGTGCACCCCAATTGGAACACCTACTTACCTTGGGCGAAGTGAACATTGGCTTTGGAGTGCTGCCAGACCCACGGTGGGCGGCGGGATTGAACTGCCTCCGGTCAGCGAATACAGTGACGACGAATGGGACATGATTAAGAAGAGTACTTATGCGTATGATTGCTACTACCAGCGTCGTTCCAGGGGGAAGGCAGTGCCTAGCGGTGTAGTTTCTGAGGAAATGGGGGAGGGGGAGATGATGGTAAGAGGGCAAGAGGCGTACAGGACAGTGCTTGTCTTTCTATCGGCTGTTGAGCGGTTGATTAACTGTTGTGCGCTGGTACACAGGGCGGCTTCCGAAGTTAATTTGTGATATATGGAGTCAACTAAAGTAAAACCAACCACAAACGGGGAAATTTCGGATCAGGCCAAACAGGTGCACTCTGATACGAGGCATCTGCTTAATATACGAGTAATCAACCGGTCTGTCTATCGACACTTTCATAGACAGACGGTCACCGGTCTAGCATCTTAGGAGTTGACCTATCTATAACCTTCCACCTCTTGATGGTGCTTATTCACTCCGGGAACCTCTGCTGGTGCGAAGCACACCTCAACGTTAGCTGGACGGTGCTAAGTACGGCCAAATATAGTTTCGTTCAACTTCCCTGGGCTAGGATTAGCTGATATTCCAGTCATTCAGCCCGAAACTTACCTCCTTCTCGCCGTTTTGGAGCTCCACTACTGCCGTGAAATTTCCGACCGTAGTCCTGACCTTCCCAAATGAATTCTAGAGGTGGTCAAATGTGATCTGGATGATTCGGGCCCTGTCTTCAGCCAGAGTGACCTCAGTCTGATATCCCGAACGAAAAATTGCCGCACTTGCATATGTTGAGTCCCACATTTGTCCCAAAGTACGACGAACATTGCTCTCAGGCTGATCTAGCCCCTAGGATGTCGTGTAAACATCTGTGGAAGTCTTAGCAACGTCGAAAGACTAGCCGCGGGTCCGAAGGACGACCAGGGCTTCAACTTGGGCCGAAATAAAATTGCATACAATTTTTTTTCTGGCGGTCGGGGACCAACCTACCTACCCTACCCCATATGGGCAATGCTTATCTTTGGACCCCCTTGCCGCGGATCCATAATCGTTGCGCAGTTGATGAGACATACAGAACGGGGCAACAACACCGTTTTTTCCTGGCCAGGATGCGTCGAAAGATCCGGCGCAAAAGGATCCAAGGATGATGTCGACTTGATGTCGACTGCAATTGCGAGATCATCAGAAGATCTGCGAAAGTCTCGGCGAACTGTCAGAGAATTTGGCAAGGAGATTCAGTTTAATACGAGCTCGGATTAGCTGAGCACCGATTTACTCATAACCCAGGACCACCAGACAAAAGGCATCCGAGGGCGCAAAACCACAGGGCAGCAGGAGTAAAAGAACGAGATAAAGGTCTGTCTGGGTAGAGAATCAGCAACCGGGGACGTCCGTCAGGACGTGATTTCAGATTGCTAGTTAAGAGAGAAGAAATAGAAAGAACTCAAATTGTTGTCTGGAGAAAGCCCTGGCTTCGAATAGATCTGAATCCAAAAAAAATCGATGACATTTTGATGTGTAAGTCAGAGTGACACAATTCCGTACTAGAATTCAAGGCAGGCACTAGACAATCATGAAACGGGGACGGCTGTGCTAGTAGAGGACGCACAATCACCCAGCAAGCGACAAGTGGACGCGATGACACTATGTCAGAGAAGACGCCAAAACGTGTCAAAGGTGCTGTGGGGCCCGGAGAATAGAGTGCGAGTTCGAGAGTTCGAGAGTTTCAGGGATTGAATTGCTTGAGCGAGAACGAAAGAACCTGGCTGCGAATCGCGCGATGGGCCGGTGAGAATGGAGGCGGGAGTTCGGCAGGAATCGATTGAGGTAGAGAAGAACTCAAAAGCTTAACTTTCTTCCAAATTCCGTGAAGAGCAGATCCCGGGTCAGTCTGAGGAGAAAACTGCAGAAGAGACGATGAGAGGGAAGCACGACTCGGAAAGAGTCGGGAGCTTCCGAGCTCTCAACTGGATGATGCCATCAATCCCCCTTAAAGCGGCGCCTGCCACAAGGCGGTTCTCTGGTTTCTCGCGTATGCTCTTCGTGTTCCTCACCGAGTCGTTCTATTCAGCTGCTACCGGCCTGACGTTAGATCGACGTGAAAAGAAGAGAGCAAGATGATTTTAAGAGGATCGGCCCGGGGTCGTTGGGACTAAGTCTGCACATCTCGGCATTGTTCTCTGCTCCAATTTTTGGTCGAAGTGCGCTCGCGGTCTGGTTCTCTGTGTTGGATCCGAGGCACGCTTTATTCAATCGCTTCAAGTTTCTGTTCAAACTCTCTTCACCGCACAACTGCTGAGCACGCTCAAGGGGGCACCGGTAATCAATCCAAAAATTAAGTCAATCGGATCAGTGTATTTAATGCTAGAGCGGATATGAGAAGATGCCTCAGAATTTGCCGAAAAGGCAATTCCCACGCTTCTAACATATTTTCGAACGTCACTCCCTCTGGAATCGCAAGGCAAATCTATTGATCATAGTTTCAAGGGAATCAGTGAAGAACTGAGCTCAGTAGAGCTGAAATATCCGAAACATCAAAAAAAAAAAAGGGTCGTGCCCTAAGTTCCGCAACTGGCTGTAATCAGCTCGATCCAATGCCCCCAGTTCCTAACGTTGCCGGTGGAGATCGACCTGGCTTGTCGAGCACTGTTCCGCGCTCTGTACTGCATCTCTGACAGGCTCTTTATTTCCGTTTACTGGAACAGTTTCACATCTATCAGACTGTATAGCAACATGCCCCTCACTTAGCGCGGATTTCCTGTGTCCTCCTCCCCACGACCAATATCTGTGCTTATTTATCGTTGCAGATACAAGTAATCTGTATCCCAGTGTCGTCCATTGGCAGATCAGAAACTTGAAGGATCCTAACCCGTGAGTCACGCTGAAAGGTTTATAGTTATCCTGTTCATTTTGATTCAAACGTTGGGTGGCTCCATTAGCTCTAATATCGGCAATCTTTCTACCGCGGCTGCGGGGGTCCCCTACTCTGTGTCAAGGGGACTTGTCCGTTTAGTTAACATCTCCGAGCGTCTAAATTAAATTCTGCAATGGCTGGAAACTGTGGAATGTTCAAACTGGTAAATGTTCGAATGGGATACTTGGCGGGGTTCTGCTCTCATGCCTCAAGATCCGTTCCTCAAATATATCGAGAGTTGGGAATAGTACAGCTGTCGCCGGCTGTGGCGATCCCGTCCCGCTGTTTCAGGAATTATTGTCCATTTCTAATTTCCATTGCAATCATCTACAGCGAAACACCGTACGGATCAGGATATTATTATCCTGCGCATATATAGAGCCGTCGCCCAGACACATAGTTCACTGGACAGATGTTTCTCAAGCCCATCTTCACCGCGATCTTCACGATTCTTGTCTTAGGGCAGTCCGCCTTTTCCGCACCGCAGGCTGCCACCTGTAGGCTTCGATTACTGTGACCACTTCGCTCTAGGCTGATCTCGTTCATGCACAGGTGGAGGACCCGGTGTATGTACTTTTTGTCTGTCACTCTATTAAATGTTTCTGATTATCGTTGTTAGGACCCGCCTTGTAGGAAGCACGAATTCCGGTTTGAGCACAGCTACTCACCCCCGATTTCATTCGCAGGTCCAGGCATTAAGAAGTGCTGTAGCCTTAAATCCCTCAGCCCGACTGCTGGAGGCAATATGTGAGTCCTTTGAGGGAAATCCAGGCTGCACCATCGACTGACTTGGCCGCAGCTGCCTTCCCGAGTGCCCCGGCTGAACCAAGTGTAGCATCAAGAGGTGTGGCGAGAACGATCATGTTGAAATTCAAGGTGCATGATGAAAGAACGGTACTTCGTAGTGTAGCCATGCAGGATAATTTTAGTGTTTCAGGAATGAGTCATAGTTTTTATTATTATTAATTGGGGTTTAGGCGATGACTGCGAGAATTATTCATTCCCTGCAAGCCAAGCTATTCTTTAGTACGAACACAGGCAGGGTATGACCGTATTAAAAACCGCGAACAGGCGGAGGCATGGTCCTTATAAGTAATTTCCTCACCGGCAGAAAATTGAGTCGTGCGTTCTTGGAAGGACTTGAATACATTAGTTTCTTAACACCATACAAAACAATAATCAAAATCAAAGTTGTACCTACGTAGACATTTAAGCTGCACCTACACTAGCTGGTGAAAGAGATGGACGCAATCTGGCAGGTTTATGTTTACATAATACTCAGCTGCTCTAATGATCTACTTCAACAGCAGCAAAGTCTGGTATCAATTTGAACGATCTCGTTTCTCTGCAATGATCGTTCAAACAGGGGGCGAGCCTCCTTCCAGAGCTCCACTGCATTGTCCCAATCTCCTCTGCGCTTTGAGATATCCCCGAGACTAACCATGCACTGAGCTCTACTACAGTGAATATCCAATGTGAAACCCTCCAAGGCAATAGTGAAAAGAGTATGTGTTGTTTCTTCATCCCCTTGTATAAGGAAGACATCTCCCATGAATTGGAGTGCTTGGTGAAATGCCAGCTTGTTTTGTAATATTTTCGCATACACCAGATACATTACAGACCACCTAGATGTCCAGACCACTGGTTAGCATCAGCAAGCTTCTTTAAGCATGCTAATATAGCTGGGCTATCCCTTGTCCAAGTTGAGTTGAAACACTTTTGATATATACACTTTGCAGTACAAATCCTCCTCTCTTTTAGATTAAGGTATCCCAACTGGAGTGCACAGTATTTCAATGCATGAGGATTTCCGGTGGCATTCAACAATACTCGTGCTTGGTCCAGATTCTCATGCACATCGTGTGTACTTGTACCAACCATAATATCAATCTGTGCCAGATTGAGAAGGGCCGCAGCATGGACAGATGGGTTTGGATCCGATACAATTTGGGTATGGAGACTGCGGGCTTCAGCATATTCTGATTTCAAGAAAAATCCTGGAGAGGACGTCGGAAATTTCGAAGCGTCCATATATATCTAATTGGATGCGGTCTTTGAACCAGAACAGTTTGAACCAGATGAACGTTTCAGTTTGGCTCAAGTGGATTTCAGTCTGCTCGCTCGGCCACTCAGGCAACCAGTCCAGTTTGAAGGCTCAAGATAGAAAGAACATGTCCACTACAATTATACATCAACCGCCCATCCAATTCAGTTCGATTCAATTCTTCATTCCATATTATCATACGTCGCCACGTCGAGGGTAGGTACATCATTTTCAATTCGTTCACTTCATCCCAGAATCCAGACGGTGTGGTGGATAGACGCGGACCTGTGCTGTACATGTCGGGACAGCCCACAAGCCAGCGCCACGACAGGCTCAAGGCGTGTACCGGAACCCTGTTCGGACACCATCAGTCAGTTTCAACTTATTCAACGCACTCCACAGCACGGAAGAAGAACGGAGAAACGCACCCCTTGCAAGATCATACTCCTCCACCACATTAATCGGCGCGCCCTTCTCCGGCCTCCCCCCCTCCTCCCGATCCCGTCTCGAATTCTCCCACCTGTCATCCAATCGTCAGCGATCATCCCGTCTCCCGCATATCTATAACTCACCTATAATAGACCGTCATGGCGATAGTGAGGATTAACCCGAGGCACGAGAACGCGATATTCGTCGCACAGCCCTTGACGTAGCGCGGGCCCTCGGGGGTGGGGAAGAGGAACGCGGCGAGGACGGAGAGGCACTGCCCGATCGCGTTGAGCATCCCCAGCGACACCGCGCGCTGCGACTCGGCGCCGGTGTTGCCGGATTGCCAGGACATGATGAGCGGGCTGTGCGCGTTAGCGTTAGCGCTTCTTTTAGGCGGAGGGAAGAGCGAAGAGAAGAGGGAAGGAAGAAGGGGAACGCACATGTTCGAATCTACAGACACATACACACACATCATTAGACTGCCGCTCAACTCAAACAGAAATCCACGTACACCCCGCAGTAACCACGCAAATGCACCCAAAGTACCGCGCGTGCAGCGCCATATGGCTCGCTTTGACCGGGTTGACGCCGAGGAGGATCGCCCACCCGATGATGGCGATGCAGAACACGGACGCGACGGGGACGCCGCGCGTTTGGACGCGGTCGGAGTAGGAGGAGATGAGGAGCACTGGCAGTTACGTTTGTTATTTTGTATCCCAGGGAGAACGGAGAAGAGAAGAGACGCACTGAACACGAGGCTGACGACGTAGGGCGGGACTGCAAACGCGCAAACAAATCGTTAGCGGCAGCAAGCAGAGGAGGGGATTAGGGGAAGGGGAGGGCGCACCGGTGTAGAGCTGCGCATCCGCGTTGGAGTACCCCAGGCCCTTGATGATCGTCGGAAGGAACCCGCCGACCGAGCCCAGTCCCTATACGCCGGATCAAAAAACTCGATCAGTCCTCCTACTCGCATTCGCGTTCCGCAGTAATGCGGGGAGCGGGGGCGCACTCACCAGGTTCATGCATGAATAGATCACCGCGACGACATACGTCTTCCAATCCCACAGCGCCCTCCTGACCGCCCTCCAATCAACGCCCGTGTGCCCCTCCCCCAGATTGCGGCTATTCAACCGTGTGAGCGCGAGGGTGCGCTGGTCTGGCGTGAGGTATTTCGAGGTTTGGGGGCGCGAGGGGAGGCAGAAGAAGACGACGCCCGCGAGGACGAAGGACGGGATCCCCTCGATGAGGAAGAGGATGCGCCATTGGGTGATTGCGGAGTGCTTGAGAGAGGAGACACCGTAGCTGATTAGGCCACCGAATCTGTACATATTAATTAATTAGCACGCGCGAAAGGGGAGAGGAATAAAGGAGGAGGAAAGGGCACGCACGCGCCGGCGAGAGAGCCCGCGCTGATGAACAGCCCGATGCGCTTGGAGAGCTCTTCGGGGAGGTACCAGTACGTGAAGTACAGCGCCATCGCCTGCCCGAAGAGGGCTGGACGCCCTTGCGTTAGTGCTGAATTTCACGTAGAACTACACAAATACCTTCGCCCACGCCGACGAACAGCCGGCACACGTAAAGTGCCCCCGGGGAGAAGGCGGCGGCCTGGCACGTCGCGGCGATCGACCAGATAAGCGCGCCGATCGCGATGGAGGTCGACGGGAGGATCGCTTTGGCGAGCAGCGTCCCCGGCACGGAGAGGACGATGTAGGTGACTGGCGCGCGATGGTTAGATATTTGAGGGTATTCCGATGCGCACGGGAAAACGACGGACTGAAGAAGCAGGACAGCGCGATGCTGTAGTTGGTGTCGGATCCATTGAGGACGGTTGCCTGCAGGCCTTGGAGACGCGCGCTAAAAAGCGCACAGACGTGAATTTCGTCGGCGAGGAAAAAAACGCGGATCTGACTCACTTTCCAAGATTGCCGCGATCGAGGTACGCACTCAGATAAAGAAGGACAGCCAGAGGCAGAATCAGGATGTCTAAATCGATTAGTAATGGGCCACAACACTGGGCACACTGGGCGTACCAAGCTTGAAGAGGAGACGCCGCTCCGCCTTGCCCGACTCGGCGGACGCCTCGAGGCCAGTTGTACTGCTGGAATAGGCGCTGGAGCGCTTCTCGGCGTCATCGCGGTGCTGGGCAGAAGCCTTCTCGTCCTGAGTATGAGTATCCATATCTGGCTGCGCCTTTCTCAGCACGGCGTGGGGGTGAGATACAGACGACCAATCCGCTCCAACTCCGCTCCCCCAGTTTTGACGTAGCCTAAAAATAGTTTGCCCCCTATCACCGGACCGGAACATGTGGAGCGTATTCAAAAAATTGACAGGTTTTGATGCGCCGGGCGCAACCTTAGCCAACCTATGAACTGCTGACCTACTGTCAACGACGGCCGTCAATGTGGTATCGGGTACCTTGCAAACGAGAAAACCCCTAGGCGACTACGGGGCGGTCTTCTTCGATCTTGAAAACAGCGAGAGTATCGATAACATACTGCACCTCAGCTGAAGTGCACGAAAAGATTCAGAGCGCCATGATAGATGCGGGACGCATAGAGCAATATTAATACAGCAATACAGTGTGACATGAATGCGGGAGAAGTCAGCGATGCGGCAGACACGGAAGATGACCGCCTCGACATACCAACTGTCAGGAACGGGACAGAACGGGACATGGTTATAAATGAGAAACCCCAGGTGACGAGCGCGAGACGCACAATGGGAGGTCGCAGGAACTCCAAAATCGAACATAAAGCGCAATTGGACGAGGAGCAAATCAACCAAGAGTTCGAGAAACAAGCAAGGACGTACTGAAGACGACCGGAGAAAAAGGGGGGCCAGAGCCGTCCGTACTCGCACATACAGTCGCCGTGAAATGGCACAAGAACTGAATGCGGAAGGAATTAACGGGGAGGCGGGGGGGGGGGGACATTGGTGATGATGATGGATGGTTGGAAACGGAAGCGAGGATTAGATGCAGATTTTCGGTAGGAATAACGCACAAAGGACGGGGGGAACGAAGACGGGAAAGGAGCCGGTAATAATGGGCAACGGGGTGGTGACCAAGAGGAAGGGGTAGGTGGAAGGAGCAAGACATCGCTGTCGCACCCACCGACCACTGGTGATGTCGCCGAGCGCGGCCGATTTCGGGTACGTATATAGTCGTACTCTCCTCAAGGGGGGAGGGACGAAACCACACCCAAGTCAAAATTATACTGAGGTTGCTCGTCGCGAGCATGCCCATTGCACGGAGAGATCGTTCCAGTGTCCGTGAGTCCATTCTAAGAGTTGGGGTGTCTCGAGGCGTATTAGAGGCTCTCGAATGAAGAGTTCAATGCGGAAAGAACTCATCCAGAGGCCTTTCTCGTCACACCCCCTCGGATGGACCTTATTGGAGCCGCATGGGCCTAGGGAAGGCAAAGTAGGAGTCTAAAAGGGTGGAATGGATGACTTACAACATTCGAAGCATGCTATGGGCGCCATTTGAGGCGCTGAAAGAAGCCTTCGTGCCCTTGTTGGTGGAAACCCCGTAAAGCTCGTATTCAGGTCTTGATGGTTCAAACCGCGCCAGAATTGGCATTGAAGGGTGCGGAGAACGTGTCTTTATTTGATATAAATCGTTTCAGAATGAATATGGGATACATAGGAGCGGGACGGAGTGCAGGCGTCGCGACGATGGTGGTAAAGGGAGGGTGTCACGTGTCACGTGTGACTTAACAGGCACCTGGAAAGCTAATTACTCTGGTAGCCGCTTTCGGATGGCCTTGATCGCATGCTGTTATGTACCAATAACGCTGACATCTATAAAATGCTTAGTTTTCCCCACTTCAACCTTTGTTCAACTTGTCAAGTTGAACTTGACTTGAACCCTAGGACTCTGCTGACCCTTGGGAGGAATATTTACGCCTATTCTTTTATTTCCCATAACAAAGCTCGAGAACTTTCGGATGATGAGAACACCAATGTCGCGCTACCTGATGGGCCATTCCACGAATGCCTGGTTCATGGCTGTTGGTGAATTCCTGAGGACAGCCGAGGATGACTGAACACAGGTCGTAACGAGCTTCGCGAATCGCACCCCATGCTCAAATCGCTGTATGGATGGCGGAGACGAAATAGGAGTCTTGGAAGGAATGATCGGCTGGATGGGAGCTCAAAGAACAATCGAGAACAAAATCAAGGACAAAAATACCGGAAATTGCTGAGACGGGCTACCGAGCATGGATGAGCCTCGGGCACCTACAGTGACAAAGGTGAAATTCGTGGGCATATTCGTGTTTATTTTGAGAGCGTGGTACCATTTCTTGGGCTGATAAGATGTGCTCTAAAGTGTCATTGGACTCCTCTGATCACGTTTGATATAAACATATCATTCGCGAGGCACCTCTATCTGATACTTTTTTTATTTCCCACTTGAACTTTACTCGTCTGCACGGTGATGTTTTGTTAAACGACGAAGATTTGGGACGATTGAGTAGGTCGATCACTGGATAGTTCTCTGTATTGCGAGCATCGGACGTACCGACCCGTGTGCGCCTCTGGAATGACACATGCCATGCATCGGTGTACTTGAAATGCCGATTTTGGCATGAACAGCTACAGCAGTGAAACTTCTCTTTCGAAGTGTTTTTGTATTACACCTGTTCGGCTCTATTGCTTGCTCTCAGAACATCGGGGTTTCCCCCTGTTTCTGGGGGTAAAAGGAGCCAGATCACCTCAGGTGCATCCTCTGTGCTTCCACTTCTTTATTCGAGGGTTTGAAAGGCAAGATCGGGGGTTATTGCAGTGAAGAAGCGAATGATAGAGATCTGACAGGAGATGAGGCAAAACTGACAGCTAAAGCTGTCTAATATAGACAAGTCCGATCACAGTAATGGATGAGGGCTGAGAGATGTTTGAGAAATCTGAGGAACGTATATGTACCTACGATTAAAGACCTGATTTTCCGATGCTAGCGCAGCTTATCCCGGTGTTATGTGTCGTGAGGTAACAGCGGAAATTATAATCGATTGAAGAAAAGAACCTCTTCCGAAAATCATGATCTAGGGCGAATCAAGGCGGGAGTGCCAGATGACTTAAAACTTCCGGACAATGAATGCTTCGCCTCTCACGACATCTGCCATAATAACCTGCCCACTCATGTCCCCCTCAACCATTGCTCCCAAGATGCCCCCCTCTCACACAACAACTCAAACTCGCTTGAACAACATTACGATATCCTTAGAGGCCGCCGTTACCACCTTGGGACTGCTCGCTGAGAGTACGAACGCTCCGTTTTTGACAATCATCTCGAGCACAACCCGCTCTCTGCTGACTTGCATGCGGGTGATTGTTCTCGGCGAATATCCTACCTACACAGTGGATCTCACTGCTTTGCTAGAATGTGAAGCAAAACAAGAACATCTGTGCAGAATTCTTGGAGACAATTCACAAGTTGCTTTATGCGATCATCTGGCTTCACACGAAATCGGAATCCAGCGGTGAACTATCCCCAAGCATCCTGCACAATGTCGGGAAATTCGCACAGTACATATCTTGCCATCTACTTATAACTGCTCATTTCAACCCCCGTAGAACCCTCATCAAGATCCACACGTTTGCAGAAAGTCAACAGAACAGGAGTGGAATCAAGAACTTTTTCCGTCAAGGGGAAATGAATGCCTTACTGAAGGATTGCAATGCGGGATTACAACTGGCAATTGAAGCTTTCAAGGTACATGTTGTTTATCATAAGGCATTGTTAAAGAAACTGTTCAGGTTCAGAGTGGCAGCATTGTGTCCGATATTGCAGAGATGCAACATCAGGCACAAAAAACACACCAGGAGGTACTGGACTTAATTGAAGGCCTTGAGAATGAGACAAATTCCGAGAGCGCATCCTCTGTGTGTACTACTTCCTCAACTTGTTTGCAAATCACTGAGCAGTTGTCAATAGATCAGTAGAGTCTTTTCGACCGCTCAAAACAGGTGTGAGAAGTTGATTCTTAATAGTACTCCTTCTTACAGTATCTGTAGTTCAAACTCGCTGTCGCTGTTACCATCGGTGCCAAAAATATTCCATGGCCGTGAATTGGAGCTTGCGCAAATTTCTCAAGCATTCATCCAAGAGATGCCCAGGATAGCGATTTTAGGAGCAGGTGGGATGGGCAAAACGAGCCTCGCAAGAGCCGTTCTCCATTCCCCCGAAACAATTGCGAAATATGAGGATCATCGCCATTTTGTCGCTTGTGATGCTGCGTCAACCAGTGTTCAACTTGCTGCCCTTATAGCAGTCCACGTAGGCCTCAAACCTGGAAGGAATCTCACACAACCAGTTCTTCGCCATTTTGCCAGTAGCCCCCCATCCCTGTTAATTTTGGATAATCTAGAGACTAGCTGGGAGCCAATGGAGTCCCGTGGAGCTGTCGAAAAGTTCTTGTGCTCACTTGCAGATATAGATCATCTCGCATTGATTGTAAGTACAGGATTACCACTGTTGATATTTATTAATATTGTTTTAGATTACGATGCGAGGAGCGGAGAGGCCGGCTAACGTTCGCTGGACTCACCCACTTTTGGGACCATTGAAGGCCCTGTCACAGGATGCAGCTCAACAAACCTTCATGGACATTGCGGATGATGTTCATGATGCACAGGAGATTGATCAAATTCTCCGTTTAGCTGACAACATGCCCCTGGCAATTGACCTTATGGCCCATCTGGTAGACTATGAAGGTGTCTCCAGTGTTTTAACTCGCTGGGAGACAGAGAGGACATCTCTCATCTCTGAAGGCCATGACAAGGGATCGAACTTGGATTTATCCATTTCATTGTCCCTTGCAAGCCCTCGAATCTTGTCTTTGCCACAGTCAAAAGATCTTTTGAGCCTACTTTCGATCCTCCCAGATGGCCTTTCCGACACAGAGCTCTTGCAAATCAAAGTCCCAATTGATAACATCCTTGCATGCAAAGCGGCTCTACTTCGGACCTCGCTAGCCTACACTGATGACCAGAGACGACTCAAAACATTGGTACCCATCCAACAATATGTCCAAAAAATGCACCCGCCACTGGACCACCTTGTTTACCCTGCTCTCCAATATTTCCAGGAAATGCTGGCAGTGTACAGCAGCTATCGAGGAACTCTTTCAAGTGTCGAGATAACTACTCGACTGAAATCGAACTTCACCAACATCCAGAACCTCCTGCTAATTGGTTTGAAAATGGCCAATAATGACCTTGTCAAATACATCTACAGTGCTTGTGAGCTTGACCGCTACAGCAGAGAGTATGGATATGGAAGACTTTCGTTTATGGACTACATCGCGAATCATTTACCTCAGCCCAGTGATCCTAAACTGGAGGTTTATTTTATCACAAAGCTCATTGCATCATGGCGGCACCATCCAATTCCCGACATAGATGATCTAGTGACTCAAGCCTTGACACATTTCCCGAGTTTTGATGATCCTGATATTAAAAGTGAGTGTGTAAACTCATTCCCCATTCTTTCAACTTAGATTTATTCATCTAGCGAGCTTTTATATCGTCACATCACAATATTACCAGCTCCACGACCATAATCTCCCAAAAGCCATTCAATTCTCGCAGACTCCCCTGACACTATCTACGTCAACGGAGAACAGAAAATCACAGTTTCATGTATTGGTGCAACTGGGATGGCTTAAGTCACAAACTGGTGATTATTCTACTGCCAGAGGCCATGCATATGAGGCAGGGAGAATGGCCAAGATAGCTGGAGACATACTTGGAGAAGTCACAGCAGTACAAATCGAAGCTATTTGCGAGCATGCACTGGGTGACTACAGCCGCAGCATCTCCCTTTTCACCAGAGCAAGAGAACTTTTGCACCTTTGTGGCCTCTCTGGTGGGCAGCAGGATCATGGGATCTTGACTGACCTGGCCGAGGTCCACCGGTCAAAATCTGAATATGTGGAGGCCCGAAATATTCACACACAAAACCTTCGTAATGTGTCTATCAAGCAACATCCATATCAACACGCTCTGGCACTGCTTAATATTGCCGAGATTGATGTTGAAATTGGTGGAGCAAAGCATGATGTGCAGCGTAATCTTGCCATCGCCCAGTCAATATTCAACACTATGGGAGATTCAATCGCAATGATGTACTGTGACACCATCGAAGCAGCTCTCTATCTACGAGAGGGGAATGTATTAGAAGCCAGAACTCTTTTCCACAAATGCCTCCAATTTGCTCAAGGACAGTTGGTTGATCCAATCACTTACTGTCTAGAGCGATTAGGTGATGTCCGTCAATGGAATATTAATGCTATTCCAACATCATCGACCTGGACTGTGATATTCCTCGCTCATGCTCTCAAGATCAAGAACAATCTAGAAATACACAAGGCTCTCCAATTTCTTGGAGATGCTAACCTGGCAGAAGGCAATCATGATACAGCACTTAACCTCTTCACTCTTGCTCTCAATGGATTCAACGAGATGGATATCCACCGTAGCAGAGCAGAATGCATGCTCAAACTTGGAGATATTGCCGCCAAGTTCCATGGCGATTCATCCAAGGCAGTAGAGCATTGGGAAAGAGCTAGACGACTTTTCGAACGGTCATCCCAGGAGAAACAGCTGGTTCAGATCGACGAAAGACTCGCAGGCCATCAGAACCTGTTGCGGCCGGAACCAATCATTACCCACAGATTAGTCGAAACAATGGAGGCACAGATGATTTGAAAAGCAATGGGGTGGTCTAGAAACACTGGAAAAAGTGGAAATTCTCGGACGATTTGATGTATCGCCATTGACTCAAGAGCTGGTGTCGTAGGTATCTGCTTTGTGATTTTTCTTTCCGAATTTGTTAGTCCGATGGGATGTATTATTTTCATCATTTGATCATATATATATTTGTAGTCTCCGGGAACCTGCCATGTCGTAGGGTTTGATAGGAGATCTGACCGTTTATCTAAGTACTAAAATGACACGAAGAGCTACTTTTACAGCGGATAACGCATCAAGATATTTTTTATTGTACGATAAGTAACACCCCTGGGTTCGTCAGGGCCCAGCGGCTTAGCCCGGTCCGAACTTTTGATTGCGCAGAGCTAAAAGCTCTAAAACAATGTCTACAAGGCAGCCCTGCCCCGAGACTCGAAAGGAAGTAACAACACAATGAAGCCGGATACAATGAACAGGATACCCGCAATGTAAATCGGTACTGACGTCCGGATATTGGCGTAAAGCGCTACAACCGGCGCCTATTCATATTGTCTTAGTGTTCAGACTTGAATTCCAAATCAAACTCACCATAACACCGAAAATCCGGTTTGCTGAGGCAACGAGAGCGTTTCCGGTACCGCGATCCTTGGTGGGGAAGAGCTCGGGGCTCATGATGTTCGAGGTGAATGAATACGCACAGTTGAATCCGAGGAGAGAATTTGACGAGCGCGCGGTTATTGAGGCCAAGATGAAGATCCCCGTGAGCACTTTCCGGTGCTAGAATGATTATTTTACCATTGGAAGGGAATAGATCGAGACGTACATGTGGAGATTGCCAGCATCCCCTTTCTCCCCAGTGCAGGCAACTCGATGAGATAGCCAGCGATCAGTGCACCAGGTCAGCCGATCGCACTCAATATCACTGTCTGTTTTCTTTCTTTCAGTATCATAGCATGGTGAATGAGGGGAGGACTAACATTGCGGTACGTGACATATGTTGATCCATCTCCAAAGTCGGCCCTTGTTGACAAGCTGGCAAAGAGTTAAACCCGCGCTCTGGATAAGAGAGATCTACTCACTAATAGGTTATAAAGGAACTATATCTAGTGCAAGTTTGGCTGTCAAAGAAATTCATCCATGGATATGCTTGTGAACTCACAAAGGAAAGGCAAGACCGATAAACGCTGTACACAACATACGTCAGTAGATTCTTCTCCCGCGTGTGCCACAGAGGGGCACTTAACCCAAAGGATTATCAACAGACTCGTAGAATACACCAACTTACGCGTGACAAATAGCGCTTTGACATGGCTCCCGTCGAACGCAGACAATTTCCGCCGCATCACTGCCCGAGCCGATGTATCCATCTGTCCCGTGCCCATGCTGTCAGGAGCCCGCAGCTTTTGCAAAGTCAAAGTACTCATTGTCCTGTTGTATGCTGCGATCCACCTAAGGGAGCGGCGACGCAGTCACGTGGTGGCCTGCTAGGGGGGGTTACTGTGTATGAGTAAAACCCCCCTAAGAGGCCGGGGTAGGCGTCGGAGGGAAGGAGGTTGTGGCAGTACTTCCACGTGCCATTCTCGGCCGGTCCCGCCCGCCGCTGCGGCGTGCCGCCTCCTGCCTCCCGCCCTCCTCCCGCCCCTCCTCCCAC